>JAAGEH010000307.1:39628516-39797018 GCA_011751065.1 Lasiurus cinereus
GAAAGGGCAGAAAAAAGATTCTGAAAGGAAAGAAGGGAGAGCAAAAATAAGAGTAGCAAGTAGGAAATGAAAATGCTAAAAAAATAAAAAGACAAGAAGACAAAGAAAGAAAAAAGTTATGCAAAGGTAACAAGAAGAGAGAGAAAGGTAAAGCAAAAGAAAGAATGGGAAAGAAAAGGGTGGAGGGAGAAAGCTACAGTAAGTAAAGGAAGGAGGCCAATCAGAGATCTGTAAGAAACAAGAAAGAAATAAAAAAGCAAAGTCTTAAAAATTGTAATAATAATAATAACAAAGCAATAAACCAGAAAAATAATAAAGAAAATATTGAAAAAAGAACAAAAGAAGAAAAAAAAAGCTAAGCTAAGCAAAACAACATATTTTTTAAAGCCAGCCAAGTGAAGTTCATCTGGGCAGCTTATGTTTGAGGCTCACTGTTTTGCATGCTGATTTCAAGCCTCTTGGGAGGTACTTTTGTGTCAGCCAATGTCAGGAGCTGTCCAAGTTTGGCTCTCATTGTCCTTTTGTAGCTGGCCATTCTGAGGCTCTCTGAGGACCATCTCCACCTGTCTGCTACTCTACCTCCTCCCTGAGGTTGTCCAGCGTCTTCGGAAGAGAGTCTTCAGGGTAGAGGCAGGCTAGCGTAGCTAGGCTAGTGGGCCCCTTAGAGATTTTGCCATCAAGTCCTCGCTGAGGGGAAATTAATCTCTGCTTCAAAGCCAGACTGTTCAGTCTCTGCCACATCCTCCAATTCCAGTTCCCCCTAAAATGGCCCGAGGCAGGTTCAGATTGGACATAGCCTGATGCCTTTTGTAAGTGGGCAGTTTCCACTGCCCTGGGCTCAGTGGAATTGATCAAAAGTGTCTCTGGTGAGCACATTGCCTGCCAAGCCCCGAGGAGAGGGGGGCTAAGCATTTCCTCCTGATCCTAAAAGCCCCCGAGGGTCTTGGAATATCCCCCTCTGGGCTATTCTCTCTACCACTACTGAACTGCAGGGAGCAGGGGCTTAAGAGAGCTGCTCCGAGCCCTTTCCTGTTGGGGCAGTGCTCCCAGACTGCAGGAGGAGAAGTACTCCGCCCCTCCTTTCCCAGTCCTGGCTGGCTGAACTCGCAGGGCAGTGGGTTCGGCTCTCCAAAATGCAGTCACAAAGCCCGGCCTTGCTGGTCTGTCTCTCCGACAGAAGCCTTCCCAGCGGATGCCATGGGATGCCGTCTAAAAATAAAAAACAAACAAAAACCTGCTCTGCGAGGACCCAGCGCCCTTGAACCTCAGGTCCAAGCAGGAGGGGCTACAATGTCAGCCCCACAGGGATCTCCCATCTCTCTGCACAGCTGATCTCAGTAAAGTTGGGGCCAAGATTCCCAGGTCTGCTCATGATCCCAGCTCTCCTCAGTGGGGTCAAAAATGCCCGATCTTCCTTGCCGTAAGCTCCAATTTTTCTGTGGTGGTAGAGAGCCCTCTTTCCCTTCCCCACCCCACACCATTTACATGCTTTCTGGGGCTCTGTACAATGCTTTCAGGAAAACAGAGGGTCCCTTTAAGTCACTGCAGAAGACGGCCCGCAGGCCCCTTTCTGTTCTGGAGCCACACACTGCGTTGCAGCCTTTGCAGCAGTCACAGCCCAGGTTGACTCTCTCTCACTGGGGAGCCAATATTAGGCATGCTCTTTCACTGGGAAAATGCAGACCAGCCTCCCAGGCAGACAGAGTCCCCCTGGACCCCTCTGCCCAGGGCTGCACAGGCTCTCCTTCCAGGCTCTGCTGTGGAGGGGGTGAGAGCCCGGCACATAGATGCCAGGCCACAAACCCAAGGGAAGGGAGCGTTGTAGCCACTATCCCTGGGGCCTCTCAGCCCAGCACCAGCTCCTGGGGGACTCCCCCTTTCTGAGATCTCCTCTTACCAGCCTGTACAATGTTTCTCTAGTGTTCCTTAGACAAAATATGTCCAGTCAGCTACACTTCTCTTGGTTTTTCAAGCTGACCATGCAGTACTGAGCTGTAAATCCAGTCCGTGACCGGAAGAAGGGCACTCAGCCTCTTGTTAGAGCACAGCAATCTTAGGTCCCCCAGGGGTGTCCACTTTTACCACTCTCACACAGCACTGGAAGTCCTCACCACAGCAACCAGACAAAAAATAAAAATAAAATACAATGCATACAAATCTAAAAGAAAGAAGTAAAACTGTCCTTATATGTAGATGATATGATATTGTATCTGAAATGCCAGGATTTTTCAGGAATAGTCTCATTAACTGCAAAGCCCACTGAGCACAGTGTTTTGAGTTCTTATTTGGAGGTTATTACGTTCATACTTCTTCTTCGCCATTGGAATGTAAGCTCATTGAGGGGCCATATTATTGACTCTGAGTTCATGCTGCATCCCCAGAATGGTATCTGGCATACAAAAGGCACTCACTCCTTACTTTTGAGTAAATAAGTAAATCTATAATAAAAGCCTAAGCAACAGAACGTCCTAAGGACCTGTCGACTGGTTGCTATGACGCACACTGACCACAAGGGGGCAGACACTCAACGCAGGAGCTGCTCCCTGGGGGTCAGTGCGCTCTCACAGCAGCTGCTCAGCTGACCCAGGGGCGTCAGATGCTGAGCTCACGGCTGGCAAGCGCAGCTGCGGAGGCGCAAGCCTCTCCCACCTCCGCGGCAGCGCTACCAAGTGGCAGTGGCAGGCACAGCGGGGCGGGATGAGTGGGAGGAGAGCAGTGCCCTGCCACTTAGTGCACTAGTCGGGCTGCCAGTTTTGGCCTGATCCCCGCAGGCCAGGATTGCGAAAGGGCACAGGCCAGTCTGAGGGACCCCACCGGTGCATGAATCCAGTTGCCATCCCTTCTCCACAGCTCCTGTTTGGAGTGTCATAGTGAATGCCTTGGCCTCGAAACAAAATACATCATACTCACAGATCACTGGCTTGAACTAATCCCGTGGCCCAACTTAATCTCAAGGGGCCAGGACACCCAAACTTCCCATGGACTTGCAAAGTGGAGAGCTATGAATTGCACACAATGGTACCACTAAAAATAAATAAACAGGCATTGAAGTACAGTATGGAGATGCAGAGTACCACACCCATGGGAAAGGGAATGAGGAAAACATAAGAAGTTCAGAACAGATGCATTCATCCCAGCATTTGTGAAAGCTTTGTAAAGTCGATACTTATCTTGTGGCTACATTCCTACTATACAGCACAGTACCTGATACTCAGGAAGAACTCAAAAATTATTTGTTGAATGAATGAGTACATCAAACAACTGAATGCTGTAGATAGAGTAGAAACAGAGTCCGTTTGGCCATCGCTTCTTCTATTGAAATGATGGTTCATGGGAGGATGCAGGGTTCATGCATAAGCCACATCAGAGAGCTCATTTTTCTTTTCCCTGAAGTCAAAAAACTGTGTGGCTCATCAGAGTTCCACAGACAAGACTGCAGAAATCCAATACACTGGACAACAATAGGCTGCAATCCCAAGTCCTGGGACTGCAGCCAAGTGACACCCACCCTCCTACCCTGGAAGCTGTTCTGCCTCCTCCTATGGAGCCTTCCGGGAGTCCCCTCCCCCAGCCTCTTTCCAGCTTTGAGATGCTGGGATCTTCTGATCCTGGTTTTGGCTTTAGCTCCGACTTGAATTATACATTGCTGAAGTCATTGCTTATTCTACCACATGGTTGTAGCAGCCTCGTTTTATAAATGAAGGAACAAAGAACAAGAAAGTTCATTGAGAGTCCAGTATCACACGTGGTTTTATGACAAGGACAGGAGAGAGAAGCAGGACGCAGAAAGTTAGCCTGCAGTCAGCACCCTGGAACGTTGTGGCATTCCCACTCAGGGGCAAACTACCACGGGGAAGGTGCTTATGAGGAACATCACATGTATGCCTCAAACATGGAATTACACACACTAGTTGATGCACAAAGCCAGGCTGGGATTTCCAGTTCAGCTAAGCTGTCTGAAAATTCCGTCTAAAGTTTTTAAAAGGAGAGAATATGAAGCCATGTTGCACATTTGGAGGCAGTTCCAATCTGGATACAAAGCTCCCTCTGCTGGCCCCGCGTTCCCTACTCTCAGCCTTAGAAAGCACACTGTACTCCACCCGACAGGTCCAAGTGCCTGGCATCACGAGGACGGCAAGTATGTGCTGGATGAGCAACCCCTGCAATGAAGGGTGATGGTTCAGTGGGGAAAATTCCAAGAAAAAAGGGGACAAGTGGCCTTTGGCCACAGAAGAAAATGCTGCTGATGTAGTCTGAGTTGCTTCTTAATAAAATATAAAAATAAAAAGTTATAATATGGTATTTTCACAGATTTAACACTCAAATCATCTTTTCTCCCCTACAACTCACTCCAACTGAAGTGCTTTGAGCACATATTATGTTCTTAGATGGTCTTCTTAGGAACTTATGATAAATAGAAACCAAAACTAACAGCCTCACAGACGGTGTTTATTCGAAAAGAATTCCCTCTCCATGGTGAATATAGTGATCCCGGCTCAGAGCTCCCGCAACAGGACAAAGGATTTGGGAGGAAAACAATCTGTTTTGTTATTGAACAGGAGGCTTCCATCATCTGACTGCTATTTCAGCGGAGTCCAAACAAGCTACACACGCTCATCTCCCCACACCCACAGCCACATGTAACACACACACACTACACACACACACAGCCACATATAACACACACAGCCACATGTAACACACACTACACACACAGCCACATGTAACACACTATATACACAGCCACACGTAACACACACAGCCACATGTAACATACACTATACATAAAGCCACTTGTAACACACTATACACACATGCCCACATGCAGTCACATGTAACACACACAGCCATATGTAACATACACAAAATACACACACCACCACATGTGACAGGCACACACAGCCACATATAACATACACCATACATGCAGCCACATGTAACACATACACTGTGCACACAGAGAGACACATGTAACACACTTATACACTATACACACAAACTATGCACACACACACAGCCACATGTAACACACACACACCATACACACACACACACATAAAGTCAAGCACTTATTTATTTTCTGAAATTTTAAAGTCAGCATACTCAAATTAAAAGCTAGGATTTGGCCCAGCCAGTGTGGCTCAGTTGTTGAGTGTCAATCTATGAACTAGGAGGTCATGGTTCAAGTCCCAATCAGAGTACATGCCCAGGTTGTGGGCTCAGTCCCTGGTGGGAGCCATGCAGGAGGCATCCAATCAATGATTCTCTCTCATCATTGATGTTTCCCTCTCCCTTCCTCTTTACGATCAATAAAAGTATATCTTTTTTTAAGTTAGGTAATTACTCCCTAGCTCACACTTGTCTGAAGACTTTTATGTATGCCTTCTGAAAGATGTGTTACATCTGAATAACTCAATTCTTAAGAGGTCACTCTAACCCCAGAAATAGTTTTCAGAAGGAGTGGGGTGCCAGAAATCAGTCGCCAAGTGAGGCCAGTTTTATAAGTAGGCAGAGAAGATAACGACTTGGGTATAACTTCCAGGGTTCTGACAAGTGTCTCAAGCACTCTATTGCCTGTCCTATTTCTTCCTAAATGCCTGAAATACGGACTTTCAATCCAACTTTTTTGGCCTAAAGCTATGCATCTCTCTTAAGTGTTTGTATATTTAAAGTTGTGGAGTTATTTGTACCTAGCACATTGAATGTCAAAGTTTGGGGCACTAAGAATCAGCTCAAGAGCTTATTTTACAAAAGAACTTAGTCCAAGTCTTCACTGAGATTGAGAAACTTCCGTTTCATAAGTGCCCTGGATAAGTCAGTAACAGATGATCTGTGGACCATACTCCAAAACAATGGCTTAGACAAGAGACTAAACGTAGGAGATGATCTCTTAAGATCGAGAGAGAAGAAGGGAGGAGAGCAAGGGAAGGAGTTTGTTCGGAGATATGGGACATTTAATCTAAAAAAAAGAGCTCTTCTTGTTTGTCCTGGAAAAGTCGAAGATACTCCTTTGCCGACTCTTTGCACACCACCGCCACCTGTTTCTCACTTGCTGTGAAGAGAAGTTTGGGATTAGACTTCCAAAGAACCTATTTGCTAAACTTGCGCTCTGAGCTACACACTTGGTGATTGATTGTGCAAAAATTCTTATTGATGGCTGTTCATCCAAATTCAAGAGGAGAAAAGCAAAAACAAAAATAACGGGGAAAGAAGTAATTAGCTCACTCTACATCTTTCTTCAGGAATAGGCAAATGCACCTTCAACTTTCCTTTTAGAAATGCTGCAAAATCTCTGGCTTGGGATGGGTGAAGTTCTCTGCTTTTGGTCTCTCAAACATAGAGGCAAAAACTATTGAAGGACTAGTCCCAGGGAAACGAGGGCCCCAACCCTGCTCACATCATATTCAAAAAGTAGAGTTTGAGAAGGATTTTTTAGAAAGACCCAGACATTCAAGTTGCCTTGAACCACCAAACTGGCTATTCCCCAGGGTGACTGACGCCCATACCCCAGCATCAGAACTAAGCCCAGGTTATGGAGAAATATGTCTCTCTTCATGCTTCCTATTCATCTACCCTTCTCATTTATATTCTGCTGGCATATGTGAAATTGTTTTATTTGTGACTACTCCCCTAGGTTCAAAATTCTTACAAAGGAAATGGTCATTATTGGAAATAAAAATCTGATCAATTTAAATAAATAAGCAAGTAAAAATAGAAGTTAGGAGGTGGGGTGTCAACACCCAGTGCGAGATTTAAGGAAAGGAGAGCCTTGAAATTCCTAACCAGAGCTTCGGATCACTTTACGGTCTTGCTAAAAAAGGAGTGTTTGTTTGCTTGCTTGTTTTTACTAATGATTAGCAGAGTCTCTTTCTTATTCTTTTTTTTTAATATATTTTATTGATTTTTTACAGAGAGGAAGGAAGAGAGTTAGAAACATCAATGAGAGAGAGACATCGATCAGCCGCCTCCTGCACACTCCCCACTGAGGATGTGCCTGCAACCAGGATACATGCCCTTGACTGGAATCAAACCTGGGACCTTTCAGTCCTCAGGCCTACGCTCTATCCACTCAGCCAAACCAGTTTTGGCCAGAGTCTCTTTCTTATTGTCATAGTGCTGAGCACTGTGCTATATGCCAGACAATGTACTACATTCCTAATCACTGATTCTGCCATCTCACAGAGAGAAACTAAAGTTTGGCTTCTCCTCCAAGGTTAAGTAGCTATGCTTTGAGGAAAAGTCTATGCTACCTAAATATCCTAAATGAGGGTTGTTCAAATAGCCACAAGGGAAGTCATTACAAGTTTTCCACTGCTTTTATCACCAAAAAGGGACAATTCCTGAATAGTAAACCAGGTTTTAAATTCAAGAACAATATTCCATGAGTTTCAGGACATCCTTGTAAGGTCATTTTTAATCCCCTCCCTTAAAGATGAGGAATCTGAAGCTCATTTAGGAAAAAAGACATGAACCAAGATCCTTCCCTGATTTTAGAAAAGAGGCCAAGGTGCACATGCAAAAAAAAAAGACAAATTTTTACAACTGCAATGAGAAATAGGTACATATTTGTATATATGTGTATATATCCTATATAATAAAAGGCTAATATGCAAATAGACCTAACAGTGGAATAAATGGAACAACCGAACAACCGGTCGCGATAACGTGCGCTGACCACCAGGAGGGGTGTGTGGAACATGGTGGGCACTGGCCGTGGTGGAATGGCGGAGCAGGTGAGCAGGGGTACCAGACTAAGGCCGGGCACCAATGGTTGTCGTCAGGGTGAGTCTCTGGTGGTTACTAAAAATTCATTGCTCCCTCATGCCATGGACCTGCCTGCTGCTCACACCTACTGCTGTTGCTGGCCCTGCTCGCGCCCGCTGCCAGTGCCCAGCACTGATCTTGATCACTCCGCACCATTAGCAGGTGCAAGCTGCTGCCAGCCTTGATTGCCCCTAAGGGCTTCTCCACCTCCCCCTACTTCTGAGGGGAGATCAGGGCAGTAGCCACCATGCACACGCACTGCTGGTGTTGGCCCCAATTGCTCTGCGCCATCAGCAGGTGTGAGCAGGGTCAGTGCATGGGAGCAGCGGTGGGGGCTGCTGGCAGGCAGGAAACTGGGGGCTGCAATGGTAGGGGCTGGGTGGGGGCATGGAGGATGGGCCGAGACCCTCCTCTGTGCCTACCCACAGTCTTGCAGCCCACAGTTTCTTCCAAGGTGCACGAACTCATGCACTAGGCCATTAGTATGTATATAAAATTCTGTAATTACATTATTTTTTATAACTGAAGAATATTCATATATCAATATTTTATTATACATGGTTAGTTTTTCTATTGAATACATTTGCTCATTTTTGCTATCTAAAACCAGTTCTAGGAGGAGAACCAAGATGGCAGCATAAGTTACACACCTATACATGCTGCCTGTCACAACTACACAAAAACTACAACTAAAAGACAAAACAACTATCCCCCAGCACCACAGGAAAGCCAGCAGTGTGGAAACTAGAAGGAAAGAAAAAAGTGCATTGCGACCTGGTAGGACTTGCAGAGGCTCAGAAAGGCAGAGGTACCGCCATATGCTGTTTTTGTCAATTGGGAGGGAGTGATACACACAAGATGGCAGCATAGGTGAGCACCTAAACTGCTGCCCCACACAACAATTTCCAAACTACAAAGACAGAACGAACATCATCCAGAACCACAGGAAAGCTGGCTGAGTGGAAATTCTATAACTAGAAGGAAAGAGAGGGGCTCATGGAGACCCAGAGGAGCTGCAAAAAGCTGAGGTACGGAGACGCGCATGTGGAGAGAGTGGGTGCTGGAGTACCTGGCTGGCTTTCTCTGGCGGGAGGGAGACGGAGACTCCCAACTGCATTGGACCCTTGTCCTATGGCACTGAACCCTGGGTCCTACCAAAATTCATATGGGGGGAGTTTGGACTGTGAGAAGGGAGAAATCCACGGAGATTTGGGAAAGCCGCCAAAGGGCAGAAGTCTGTGGGCATGCACACCACTGTGCGCAGAGGACAGACTGCTGATTGTGCCTCTGGCCTGTGGGTGGGAGACAGAGCCTACAGATTTCGCCACTTCTAACTCCACTAAACCCCAGTTTCAGGCGAAACCCTGGGGACCCAGATTCATACGGTCCCGGAGAGCAGGGGAGCTGGAAATGCAGCAGTCTAGAGGCACTGTGCACACGCACAAAGGGACTGCTCCAGCTATTACCCAGAGACTCATGAGACCCAGGGGCCTCATAAGGGGGTGCCTACTAGAAGGCAAGGCTGTCCTTAAGCCCTGAGACTCCACCCATCTCAAGCTCAACAGAGAGGCTTTTGCAGTTTTGCAAGTCTTGGATCATAAGGCCGAATCCAACACAGAAGTACTCCTGGCATAGGGAAAATGCGGAGACAAAGGAAGAAATTACAAACAAAAGAAATGGAGGAAAACAAATGGCTGGATATAGAGTTCAAAGCCACGGTTATAAAGTTTTTCAAGAATTTCCTAGAAAAAATGGATGAATTTATCGAGACCCAAGAGAGGATGAAAAAGAACCAACTAGAAATTAAACATACACTGACTGAAATAAAAATATTATACAGAGACCTAACAGCGGACAAGAGGAAGGCAAGAATCAAGTCAAAAATTTGAAATACAAAGAAGCAAAAAACACCCAACCAGAAAAACAAAAAGAAAAAAGAACCCAAAAATATGAAGATAGAGTAAGGAGCCTCTGGAACAACTTCAAGCATATCAACATCCAAATTATGGGGGTGCCAGAAGAAGGGAGAGAGCAAGATACTCAAAACCTATTTGAAGAAATAATGACTGAAAACTTCCCCAACCTGGTAAAAGAAATAGACTTATAAGTCCAGGAAGTGCACAGAACCCCAAATAGAAGGAATCCAAAGAGGACCACACCAAGACATATCATAATTAAAATGCCAAGAGCAAAAGACAAAGAGAGAATATTGAAAGCAGCAAGGGAAAAACAGTTAATTACCTACAGGAGAGCACCCATACGATTGTCAGCTGATTTCTCAACAGAAACTATGCAGGCCAGATGGCAGTGGCAAAAAATATTAAAAGTGATGAATAGCAAGAACCTACAACCAAGAATACTCTATCCAGCAAAACTACCATTCAGAATTGAAGGCAGATAAAGAGCTTCACAGAGAAGAAAAGCTAAAGGAGTTCATCAACACCAAACCAGTATTATATGAAATGCTGAAAGGTACTCTTTAAGAAGAGGAAGAAGAAAAAGGTAAAAGATAAAAAATTATGAACAACAAATACATATCTATCAACAAGTGAATCTAAAAATTAAGTGAATTAAAAATTTGATGAACAGAGTAAACTGGTAAATATAATAGAATCAGGAGCACAGAAAGGGAGTGGATTAATAATTCTCAGGGGGAAAGGGGTAAAGGGTGTACAGGGAGAAACTGGACAAAAATCATACACCTATGGATGAGGTCAATGTGGGGGGAAGTAAGGGTGGAGGGAGGGGTGGAAGCTGGGTGCAGGGGAGCTATGGAGGGGAAAAAAGAGAAACAAATGTAATAATCTGAACAATAAAGATTTAATTTTTAAAAAATTGGGAGGGAGTTACAAGTTCCCGACTCTCTGAACTCCAGTTTCAGGTGAGATTCTGGGGACCCAGACTCATAAAGGGAGAAACTGGACTGTCTGCAATTGGATCAGAAAGGGAGGGAGGCTCTCTCGCAGAAGTGCACACATGAATCTTAGTTTATTGCTCTGGGGTGCGGGACACAGAACATGGAAAGAACGTGGCAGAGAGGACTGACTGGCAGCATCCATGTCTGCCACACCCTAGCCTGGTGATTCCCTGAGATACCGCACCCCCACTCTCCCAATTTACAAACCCACTGAGCTAGGCACAGCAGCTTTTGCATATAAATGGCCTGCCCTCTAGCAGCTTAACCTAACAAATTGCAACTAGATCAGATAATTCCAAAACTTCCAAACTCCAAGCAAAGAGGAGAAATATGCAGATCTCCCTATAGCTCCTTCTGGGTGGCCTCAGACACTAGCTGACTTGCACCTCCTTGGAGATCCAGGAACCAGTGGATCTAGAGGTCAGTGTGAGATGACACCAGATTTCAACTCTTCACATACATAAGTGACACACTCAAGAGGCAGACTCAGCGAGCACCAAAGCCCCACTGAAGCAAGTCCTGCCTCATAGGAGTGTCTCCAGCACAGCAGTTCTTCCATTACAGACACAGCTAATCCTAATAGTCAATTGGCATGGAGGTCAATTCCTTCCAGTGTATCAATAGCAATCAAGGCTCAACTACAAAAAGACTGTGTACCCAGCCCTCAAAGGGGCATACCAGGAGTGTCCACCTCAGGTGATTGGGGAGGCAAATCTACTGGGCCATAAAGGACAACTAGCACACAAAGCCGCTCTATCAACACAGGGAAGCAGCCAAAATGTGGAGACAAAGAAACATGTGATGAATGAAAGAAACGGAGGAAAGCAGATGACTGGACATAGAATTCAAAATCACATTTATAAAGTTACTCAAGACTCTTCCACAAACCGCTGAGAAATTTAGTGAGACCTCTGAGAAACTTAGTGAGACCTTCAAGGATCTTAATAGATTGCCAAAAAAAATGGAAAAGGACCAGTCAGAAATTAAGCATACACTGTCTGAAGTAAAGACTAATATACAGAAACCCAACAGCAGACTAGAGGACCCCAAGAATCAAACCAAAGATCTGAAATATGAGGAAGCAAAAAAACACCCAACCAGAAAAACAAAAAGAAAAAAGAGTCCAAAAATGTGAAGAGAGTGTGAGAAGCCTCTGGGACAACTTCAAGCGTACCAACATCAGAACTATGGGGGTGCCAGAAGAAGAGAGAGAGCAAGATGCTGAAAGCCTATTTGAAGAAATAATGAGTGGAAACTTTCCCTACCTGCTGAAATAAATGGACTTGCAAGTCCAGGAAGTGCAGAGAACCCCAAACAAAAGGAATCCAAAGAGCACCACACTAAGACACACCAAAATTAAAATGCCAAGGGCAAAAGACAAAGAGAGAATCTTGAAAGCAGCAAGAGAAAAACAGTTAGTTACCTACAAGGGAGTAACCATACACGACTGTCAGCTGATTTCTCAACAGAAACTATGCAGGCCAGAAGAAAGTGGCAGGAAATATTCCAAGTGATGAATATCAAGAAACTACAACCACGAGTGCTCTACCCAACAAAGCTATCATTCACAATTGAAGGTCAGATAAAGAGCTTCACAGACAAGAAAAAGCTAAAGGAGTTAATCATCACCAAAGCAGGATTATATGAAATGCTGAAGGTTATTCTCTAAGAAGAGGAAGAAGAAAAAGGTAAAGATAAAGATTATGAATAAAGTGATAACAAATACATACTTATCAACAAGTAAATCTAAAAATCAAGTGAATAAAAAATCTGATGAACAGAATAAACTGGTGAATATAATAGAATTAGGGGCATAGAAAGAGAATGGACTGACAATTCTCAGGGGGTGGGGGGTAGGGTTTGAGGGGTGCGGGAAGAGATTGGACAAAAATCTTACACCTATGGATGAGGACAGTGGCGGGGTGTAAGGGCATGGGGTAGTGGGTAGGGAATCAGATGGAGGGGAGCTATGGGAGGGAAAAAGAGAAACATCTGTAATGAACTGAAAAATAAAGATTTATTTTTAAAAATACAGGGATGATGGCTAGCTTGTCATAGTAATATAAAAATCATTAGTGTGCACTAGAATATCACTACTATAGTAATTATGAAATAAACAGAAGGGATATGCATAAAATAAAATTAAAATAAATTTAAAAAAATAAAACCAGTTCTATAGTTAGGAGTGTCCAGAATCTATAAAAATAAGTATGAATCAACTATAATAAAACAATAATTACATTCTAAGCCAAAGAGATAAATTCTTATTCTGAATTTTTCATGAGCAATATATTGATTAAGCCCTGTCCCCAAGATTGAAGTTTTGAAAGTCAAATATTCTGAGAAGCATTTATAGCCAGCACTACAGAGTCTATTATGAAATACATTGACTTCATAATTGTTATTAAGAATTGCTTTACTAATAGGGTTGTTTCTATCCTTCCTTAAATTCATCTGCCTTCCTGTTGGTTATACCAGTGAGCTTTTTTGCTACTTCTTTAATGAATATATTTAAAGTTTTACAGATAGCAGAGGTGGGAAGAAGGTACAATGTCTTCAAGAAGAGCGCCTGAGATATAAAAGATTAATCTGAGGTTAATTTTGGTATTTAAAATTGAAATTTAATTTAATAAGCTTACACATTCAAAACATTTGGTTCTTCCTTAAATTTTAAGTTTAATATATATATTTTTTACTTTATATGTATCTAAAAAGCTTTAACAATCACATTTAAGGAAACGGGGGGAAAAGAAAAAGAAAGAGCTCATCTATGGACACAAATAACATGTGGTGATTGTCAGGGAGAGGGCAGTGAGGGTCAGGCAGACGAGAATCCAGGTGGAGGGATAAATTGTGATGGACAGAGACTTGACTTGGAGTGGTGAACACACAATAAATACCATGTACAGATGATGTATTGTAGAACTGAGATCCTGAAACCTATATAATTTTTGTCACCCAATAAATCCAATAAAAAGGGGGGAAATTTTTTAAGCAGTAAATAATTCCCCTCCCCCCCAAAAAAATAAAGGGCCTTTGGTTCATATTTGGTCCTACCTAAAAAACTAATTTTAAACTTTCAAATATGCATAAGTTTTAAAAGTCAGATAACTGATATATTTTTTTAATTTCTTGGTTAAGGTATTGTATATGTGTCCTCGTCCCTCCATTAACCCCCACTCTTACCCTCACCCCACTGGTGTTCATGTACATTGGTTAGGCTTAGATTCATGCATACAAGTCCTTTGGTTGATTTCTCCTCCTTTCCCCCAACCTTCCCTACCTTCCCTCTGAAATCTGGCAGTCTGATTCATGCTTCTCTGCCTCTGGATCTGTCCTTGTTCATCAATTTATGTTGTTCATCATATTCCACTAATGAGTGAGATCATGTGGTATTTGTCTTTCTCTGACTGACTTATTTCACTTAGTATAATGCTATCCAGTTCCATCCATGCTACTTCAAATGGTAAGAACTCCTTTTTTACTGCAGTGTAGTATTCCATTGTGTATATGTACCACAGTTTTTTAATCCACTCATCTGCTGATGGGTACTTAGGCCATTTCCAAATCTTAACTATGGTGAATTTTGCTGCTGTGAACATAGGGGTGCATATATCCTTTCTGATTCTAGTTTCTTGGGATATATTTCTAAAAGTGGGATCACTGGGAGTTCCATTTTTAGTTGTTTTGAGGAAACTCCATACTGTTTTCCACAGTGGCTGCACCAGTCTACATTCCCACCAACAGTGCAAAAGAGTTCCTTTTTCTCCGCATCCTCGTTAACATTTGTCATTTGTTCATTTGTTGATGATAGCCATACTGACAGGTGTGAGATGATAGCGCATTGTTGTTTTGATTTGCATCTCTTGGATAATTAGTGACTTTGAGTATGTTTTCATATGTCTCTTGGGATTAAATTGTTTATCTTTCTTTTGTGAAGTTGTATGAGTTCCCTGTAAATATTGGAGATTAAACCCTTATCGGTGATGATATTGGCAAATATATTCTCCCATGCAGTGGGCTTTCTTGTTGTTTTGTTGATGGTTTCTTTTGCTGTGCAAAAGCTTGTTATTTTGATGTAATCCTATTTATTTATTTTCTCTTTAGTTTCCATTGCCCTAAGAGCAGTGTCAGTGAAGAAGTCCCTTTAGCATATGTCTGATATTTTGCTGCTTGTGGATTCCTCTAGTATTTTTATGGTTTCCCAACTTAGGTTTAAATCCTGTATCCATTTGGAGTTTATTTTTGTGTATGGTGTAAGTTGGTGGTCTAGTTTCATTTTTTTGCATGTATGTGTCCAGTTTTCCCAACACCATTTGTTGCAGAGACTATCTTCTCTTCATTTTATGTTCAGGCCTCTTTTGTCAAATATTAATTGGGTATAGAGGTTTAGATCAATTTCTGGGTTGTCTATTCTATTCCATTGATCTATATGTCTGTTCTTGTGCCAGTAGCATGCTGTTTTAAGAACAGTGGCTTTGTAATACAGCTTGATATCTGGTATTGAGATCTCACCTACTTTGTTCTTCTTTCTCAGAATTGCTGCAGCTATTCGAAATCTTTTTTTTATTCCAGATGAATTTTTGCAAACTTCGTTGTAGGTCTGTGAAATATGCCATTGGTATTTTAATGGGGATTGCATTGAATCTGTAGATTGCTTTGGATAATATGGACATTTTAATGATGCTGATTCTACCAATCCATGAACATGGTATGTTCTTCCATCTGTTTATGTCTTTCTCTATCTCTTTTTTCGGTGTCCTGTAGTTTTTCATGTATAAGTCTTTTACCTCCTTAGTTAAGTTTATTCCTAGATATCTTAATTTTTTTGGTGCAATGATAAATGGGATTGCTTTTTTAGTCTCTCTTTCTGTAAGTTGACTATTGGTGTAAAGAAATGCCATAGATTTCTTAGCATAAATTTTGTATCCTGCTACATTGGGAATTTCACTTATTAAGTCTAATAATTTTTTGATGGCGTCTTTAGGGTTTTCTATGTACAATATCATGTAATCTGCAATATGGACAGCTTTACTTCTTCTTTTCCAATTTGGATGGCTTTTATTTCTTCTTCTTGTCTACTTCCAGTACTATGTTGAACAGGAGTGGTGAAAGTGGTCATCCCTGTCTTGTTCCTGTTCTTAGAAAAAATGGTTTTAGTTTTTGCCCATTGAGTATGATGTTAACTGTGGATTTATCATATATGGCTTTTATTATGTTGAAGTATGATCCTTCTATTCCCACCTTGCTGAGTGTTTTGATCAAGAAGGGATATTGGATTTTGTCAAATGCTTTTTCTGTGTCAATTGATATGATTATGTGATTTTTATCTCTCAATTTGTTTATGTGATGTATTACGTTTATTGATTTGCAGATATTGTACCATCCTTGCATCCCTGAGATAAATTCTACTTGGTCATGGTATATGATCTTTCTGATATATTGCTAGATCCTGTTTGCTAGAAATTTGTTGAGGATTTTGGCATCTATGTTCATGAGAGATATTGGCCTATAATTCTCTTTCACTGTGTTGTCTTTATCTGGTTTTGGTAATAGGGTGATGCTGACTTCATAGAAGGAGCTTGGAAGTGTTCCTTGCTCTTGAATTTTTTGGAATAGTCTG
The DNA here is from genome assembly GCA_011751065.1 of Lasiurus cinereus. NCBI lineage: Eukaryota > Metazoa > Chordata > Mammalia > Chiroptera > Vespertilionidae > Lasiurus > Lasiurus cinereus. The sequence continues at coordinate 39,644,821 of JAAGEH010000307.1, forward strand.
AGGAGGATAGGTTTTAATTCTTCTATAAATGTTTGGTAAAACTCCTCTGTGAGTCATCTAGCTCTTGGCTTTTGTTTGCTGGAAGCTTTTTGAAGACTGCTTCAATTTCTTCCATAGTTATTGGCCTATTGAGATTTTTAGAATCTTCTCAATTGAGTTTTGGAAGGCTGTATTTTTCTAGGAATATGTCCATTTCCTCTAGGTTGTCTGGTTTGTTGGAGTTTTTCATAGTATTTTTTAACAATCCTTTGTATTTCGGAGGTGTCTGTTTTTATTTCTCGTCTTTCATTTCCGATTTTGTGTATTTGGGACTTTTCTCTCTGCTTCTTGGTGAGTATGAGAAGTTCATCAGTCTTGTTTATCCTTTCAAAGAACCATCTCTTGATTTCATTGATCTTTTGTATTGTTTTTTTGTTTGTTTGTTTGTTTGTTTGTTTTGTCTCTATGTCATTTATTTCTGCTCTGATCTTTATTATCTCCTTCCTTCTGTTCACTCTGGGCTTTTCTTTTTTCACTCTTTCTAATTCTTTGAGTTGTAGAGTTAGATTATTTACTGACATTTTTCTTGTTTTTTTGAGTTAGGCTTGTAGAGCTATAAACTTTCTTCTCAGGACTGCTTTCATTGTGTCCCATAGGTTTTGGATTGTTGTGTTTTGGTTGTCATTAGTTTCCAGGATGCTTTTAAGTTCTTCTTTGATCTCTTTGATAACCCAGTCATTATTTAATAGCATGCTATTCAACTTCCAAGTGTTTGAGATTTTTGGATTGTTTTTATTGTAGTTTATTTCTAACTTTATGGCATTGTGGTCTGAGAAGATGCTTGGTATGATTTCAATCTTCTTGAATTTGGGAACACTTCACTTGTGACCCAATATGTGGTCTATTTTATAAAATGTCCCATGTGCACTTGAGAAGAACGTATATTCTATGGTTTTGGGGTGAAATGTTTTGAAGATGTCAAGTGAGTCCATCTGATCTACTGAGTTATTTAGGATTGCTGTGTCTTTGCTCATTTTTTGTCTAGAGCAGCGGTTCTCAACCTGTGGATCGTGACCCCTTTGGGGGTCGAACAACTCTTTCACAGGGGTCGCCTAAGACCATCGGAAAATGCAGATATTTACATCACGATACATAACAATAGCAAAATTTCATGGTTGGGGGTCACCACCACATGAGGAACTGTATGCAAGGGTCGCGGCCTTAGGAAGGTTGAGAACCACTGTCTAGAGAATTTATCCAGTGATGTCAGTGGTATGTTAAAGTCCTCTATTGTGATTGTATTGTAGGGGATCTCTCCCTTGATATCTTCCAGGAGTATTTTTATGTATTTGGGTGCTCCTGCATTGGATGCATATATGTTTATCAGGGTTATATCCTTTTGTTGTATTCATACTTTTAGTATTATGAAGTGGCCTTCCTTATCTCTTGTTATGGCATTTACTTTGAGGTCTATTTTGTCAGATATAAGTATTGCTACCCCAGCTTATTCTTCATTTTCATTTGCCTGAAATATGTTTTTCCATCCCTCCACTTTCAGTCTGTGTGAGTCTCTTGTTCTGAGGTGGATCTTTTGTAGAGAGCATATATATGGGTTGTGTTTTTTTATGCATTCAGCCACTCGATGTCTTTTGATTGGAGCATTTAGTTTGTTTACATTTAAAGTTATTACTGAAAGGTATTTGTTTGTAGTCATCCCTATTTTTGTGTCTGTGTTCCTTCTTACCTGTTTATTTCTTCTTTTTACAGTATTCCCTTCAGCATTTCTTGCATTCTTGGTTTGATGGTAATAAACTCCCTTAGTCTTTTTTTGTGTGTGTTTGCAAAGCTCCTGATTTCCCCTTCAATTTTGATTAATAGTCTTGTTGAATAGAGTACCCTTGGATTCAGTCCTTTGCTTTGTAATGCTTTGTATACCTCCTTTCATTCCCTTCTAGCTTGATGTGTTTCTATTGAAAAATCATTTAATAATCTGATGGGGGTTCCTTTGTAGGTAACTTTCTGTCTCTCTCTTGCAGCCTTTAAGATTCTCTCTTTGTCATTGATATTTGCCATTGAAATTATGACATGTCTTTGTGTGGATCTTTTGAGGTTGATCCTGCTTGGGACTCTCTGTACTTGTGTAACTTTTTTCTTCCCCATATCTGGGAAGTTTTCTGTCACTATTTCTTCAAATAGATTTTCTAATCCTTGATGCTCTTTTTGTCCTTCTGGAAGCCCTATTATACGTATGTTACTTCATTTCATGTTGTCCCAAAGCTCCTTTAGGCTTTCCTCCTGCTTTCTAATTTTTTTCTCTAATTGCTGTTCAGATTGAGCTTGTTTCTGTACTTGATCTTCTAACTCACTAATTTGGTCCTCTGCTTCTTCTAGTCTACTGTTGAAACTTTCCATGGTGTTATTGATTGTAACTATATCACTTTTCATTTCTTCCTGATTCTTAAATAGGTTGTTGATTTTCTCATCCATCCAATGTATAAATTCCATGACCATTACTCTGAATTCTTTTTTGATCATGTTGCATGCTTCAATTTCATTAATTTCCTTTCTTGGCAACTAATTTCCTTTCTTCTGAGGATTGTGTTGTCTCCCCATTCTGACTATCACCAGAAGGTTCAAACTTCAAATTGCGTGGACCTGGGCCATGTGCTGTGGGCACTTCGCACCACCCAAGTGTCACTGAAGTGCTCCACACTGGGACGTGTGGCTGCCATGGCTTGGTGGGAACCAGGCTTGCCCAGGGTCAATGTGACTAGCGTTCAGTGTGGTCTCGTGTGCACACCAAGAATCAGGGACCCCGCCTGCACCTGTTGGCTTGTGCCAAAAATGAATCCCCTAGCATGTGCCAGGAGTCAGAATTTCCCAGTGTTCACACCAAGAATCTAATATCAGAGTCTCTGTTGCCTCATGTGACTTTGGCTGAGAATCCAGGTCCACAGATGCATGCATCAAGAATTGGAGTCACTGGCTTAGTGTGAATGCCCTGTGAGTCATTGCGTGGGATCCCAGGTGCCCACGGTAAGAAACAGTCAGGTCGGTAGAGCTCAGTGCTGCCTCTTTCTGGGAGAATCTGGGTCCCAGTCACCATAGGGGACTGGGTTGCACAATAGCTCTGTGGCGTGCCTGCGCTGCGGAAAACTGACTTTTATGTGCACTTGCCCAGAATCCAAGTTAAGTGGCACTGCCGCCCTCCATGTGCTTCGGGTTTGGTTGCCCAGCTGTGTTGAGGGGAGCAGATTCCAGTCTCTCAAGTTCCAGTAGAAGCGCTGCGGTTCATGCATGTGCTCTCAAGCTCAACTTCCCGTAGGGGCGCTGCGGCCCAAACGAGGGGCAGATCTATCAGTTACTATGGCATATCCGCAAGCCTGCAGGGAGAGGGATAGGCTCTTTGACTCACAGAAATCTGTTGCCGGGAAGTCTGGATTCTTGTTGTCTGATGGTTTGAAGCTGTTGTTGCAGTTCTCTGTCCCCAGTGGCTGCAGGGTCCTGGTTTGTGTCTGAGACGCAACCGGGCATTGCTGAGGGCAGAATCCTAGTCTCACACAGCTCTGTTTCTCAAGATGGCATGGTCTCTGTACCCACACCAACTGCCCAGAAGTGTCCACTTTGTGCACCGGACTCTGCCATCTAAGACTGCCCAGTTTGGCAGCCACTTGGAGGACCTGCAGAATCTAACTGGCCCTCTCTCATACACGCACACCCCACACACATCTACACTCTTCTCTATGGATTCCTCACTCTCTCACACTCTCTCCTTGCCTATTTTCCTGCCAGTCGCCATCTTCTCACAATTCGACAACTGATCTTTTAAATAATATAATTGTCTGATTGAACAACCTTTTCTTAAATAATAAATATCAAACTATATATTTAATAGGCTAAATTTATAAATAAGAACTTTAGATTTTCTTTAATGATTTAATATCATGTATAACTTTAGAAAAATTTCAACCTAGAAATTCTAAATCTAAATCAATTACTCAGTTAACACATTTTTAACTTGTTTACATGGCTGACTACTTAATAGAACATTCTTATAAACATATCCAGATTCCTTATTATAAAATTATTAACATAATCTTTTTGATTCTCAATATATTAAGCTTAATCTAAATATTTTTATTAACCAATGTCACCTCAATAAATTTATTAAAATAAATAGTTTTAGAAGATGCTAATCAACCTAAATTTAATTACATCACTCTCCAAAATTTAGAGACTATCTTCTTTTTTTTTTAAGTCTTTATTGTTGGAAGTATTATATATCTCTCTTTTTTCCCCTCTACCTCCTCTGCCCCCTGCCCCAGGCCTTTGTTACACTATTATTTGTGACCATGAGTTATGCATATATGTATACAAGTTCTTTGGTTGCTTTCTTCTCATCTGCCTCCTTCCCTCTGAGATTTGACAGTCTGTTCCTTGCTTCTATAGGGACTATCTTTTTTACAGAAGTTCTTAACACCCAGAGATATTAAGCAAGAAGCTAACTAAATTCTAGTCAATGACACCAAGGGAGCCATTTCAACCATTTTTACAGATTATAACAGAGACTTAATAGCATAGTGAAGTGGTTGGCGTCACAGAGAACCAAAGTCTCTTAGGTTCAAGTTATATCTCTAGAATCTGAGAAAGAAGAAGGGCTCCTGGTGGCTAACTGCGCTGAAACTTTTATTTTTTATTTTTTTAATATATAATTATATTTTAAACATATATATATTATTTCAGAGAGAAAAGGAGAGGGAGAGGGAGATAGAAACATCAATGATGAGAATCATCTATCCACTGCCTCCTGCACATCCCCTAATGAGGATCAAGCCAGCAACCTGAGCATGTGCTGTGACTGGGGATTGAACCGTGACCTCCTAGTTCATAGGTCAAAGCTCAACCTCTGAACCATGCGGGCACCACCACATTTCTTGACTGCCCTTGCAACTAGAACTTGGCAAGTGATTTGGGTTCCACCAATGAAATTCACATTACAAAGTATGAAATGTGGCAACAAACAGTCTGAAGTGAAGTCACCTTTTATTCTGCAGACACCCAAAATCAGACACATAAATCAGTGTGATTTTGTGCAGTCGCTAAAGCAGAGATCTGAATGTCTAGTCCCTGACTTTGTTAGTAATGAGAATTAGCAAATTTTTTAAAAATTGCTTTCTTTCTTGCTCCACTCAAAATTTTCTTCTGTTTGTTTCTTAAGCCATGCACAGAATAGTGATTCCTAATCACGGGCAACTCCTCATCCCCCAGGGGATAGTTGTCTATATCTGGAGACATTTTTGATCGTCAGGAACTAGTCTAGCTGGGCAAAGGGATAGCAAACTGGAATGTTACTGCCATCTAGTGAATAGAGGCCAGGGTGCACTTAAATATCCTACAATACAGACTCTTGACAACCAAGAATTATCCAGTCCAAAATGTCAATAGGGCCGAAGTTGAGAAACCCCAGAGCCGTATAGTGTGCTCAATATCTGCACATTAAGCGGTTCTTTGGCTGTGAGTTGCTTATATTTACCCCATCCAGTGAAGAGAGAACAAGTATGAAAGTGGCACTTGGAGAAGAGCATGAGAGCATTGTAAGGAGCAGAAAATCTTCCTAGGCTGGTCAGTGGTATCTGTTTGTTGGATTTGAGTGAGTGTTTCTAATTCTTGAATGTTATTCTCTGGATATCCAATATTCACAGGTATTATAAATTTTTAATTGTTTTGATCACAATCAAAATATATTCAGTGATATATTGATATTAATATTTATACATCAATATTTTATTAATGTTGATATTTCTCTTACATATTTTATTATTCAAATGTACTTTTTATACATTCCTACATTATAGAATAAACTAGATCTTCTTTCCTGGAGGATTTCCAACAATTTTGGAGTTTAGAGTTAGATGCAGATTATCTGCATCTATCTATATCTACTCATCCATCCATGTATCTAGATTATCTATTGTCTATTTGTCCATCTACCTACTTATCTATTTAATCTATACTATTTCTCCTTTTATCACATTATTAACCACTAGGATCATTGACTAGATTCATTAAATACTGAGCACTTGCAAAACAGTGGTACTCTAATTTAACTCTACATCTTTTTCTATTAATTAGCTGGAATACTTTTATAAAGAGTATTTATCCCTCATCAACTACATTGATAGCTTGAGTTTAGGTCATATAGAAAAGATAGGATAAGTGGTTGAGAATTTCTCTTTATTCACCAAGTTTTTCAACACTGTTTTGGTTCCTTAGTGTCCACCAAATATGAGCCATAAGGCTTTTGTGGTGGTTGTATCATTATAAATTAATAGACTTGAACATATTTGATGTGATTCAACTTCTTGCAGTTAATGTGTTATCTTTGCTAAGTAGGGCTTTATTCAGGCTAACTGTTGGGCCCTTTTGTCATGATCCTGGCAATCACCAAGGGCTTTGTTGCTGTTTGGCACAGCAAGATGTCCCAGGTTCACCAGGACTTCTGGTTTACTTTGGGAGAAATGATGTTTAAAGACCACAAGCATGGTGTGCCAGACATTTTATAAAGAGAAACTGTTTTTCATATCCTAATAGTCAAGAGGAAAAGGGGACTGGGTACGGTCAATCTATTTGTAAATCTGCCAGTAAGGAAAGTACATTTTTCTCTCTGTACAGCCAGCCAATGCTGCTGAGACAGTGTGGTCGCTCTGCACAAGTATGCACACTGCAGATGCACTGCCTGAGCAACACCAGCACTGTAGACACTGGAGAGACAACTTTTAATTGACAATTATCTAGATACTTATTGCAGGATTTTAGTCTAAAGCTCCCTGGACAGTGAAATAAAAAAAATTTCAAAATCAGTGTAACTTCAGACCCAGTTTGTTTTTTTATCTGATTGCTATTGATCAGTGGCCCAGACACATCAATTATTTCTTTCTCCCACTATTTGGTATTTAATGATTGGCAAATGCACTCCTAAAAAGATGTCAAAGATTTAAAAACAGCCCAAATGCCCATCATTTGGGCTGATGAATAGATTAAAAAGCTGTAGGACATTTACATAATAGAATACTAGGCAGCTGTATAAAAGAAGGATCTCTTACCCTTTGGGATATGATGGATGGACCTGAAGATTATGCTAAGTGAAATAAGCCAATCTGAGAAAGACAAATATTGTATGATTTCACTTATTTGTGGAATCTAATAAACAAAATGAATTGGCCAACAAAATAAGACCCAAAGCATGAGAGTATGGGATAGACTGACATAGCTTGGTGTGGGGATTGAGGGGACAAGAAGAAATAAACCGAAGAACATATATGTATACTTATATGGACATGAGCAATAGTAGGGTAAAGACCTGGGGGGGTGAGTAGGGACTGGGAGGAGAAGAGTAAAGGGGAAAGGAATAAAAAATAAAATACATATAACCTTTTGTTTGTTTGATGTGGCTTTCCAGTTTTCCCAGCACCATTTATTGAAGAGACTGTCTTTACTCCATTGTGTGTTTTTGTCTCCTTTGTCAAAAATCATCTGTCCATATACATGTGTTTTTTTAAATGATTTTTAAATAATAATAATTTACATCAAACCAGCCCTGGAAGAGGTGCAGCTGGGGATTCATTAGAGCTAAAAGCACAGCCAGGGTCAAGAGTTTGCGTTCCATGGTGGAGCTGGGTCTGTAACAGCATCAGGCTAGTTCCAGTTCATCAGTCCACTGTGCATGGGGTACACATGAGGTGAAGCATGTGGGTGAGTGCAGAGTGTGAAAGCCCCACTAGCCAGGAGTCAGGCACGAACAGCAAAGGAGGGAACTCCTTTGTTTAGGAGCTAATGTATCACACAGGCTATGGCTCTACCCATCACTAGATTCCTTTGTGAGGATCCAGCAGGGATATCTGCCAAAGGTATAAGTCCATGTCAGAGACAAATGGGTGGCTTGCAAACTCTGTTTCATAGAGCCCTAGAGTTTCATAGAGCAGTCTTAATGGGCTGAGAAAGTTAAGTAGGAGTGCTTACGGGATCCTCCATTCCCACCCAACCAGAGCACTTGTATTTGTAACTGTAGTAAAGATGGAAGTGTGTAAGATTTCATCTGAAAAATGCATACTACTGTTTATTTTAAAAATTTGAAGGACAATGGAGAAGATGATTACTAAGAACTAGTCAAGATCCATCATTCTATAACCTAAAGAAACACGAGTAACAAAACATGAAAAAATGCTTACCTTCAACAATAATCAAGCATAATTCCATGTCAACATATCAAAATGAATGTTAATTATTTGGGTGGGATAATAGTATTGTGATTACCTTATCTTTTAGAAGTATTTAAATGAAATTGAAAGATTTTTTTCTGAGACTTGGTTCAAAATAACATTAAATAGAATATAATTGAAATAAGATTGCCAAAGTATCCATTATTCAATTGTGTGTGATATATATGAATAAATAATGATATATCAGATTCACTGTACAATTTTCTCTATATATTCTTGAAACTTTGAAAAATAAAAGAAGTTCTGCCTTGCCAAACAGCAACAAAGCTCTGAGTGATTACCAGGATCGTGACAAAAGGAACCAACAGTTGACCTGAATAAAGCCCCACTTAATAAAGATAACATAATAACTACAAGGGGTTGAGTCATATCAAATATGTTTAAATATATTAATTTATAATGATACAACAACAACAAAAAAAACCTATGGCTTTCTCTCTCCCTCTCTCTGAAATCAATAAAAAATTAATTAATTAAAAAATAAAAACTAGGTATTTAAAAAGTTTTAAGGGACTTTGAGGGCCCCTTCAAAACCTGGGGACAGATTACATATATGATTCTGTAAAACAGAACATATGCAGTCTGGATATTGCTTGTCAATTTAATTCTTTCTTCAGCTACAAAGATAACTCATTACCAACAAGCCATTTCCACAAAGGAATCTTGTAATGTCCACATAATTCCTACATGACCTTAAACTAATTTTTAGTGACAAGGGCCACCTCAAATGACCAGAATGGGTGGTCCTGGTGGAAGAGGATCTATCCATTTGGTCAAAAAGTGGAGCAGGCTCCATTAGGCTATTAGACTGTGCAGAAAAGGCTTAAAGCACCCCCGTGTGGCCCGTATGGGTTAAAACAAGCCATGCTGTGTGTTTTGTTGTTGCCCATGCAATAAAGCCACTGAGTGTCCTTATCCCTCAGTCCAAAAATGGCAGCTGTAGCTGGGGATCTTGTAAGTGTTCACTTTACCAGGCCTGATGTTAGTCCAGATCTCCCATCCTAATAGTAATAAAAACAGAATTTATTCTTTGGAGAACAATCAAAAATCTTCAATAACATTATTTCTAAAAGTTTTAGATATTTTATTTGTATGTTTTTATTGTCTTACATGGTGGCTTTTGCAAATGTCTTAGGTGGTTTTCACTAAACTCTCTAGCATCTAAAAAATATGTTTTATAACAAATGATTAATACGTCTAAATAATGAGAAAGTAATCATTAAAATAAAAAATGTAAAGAATTTATCTTTGAGAGCATACTCCATCCATAAATAAATGGAGCAGCAGAAAGAGTACAGAACTGGGAATCAGAAAGGAAAGATCCTCTAGACTCTTTCCTCACAGCTTCTCTATGGGCAGATGTTTCTGTCTTCCTGATCCAGAGAGGATGTGACTCACCCAGGGACACACAGCAGAGCTGGCATTCAAGCCAGGGCTTGCCTCACCTCAAGTGTATTCTTCCCCCAATACTAGACTGCCTAGGAAGTTTTTCTCCCCAAGGCTGTGGCAGGACATGACCACCTTCACTCTCTTATTTCTTGAAAAATTAGAACACTGAGCTGCATGATCATTCTGTTCAAAAGCTAATGTTTATGGTGTGCTAGAGTCTAAGCTTAAGAAAAGTTGGTTCAGTGGCCACTTTCACAGTTTTACAACAGATGTCCAGCCAAAACTTGAACTTCCACACATGCCAAAAGGTGAATATTGGTGCCTTTGTTATCCCCAGGATCCAGAAACCCTACTCCCCTGAGATGCTTCAAGAAACACATAGGGAGGAGCTCTTTAAGCACATCAGAATTTTCATCCCCGAGAAAATCATACACATGCCAGAAGCACAGTAGTTCACAAGTAGGGTAAGGGTACTGGATCCAAATATATTTGAAACCCATCGCTGGGAGACGGCAATTTATTTAACCTTTCTGATCATTTTTCCCCAGCAAGAATATATATATATATAACCCTAAAGTGTAAATAGAATAGTGGAACAACCAAACAACCAAACAACTGGTCACCATGTCGTGTGCTGACTACCAGGGAGCGTGCACAGAACATGGTGGGCATTGGCTGTGGCAGGATGGCAGAGCAGGTAAGGACATCAGACCAAGACGGGGTGCTCATTGCTGTCATTGGGGTGAGCCTCTGGTGGTTACTGAAAATTCTTTGCTCCCGTGTGCTGCGGTCACACATAGTGCTCACACCAGCTGCTGGCGCCAGAGCTGCCATTTGCACCCACTGCCAGTGCTGGCCCGCCCGCACCAGTTGCCAGCACCCAGCGACGGTCCTGATCGCTTGGAGCAATCAGCAGGTGCAAGCAGCAGCTGCCAGTTCTGATCACCCCTGAAGGCTTCTCCACCTCCCCCCACTCCTGAGGGGCGATCAAGGTAGCAGCCACCCCTTGCACCTGCTGCTGGCGCCAGCCCCAATCACTCCACACTGTCAGCAGGTGCAAGTGGGGCCAACGCCAAAAGCATGTGGCAGTTCCAGCGGCGGGACAGGGGGAGGGGGGGTGGGCCACGGCAGAAGAGGCCAGGCAGGGGCACAGAGGATGGGCCCAGACCTGCCCCTGTGCCCACCGCAGCCTCACGGCCCACAGTTTCTTTGAAGGTGCACAAATTTGTGCATGGGGCCCCTAGTGGAGGAATAAACCTTGTACATCTGCTGTGGCTATTCAGTGACTCAGCTTCTGACAAGCATCTGGCACATGGGCACAAGTCAAGTGCTAGTTCCCTCTTCTCCCCATGCTCCTAGTTCCTGGGTCCCTGCCTGACCACACCCAGAAGACTGGGAACAAGGTCTTCCAGGCACCATCTAAGACCAGGGAGTGGGTGGAACTCAATACACACAAATGACATTTGCTGCCACTGAAATGATCCCTGAAGGATGCCCCTTTGCTCCAGGCCTTCTGACTGCACTTAAGCAACAAATAAGTTCAATTCAACTTACGTCAAAATCATCTGCAGTTTATACATGCTGATTCCTGGTGTGGGTCCTAAGAAATAAACATGTTTATCCAATTCTCCAGATGATTTAGGGTACTGTATAGTTTGAGAATCAATGTTATAGGGTGAGAAGAAAAAACAGACTAGAACTACAAAATTTGGTGTTTTAATCGATGTTGAAAAATATTAGTTTTCAGTTCATTATTAATAAGAAGTATGTGCAGATAAAAATGGCATATGAGAAGTAACAATGATCCACAGACCCTTATCTGAAATTGAGACCCATAAAGCCCTTAAAAATCCACATAAAAACAATCTCATGTGGACTAAACTGATGAGAAACTAGTTATATTTTTTACATTCCCCACCAAATATGACTATTTCATTGCTGAAATATTAAGGTGCTTTTAACAGAGTGCTGCTCCAGATTTTTACTATGGGGTACATGACATGTGCTATAATGCCTTTTCCTAAAGTCTAAAATATTCTGAAATCTAAAAAACATTGGACTGCAAAGACTAGGGTTATGAGATTGTGGTCCTATTTCAGGGAAAGAATAAGCATATTAATACATAATTTCTTGTCAACCATTATCTATTTTCGACTAATCCTGGGTCTTTCCACTCCTTTGGAAGGCTCTGGACTCCACCTATGGAAATATCCACCTGAACTTGTGCCTTGAGGAGCCTCTGTAGTCCAACCAGTTAACGATATGTCGATTCCTGCATTTGGTTTGCACACCTGTCAGTGATACTTGTTTTATCAGTCTTTTCTGCTGAGTATTGAGAAACAGTAGCCTACTAGAGCTTTCCCCCCATTTTCCCAGAGCTGGTCAACTTTGCTCAGCATAAAGCTCTACAAAGCAAACAGAGCCACCCATATCCCCTTCACTCTGGCTTGTCAGACCCACAGAGCCATAATGTCATGTGGGTCAAAGAGCGCCAGGCTGTGAGTCAGTGGACCTGCTCAGTGCTGCCTCTCCATTCTTAGAAAAGGTATATCCTGCAATCTTCAATTTTCACCTCTGTATTAAAGCTCCTAATCATCAGTACTCAGGATTGGTAAATAGGCACGCCCAGCTCCTGATCTGAGAATTATCTAGTGAAAACAATACAGATCTGCTCAAATGTACAACACCCCCCAAGCAGAAGCAAAAGCAAAAGCAGAAGCAGAAGCCAAGCTAAGAAGAGAAATAAATGCCCAGGGAAGAAAGCAGATTTTAAGAAAGGCTTTGGAAATAGTACATATTTTAGTTGGCAAAGATGCCATGTTCTTAACTATCAATTCATAGAAGGCAGGGATAGAAATCTACTTTTTTCCTGTGACTCCATAAAAGCTCAGCCCTTCATACTATCTGGCACATAACTCAAAAATGTATATTGAATGAATAAATTAGTATCATGTCAATTCTGTCTTGAACACACCCAAGGCCATTATAGTCCCATCTTTTCTTCCTTTAATAATTCTTTCACACAAGTTTTTGTTTTCCTCAGATCTGATCCTTAAAAATTGCCATTGTCTCTCTAATGTCACTTTTCAGAGAACGTCTACTTCTCTAATTTCATCTTTTATAAACTGTGACATGAGCCTGAACTTTGAACAGGCCAGCATATTCACCTCTGTACCTTTCCAATCCCATTCATTCCCTATACACGTTTTTGTGAAATACCACACTAAGAACCTCAAATATCATTTTCAGACTTCCTGACTCCATAGCAAGAATTACCTTACTGTTCCAATAGTATTTTAAATGTAATTCTTTTAGAGATTTTAATAACTATATTTCAGTTGTTCACTTCCAGTTCAAACTAAGAATTCCTTACAGCAAAAAAAAAGTTATCTTTAACACTAAACTATCATAATGCTCAGTACTTATAGTAGTAAGAACTTAATAGTACCTTAATCGGTTCTCCAAAAAGCCTAAGTCCAATTTCCAACACTAGACAATTTTAGTTGCAATGTGAGTTAAATATATCTCTCTACCCTAAATTGGAACTCCAATTACAGCCATTTCCCCTAGGAAATATGTTCTGAGTAGTAGGATTTCTCCAAACAGAAACAACTCATACACTTAATTTTGCATTTCATTTCAGAATGTTCAATGGACCACAATAATCCTTAACAAACATTATAGCTGGAAATTGAGTTTCCCTCCTTACAAAATAGGAATTGGTACAGCAAAAAGAAGTTAGGCTGTGAGGATATAAAATCATTAATACTGGCTCCTATTCTTAGCTTAAAGCTCAATTTTCCCATTTAAAAAATGTGAATACATATCTACTTTGTTGGTTTGTTTGCTGTTACAAAATAAAGCACCTAACACAATATGGACATAAAAATCTTTTTAATTACAACATGTCACTCAACAGGCATGGAGTTTCCCTGCCACTATTTCACAAGAATGAGATAATGCAGTTATCACTTGCCACTTGAAAAACAAACAGGAAAAATAGAATTCGTAATTCAAATATTTGCAACATGGGGATAGTTAGTACTTAAAAGTAAAACCTACATTTTTTTGTTGTTGTTAATCCTCACCCAAGGATATTTTGTCCATTGATTTTTAAAGAGTGGAAAGGATGGGGACAGAGAGAAACATCAATGTGAGAGAGATACTGCAGTCGGTTGCCTCCCACATGAGGATTGAGCCTATAAAAAAAGTACATACCTTTGATCAGAATCAAACCCAAGACCCTTCAGTCCATGGGCCACTGCTCTAGTCACCGAGCCAAACCAGCTAGGGCTAACATCTGAATGATTTTTAAATATTTTATATAATTCTTTTTTCAATTTGTTCAAATATTTTACCTTAAATGTCCTGGGTTTAAAGTGATTGTTGTCTATCTTTTCAAAAAGATTTATCAATAGATTCATGGGACTTGAGAGATCAGTATTTATTTTAAAACAGAAAAACAGGAAAAACAAAGACAAGATTTACTTTATTCCATACTATTCTTTGTAAATATACCCACAGACTGCATCTGACAGATAGCAGTTTCTTTTCTTTAATGGCTATAACTTTAGAACCTGAAATTAACTATACACTATTATCTCCCAGCCTGAACCTACTGTAAATTAATAAATCAATATACTAAAAACAAGCTTCAGTTTTCTCCAGATGTTTAATTCAAGATGAAGTGTAGCCATATTCCATGAAATGTGACTACCAGTAGGGAGGTTTGTAGCCCTACTGAATCAAACAAATAAAAGCACTGTGAGCCGAAACCGGTTTGGCTCAGTGAATAGAGCATCGGCCCGCGGATGGAAAGGTCCCAGGTTCAATTCTGGTCAAGGGCATGTACCTTGGTTTCGGGCACATCCCCAGTAGGGGCGTGCAGGAGGCGGCTGATCGATGTCTCTCTCTCATTGATGTTTCTATCCCTCTCCCTTCCTCTCTGTAAAAAATCAATAAAATATATTTTTAAAAAAAGCACTGTGATACAGCTAAAAGCCTTACATAGGTGTTCTTCTGTTCTTAATCACTATAAATAAGATTGCCTCTTGTGTTTTCTTTATTTTAAGAAGTTATATACTTTATAGATGAGAAACAAATCAACTCTACTGGTTTGAATTCTAAGTTATTCTTTTTACTAAAGATCTTTTGTTTTTCCAATTAAGATGGGAAGACCTGGCTGTTGGTATAAACAATTTCTGTGACGATATTTAAAAGATATCCCAATATTCCGTGTCAGTTCTGTAATCTTTTGGTAAGGGAGTGGCTAGAGGTTCTTTGCTCTCAGTAAGTGCTCTGGGCTGATGGATAAACACACTAAATTTAACACCCTGGTTGTTAGCAGCTCTGACAAAACCACTATTTGCAGTCATCGTGATGGCTTTTAGGGTGTCTCCTGTCCCAAAAATCGTTAATGAACGACTATTGATTTTTGAACTGGCCACTAGTCTCAAGGCACGTTCAGAAGGCTGGTCTGGCACCACATTAATTCGCTTAATTAGCACAGTGGCCCTCTCTCTCTCCCCAGGTCCTCCTAAAGCATCTAGAATAGACTGAAAATCCTTGACAGCAGATTCACAAGCAAACAGTTCCTTGTCCTTCATAAATGCCTCCAGCTGCGGTAGAACCTGCTCTTTCCTCTCTTGCTCTGCTTGTTCTGTTAGTACTTTTTCTTTAAAGATAAAGTGGCAACCTCCATAGCTGAGGGCAGATACATATGTGATTAAAGTAGTAATGTCCAGATTTACTCTTTTGCACACATCAACCTTAATCTCTGTTGGAAATGCAACACTTGCTAGTATATTTTCCCGGTCTACTCTGGTCACCTGGAAACGTTCAGGGCCCTCTTCATCTGATTCACTCTCACTCAGTTGGAGCTCTTCAGGATGCTCTAACAGAGAGTTAACTGCCACTATGTCTCCTCTCACAGATATGCCCATTTCTTTCAGCTTCTCTGCCATGGGGCTGGAGACACTGTTGTAAAAAGCAAAGATGATGTGAGGGTTGCTATACTGCACTGGCTGCTGGTGGCTGGCCTGAAGGAAGTCTTCAGCTTGCTCAATTATGCTTTTGTCACCATACTGGCCCCGGCCCAGCCAAATATTATGCAGAGCTTCAGCCTTCCGGCCAATGGCTTTCACCCAAGTATGACCACCATTTGCAACAACGTCCACCACAAGGGTCTGTTTTTCTCCCAACGTATCTGTGTAGCCAAAAACATGAAGAACACTAACAACTTCTTCCAGATTTTCTGCTGATTCCACTATGGCTCTCAGGTGTGTTAAATTAGTGCTCTGTAAATGGGATTCCTTAATAGCTACTTTCCCAGCTTCTACTTTCTGTAAAAATTTCAATTCAGCCTTCAGTTTGCTGCACAGCTTGGCACCACCTTCAACACCACCTTTTCTTGATCTAGAAAGTGATTCTGCTCTCTTGATCAGTTCCTTGGCTATGGCAATTCGTTCACAGAGCATGGAGTGTGCAGACATGCTGATAGCATTCTCCCTTTCCTATGAAAAGAAAAGAAACAAGGCAAATTGAAAGTCTTCACAAATTATGGTGATTAATTCTTCTCTGGGAATTAAAAACTTCAATCTAGCAACAACGTTTATGGAGGCTGAGTCTAGGGACCCGAGCTTCTGCATGTCTGATTTTGGAGTGGCTCCCTCCTCTGACAGCTAAGGAAGGAATAATAGCTATACTTTCAAACTCTCCCTAAGGTGTGCTGGATTCTTAAAAATTTCAGGCTTTCATTTCTTCAGCTTGAAGTTATGGGGTCCACAGCATGTCCCAGGTCAGGATTAAATGCAGGAGTTGGGCAATCTGCTATGTAGGAAATTCCCTATCAGCAGCCTTACTCTGGCTGTAGATGAATTTTAATAAAAGCTCAAAAGTCAAGGTAAACTGCTTAAAGTAAAAATACCCACACAGATATTAGCAAGTTGTCCAAAGCCAGACTCTCTCCCCTACAATGACCACACTGAGGCTCTCTAACCTTTTCCTCCTTCGGGGGTGGGTCTTCTTTAATCAGGGATTACTCAGGGGGCACATAGCACACTGCCTCCTTCCTGCATTTAACGCCAACCAGCAAATTTTAAAAGACCGAAGGAGCCCACTAACTTGGCTTCCTCTCCCACTCCAAACATCAACTAAACTCCAGGGGTACACGGGCCAGCCCGCGCAGGGTACAGGCGCGGGTCGGCACGGCGTTCGGTCCTCCGCTGCTGCGGCCGGGCCTGTCGGGCAGGCGGGGGACCACCCGGCGCCGCGGCCAGGGCCGGGCGGAGGCCGCGCTGGCCGCCCTCCACGCCGGCCGCCGAGTTCAGCCCCCGCCGGGCCTCGAAAGGGAGTCCGGCT
Organism: Lasiurus cinereus; assembly: GCA_011751065.1. NCBI lineage: Eukaryota > Metazoa > Chordata > Mammalia > Chiroptera > Vespertilionidae > Lasiurus > Lasiurus cinereus. The sequence continues at coordinate 39,661,827 of JAAGEH010000307.1, forward strand.
GCCTCCTCCCTGCCCTCCCCGGCTCCTCACCCGCAGCGCCTGGAACCCCGAGCAGCGGGCATGCGCGCGCGCCCGGCCGGGACCCCCCGAGGAACTTCTCGCGGCAGCCCCCACGACACTCGAGCCGCCAGTGCTCCGCCCGAGCCCCGCCGCCTCTGACGCCACCGCCTCCCACGCCTCCCGCGTCGCGAAGCCCTGCCCGGGTGACGCAAACAGGGACTCCCAGGAGGCAGCGCGGCCTCCAAGCGGGGCTGAGGTTAAGGCGGCCATGTTTGTTGCTGGCACCTGGCTTCGGAGAGATGAGAGGTACAGGCACAGCCAACCAGAAGCCAGGAAAGGAGCAGGGGCGCAATTCCCAGGGATCAGACCACACGCCCAGGCTTCATCCCCAGGGTCCCAGGCAGGCCGACCTCGGGCCCTAGCATCTGATCACCGGTTGGACTTGCCTGGGTGGGAGTGGGTGCATTTTGGTGGTGTGGTTTGATCCCTGGGGATTGCGTCCCTCACCCTGGCCAAGCTCCCCACTGCTTTTGACTTCAACCCCCTAACAGGTGCCAGGCAATGGTTATCTTAGAAAAAAATTGGCAGAGGTTGCACATCTGGTTAAGTGCCTGCGCTGGGATTTCTGACTCCAAGCCAAAGCACTTCCCATTGCACCATCCTGGGCTCTCCATAGAAAGTGGAGTATAGAGATGAGTGCCCTCTTCAACAGAACAAAAGGTCAAGTAACTTCTAGAGACTGGAAAATTTATTCTAGTCTAGAAATAAGTATCTAGAAGAGTGCCCAAAGTCACCCAGAAAGGTGAGGGCTTTATTAAAGTAATAATTTTAAAAGTTAAGTGAACTTCCAAGTTAAAAATCTTTTGTATACCTTCTGTCAAATGTAAGAAAACATTCAAACCTGTGAAGAATTTTTGTGCGTTTATTTGAGCCAAACTGTCCACAATTGCTGGGAAAGGAAAATCTCAATGCATTGAGATAATGCTCCAGAAAGTGGCAGCTTTGCACCTTATTTTATGCATTACAATGAAAAGAGAAGACATAAGTAAGTTACATGAAATCCATTGGTGATTAAGGAGGCAGGAGAAAGCAAATGGGAGAAACCTCTGGGATTAGATAAAAAGTAAAATGATAAGACACATATATCTTTTACAGAGATGGGTGTGGGATAGTTGACAGCCAACAATTAACATGGTAATAACTATCTCTGCCCCAGTGCAGTGCCCTGAAGGGTCTGGAGAAAGCAAATTACCCTGACAATCCAAAGGAATGTTATCATAGATGCAAAAGACAATAGATAGGCTTAGTTAAGGTAAAAATTGATTTTTGTCAGGGAAGATTTTAGCCTAGTACATGATTACCTGCCATAAACTGCTTTGGTTAAAGTTCTTAATTTCAAACCATTCTTAGGACACTTTAGGTATCTGGGTTTAACATTTCTCCAAAAAGGGCACTCAGATAGACAATAGACTCATTGAAATATCAATAATCACCAAAACCGGTTTGGCTCAGTGGATACAGCATCGGTTGCAGGCACATTCCCAATAGGGGGCATGCAGGAGGCAGCTGATCCAGATGTATCTCTCTCATCGATGTTTCTAACTCTCTATCCCTCTCTCTTCCTCTCTGAAAAAACCAATAAAATATATTTTTTAAAAAATCATTAATCACCAGAGACACAAATTAAAACTACACTGAGGTATCACCTCACACCTACCAGAATGATTTCCATCAATAAATCAATGAACAAATGCTGGGGAGAATGTAGAGAAAAGTACACCCCTGGTGGGAATGCAGACTGGTGCAGCAACTGTGGAAAACGGTATGAAGTTTCCTCTTAAAATTAAAATGGAACTGCCATTTAACCCAGAGATCCCACTTCTGGGAATATATCCTAAGTATCTCAAAATGCCAATCAGAAAGAATATGCACCATATGCACCCCTATGTTCATAACAGTGCTATTTAACAACAGCCAAGATCTGAAAACAGCCCAAGTGCCCATTAGTTCAGGAGTGGATAAAAAACCTGTGGTACATTTACAAAAAGCCATGGTACATTCACATCATGGAATACTATGCTGCTGTAAAAAAAAAAAAAGGATCTGTTACCCTTTGAGACCACATGGATGGAACTAAGGATTATGCTAAGCAAAATAAGCTAGCCAGTGAAAGACAAGTATCACATGATCTCATACACGTGTAATCTAATGAACATAATAAACTGAACAAGTAAGTCAAGAGACATGGTTATGTGGAACAGACTGACAGATCACAGGGGAGGTAGGTGCTAGGGACAAGAAGAGATTAACCTAAGAAAATATGCGTATATGCATAGCCCATGGACACAGACAATAGTGTAGTGAACGCCAGGACTAGTTGGAGAGGGTTAAAGGGGATTAAAATGGAGGATATCTATAACGATCAACAAAACAGCTAGACTCTACAGGCTGGAAATGAATAGAATTTGGACATTGAGAGATGCATGGAATGGATTGTTAAACCAAAGAATCTAGACATCAAGAATTCACTTTAAGGCAAATGAAAAGAACTGAGAACAAGGGAGAAGTGTTCCAGGCAGCTTCAACTGAACTGGGCTTCATTTTCAACATGTCTAGAGGCAGAGATTAGACTCTTGACACCAATCCATTTCCACTAATTTTTCCTCTTTATTCTGTAACCATCCAATAAGAAATTGCATGTGGTTTCTTTTTGTCCTAAATATAAATGCCTTTATTTTTCCCTTCTTTGATTTAGCATCCCTGTTTTAGTATCAGAGAGCAAATTCAAAGGCAGTACTTAGCCAAATCATTATCCTTGCCAGGCCTTTCACTTGCATTAAAATATACTTTTAGAAAACCCTCTGAGATAATTAACTTGTGCTGTCACTTAGGCAGTAAGTGGGAGAGGGGAGACCTAAAAACCATTCCTTTTTATCATTACTTTCTCTTTCTAATGTGTTGGATTCACAATATATCAAGAACTCATAAGATTAAATGAGGTCTTCAAGATAAACATCTATAATAAAAGTGTAATATGCTAATTATACTTGATGTCCTTCTGGATGAAACTGGGGCTTCAAGGGAAGCCGAGGGCCCTGGTGCCAAAGGGAAGCTGACACCAGCAGCCAGGGGAAGGAAGGCCTACTCTTGCATGAATTTTGTGCAGAGAGCCTCTAGTATTGAAATAAGAAGTTGGCAGGTACCATAATAATGCTTCTGCCACTTAGAATGAGATAGGGTGTTGTAACTGGGAATCCTGACAAAAATTCTCGAAGATTCTTTCCCTAAAATTGGCTAAATTTTAATCAAAACCTTTTTAACTATAATCATGGAAATACTAGTATATCTGTTGGTAAAAATAATGACACTCATAAACCCTCCCTATGTTCTATAAGCCAGGCTAATGATGTGATTTCTCTTATCCTAAGATCTCTTTAAAAAGACAAAGAAATCCAGCTGGTGTGGTTCAGTAGTTGAGTGTCGTCGACCCATGTATCAAAAGGTTCCCATTCCCAGTCAGGACACATACCCGGGCTGCAGGCTCAATCCCCAATGGGGCATGTGCACAAGGCAGCCGATTGATGTTACTCTCTCATCAATGTTTCTCTCTGTCCCTCTCTTTTACTCTCTTAAAAAAAAAAGTCAATAAAAAAATATTTTTTAAAAAGATCAAGCAGCCCAGCTGGTGTGGTTCAGTGATTGAGTACCAAACCATGAACCAGGCACAATTCAGTTTCATGCCCCAGTTATGGGCTCAATCCCTATAGGGGCTATGCAGGAGTCAAGGATCAGTAATTTTCTCTCATCACTATTTATTATTCTCTTGTTCTCCCACTCTCTAAAATCAATAAAAACATTAAAAAAAAAAAAAAGACAAAGCAAACTATACTATGCCTTTGCATATAATGAAAAAGATACTCTGAATCCCCTCCTTGACTGTATGGACCTTAATTTGCAGTAAAGATTCTGAATACTCTGAGATTACATGAATGAGGGAGTCTTAAACCATAATTTTGACGCTTAAGTATTTGTATTTTATTTCCAGCACTCATGTTCATCCTTAAATTTAAATAGTCTGTTCAAGACTCTAAGGAGGTCTTTTACAATACACTTATCTACTTGTGAAGGAGAAACCAACAAGAACCAGCACGTAATTTTTTACTTACATGATTTATATCCCATAGGAGACTGTTTGGCTTAGCACTCTTCTAAGCTCCAGTGCTATTTCACAGAACCACCTAGGGATCCACTGACCCACACTTAGTGGCGCCTAGGAAACATCTACACTACCTATCTTGTCTCATGAATGCATGAATGTCTGTAGATTTTCTCAGCTCTAAAAACAATGTTTACCAAAATCAGCATTTTGCTTTACTAAAGCACAGACAATATCTGATAGTAAAGAAAGAGGATAAGATTTGACTTAACCAAAATTGCATGAAGAATAAAGAATGATTTCACCATTCTGTTTTGCAACAGTTTCCAGAAATCAACCAAGACAAAAAGCAAAAAATAGCTATTTTAAAATTTTACTAACTCCTAAAAATCTGAAAGTTGGATTTAACAGTTTATTATGAGTTATAAGTATCATTTTAAAAACAGTGATCCATTAAATCATGTAGAAATAAGTATGCAAAAAGTTTGCAAAACAAAACATACTTTAAACATGTTTAAGTATAGAGATTATCTGCAATTCCAGATTTTCAGTCACTTCATTATGCTATGGCAGCCAAGTAATCCTTAACTTCAGTTGGAGTAAGCCTCCTAAATCCAGCTTCATTGCAGATTCCAACTTCTATGTTATCTTCTGTCATCTGCCCTTCAAAGCTTTCCTATTGATGAGGCAGGAAAAAAGGTCAATTTTAAAAGGTTAATTATAAAATCATTATAAACCCAACTGTTAGATAGTGAACTAACCTTTAGGGTTAATATGGCTGTATGAATGGCATCTTCAAGTTCTAGATCTTCATTATACCTAAAAAGTTTTTCGAGAAAAAAATATTATGGTACTATTTATATTATAATAATTATTTAAACACAATGATAGCGATAGCCTAAGACTTTTAAAAAATTTTAAATACTCTTAATACTAAGTTACAAATTAATCCTTTTAGTCACCTCATTGAGATAGATAGTTGTCCACAATAAGAAACTGACAAAAATTTAAGGTGCATTCCCAATATCATGAATATAATCCCAATATGAGTTTATTTTAGGAAACTTCTTCAAGTATAAATATTCAATATAATCAGAATGTGGTGGCAATATTATAGTAATTCTTAAAAATAAAACAGAAAATACAGACTTTTTTTAAAAATATATTTTATTGATTTTTTTACAGAGAGGAAGGGAGAGGGATAGAGTTAGAAACATCGATGAGAGACATTGATCAGGCACCTCCTGCACGCCCCCTACTGGGGATGTGCCCACAACCAGGATACATGCCCTTGACCGGAATCGAACCTGGGACCCTTCAGTCCGAAGGCCAACGCTCTATCCACTGAGCCAAACCGGTTTCGGCAAATACAGACTTTTGCTAAAATTCCTTATTCTTTTAAGTTGTAACTTTATGTGAAATGTTTTGAAAACTCATTAATAAAATGAGTGAAAGAAAAGGAAAGTGATTTAAGATCCTACATTATTTAAGTTTACCAATTAATACCAGGTCTAATCTTAGCAAAGTTTATCTGTTAATTAAAGTCAATTACAAATTTTTCACATTAAAAATGTAGGCTATTTTTTGGTGGACTACAATAATGCGAGTCTAGAATACAGCTGGAAATAAGTGAAAGCAATTCATTGTTATTGTTAGGGCAGCAACAGCAGATTTTTACATAATGCTCCACTTTTTATCAATTGTGTATGTCATATACTTACTCTACCATCAATACTAGGTATTGGGCTTCACAATTTATTTCTATAATTGTCATAATGTAAAATGTTACCACTTAAATCACTTAAAAATTTTTCTCCAGATTCAATTGTCCTTATATTTTGTTAGAGAAGTTCTTAAGAAATTAAAAATACTACCAATTAATATATTGAAAAACAGGGAGCCAGAGTGGAGAGTTTTTTGTTTTATCTGTAAGTAGGCTTGAATACAAAATACTATAACAGATTTTGGACTCAAGATATAAATTATTTAAAGAGAGCTGAACACCATAAAGTAAGATTGTTAAAAAATCCAGTTATGTTAAGCCTACCTTTTCTCAAGAAAAGTTTTTCCATTCACATAGTTCTTTCCCATCGCTGTGGCTTTCCAGGCAAAGTAAGCTCCCTAATAAGGAAAGGAAGAAGAAAACCCATTATTCTAAATAATCTAATTATATTGACTTGCCTTTTTTTTTTTTAGCTCTATAATTTGTGTCTAACTTCTTAAGTTACAAAGTAGGTTATTCTTTCAAAAAAGTTAATAGGGATACCAAAAGGCAAGAAAAAGACTTTTGGAAGTTATGGGGAAGTTCATCATCTTTATTGTGGTGATGGTTTACTCAGGTATTTACCTATATCAAAACTCACCAAATGCACCCTTTAAAAAGTTTGCTATTTATTGTCTACAATTTATGTAAAAAAAGTCAGTTAAAGGAAACTGCGGGTAACATAAAGCAAACAAGAGTGATATTTTAGCTTACTAGGATTGAAGAGCTCTCTAAAACTGTCATATGTATCTGAAAAGTGGTGCTCAATTCATCATCATTGGTGATTAAATTAAATTAAAGCAGCAGCAATATGGCATGACTTCCTTCATCTATTGAAAAAAATATACATGCGTGCGCACACACACATTTAAATACCACACATATTTTAAAAGAAACAACTGCCTTTTAGATACAAGGATGAAAAGGGGCAAAAGATAACATCTAGATTCTTGTGATGGTGGCTTCTGCTACCCACTGGAAGGAAAGTAACAGGGCTTGTTATCTAGCTTCAGAAATTCAGAGAGATGTAAAAATAAAGTTCTCAAAATACTTAATTTTTCTGATTTAAATAAAATACTTTTCTTTGCCTTTTTAGATTACAAAGTTAGATCATAAGATTTGAATTAGGTGAACCTGTGTCTAATGATACATTAAATATGAAATATCGGTTCCTAATAATTTTTTTCTTCCAGTTCTCACAGCAAATGAGACAGATGCAGAGTAGCAACATCCTTAATGAGTACTTTTAACTCAGGGACCAATCCTTTGCTTTAGAGAAGTCACCCATTTTGCAAAACAAAAGACAGTTACATCAAAGTTTCCACAGAATTAGTCACACTCAAATCAGCCCCCAGATTAAACAGATGGCAAAGAGTACAACATTGTCCTCTACACCCATATATTTCACAATATTTCTCAAAATAACAGAATTCCAGAGACTTAAAAACAATTAATATTTCAACAAATCATTCAATTATGTGACGTGAATGAACAAGACAGAAGAACAGAGGGCAAAACTAAGGTAGTTTCTTCATCGAAAGACTGAATTACCAACACTTCAAAAGTGCAAATAAATATGAACTATTTCATACTTTCTAAAGTCCAAATGAAAAAGACAAAATATTGTTAATTTCAAATTTTTTGTTATTGTGTTTACTAAGCTTTTAAAGGAGCGGTTTAACAAATCCCTCAAATACATCTGATACTTACTGATGGATCTGACTGAAATAAATATGGTCGCCCTTCATTCCAACCACAAATTAGTAAAGAAACTCCAAATGGACGAACACCACTGAAGAAAGGAAAATGAAAATTACTTGTTAAAGTCAACCTAAGTAAGAATGTATTAATTCTCAAGTGAAGTAAATTACAGGTAAACCAAATTAGACTCATAAGTTCCTTAAAAAAATACTTAATACCTCTTTCTGAACAAATTAAAACAAAATAATTCTCTTTGCCGAAACCAGTTTGGCTCGTTGGATAGAGCATCGGTCTGCGGAATGAAAGGTCCCAGGTTTGATTCCGGTTAAGGGAATGTACGTTGGTTGCTGGCACATCCCCAGTAGGGGGCGTGCAAGAGGCAGCTGATTGATATTTCTCATCAATATTTCTAACTCTCTCTCCCTTCCTCCCTGTAAAAAATCAATAAAATATATTTTAAAAAACAATAATTCTCTCTGGTACTAATGAATAGCAGTTAAATCATTTCATTAAATGGAGTGAAACAAATACTGGTTTGAATAAAGGTGGAGTAATAATATTAAGTGTCCTAAAAAAATAACCTTCAGCAATGCAGTTTTTTCACTAGCTTCACACATCAGCAACCAGCTTTACACTACCTCATCCACATTCAACAAACTCAAAAAAATTAAAATGAATATGGATGTGTTAAAGAATTATTGCTTTCATGGTATGCTTATGATCATTTCTAATTGGGATGATAAACTTGGAAGCAGTAGGGTTGTTTGCCTATACTAATAAAAAGTGTTTTAGTAACTGGCAAAAGAAATTTATTTAGAAGCTACTTTCTGCGGCTTTCCTCTATTATACAAACAGCAAAAAAACATTCAGATTTTTTTACATAAGAAAATATTCTAGTCCCACTTGCGAAATTATTCTTCATGGTGATTTTCTCTACTCATTAAACAAATACAGGAATAGTAAGTCCTCTTTTTTTAATGTATCTATTCTTCTAAAATGATTTCTTTTTCTAATATGATACATTTCAAGTAATAAAATCAACTTACCCTGATTGGGTATATTCTTGCATCACAGAAGCTACTCTCTGTACCAGCTGAGCTGTGGGAATGGGTTCTTGGTAAACAAGATAATATTGCTGTGCTAGTTTTCGAGCTCTGTGCACAAGCACTCTAGCAAACAAGGAAGAAATAAAGTTTAATTAAAATGAAGCCATTCTAAAGACCATTCTCTTTATAACAACATATAACTACAGCACAAGTTTAATAACTATCTGCTCAAAGCCAGTCTTGCTCCTACATGATTTCAGTTAATTTACAAGAAAATATCACAGCATCACAGAGATTAGTCACAGGAAATAAATAAGGATAAGGCAAAAAGAGACTAGCAGTACCAGTCAGCTTAATAACAACAGATTTACTGTATACTAGTACAATGAGAGCTTTATCTCCCTCTATGGTTTCAAGATTGTGCTCTCTCCCCCACGGCAGTCACCTTGTTTTATACCTCAATCCAGCACACACATACACACTTGCACACATGACCAAAATTTCAAGCATTTTTTTTCTTCTGCCTCAAACTTTCTCATAGACTACATTTCAAAAAGTCTCTTTCAAACATTAAAGGATAGCAACTTACTTGTAACTTTAAAAATGTAAAATTTATCTTAAGAATATACTGTATAATAATCAAACATATAGTAAAACAAATAGGATGTACCTTTACCTGCTTATGTACTACTGATCTGAATGAATTATGCACATTATCACCCTGTACAATAAAAACTCAGTTTATTCCATCAGTAGCACACTGAGGCATCCCTTCTATAAACCACTAACAGGATCCACTATAGTGAAGCATGATCATATTCCAGAGACACTGTTGCTTTTAAACTCATTAAAGAGAAATTCTACCTATTTTGTTCCATACAAAATCAATAATGAAGTCATATTCCTTTTATTGTTAAATGACAGAGGGCTGTCAATCTCTTTCAACTTGTTGGTCCCTGACATAACGGGATTACTTTCTCCCCTCCTGTGAAATACAAAGGAGTGAACAGATAATCATCTAGATTCTGAATGGCTGTCATATTCAGAAAATTTCAGCGGCCTTTGAGAATTCTGTCCCTGTACTAAAAGCAAATAAATAAATAGATGGTGATACTTTCTTCTGCTCCTTGAAGACTTTTTAAAATATAATTTATTATACCTATCATAACTTGTATTGCTTTTTCAAAATGCATTCAAAAACAGCAAAGCCCTTCAAGTCCAGCCCTTGGATGGTAGGAAAGGGACTGTGATCAGAAAAGAGAAACTACTAAACAAATAAGAGGAGTAAGTACTGTATCTATCTCCCCTTTTATAAACAATTTGCTTGCACTGAGTAACCTCCTTAAAGTAATCCTTTATACTGCTATTGCTATACAAAACAAAACAAAAAAGGAAGTTGGAAGATTAAGGGATAAACATTCCTTGATTTTTTTTTCCCTCCTCAAATATAGATTATGAGCAAGTCATGAGATAGTGAGAAAATTAATAAATAGTATGGCTTACCTGTAATCTGGGCCCATGCCACTATATACCAAGCCTATATGTTTGGTAATTGGCTCCACTTTGTGTACACTTCGCTCATCATACAGAATGGATTTCTGTTTCTTCTCTGTTGCTAACACCACACCATTTGAAGCTTAAAAAAAACACACATACACACAAAAAAATTTCACCTAAATGTTTAATTATTTAAAGACTTCTTCAAGAGCTTTCAAATAATACCTACATTTTACCAATTTTCTTTTACTTATAAACCTTTTTCTTCTGGATTTCTATATTAAAACACATTGTGTTTTATTGCTAGCTTTACCCAGTGGCCAGATAAGTGTCTACAGAATGAGTACAAAAAAGGTTTTACTAAATGTTAAAGGCATGCTTTAAAATTAAATACCCATTGCATTTTGAAGCTATTTATTTCATGTCCTTATAAGTTAATATATTTTTAAAGTACGATACTTTGTAAAACACTGTGTAATATGAAGCAAGAATTCTCATGATCCTTCTACAATGTGTTCAAATCACCTAAGGAGCAACAGTAAATCAATTTTGCCCTCAGTGGTCATCAACATACAAGAAAAAAATCACTACAGCTAACAGTATTAAAAAACTTTCTTAAAAGTATTCCAGGACATCTAAGAGTCCACATGTTTTAAAATAATGGACTTTTACCTATTTGTCCTACTCTTCTTATAATCTGAAATTTAAAAATCAATGACAAAAGACTTTTTTTAAAGGTTATCTTTAGATAATAACCTTTTCTAAATTACAGGAAGGATAAAACTGCCAGAAAATAGTAATATAATTAATGGAAAAATAAAATAATACTCAGTTATTTGAATGGGAAAGACTATTTATAGATTATCACAATTAATTAGATAAAGGTGCTATATTTATTTTGCAAAAAATTTTTAATCACCTTGTTAGGCTTACTACATTCTTGAAACTTTAGATACTGTACATTAGAACTGTAAAAATTATGCTGCCACAGCTTTTTATTCATAAGTTAATTACTAATTAATTCCATAAGAACATTGGGATAGTTATTAGCAGGCATCTGAAATGAATGAAGTATTTAATTACCTTTAATTCCCACTGAAGGGGCTCCTCCAGCTACAGCAGCCAAAGCATATTCAATCTGAACAAGTTTACCAGATGGGCTTAAAAAGAAACAAGGGTTATTTATTAAATTCACACACTCTCAAATATTTATTATAGAAACATCTCCAAATCCATTAATCAAAAAAATCAAGAAATTGATAGATGTGGAAATCCTATATAATAAAAAAGAGCTAATATGCTAATTAGACAGAACAGCACAACGACCATCCAGACAACCTTCTGGTCCAAGCCGGGGCTATGAGGGCAGGGCTGCAAAGGCCGAGCCCCTTGCACAAATCTCATGCATTGGGCCTCTAGTTTATCATAAAGTTGTTCGAAAGCTGAAGTTTACTAGGCGATTTGAACATATTCATAGTGAAGTGGTAATCTATTTCCTTAGGTTATTTTCTTCTTGTCTGTAGCCTTTCACCACTTAACTCAACCTTGTGATTTGGGGCAAGTTATTAAATCTCTCTGTACCTCAGTTTTCTAATCTGGAAAATGGAGATAAACAGTACTGCAGTAGTTACCTATTTCAAAGGTTGTAAAGATGAAAGGAAGTGATGCCTTTTGTTCCCGGCACAAAATTAATAAGTAAACACCAAAACATTAATGTTAATTAAGAACGTGAATGTGTCTGTTAAATACCAAACAGCAGTATATATCTCATGTGGGTGAAACTATATATATTTTAGAAAGTAGAATGGCCTAAGACTTAAGACCTAGATATCAGTCACAATAAAGTACTTCCTATATGGTATAATCCACACATTTACCATACTTATCATTGCATCTTTCTGTATGAAAACTCACTAATCTGTGAGCTCACTGGCCAATCTCTGTATCCAATCATGCCTCTACCCCATTCCAAAGCACCAACATCTCTATCCCTCTTTCATTCTTACTTCCATCCCCCCAGGAAGAATTACTTTGTACCAAGTCACTCCCCACTTAAATTCTACAGTAACTTCTTGGTTCACTTAAAATAAAAACTCCTTACTCTAGCCCTACAAGATTGGACTTGACCCACGCTAACTCCTTCCTCACCAGCACATTTGCTTTATATCAATTCCTTTAAGAGAACAAGCTCTTTTCCAACTTTAGGATTTGTATACATACCGTTCCCTGTCTGCAACGCTCTCTAACCCCTAAATGTTCCAACAGTTGGCTCCTTTTCATCTTCCAATCTCAAAAATCACCCTCAAGCCTTGGCCTTTCCTGACTCTGATTACCAAATCTTAAATGATGTTTCCTTCTGGACCCACGAGTCTCAGAGGGAAGGGGGGGCGGGGGGGAAGAGATCAACCAAAGAACCTGTTTGCATATATGCATAACCCATGGACAGAGGCTACAGAGTGGTAGGCGTGGGGATGGAGGCACGGAGGCGGGGTGGAGGGGATCAAAGGACATACGTAATACTTTAAACATGAAGATAAATTTAAAAATAAAATAAAGAAAAAAAAATAAAGTGTTGCTCTTTCTTTAACCCTCTTTCTGTAGAACTTCCCAGTAAGGGAAAAACATTTTTTCAGAATGCAATTACAGGCACCAATTTGTGAACTCATTTACTGTTAATATTCCCAACTGCATGCAATACCCAAGAATACCTAGGAGACGATAGAAAGCTTTGCGCTTTCGTTTTTAGTTCCTAAGCTTCAAATAAGGGCATCGAAGAAACCGAAAGTGGGAGATTTTGAAAGACACGGGTACGAAAAGGAGGCTAAAACTCAGATCAAATGTTGAATCGAGGCTTTCTGAGACGTGACCAACATTCCAAGCTCCAGAAGCTCCGGAGTCAGGCCTCCCTGGGTCAGGGAGAAAATGCTGAGTTCTGAATGGGACACCCAGACACAGCTCGGCCAAAGCGGCCGTCTTCTCCGGTATCCAAAGCGAAAGCGAATCCCTGTGCCTTCCCACCACCTCAGCGTCGCCCGGGACTCCCGGCCTGCGCTCCCGCGGCCTCCCGGGACCGCCGCTCCCAGACCGTGGGCGGGCCCGACAAATGACTTTGCAAAGTCGTACTTCTACTCCCCTCCCCTCCTGGGCCCTCCGAAAGCACCGCGTCGAAAACCAAGTCGGGAAAAAAAAAAAACAAACAAACAAACCGGTGGGCAAAGATCCTGCAGCCTCAGCTACGCAGATTATCTCCATACCTGAAAGTAGTCAACGAAAAGCTGTAACCGCGCTCCGCCATCTTTACCTCCGCGGAGAAGCAAAGCACGTTCCCGCACCTGCGCACTACGTCCGGCTTCCTTTCATTTCCCTCCAGGCGCCTTCCTTTCTCTCTCTGATTGGAGGAAAGTCAGAGCCGCTCCAGAGGCATGCTGGCCGTTGTAGTTCCAGAAGCCGGGTTGTCCGACTCTGCGTCGTCTGTGCGCATGCTCCGAACAGGGGAGGGCCTCGGCAGCGGTGTTTGAAGGCTTTGGTGTTTGCGGCCATGCTGGTGCTGGTGGTTCCGCCGTGGCCTGCAGCGTTGGGACTTCTCCGCAACTGTTGGCAGCGACTGCAGTGGAAATTTCAGCAGAGCCGGCCAGGCTTTCCCAGCCCTCCGTGGGGTACGTAAAGGAGGTCGCGGTAGAGAAGAGGAGGATGAGGGAACGCCAGGCAGCGTGGTGGATACAGTTCACACGCCGCCCTTCTCCCACGTTTCGACCCGCGACAGGGCACACGTTTTCAGGGACACTTACTTAGGAACCAGAGACAGTTGTTTTTTTCTGCTTCCTCTCCGCAGAAGAAAAAGCCCTCCGACGCATTCTTACACTGAATGTTGCTGAAGCTCATTAGCTAGCTCAGCCTGTCAAGGGCCGCCACTGATCTTTCCTTTCCGGTCCTCCCACACCTTAAAGCAATTGGACTTTGTGGTGGTTTGAGGTCCGTGCAGTTAAAATCCCGATCCCCGTGTTTCCCCCCCGGGAACTAATTTATGTGGGAAGTGTCTTAGATATTAAAATGTTATGTTTACATTCCGCTCCATTTCTGAGGTCGACCAAACGTGGTAATAATACACAGGCAGTCCGGAGTGAGAGCCCACTCCCAACGTGCCAAAGGCTGCCGGTGCTCCCGGGGATTGATTATTCCCCGAACAGCCCCGCCAGACCTCGCCTGCAGCCGAGGAAATAGGCTGAGAAAGGTCCCCACGTTGCACGCGCCTTCCAGAGCCTGTGCTGTTGTTAACCACCGGCCTGTGCTTAGAGATACTTTTAGGTAAAAAGGAATTCCAGTTTTCTGTTTGTTTTGTTTTTAAATATATTTTATTGATTTTTTTTTTTTTTTTTTTTACAGAGAGGAAGGGAGAGGGATAGTGAGTGAGAAACATCTATGAGAGAGAGAGGCCTCCACCAGCTGCCTCCTGCACGCCCCCTACTGGGAAGGTGCCTTGACCGAAATCGAACCTGGGATCTTTCAGTCCGCCGGCTGATGCTCTCTATCCACTGAGCCAAACCGGTTTCGCCTGGCATACCAGTTTTTAAGGGTTGCACAGCTTTGTATACCTTTTTATTTTAATTTTTAAAATGTAAAAAAAAAAAATTTTTTAATTTATTGATTGATTTTAGAGAGAGGAAAGCTGAGAGGGGGATCAAACCCTCAACCTTGGCTATTGGCACCATGCTCTAACTAACTGGGCTACCCAGCCGGAGCCTGTATGTTCTTAAGAGTACCTAAAATCAAAGGAAATATTGCAAGTCTGAGGAATAGCCAGGCGGGTAAAGGACTCTATTTGATTTTATAAACAATTAAAAAAAAAAGTGAAATGTTGATGGTTACATAAACGAATATACAAAGAGTGGTGAGCTAGTGCTTTTTCTTAGCAGACAGGAGTCGAGATAAAATATTATGAACTAAGTGACTTAAATAGGGCCTGCCAGCTTATATGACAAAGGAACTAACTCAGTTTGAATATAATTACTGAAGGCAGTTTTCTCACTAGGTCAGAAGTACTCTTTGGGACTCCAAAGTTTAAATTTACTTGTAAAATAAGTAGGTAGACTGCCCACCAACAAGATATAAATTTCACTGATTTTATTTCAGCAGGTGTCTCTTAAGAAAAAAATTATACTTGTGCTCTTTAAAATTGCTTTATAGCCTAAACCAGTTTGGCTCAGTGGATAGGGACTGAAAAGTCCCAAGTTCGATTCCCGTCAAGGGTATATACCTTGGTTGCAGGCACATTCCCAGTAGGAGGTGTGCAAGAGGCGGCTGATCAATGTCTCTCTCTCATCGATGTTTCTAACTCTATCCTTCTCCTTCCTCTCTGTAAAAAATCAATAAAATATATTTTAAAAAAATAAATAAAACCAAATTGCTTTATGTATGAGTTTTGGTATAATTTAATAGCTAAGGTTTTCTATTTAATGTCTATTGAATGTAATATTCTAAATTATTTAAATATTTCTGTTCTCATGTCACTCTTCGTTGTTAAGGATAATTATATTTGAAAATAGTCATTTAGAAACTAAAAACTGATTCTTAATCTTCATTATTTTATTTTGTAGAACCAGCATTAGTGGTCCAAGGTCCAGCTATATTTACAGAATCAGCAAATGATACTAATGGAAGTAAGGAGATTTCCAGCCTTTTGGATAGTATCTTTTGGATGGCAGCACCCAAAAAGAGACGCAGCATTGAAGTTAATCGGTGTAGGAGAAGAAACCCTAACAAGCTTATTAAAGTTAAGGTAATATGTTCATTTTTGTAGGTGTACTTTTTCTCATGATTATCACTGCATATCTTCCTTGTATATTCATATAACTTTTGGGTAAATTATTCTCAGTTCTTGTATGTCCATTTACTTCTGGCTTTTAAAAAAAATGCAGTATTCTCAGTAAGTGTGTCTACTGTTCTGTTGCCTAAATCGTAACACAGTCAAGGAGAGAGTTTGGAGTCAGCTACAGGACTGGATTGTGAAGAGCCTAAAAATGACTTTTTAATTGTGAGCTATGCCACTCCTAAGCTATATAATATTGAATTGTTTGTGGGTAAACATTTTAACTGGAACAGGACCTGAAATTAAAATTAGAAGCAATAGTTATATTAGACCTTGATTTTTCTGGATTTTACATATTTATTCTATTCTTTATTGTATCCAGTAAAATACTGTGAAGGAAAATCCTTAGATTGGTAATAAAAATAGCTAACATCTATTAAGTGTCTATGATGTAATGAAGATGTGAATTATTTCATCAGTCTAACAGCCCTTCAAAGTAAACAGTGTTTGATCATTTTTAGGATGAAGAAACTGAGGTAAAAAGAATTTACCTGTGGTCAGGTTTTGAGGCTGGCAGTCTCCATTGGATACCTGGATATACTGTCTTCATTGACCTAGTAAAAAAAATACAGTGTTTATCTGTTAATTTATAGTTTTAATAGCTATGTTTGAATTATTGGTATTCCATAGCAGCCACACAGTGCAGATGAAACTCCAGAACAGAGAACTTACTATTAAGCTGTTACATTCATTATTAAACTAAACCCTTAGAACTTAAGCCAAGAAGTGTTAATAAGTCAAAGTTGAGACTAAATTTAAAATCTGGAACTGAAAAAAACTTCATTAATTAAACAACAACAATTCATAGAATTGGTTGAGAGAATTTAAAATTTTAGGGATCTATTATATAATTTCCCTGACTGTTTATTGTGAGGGAAAAGAATAGCTCTTATCCTTTGCATTCATTGAATTGTTTTCTGTTACATGTATTATCCTAGGTCAGTGGTCGGCAAACTCATTAGTCAACAGAGCCAAATATAAACAGTACAATGATTGAAATTTCTTTTGAGAGCCAAATTTTTTAAACTTAAACTTCTTCTAACGCCACTTCTTCAAAATAGACTCGCCCAAGCCATGGTATTTTGTGGAAGAGCCACACTCAAGGAGCCAAAGAGCCACATGTGGTTCACGGGCTGCGGTTTGCCGACCACTGTCCTAGGTGCTTTTTTTAAGTATTAAATTTATTGGAGTGACATTAGCTAATTAAGTTTCAACTGTACAATTCTATGATATATTACCTGTTTATTGCATTGTATTTCCACCACCTAGATCAAGTGTCCTTCCATCACCATGAATTTGGCTTCCTTTACCTTTCTCTACTTTCTCTACTTCTCTTCTCTGCTAATCACCATACTGTTGTCCGGGTCTATGAGTATTTGTTTTGTTTATTTCTTTCTGTTTTATATCCTACATATAAGTGAAATCATATGATTTTTTTTGTCTTTTTCCAGCTGACTTATTTCACTTACTATGATATTCTGAAGATTCAAATGGCAGTATTTCATCTTTTCTTATGGTTGAGTAGTAGTCCATTGTGTATATGTACCACATCTTCTTTATCCAGTCACCTATCAAAGGACAATTTGGTTGTTTTTATGTGAATAATGCTGTAATAAACATATGGTTAAATATATATCTTACAAATAAATGTTTTCAAATTTTTTAGGTCAGAAATATATAATATCTTTTGGAGAGCCAAAAGAGATTGCTGGGTCATATGATAGCTCAATTTTTAATTTTTTGAGGACCCTCCATATTGTTTTCCATAGTCTTTATACCAGTTTACATTCCCACCATCTGCATATGAAGGTTTCTTTTTCTCCCCATCCTCCAATTTTTATTAATTGGTTTTAGAGAGAGAAAAAAAACATCAGTTTATTGTTCCACCCATCCACGCATTCATTGATCGATTCTAGTATGTGTCAGGACCAGGGAGCGAACCCACAATTTTGGCATATTGGCACCTTACTCTAACCAACTAAGCTACCCAGCCAGGGCTCTTTGTGGCTTTAATTTGCATTACCCTTATCACTAAAGCTGAGCATCCTTTTATATATCTGTTGGCCATTTGTATGTCTTCTCAGGAAAAATGTCTGTTAGGCGCTCTGCCCATTTTTTAATTGATTTTTTGTTAAGTTGTATGAGTTACTTTATATTTTAGATATTAGCCCATTATTAGAAGTCTTGTTTGCAAATATGTTGTCTCATTCATTTGGTTGCCTTTTTGTTTTGTTGGTTTTCTTTTGCTGCCCAGGAGCTTTTTAGTTTGATACAGGCGTCTTTTGCTTAGGGGGCAACTTCATAAAATCCTCTCTCAGATCAAGATCCATAAGTTTATACCTTTGCTTTCTTCTATGTATTTTACTGTTGTTTCAGGTCTTATATTTAAAGGCAACCAACTGAATGAGACAACACATTTGCAAACAATACTTCTAATAATGGGCTAATACCCAAAATATAAAGTAACTCATACAACTAAACAAAAAAATCAATTATATTTAGGTCTTTGGTCCATTTTGAGTTGTTTTTTTGTGTATGGTATCAAATAGCAGTCTATTCTTTTGCATATGAGTTTCCAATTTTTCTGGCACCATATATTGAAGAGGCCTTCTTTTCTCCATTGTATGTTTTTGGCTCCTTTGTAAAAAAAATTAATTTTCCATAGATGTGTGGGTTTATTTCTGGGCTTTCAATTATATTCCATTTATCTGTATATCTGTTTTTCTTCCCACTGTTTTGATATAGTTTAGGAGTATAATTTGAAATCATGGAGTGTGATACCGCTGGCTTTGTTCTTTATTTCAGGATAGTTTTGGCTATTTGGGATCTTGTGTGATTCCCTACAAATTTTATGATTTTTTTGGTTCTGTTTCTTTCTATAATGCCCTTGCGATTTTGATAGGGATTTCATTCATCTGTACATTTCTTTAAGTATTATGGCCATTTTAAATATTGATTCTTCCAATCCGTGAATATATAATATCTTTTTATTCATTTGTATCTTCAGTTTCTTTCAGTAGTATCTCTAGTTTTCAGTGTACAGGTCCTCACTTTTTTTGTTAAGTTTATTGCTAGGTATTTTATCTTTGTCCAAGATTTCATTCTTAGTATATAGGAAAATAGTGAGTTTTTATAAATTAATTTAGTATCACGCTACTTTTTTGTATTTGTTTATTGTTCCTAATAGTAAATAATTATATTATTTGCAAAAAGTGACAGTTTTACTTATTCATTCCTAATTTGGATGCCTTTTATTTCTTTCTCTTGCCTGATAGCTCTGGCTAGGACTTAAGAGTACTATGTGGATATCAGTGGAGAGAGTGAACATCCTTCTCTTGTTTCTGATCATAGAGGAAAATGTTGTCTTCATTATTTGTGTAAATTCTCTAGTGGCTGCTGGCTGCCAGCCAGGTACTCCCTTCTTTCCCCCTGCCACTGCTAGCCGGGGCATCCGTCCCTTCCCCTGGTCACCTGCTGCTGCGGCCAGCCAGGTCCTCCCTTCCCCCAGCCAGCCCTGCCCCCTGGTCAAACTCTGCACAACCTCCCAGTTGAGGGGACAATTTGCATACTATGTTTTTATTATATAGGATTACAAATACCCCCTTTTTGTCCCCATTGACCTAGGCCAGGCCTTCACAGCACTATTGTCTAATTCTATGGGTTATGCATATCCTATATAATAAAAGTGTAATATGCTAAGTGTCCAGTCACTATAAGGCACACTGACTACCAGAGGGCAGATGCTCCAACCAGTAGGTTAGCTTGCTGCTTGGGTCCTGGGCAAGATGGGCCAGACACTCCCTGGAGCAGCTCTCGCAGTCCCTCAGCCTGGCCTGTGCTCTCTTGCTATCCAAGACCCCTCAGGAGATGTTGGAGAGCCAGTTTCAGCCTGATCCCACAGGCCAGGCCAAGGGAACCCGCCAGTGCACAAATCTGTGCACCAGGCCTCTCGTATACATATAAGTTCTTTGGTTAATCTCTTTCCACCCACCCCACCTCCCTTCCCTCAGTCTGTTCCATGCTTTCATGTCTCTATATCTGTTTTGTCCATCAGTTTATTTTATTCATTAGATTCCACATATAAGTGAGACCATATAATACTTGTCTTTCTCTGACTGGCTTAGTTCGCTTGGCATAATACTAACCAGGTCCCTCCATGCTGTCTCACAGAGTAAGAGATCCTTCTTTTTTATATCTGTATAGAATTCCATTGTGTAAATGTACCATGATTTTTTAATCCACCCATTTACTGACAGGTACTTGAGCTGTTTCTAGATCACACTGTAGGAATGGATCTCTGACGTAACCCAAGAACCTACTATATGTAAATAGCGCTGCTATGAACATATTGGGTACATGTATTCTTTCTGATTAGTGTTTCTGGATTATTCGGATATATTCTAAGAAGTGGTATTACTAGTTCAAATGGCAATTCCATTTTTTAATTTTTTGAGGAAACTTCATATTGTTTTCCCTAGTGACTGCGCCAGTCTACATTCCCACCAGCGTTGCACTAGGGTTCTCTTTTCTCCACATACTTGCCAGCACTTGTCATTTGTTGATTTGTTGAGTTGAGAGTTTCTTATAAAGTTCCTTATTATGTTGAGATACTTCCCTTCTATTTTGAGTTTTAATATAAATTGATGTTGTACCTTGTCAAATGCTTTTTCTGCACCCATTGTTAGGATCATATGATTATTGTCCTTTATTTTGTTAATGTGATTTATCAGATGGATCAATTTGTACTCTACTTGATAGTGATGTATTATCTTTTTAATGTATTGTGTTTTATTTACTTGTATTTTGTCTGGGATATTTATTACAGATATTGGCTTGTAATTTTCTTTTTTTGTGTTGTCCTTGCCAGGTTGGTTGGTTGGGTTTTTTTTCTTGCCTGATTTTGATATCAGGGTCATGTTGGCCTCAGAAAATGTCTCTGATATTTGGAAGAGTTTAAGGAGGATAGCTATTAAATCTTCTGTGACAGTTTGGTCCATTAATGAAGCCATCTGCTCCTGGACTTTTACTTTGGGGAGGTTTTTTATGACTGTTTAAATTTCATTACTGTTGGTCAGTCTATTTATATTTTTTAATTCATCATGATTCAGGCAAGAAAGGTTATATATTTCTAAGACCTTGTCCATTTCTTCTAGGTAATCAAATTTGGTAGTATATAGTGTTTCATAGTATCCTGTATGATCCTTTGTATTTCTCTGGTTTCCAGTTTAACGTCTCTTTCATTTTTTATTTTTTTTATTTGAGTCTTTTCTCTTTTTTCCTTATTGTGTAAAGCCAGATGTTTGCCAGTTTTATTAATCTTTATTTCCTTTCTTCTATTGACTTTGGGTTTCTTTTGTTATTCTTTCTCTAGTTTATCTTTAAGGTTGTTTATTTGAGATTTTTCTTGTTTCTTCAGGTCATCCTGTAGTGCTATAAACTTTCTTCTTATTACCACTTTTACTATAACCCCCAAATTTTGATATGTTGTATTGTCATTCTCATTTGTCTTGTATCTTTTTGTTGTTGTTGTTAATCTTCATGCAAGGATACTGTTTCCATTGATTTTTTTTTTTTTTAAGAGAGTGGAAAGGGGTTAGGGAGGGAAAAAAGGAGGAAAGAGAGAGAAACATTGGTGTGAGAGAAACACGTGAGTTGGTTGTTTCTCGTATGCACTTCACCAAGGCCAGGAAGCAAACCTATGGCCCTTTGGTGAGAAATCTCGATAGGTCACCTCCCTCATGCACCTTGACTGGGGGTCGAACCCAGAATCTGGGTATGTGCCCTGACTGTGAATCAAACTCGCCACCTTTTGGTGTACAGGACAAAGCTCTATCCCAGTGGTCAGCTAACCGTGGCTCGAAAGCCACATGCAGCTCTTTGGCCCCTTGAGTGTGGCTCTTCCACAAAATACTAAGGCCTGGGCGAGTCTATTTTGAAGAAATGGCGTTAGAAGAAATTTAAGTTTAAAAAATTTGGCTCTCGCCAAAACCTGTTTGGCTCAGTGGATAGAGCGTCAGCCTGCGGACTGAAAGGTCCCGGGTTCGATTCCGGTCAAGGGCATGTATCTTGGTTGCAGGCACATCCCCAGTGGGGGGCATGCAGGAGGCGGCTGATCCATGTGTGTCTCTCATTGATGTTCCCTTCCTCTCTGTAAAAAAAATCAATAAAATATATTTTTTTTAAAATTTGGCTCTCAAAAGAAATTTCAATGGTCTTACTGTTGATAGATATATGGCTTTGTTGACTAATGAGTTTGCCGAGCACTGCTCTAACCAACTGAGCCATAGTCATCATCAGGACTGAAATCTTTTTTTTGTTGTTGTTGTTGTTGTTGTTTTATATTTGAGACCTCACTGTTCAGTAGGTTGATAAGTAGAGATCTTTCTTTTGTTTTCCAGTAGGTGTTGCTGAAGCATAACTCACAGTTTCGTAGCTGCCTCCCCTCTCCCTCCCAGAGATTACAGCAGCCCAGCAGCAGATGAGACAGCAGTAGCAGTGGATGTATCAATGACAAAACACATTCTCTCTGCAACACTGAAGGGCAGAAGTATTTCTGCCTGAGTGTCAGGCACACACTGCAGCTCAACCCAGTGACGGGCTTCTGGGATCTCTGTGGGATGGTGCTGTCTTTGCTATGGAAGATGACCTGTATTCCCTGGGGAGGTGGCATCCCTTAGTCTCGGCACCACCTCTGTAGGGGATTGTAATAGGCGATGGGGCTATGGGTCTGTGAGATCCCAACACTGCCTTCTGCAACTAGATGTTGCTAGGAGTGTTGTCCTTTCTGAGGTGTTCCAGGTGCCTCCATTGGGCTCCACTGAAGTGGGTGGGGGTTGGGTGGGTGGGAAAAGGTCTGTTCTTAAGTTTATGGCCTTGCTCTCCTTCCAGTAATGGTGGCTGCCCTACCTCAATTGCCATATCTGCCCTGTCATTAGGTTAAGCTGCAGTATTCTGCTTAGAGTTGGATGTCTGCCCCTCCAGTCCTCAGGGCTGCGGAGAGAGTACACTGTAACCCTATACCTCCCCTGCTACCTATCTGCAGCTGCCCCTGTGAGTTTTGGGAGGTTGAGAGAAAGCTGCTATGCATCTGTGGCTTTTTCTTCTGCCTGGTAATAGCAACTATTAGACCACAGCTGCCACAACTTTTGTATTCCATCTCTGCCCTTCACTGGGTTTTGCTGCAGTGTTTACTGGTCACTCAGGAGGAATGTTGACTCTAACTCTGTTCCTTAGGACTACAGTAAGCACTCTAACCCAACACTTTTCCTACTACTGAGGGACCATAATGAGCTCTGGGTTGCTGCTTTGATGCCTATGTCTAGTCTTCCTCCTTCCCTCCTCCCCTTTTCCCTGAGATCCACCCACCATCAGATTTTTCAATGCGTGGATCTCTCAGCTATGTTTATGTGTTGAGCAGGGAATCCTCTGTTGCTCTATAGCAACATGACTAAAGCTAACCAGGTAGATACCTGAATCTATTCCACTGCCTACTCATCCTGCTGCTGTCATTCCTATTTTTCTTTATATTTCAAACCTACTTTTAAACACATCAGAAAGACTTCTTTAAAGGTTGTCATTTTCTCATTAAAGTTGGATAGACATGTGTAAAAACTCATTTAAATACCCTCAATTTATAACATGATAGGGAAGTTTTACATTAAGGAGTAATCACTGATCCTATGTTAAAAAGAAAATTACACCATCTACCAACTATACTTCACATAGGGATTTGAGTTATACTGTGATAAATCAGGGGAAGCCAGCTTGTAATGTGTTTATTGTTTTGTTTTTCTGAAGATAAATTAAAAGGAAACATTAATTTTTTTTATTATATGCTTAGATTTGAAGATGTGGAACAGAATAGAGTACCATTTTAAATAATATGACTGCTGTGTAGATTCAAAAGTCAGTGAACCTGAGTTGTAGTCCCAGTTATTCTAATTCAATGTTGTTTATCCCCAGTTTTTCTATTATAGTGAGATTGAGTTAGATGATAGCTGATCTCTCATGCAGAAAACTTAAATATAAGCATCACTCCCATCAATAATTTTTTGTTCATTATTTTGCCTCTAATTAAAATACATTTTTGTTGTTGTTGATTTTTTTCTTATAGCACAACATAGTCGTTTGTCCTGAATGTGGTCACCTGAAACAGAAACATGTCCTTTGTGGCTATTGCTATGAGAATGTGCGCAAGGAGACTACAGAAATCAGAAAAGCGATGGGCAAACAAGAAGGGGGCCCTATTAAGGCTCCTACGGTAGAGACCGTGGTGCTGTACAGGGGAGAGACACCATCTGAACAGGATCAGGGCAAGAGGATCATTGAACGGGAAAAGAAGCGACCATCCTGGTTCACCCAAAATTGACACCAGAGATGTTTAAAAAGGGTAATTTAATGTAAAACATTTCTCCTGGAAAAGACGTGTTTTTTTTATTTTTAATGTTTTGTGTCTTTTAAAATCATCAATATAGCTTAAAACATTCTTCATAAGAAGTTTTGTGTAGGTAATTTGAAGACAATATCAGGGATAAAATCTGAAAATGTTTGTTCGTTCAGAGGCTCTGGATTTATAGGTCTGTTTCTATTATAAGGTTTTAAGTAAACATTAAATTTTCAGGACAAAACAATAAAATAATTTACAATTCATACCAAGAGTTATGCGTTTGGCTCTGATTTTCTTTGTTTGCCAGTGTTTTTTTCTTACATAAATATACTTACCCAAATAGTTTTATTTAAGTAACACCTGGAAGTAGGTTGTTATTTTAATTCTTTGTATTGTTTTTTAAGATGGTAATTCCAGCAATGAGAAAAGGTTTATTCTGTTTGGGCTTTTTTGTTTTGTTTTTTAAAACTAAAATTGCCTCTGGTGGCATTTATATGGGATGCATTATGTTAATTTACTTGGAAAAAATAGTTCTTGACATTTTACATGAAATCAAAATAACATTTAGAATTCATTAAACAGCTCATGAGATTTGTAATTATTGTTTTGGGAGAAAAACTTTTAAAAGATGTGAGTGAATTCAGTAGTACACAGAAAGTGTGCTAAGGATGTTGCTTTTACATTTTCCTTTTAGTATGTTCTAGTTTATTTTACATTTTTATTATTTTTATCTCTGTAGCGATGACCTTTTTAACTAAAAGCAAATCATTTAATATTTCTCTCTATCTACCTTGAGCTCAAGATTTGCTATATTTTTTTCCTAAGTAAGATAGATAATTTATTAAAATACACAGAGGTAAGTAAGGGATTATGGTTAAATGGAAAATCAGTAGACATGATATAACCCAGGGATATATTTTAATGCATATAACCATAGCCTGAATAAGTATTAGAATTAGGCAGCAAATTCAACATTTGAACTTACTTTTCCGTGGAAAGAATTTACATGGGTAAGTCTCTACAGGTTAAGACACGATCCAGAAATACACCACTATTTTAGTACTAAGGCCTGATGGACATTTGTCCCAGGCGACTTTATAATGAGAATTCTGTGAAGGGGTAATCCATGTTATTCCTAGAAGTAAAATGACCAGTTTCATGAGGTACGTACGGTGAGACAAATAATATGTCAAAATGCAGTTCAGTAAAAGCAGATCCTTAAAACTAACAACATATTGGAATCCCAGTAAATAACTCTTCTAAGGCTTGGCTTGATATCGGCATAAAACTGAGTTTCCAGAGGAATTATATGAATATTCTTAGTAAGATACTTCTCTGCAGATAATTATTTCTTAGTATCTGACAAACCTTAAAAACGTTGTGTCACACTTAAGATAGGTATATTAGGTATATCACTTAATGCAGATTTTTTTTTCACTAGATGGAGTTACACATATGTTGATATATATGCAATTTGATATGTATGCTATTTTGTGTTGACAGCAAGCTTCAAAACTATCAAATTTTCTGAAAGTGTTAACATCATAGATATGTTTACATTTTAAAATGTTGAATTTCATGCCAAAAAAAGACCATTTGTGGGAACTTTTAATTCATTATTTTGAAGAAAAAGTTATCATATACTTCGGAAAGTTTATGGTGAATATGCTCCATCTCAAGATACTTGTGAACACTGGTTTAAACACTTTAAAAGTGATGATTTTGATACGAAAGACAACATCCTAGTCAACCAAAAAAGTTTTGAAGACAAACACTTATAAGCATTATTGAATGAAGATGCGTGTCAAACTCAAAAATAACTAGCAGAAAGATTCAACGTTGCTCAGCAAACAATTTCTGATCATTTACAAGCAATGGGAAAAATTTTTTAAAAAGGAAAATGAGTGCCACATCAACTGAACAAAAGACAAATGGAAAACCTAAAAGTCATCAGGAAAATGTTGCTTCAAAGGCACAAAAGAAAGTCTTTTTTGCATTGAATTGTGACTGGCAATGAAAAGTGGATTTATTTTGAGAATCCCAAATGCACAAAATCATGGGTTGATCCAGGTCAACCATCAATATTGACTGCAAGGCCAAATCGCTTCAGAAAGAATCGAATTTGGTGGGATCAGGAAGGTGTGTATTATGAGCTTCTAAAAGCAGGTGAAACCATTAATACTGATCACTACCAACAACAAATAATCAATTTGAACCATGCTTTGATCATGAAATGATCAGAATGTGCCAAAAGACACAGCAAAGTAATTTTGCTTCATGATAATGCACCATCACACATTTCAAAACCAGTTAAAGACATGTTAAAAGATCTTGCCTGGGAAATATTAACCCACCCGCCATATTCACCAGACCTTGCTTCTTCCGATTACCACTTGTTCCGATGGATGACACATGCACTTTCTGAGCAGCGCTTCAAAACATACAAAGTGGAAAATTGGGTCTCTGGTGTGTCTCAAAACAAGAAAAGTGCTATTGTGATGGTATCCACAAATTACCTGAAAGATAGGGGAAATGTGTAGTTAGCAATGGACGTTACTTTAAATAAAGCATTTTTGATGTTTCTCTTGAAATTACCATGTTTTCTTTGATTACAAAATCCACCATTATTAACCAGTATACCTAGTACCTGAGGTAGACATGACTAAAGAAAACTAAAGCTGCCGAAACCGGTTTGGCTCAGTGGATAGAGCGTCAGTCTGTGGACTGAAAGATCCCAGGTTCAATTCCAGTCAAGGACATGTACCTTGGTTGCGGGCACATCCCCAGTAGGGGGCGTGCAAGGGGCAGCTGATCAATGTCTCTCTCATTGATGTTTCTAACTTTCCCTCTTTCTTCCTTTCTGTAAAAAAATTAATAAAATATATTTTTTTTTTAAAAAGGGAAAACTAAAGCTAACCAGGTACATAACCTGAATCTATTCCACTGCATCTCAATTGACAGTCACCAGGTGCAAAATGCACCAGTACATTTTAAACTTTGATTAGAGGCCCAGTGTGTGAAATTCATGCACAAGTAGGATCCCTAGGCCTGGCCAGCAATCAGGGCCAATCGGGACTTTCTGGCTGCTAGCCAGGCCCTTCCTTTATTCCCCCTGTGGCCAGTGCATGCCATAGTAAGGATCAAATTCCTGGCTGAACTCCCAAGGGGACATTTGGCATATTAACCTTTTAAATATAGAGAGACAAGAGGCCCATTGCATGAAATTTATGCACAGGTAGGGTCCCTAGATCTGGGCCAGCCATCAGGGCCCATAAGGTTTCTTGCCTCCTTCCCTCAGCATCCACACGCTGCCACAGCACAGTCCCCCCCTCCCCCGCCTCCCTGCCTCCTACTTCCATTGCTGCCTCAGCACCCTGCCACCTTTGCTACTAGTTGCCCACCATGTTCCATGCCTCCTCCTGATGGTCAGCACACATCATAGCGAGCAATCAAACTCCCAAGAGGCCACTTTGCATATTAAGCTTTTATATATATATAAACAGTAGGCTTTATCTTCAGTAGACCTAATGGGAATATGTGGCAGGATCACTTTTTTGTTAGCGTTCATGGACAGATAAACATTATAAAATGCATCCCCAAATTAGCAAAACCAGATGTCTAGTTCATTTCAGTAAATTATGTCATGAAGAGTACTTAGTATTAGCACTTTTTTGAAGAGGTTGTTCCCTCAAAGTTACACATTTCATCATTTCATGCCTCCAATTTTTACTTTCAGAAAAAAATAATTTAAATTAAGTAACTTATGTGACTGTTTTTACACATTCTGAACATAAATGAACTCCATCCTTTCTTAACTCCTATAACATCAAGATGTTGAGATATTCTCTAGGCACTTGGAGGGAGGGATTTCTGTCTCCCTTAACCAGTTCCTAGAAAATCACCAGGTTCTGAAAATCTAGTGTCTGATTTTATTCTATTTCCCTGCTGGTGTCTTCATCTTAACCCTAATCATTTCTTCCCTTAGCTGTTACTGTGTACTTTTCAGTTATTTTCATATTTCTAATTATTTTTAAGTGTTTTTATATTGTGACAGTAATTTTATATTACAAAAATAATTTTAGTTACTGACACAATACTAAGTGTGTCAGCAAAAAGTTAAGAATCACCCTAGCTGGATTGGCTCAGTGGATAGAGCATTGGCCAGCAGACTGACGGGTCCCAGGTTCGATTCCAGTAAAGGGCATGTACCTGGGTTGCAGGCACATTCCCACTGGGGGGGTGTGCAGGAGTGCAGGAGGCAACTGATCAATGTTTCTTCCTCATGTTTCTAACTCTATCCCTCTCCCTTCTTCTCTGTAAAAAAATCAATAAAATATTTTTTTTAATTAATTATTTCTTTGCCATCACACCTACTACACATGTATGTGCTTCTAAATGCTGCACTATCCCACCGTTTCTGATCCTATTACTCCCCTTGTCAAAACCAGGTTCCTAATTAAGCCCTCTCTTGTGTCATACCCCTTAAGCTATTGGAATCACAACCAAAGGTAGCAGAGATTGTTGAGCACCTCAGCATGCACCACTCCCTACCCCACTGTCTTCTCTTGGTTTCACTCTGTTTTCCCCCCACCTCACTATATATCCCTCTCTAATTCCCTTACTAATTCCTTCTCTTCCAACTTCTAAACATTTTACTGCCCAAGTCTCTATTCCTGGTGATCTCTAACAAGCTATCGCTTTAAACAGCAATTTCTTATTCAAGTCTTCCTATTTGCTACTTCTGACATGAGCCTTTCCCCTGAACTCCAAAGTCCTACTCAACTGCCTACTTGGCAAATGTCTAAAAGATAACTCATTAAACTCAATATCTCCCACTCAGAATCTCCTCTCTCAGTCCTGCTACTAGTATTTCGTTACTCCCCAGTCTTCTCCATTTCAAGTGATGGCAATTCCACTCACATTGCTCAGTCCAAAAAAATTCAAATAAGAATCCCCAAACTGGTAACCAGATGTATGAACCCCCAGGCTGGTAACCGGATATATATAACAGAATTTCTCACTTTGATTTTATTTCTTATTATAACTATTTCGTATTCAGAGATTAACAAAATAATTTCAATTTATCTATAATCTGATTGTTTTACATGTAATTATTTAATCCATTTGGAATTAATTTTGATCTGATATATGGGAAATTCTAACATGAATTTCCCTACCTCAGATAAATCACTAATTTCCTTAATACTATTTAACATTTGCATTATAAATTCTTACATATGCTAATGTCTGCCCCATGCTGTGCTTTCCCATTATCTGTCTATTCATGAACCAGTACAATGCCATTTATTGCAACATTATAATGAATTTTACTATTACCCTTTCTTGTCAAAACATATATATTTACTTTTCAATATGGACTTCAATATCATTTGGTCTAGTTTCATAATCCATGCTAGAAATGTACTGAGCATATGTTTTCTTTCTACATGCATAGCAACATTGATATTTTTTTCTGTATTTCAATCATATTTTCCCCTATAAGGGGAACTTACAGATGCAATGTGGCTCCAGCAGCAAAGGTATTTGAAAAATGTTGATTAACCCTCTGTAGCTTCAGTTTGGCTGACTATGCAGAAAGCCAGAATGCAACTCAAAGATAGATATTGTGCCCCCAGGAAGGAGGTTAATTAATGTATAGAGTGTGATAACTGCCTGTATTATGAATTACTAGTGGCCTGGTGCATGGATTCATTCCCATTGAAAGGAAATTAATTAGAAGAAGTATTTTAATATCACTCTTTGCTCTTTTTCTATAATGGAAGTGTCAACCAAATTCACAATTAACAATGACAGATCAAAACACACCCATGGCCGAGACCAGTTTGGCTCAGTGGATAGAGCGTCGGCTTGCGGACTGAAAGGTCCCGGGTTCGATTCCGGTTGGGGGCATGTACCTTGCTTGCGGGCACATCTCCACAGTGGGGCGTGCAGGAGGCGGCTGATTGGTGTCTCTCTCTCATTGATGTTTCTCATTTTCTATCTCTCTCCCTTTCTCTCTGTAAAAAATCAATAAAATAAAATAAAATAAAACACACACTTATGCGATCGGCTCCAGCAAGAGCTTTAAATGTATCACACATGTGCAAGTCAACGTGTATTTTTAAATTGCCAGTGTGAGTCATATGTACTGGACAGACAGACAAACAGATGGACAGACAGTCACTTAGCCTTTTTTATATTAGATAGCTTCAGATATCAGCTCCCTCCAGGAGTTCTGGGCTATAGGCAAGTGTGTGCCTTGTTTACTATAAATAAAACTCAAGTCAGCCTACCACAGTCATAAAGCTCCTAGGATTTAATATGTATAATCAGTTAAGCTCAAATTTTCTCCCCTTTGCTGGTTTGACATTATCTGTTAACTTGAAAATTTATTGTTCTTTCTGGTGGTCTTCATGGCTACCCACCATATGGTTTTATTATTAACCCCTATAAAAAATAGACCTTGTCCTAGGAGGAGTTTGGATTTTTTTTTAATATATATATATTTTTATTAATTTTTATACATATCTCCCCATTGCCCCCCCTCCCTTCCAGGCATACCCCAACCCACCCTCCAGTGTCTATGTTCATTGGTTATGCTTATATGCACGCATACAAGTCCTTTGATTGATCTCTTATCTACCTCACCTAACTTTAATCTTCCTGCTGTAATTTCACAGTCTGTTTGAAGCTTTACTGTCTCTGTATCTATCCTTTTGTTCATCAGTTTATAATGTTCTTTATTATCTCCCAATGAGTGCGATCATGTGATGCTTCTCCTTCATTGACTGGCTTATTTCACTAAGCATAAGGCTCTTCAGTTCCAACCAGGTTGCTGCAAATGGTAAGAATTCCTTCTTTTTAATGGCACCATAGAATTCCATTGTGTAGATGTACCACAGTTTTCTGATCCACTCATCTGCTGACGGGCTCCTAGGCTGTTTCCAAATTGTAGCTATTGTAAATTGTGCTGCTATGAACATAGGGGTGCATAAATCCTTTCTGATTGGTGTTTGTAATTTCTTAGAATAAATTCCTAAGAGTGGGATTACAGGGTCAAATGGGAGATCCATTTTTAGTTTTTTGAGGAAACTCCATACTGTTCTCCACAGTGGCTGCACCAGTCTGCATTCCCAACAACAGTGCACAAGGGTTCCTTTTTCTCCGCATCCTCGCCAACACTTGTCGTTTGTTGATTTGTTGATGATTGCCATTCTGACAGGTGTAAGATGGTATCACATTGTTGTTTTGATTTGCATCTCTCGGATGATTAATGACTTTGAACATGTTTTCATGTGTCTCTTGGCCTTCCTTCTGTCGTCTTTTGAAAAGGTTCTATTTAGGTCCATGGAGTTTGGATTTTTACCAAACAGCTGCTTTGCCCATCCTATCTAATGAAAGAGTAATATGCAAATTGACCATATTTCCACTACACCCACAAGCCATGCCACTGGCCATGCCCACCAACCAATCAAGAGTGACTATGCAAATTAACCCAACCAAGATGGCTGTGGCCACAGAGAGAGCAGGAGGGAAGCTTGGGTTGCCCCAGCAATGGAGGGAGCCAAGCTTTCCACACACCCTGGCCAGCACAGGCGTCCGCTTAAGGCTACAAAGTTTCAATTATAAAAGATAAATAAATTTAAACAGAAATGGCTGCTGCCAGGGAGCGAGCAGAAGGCTTAGCTCCACTTCAGGCTACAAAGTTTCAATTGTAGAAGATAAATAAATCCCAGATATCAGGGCCTCTGCTTGGCTCGCCAGGGTCATGGCAGGCCTGCAAACTGCCACAGGCCCCTTGCCCAGGCTGCCCCATGCCTGAAGAAAACCCTCACCCTGATCCAGGACACCCTTCAGGGCAAACCAGCTGGCCTCTACTCTTTTATTAGATAGGATAGGCCTCTATCCTATCTAATAAAAGAGTAATATGCAGATTGACCAACACTCCAACACACAAGATGACTGCCCCCATGTGGACACAAGATGGTCAGCAGGGGAGGGCAGTTGGGAGGTTACCAGGCCTTCAAGGGAGGTCAGTTGGGGGTAATCAAGCATGCAGG
Source organism: Lasiurus cinereus (assembly GCA_011751065.1). Lineage (NCBI taxonomy): Eukaryota > Metazoa > Chordata > Mammalia > Chiroptera > Vespertilionidae > Lasiurus > Lasiurus cinereus. The sequence continues at coordinate 39,694,301 of JAAGEH010000307.1, forward strand.
GGAGAGCAGTTAGGTGTGACCAGGACTGCAGGGGAGGGCAGTTAGGGGTGACCAGGCCCACAGGGAAGGGCAGTTAGGGATGACCAGGCTGGCAGAGGAAGGAAATTGGGGGTGACCAGGCCTGTAAGGAAGGACAGTTGTGGGGGCTCCATGCCTATAGGGGAGGGCAGTTAGGAGTGACCAGGACTGCAGAGGAGGGCAGTTACGGGTGACCAGGCCAACAGAGGAGGGCAGTTAGGGGCAAACAGACTGGCAGGAGAGCAGTTAGGCATCAATCAGGCTGGCAGGGGAGTGGCTGGGGGTAATCAGGCTGGCAGGCAGAATTGGTTAGGGGCAATCAGGAAGGCAGGCAGGTGAGCAGTTGGGAACCAGCAGTGAGAGGGATCCCAGATTGGACAGGGTGCAGGCTGGGCTGAAGGATACCCCCCACACACACATGAATTTCATGCACCAGGCCTCTAGAGTATATAAGTGTATCCTAGTAACGTCCTTATGAATTTGAATGAGACTACATGTCATTCTTGGCCTTTAGGGGAGAAAGCAAAAAAATTAAAGTCATGGGAATATGATGGGGAAGGTATGTGATTATTTAGTAGAGAATTCCCTGCCCCAAGGACTAGGTGAAAATGCCCTGGGCTAGAGGAAGGAATACAGGTATCTGAGAAAGCTTTTGTTTCCAGGCCCCAAAGTTGATCACTAGAAGGCGGACTGGAGTCTTACTTTGGGGAGGCAGGAAGACTCAAGAGAAGAAGTGGCTGTGTGGTGTGTTTGGGTTTTTTTGTTTTTTGTTTTTTTGGCAGGCAGGGTCTTTTGTGGTATCACAGAGAGTTGAAGAACAAACCATGTCTAGTCCTGAGGGATCTCCCAGACAGAATCCAAGGTTGACTATACAGGTCACATGGATAGAAGACCAAGAGCCAGATAGGATGATGGCTGCTCAGTGGACAAAAGAGCTTATATCTACCCCATCTCCTCTCACTTGTCATTTAGTAAACCCTCCAAAATCTAAAAGAAAAAAATTAAAGCCATCCTTGGAAAAGGCAGTATGCTGGATATGTATGTGGTGACACAGTGGGATCCATTAGCACAGAATTGATGGTTGTGTCTGTCACCTGGTGAAATGGAGACACAATAGAAATTAAGCAAACCAGAGAGGTAGAACTGATGCTGAAGCAGTCTTGCTAATGTCAAACCAGCAAAGGGATAAAAATTTGAGCTTAAACTGATTATAAATATTAAATCTTGGGAGCTTTATCACTATGATAGGCTGCTTTGGATTTATAGATAGCAAACAAGGCACACACTTGCCTATTGCCTGTGAAGTCATATGGCCCTTGTGATTTTTCATAAAAATTTTTAAATTTCATTAACAGTTATAGAATTATTTAGATTTTTTAATTAGGTAAGATGTGTTTATTACAATTTTTAATTTTGGTTAATCACATTTATAAGTTTCAAATGTATAATTTTATAATGGATCATTTGTATATTGTATTATGTGCTCACCACCCAAGTCTAATCTCCCTCTATCACCACAACCTCTTCATCCTCCCCTCACTCCTCTTTCCCTCTGGTAATCACTCTCCTATTGCCTGTATCTATGAGTTTGTTTTTTGTTTGTTTATTTATTGCATATCCCACATATGAGTGAAATCATATGGTTATTGTCCTTTTCCATCTGACCTATTTCATTTAGCATAATACTCTCAAGATCCTTCTAAGGTGTTGCAAATGGCAGTATTTCAGTCTTTCTTATACTATCCCATTGTATATATGTTCCACATCATCTTTATTCAACCATCCATTGAAGGACACTTAGGTTGTTTCCATGTCTTGACTATTGTGTACAATGTTGAAATAAATAGGAATACATATATCTTTACCAATAAATGTTTTCAAAATTTAAGGGCAGATACCTAGAGGAGGGAATGCTGGGTCATATGGTAGCTCTATCCTTAATTTTTTTTGGAGGTGCCTCCATACTGTTTTTCATAGTGGCTATCCCAATTTACTTTCCTATCAGCAGTGCATAAAGGTTAAGATAGAATTTTAAAATATATATTTTCACATTATATTTGGGGTTATATTAATACTAGACCCTGATGCATGAAAATTCATGCACTGGAGGGGGAGTCCCTCAGCCTGGCCTGCCCCCTCTGATAGTCCAGGAGCTCTCAGGGGCAAGAGGTAACCCGGTGATCAGAGAAAGGCGATGCCTCATCACATCTCTGCTGCTGCCACTGCCGGCAGCACAAGCATCAGCCGACCCTGGATGGCTGGGCAGCTGCCATCAAGGCTTGCCTGCTCCTTGGGCCGGCCCTGGGCAGCTGAGGGGCTGAGGGGAGTGGGGAACTCCAGAGGCAAGTGCATGGAGCAGCCAGACCTGCCTGGCTTCAGACCCGGCCTTGCCACATGCCTGCCACCCCGGCAGGGCTGAGGGGACTGAGTGCTGCCATCTTGTGGCTCTGGGTGCCACCATCTTTGAGGGCATGGCAGTCAATTAGCATATTCCCTCCTTATTGGTTGTGGGTGCTGCCATCTTTGCAATGGCATGAGGGTCAATTAGCATATTCCTTCCTTATTAGATAGGATTCTCTTATTACATTTATTTTTTTTAAATATATTTTATTGATTTGTTACATAGAGGAAGGGAGAGAGATAGAGAGTTAGAAACATCGATGAAAGAGAATCGTCGATCAGCTGCCTCTTGCACACCTCCTACTGGAGATGTGCCCACAACCAAGGTACGTGCCCTTGACCAGAATGGAAACTGTGACCCTTCAGTCTGTAGGCACTGAGCCAAACCAGTTTCGGCTATTACATTTATTTTTGCAGGATCAATAGTGGTGTTGCCTCTCTCACTCTTGACATTGGCTATTTTTGTACTTGTTATCTTTTTAATTTTAGTACCCACTCCCCCCCACCCCCCTTCCAGGCACATATCAATGTACTTCATCTGGAAGAAATGAATTGCTCATGAATATAAACAACAAACAGGGTAAAGTACTCTATGGAGTTTGAGATCAAGCTAGTAGTTTCTCTTGTGGGAATAGTAATGGTAGGAAGCATAAAGGTGCTGAGTGTTTCTTAGAATGTTCACTTTGTGAAAATTTATTGAACTATATACTTAATGGTGTGTGAACTTTCCTTTATCTATAATATTCTTCAATAAAAATCAACTTGAAAACCAAGTTATGGTTTCTTGGTTTTACTTGCATATTTTATTAGTTTTTGCTTTTGCCTTTAGTAGTTATTTTTTCCCACTTTCTTTTGTGTATTTTGTAGTTTCTTTCGGACTTATTGAGGTAGTTCCTTATTTTCAGCATTTAGAGATAAAAACTTCCTTTATTCACAGCTTTTTTCTCCACAAGTTATGATATGGAATAGTTCATTAACATTAGTTTAAAATATTTTCTGATTTTTATTACTCTTCTCTCTTTAATCTTAATTTCCTATATTTTTGCTTTTATATTATTTATAAATATTGTCTTAATTTCAAAACGTAGTATTTTATTAATTATATTTTAAAATTTATTTATACCTTAATTGTCTTGTGATCAGAGAAGATACTATATGCTTTTAATCTTTTATAATTTGTAGAGACATGCTACATTATGACTCAATGTATGATCAATATTTGTAAGTGGTTCATTTACCCTTGAACATAATACTTATTCTGCAGTTGTTGGATGCAGTATTCTGAATATATTCTTTATGTCTAATTTGCTGGCTATATTTTTGAGATTTAAACCCTTATTTATATTTTTCCAGTTTGCTTTAACATTTACCACTGTCTATTTTTATACCTCTTCCACTTTTTTGTATAAATTATATGCTATGTTAATCGATAAATACATGCTCAAAATTGTTATATATTCTGAGTGAAAAAATTATTTTCTCATTTTGAGTTGCTTTTCCTCCTATTTGGTAGTATTTTTTGCCTTAAAGTCTACTTTGATATTAATATTGTTATTTCAATTGTATTTTGGTTTATGTTTATACATTTTCTACACTCTTATATTGAATAAAATATTTTTACATTTCAATATAACTCCATAACCTATATAATTTCTACTTTTCTTATTCTTGCCTATCTTTTTTTAAAAACTATATTTTAGATTAATAAACTATTCCATTTTTGGCAGTTTGGAAGATATGCACTCTTATGATTCTTTTAGCAGTGGTTTCTGAGATCATAGCCTATATCCTGGACTCATCAGACTTAAATATTACTTTGCAATTTTACGTTCTTCCTGAGTAATGCAGGATATTAGAACACTTTCATTCAATTTCATCTCCTCTTGAAGATGCAATTTTGATTCTACCTAAAATATAAATCTTATGAAAATAATAATAAACAACTAATATTTGTTTTGATTAATCTGTATATTTATCAATTTCGTTTCTTTTTGCATCTCAAATTTGCTATATGAGATAAGTTTTCTTGTGCCTGAAGAATATCCTTTAGCTTTCCCATAGGTCAGGTCTGCTAATGATAAAATTATTTCAGCTTTTGTTTTTCTAAAATATATTTAATTTATCTTCATTTTTGAAGGCTATTTTTTAAAATATATTTTTACTGATTTCAGAAAGGAAAGGAGAGGGAGAGAGAAACATCAATGATGAGAGAATCATTGGTTGGCTCCCTTCAGCACGCTCCCTAGTGGGAATCAAGCCCATAACCTGAGCTTATGCCCTGACAAAGAACTTCCTAATTCATAGGTTGATGCTTAAACACTGAGCCACACTGGTAGGGCTGAAGGACATTTTTGCTGTAAATTAGGAATCAGAACAATAAAGATATTACTCCATTAACATTAAACTGTTATTTTTTATGAAAGTCATCTTTCTTATTGCTTTTATGATTTTCCTTTTGCCTTTTATTCTCCCTTCTTCTGTCCTACCCCAATCCTGCCCACAGTTGTACTATGATATTTTTAGGTGTACACTTATTTTTATTTTTCTGGCTTGGGTTTTCTTTAGAATTCTTGAATCCATAAATTGATGCTTTTTATTAGTCTTGGAAATTCATTATGTATGTTAGGATTGGTGACTATTTACTCCATGTTTATTATTTTCTCTTCTGTGTTTTCCATCCATTTATCTTATGGTTTACTTTGGATCTTTTCTTCTGATCTATTTTATCTACTTCACATTTTTTGCCTTCAACTTTTTCTAATCTTCTGTAAATCCTGACACTGCATTTTTAATTTTAGCTATGAGGTATTTTTATTTCTTTTGAATGATAGATTTTCTTTTGTTAAATTTTATTATTTACTATTTATTTATTTTTTAATTTTAATGTTGACATAATTGCAGATGTTCCCACCTTTTGCCCACTCCCACCCACTCTTGCCTCCCCCTCCCTTAGCCTTCACAAAATTATTGTCCATGTCATGGGGTATGCCTATATATGTTCTTTACCCTAATGCTTTCACCTTCTTTAACCTTTCACCCCTATTTCCCCTAGGTTCCAACTAGTCTGTCCCATGTATCTATGTTTCTAGTTCCATTTTGTTCATCAGTTTATTTTGCTCATTAGATCCCACATATTAGTGAGATCATGGTATTTGTCTTTCTCTGACTGGCTTATTTTACTGAACATAGTACTCTCCATCCATGCTGTGGCAAAGGGTAAAAGCACCTTCTTTTTTGCAGCTACATAGTATTCCACTGTGTAAATATACCATAGCTTTTTTAAATGTACCACGGCTGGTGGGCACTGGGGCTGTTTCCAGGTCTTTGCTATTGTAAATAATGCAACTGTAAACATAGGGATGCATATATTCTTTCTGATTGGTGTTTTGGAATTCTTAGGACATATTCCCAGAAATGGGATGGCTGCGTCAAAAGGCAGTTCTATTTTCAATTTTTTAAGGAAATCCCATACTGTTGTTTGTAGATTGGTTGATAGTAGCCATTCCGATAGGTGTGAGGTGATACCTCATTCTAGTTTTTACTTGCATGTCTCTGATGATTAGTGACCTTGAGCATTTTTTCATATGTCTACTGGTCTATTTAGGTCCTTTGCCCATTTTTTAACTGGATTGTTAGTCTTCCTGGTGTTGTGATGTATAAGTTATTTTTAAAATATATTTTGGAGCCCTGACCAGTTTGGCACAAATTTTTGTGCTCTCTATCACGATCTATTGATCTATATGTCTGTTTTTATGCCATTACCACAATGTTTTGATTAGTAAATATTTGTAGTAAATCAGGAAGCCTGAGGTCCCCAACTTCTTTTGTGTGTTTTCAAATTGTCTTTGCAATTTAGGGTCTCTTGAGATTTCATTTGAATTTTAGAATGAAATTTTCTATTTCTGCAAAGAAAAAGTCCTTGGAATTTTTATAGAAATTACATTGAATTTTTTAATTACTTTGAGTAATATTGACATTTTAACAATATTAAGTCTTTCAACCTATGAATATGGGTGCTTTTCCATTTACTTATGTCTTTTGAATTTCTTTCAGCAGTGTATTATAGTTTTCAGTGTGCAAGTCTTTCATCTTTGTGGTACAATCAAGCAAATTTTATATTTTTTCCAGCATTCAAATATGTTCGTCCTTATTTATTTATTTATTGTCGGAAACCAAATATTGTTCTCACTAAATGGATGTAAACAGGAAGCCAGAAGGCTGGTCAACCTTAATTGCTCTGAAAGGTCAGAGCTAATTACTCACTGTTTAGTTGAAACATTATTGGTTGAAGCAACCTCTATCTGTTTGTTTCATGTTAATTTCTGTTTTTGTTATTTCCTGCCTAAAGGCTAGGGGTGTGTCCCAAAGCCTTAATAAAAGGGAGAAAAAGGCCAGAGCAAGTGGCAGTCCTTTCCACTAGAGGAAGGCTCCCGCCTGGCCCCCCAATATCGCCAAATTAATGCTTTCTAGTCTCTCATTTCGTTTGCGTGCGGCCTCCTTCAGAACCCAAACCCTGACCCGGGAACCCTGAACCACGCGGGACGTAGAAAGAGGTTCCCACAATTTATTTTTAATTTATCTTTATTGTTGAGAGTATGACAGTTGTCCCCCCTTTTTTCTCTCTCATTGCCCCCTTCACCTGGTTCCCTCCCCACACTTTTGCTGTAACCATGGGCAATGCATATATGAATATAACTTATGTGGTTAATCTCTTCCCACCCCACTCACCTCTTCCCTCTGAGAATCCCCAGTCTATTCCATGCTTCCAAGTCTCTGGATCTATTTTGTTCATCATTTTATTTGTTCATTAGATTCCACATATAAGTGAGATCATGTGATATTTGTCTTTCTCTGCCTTAGCTTATTTATCTTAGCATAATATACTCCAGGTCCCTCCATGCTGTCTCAAAGAATTACGATCCTTCTTTCTTTCACAGTTGTGTGGTATTCCCTTGTGTAAATGTACCATAGCTTTTTTTATCCACTCATCTACTGTTGGGCCCTTGAAGATAGAACAGGAATTTAGATTCCTGTTTGCCTGGCTCCAATGTCTATTCTTGCCCTTTATACCACGCACTGTGCTAAAACCAGATTCTAAACTGATTTGAAGTCATCTGTGGATTTATATTCTATTCCTGGTTATTTCCTTAATGTTAGGTCATTACGAGGGGTCCCTCGGCCTGGCCTGTGAGGATTAAGTCAAAACCAGCCCTCTGACATCCTCTGAAGGATCCTGGATTGTGAGGGCACAGGCTAGGCCTAGGGACCTACTGGTGCATGATAAGGCTGGGGAGGGGCCACGGGAGGATTCCAGGGCATATGCAGCCTGTCTCACCCAGTTCCCATCGGACCCACCCCACCAGCAAGCTAACCAACCAGTCTGTGCATCTGCCCCTGGTGATCAGTGTGCGTCATAGCTTCTGGTCAAACAAATGGTTGGACATTTAGCACATTAGGCTTTTATTATATAGGATATGTAAAGTAAAATATTAGTTCATCCTTCTTTCTTTACTCATCCTTAAGAAGGTTTAAAATAAGTGATCTTTGTTTCTCATGGGGTATTAAAATAATTTCATTAATTATTTTACAGGACAAATTACTAAATAAAAGGAATAATCAAATTTTAAAACTAGAAGGGACATTTGAGCTCAACTGGGAGAATTTATTCATTCTACAGAGGAGGAAACCCAGACTTAAAAAGGAAACTCTTGCTCATATTCTGACAATGAGTTATCTGGAAGGTGGTTGGCTACCCTGCTGATGAGGCTTAGGTTGAAGCAAAGAATGTTTAGGCTCAGAGCAATGAGTCATGTGTTCTCGTGGCTCTTTGAGACAGCCACCCATCTTTCAGGCATTCTTACCTCTCTACCTGAAATGGGAGAAGAGAAGCAGCATGGGGCACAGACATCTGGTCACTGTCAAGATTTTCCAATTTCATTCTTGCTTACCTTCCTTAACCCTTTCCATAGCCAATCAAAGTAGTTTCTAATATTTATCATGGACTTACTGTGTCATATTTGTGTTACACCAAATGTACCTAGTAAATCTATTATTTTCATTAATTTTCTGTTTTACTTTCATATTACCCTTGGCCAGCAGAGGCTAGGCAATGAACACTCAAAATTACAGAAGAGACGTGCACAATCAGAAGATTGGACGGGTAATAGATATCTGTTGAAAGGGCACAAGGCAAAAAACCTATGCTAACAATACCCCAGACCAGTATGTGTTTCGCTTTCCAACATTTACACTTCTATTTTTTGTTAAGAAATAAAATCAGTAATCTTGTTAATTCCTTCAACAGATGTCCATTCAGCTTTAAGCTTTGAAAAACAGCTAAAAGTGGAAAGATCACAGTAGAAAGGGATATGATTTTTTTGGTCAGTTGTGGATGAGTTGTGGGTCCCCAACTCTCCCTCCCCGTGATGGATATGCTGCACACAGTGCACAGGGGAGGAATTAAGCTTCTCATTGTGCCCTTATTAGAAAGTGAACAGGTGCCAAGCTATGCACACATTAGCAGAATACAATTAACACAAGCTGCTGACTCAATTTGTAGTGCTGAGCACAGCAGTATAAAAACAGGACCATTATAATAGCGCTAGAGTCAAAGAGAACCGTGAAGCAGTATTTGCTTACATTTTTGCAAATTTGAACCTAATACATAACACTAACATTAAACACCAGGAAAACGCATTTTAAATTTCATTTATCTTTTAAAAAATGTTTTTAAATTCTAGATTGGCCTTTTTGGTGGAATTCACCAAATCATTACTGTCAACAATCAAGGTATATCACTGCCTCACTGAGGCTCCCTCAGGAACGACATTGGAAAAATGGATAAAAGAGCCTCATTGCTTCTGCCAGTAACCCCTTGAATTGTGTTGTTTTTCCAAAAGTATGATAAAGAAAGAAACAATTTAGGAACAAAGGGATTTAAAAGTGAAGTCCAAACAGGGAAGGGCACCTTTGAAAGTGGTGACTGTCAAGATTCTTTTTACCTCCAGGAGTGGCCTGAGTCCTTTTTTAACATTCTTTGATAAGATTCTCTGACAGTCAAAGAAAGAAAAATATATATTTTTTCTTAGAAATAAATTAAAGGATGCAACACTAACCATTGAAATTGAGAATTTTTCTGAATTCATAGGAATTAATGAGAACTTTTCAAGTTTCCTAAAACTCATCTTTGAGTATGTTTAGGGGGAAATAGACATTAACATGAGTGAAAGAAAAATAAACTTAGTGTCTTCTTTATATAGTGATCCCCAGGTCATTTTATTTTATTTTATTTTATTTTATTTTATTTTTTTATGTTTTAGGACAATTGCAATTTCTTTTTTTTTCTTAATTAAATCTTTATTATTCAGATTATTACATTTGTTTTTCTTTTTTCCCCTCCATAGCACCCCTCCACCCAGCTCCCACCCTTCCCTCCCTCCCATTGACCTCATCCATAGGTGTATGATTTTTGTCCAGTCTCTTCCTGTACACCCCTCACCCCTTTCCCCCTGGGAATTATCAGTCCACTCCCTTTCAATGCTCCTGATTCTAGTATATTCACCAGTTTATTCTGTTGATCAAATTTTTAATTCACTTAATTTTTAGATTCACTTGTTGATAAATACGTATTTGTTGTTCATAATTTTTTTTACTTTAATCTTTTTCTTCTTCCTCTTCTTAAAGAGTACCTTTCAGCATTTCATATAATACTGGTTTGGAGTTGATGAACTCCTTTAGCTTTTTCTTAACTGTGAAGCTCTTTATCTGCCCTTCAATTCTGAATGATAGCTTTGCTGGATACATAATTCTTGGTTGTAGATTCTTGCTATTCATCACGTTGAATATTTCTTGCCACTCCCATCTGGCCTGCATCGTTTCTGTTGAGAAATCAGCTGAGAGTCGTATGGGTGCTCCCTTGTAGGTAATGAACTGTTTTTCTCTTGCTGCTTATAATATTCTCTCTTTGTCTTTTGCTCTTGGTATTTTAATTATGATGTGTCTTGTTGTGGTCCTCTTTGGATTCCTTTTATATGGGGTTCTGTGTGCTTCCTGGACGTGTAAGTCTATTTCTTTCACCAGATGTGGGAAGTTTTCAGTCATTATTTCTTTAAATAGGTTTTCAGTATCTTGCTCTCTCTCTTCTTGCACTCCCACAATTCTGATGTTGGTACGTTTGAAGCTGTCCCAGAGTCTCCTTACATTATCTTCACATTTTTGGATTCTTTTCTCTTCTTGCTTTTCCAGTTGAGTGTTTTCTGCTTCTTTATATTTCAAATTTTTGACTTGATTCTTGCCTTTCTCTAGTCTGCTGTTAGGACTCTGTATAATACTTTTTATTTCAGTCAGTGAATGTTTAATTTTTAGTTGGTCCTTTTTCATCTTTAGTTGGACCTTTACCATCTCTAGTTGGCTCTTTTGCATCTCTAGTATGTCCTTTTTCATCTCCTCTTGGGACTTGATAAATTTATCCATCTTTTCTAGCATATTCTTGAAAAACCTTATAAGCGTGGTTTTGAACTCTATATCCAGTCGGGTTTTTTCCTCCATTTCTTTTGTTTGTACTCCCTTCCCTTGTCTCGGCATTTTCCCTATGTCGGGGAAACTTCTGTGTTGAATTCAGCCTTATGAAACCAGGCGTGCAAAGCCGCAGAAGCCTCTGTTGAGCTTGGGAGGGGTGGAGTCTCAGGGCTTAAGGGACCGCCTTGCCTTCCAGTCGGCCCCGCCCTCCACGGCCCCTGAGTCTCACGTGACTGGGTAATAGCTGGAGTGGTCCTTGTGCGTGCGCGCCTGCAGTGCTTCTAATTGCTGCTTTCCAGCTCCCCTGCGCACCAGGACCACACGAGTCTAAGTCTCCAGGGTTTCACCCGAAACTGGGGCTTAGTAGAGTCAGAAGTGGCACAGTTGGGAGGGTCTGTCTCCCGCCCACTCGAGAAAGTCAGTGGCACAATCAGCAATCTGTCCTGCGCGCAGTGCCGTGCGCGCCGCCACCAGCCCTCTGATCTTTTGCGACTCCCCTAAGTTTCCGTGCACTTCTCCCTTTTCACAGTCCAAACTCCCCCCGTATGAGTTTTGGCTGGATCTGGGGTTTAGTGTTGTAAGATAAGGGGTTCAATGTCGTTGGGAGTCTCCGTTTCCCTCCTGCCAGAGAAAGCCAGCCAGGTTCTCCGGCACCCACTCTCTCCGTGTGCACGTCTCCGTACCTCGGCTTTTTACAGCTCCTCTGGGTCTCCGTGAGCCCCTCTCTTTCCTTCTAGCTGTAGAACTTACACTCAGTCAGCTTTCCTGTGGTTCTAGATGATGTCCGTTCTGTCTTTTAGTTGTAGTTTTGAAATTGTTGTGCGAGGCAGCAGTGTAGGTGTTTACCTATGCCGCCATCTTGGATTCTCCCCCCCAGGTCATTTTAAAAGAAAACATTTTACTCCCTCCTTGATCACACACTGTCCACCACCATCTACTGTGTGTCTTGTTCTCTGACATCCTAAAACCTTCCTGGTCTCCCTGAAATGCAAATGTTATTCATAGCTTTTAGGGATAAAAAGAAAATTAGAAGCATGTGAGGAGTTTTCAGTGACCAATGGAACAACTCAGAAGTATCACTCATGTGATCTGCTTAGTCAACAACGCCTCTCAACCAGCATTGGAAGGTCAATAAATAACTGCTTCTCAAAATTCTTGACACTTACTTAGCTCTCGACCTAACTTAATCATGTTATCAGGCAAGAGGGATATATGGGGCCTTGCATTAGTGATTTAATTGACTCCACATTAAGTCAGTCTAATAGCTGGCCTTATGCTAGCACTATTACCCCTGTAGTAGACATCTGCTCTTCTTACCAACCAATCATTTATCTCCCACTAAGAAATGGGTATTTACTCAGACTTCAACCTGAAATCAAAAGCCAAGCTAGTGGTTACAACTGCTCTGGGAAAATTAGTCTCAGAGAAGGACTGAAATATTTCATTCAACAATTTGCTGAAAAAATACCCACTTCATGTTTACAACTTATTGAAAGCACATTTCACCTCCCCTACTCATTCCCCACTTCCAAAATTCTGCACACATTACCAGAGCTCTATTTGAATTCCTTAGTTCTAGCCCTATAAAATAATTGGTTGGTGAGACTGTATTTCCTATGCCTAGCAAGGGTAAATTTAAGTTAACCAATAGTTCTTCCTAGTGGCCTGATGGGACCTTCAGATTTCCAGTAAGAGCCCCTCAAATTTACTTGGGAGGACTTCTCCACAAGCTTTACCCAAGTGTTTTCAAGTGTAGCTAATTTTGCTTTCATTTTTAGGTGTGAGTGTGTGACCCAAGCCTAGATAACTATCTCATACCGCTTGACATATGAACTAGTTTTTGTTGTTGTTGTTGTTTTTTATTTAATAAATCTTTATTGTTCAGATTATTATAATTGTTCCTATTTTTTCCCCCCATAGCTCCCCTCCACCCGGCTCTCACCCCTCCCTCTGCCCTTACTTTCTCCCCGCCCCCTATCCCCCACATTGTCCTCATCTATAGGTGTATGATTTTTCTACAGTCTCTCCCTGCACCCCCCTCACCCTTTTTCCCTTGAGAATTGTCAATCCATTCCTTTTCTATGCCCCTGATTCTATTATTATTCCCCAGTTTTTTCTGTTCATCAGATTTTTTATTCACTTGATTTTTAGAGTCACTTGTTGATAGATACATATTTCTTGTTCATAATTTTTATCTTTACTTTTTTCTTCTTCCTCTTCATAAAGAGTATCTTTCAGCATTTCCTGTAATACTGGTTTGGTATTGATGAACTCCTTTAGTGTTTTGTTTTGTTTTTTTTATCTGTGAAGCTCTTTATCTGACCTTCAATTCTGAATGATAGCTTTGCTAGGTAGAGTAATTTTAGTTGTAGATTCTTGCTATTCATCACTTTGAATATTTCTTGCCATTCTCTTCTGGCCTGCATAGTTTCTGTTGAGAAATCAGCTGACAATCGTATGGGTGCTCCCTTGTAGGTAATTAACTGTTTTTCTCTTGCTGATTTTAATATTCTCTCTTTGTCTTTTGCTCTCAACATTTTAATTATGATGTGTCTTGGTGTGGTCCTCTTTGGATTCCTTTTGTTTAGGGTTCTGTGTGCTTCCTTGACTTGTAAGTCTATTTCTTTTACCAGGTGGGGGAAGTTTTCAGTCATTATTTCTTCAAATAGGTTTTCAGTATCTTGCTCTCTCTCTTCTTCTGGCGCCCCCACAATTCTGATGTTGGTACGCTTGAAGAGGCTCCTTACACTATGTCACATTTTTGGGTTCTTCTTGCTTTTTGCTTTCCCAGTTGAATGTTTTCTGCTTCTTTGTATTTCAAATTTTTGACTTGGTTCTTGCATTCCTCTAGTCTGCTGTTAGGTCTCTGTATAATATTTTTTCTTTCAGTCAGTATATGTTTAATTTCTAGTTGGTCCTTTTTCATCTCCTCTTGGGTCTCACTAAATTTATCCATCTTTTCTAGGAAATTCTTGAAACACCTTATAACCGTGGTTTTGAATTCTATATCCAATAATTTGTTTTTCTCCATTTCTTTTGTTTGTGATCTGTTTTTTGTCTCCACATTTTCACTGCTTCCCTGAGTTGGTAGAGTAGCTTTGTGTGCTAGGTGTCCTGTATGGCCCAGTAGCTCCACCTCCCCAGTTACCTGAGGTGGATACTCTTGGTGCACCCCTTTGTGGACTGTGTGTACAGCCTTGTTGTAGTTAAGTCTTGATTGTTGTTGGTATCCCTGGGGGGAATTGACCTCCACGAAAATTGGTTGTGAGGATCAGCTTTATCTACATGGGGAGAACTTCTGTGCTGGAGTCAGCCTTATGATACAAGACTTGCAAAATTGCAAAAGCCTCTGTGTTCAGCTTGGATGATACAGATTCTCAGGGCTGAGCAGACAGCTTTGGCTTCCCATCAGCCCTGCTCTATATGACCCCTGGGTCTCAGTGTCCCGTGGTAATTGCTGCAGTCCTCTCTGCATGCACTTGCGCTCGCGCACCTCCAGATTTTGGCCTTTCTGGCTCCCCTGAGTTTTTGTGCACTCTGGGGACCAGTATGAGCCTGGGTTCCCAGAGTCTCAACCAAAACTGGGGTTCAGTGCAGTCGGAAGATTCTGTCTTCCTCCCACTAGAGAAAACTAGTGGCACAATCAGCAGTCAGTCTTCTCTGTGTGCACTTGCCAGTGCCTCCAGAACTCTGCCTTTCACAGCTCTTCTAAGTTTTCATGCACTTCTCCCTTTTCACTACAATCCATATACCCCTGTACGAGTCTCGCCCAGAACTAGGGTTCAGTGCAGTCAGAGCTGGGGTTCAGTGCAGTCAAGAGTTTCTGTCTCTCACCCGCTAGAGAAAGCCAGCCAGGCCCTCCACCACCCGTCCTCTCCAGGCGCATGTCTCCATACCTCAGCTTTTTGCAGCTCTTCTGAGTTTCTGTGGGCCCCTCTCTTTCCTTCTGGTTGCTTCTCTCTTTCCTTCTAGTTCCCTATGTTCCACTCAGCCAGCTTTCCCATGGTTCTGGATGACGTTTGTTCTGTCTTTTAGCTGTAGTTTTGAAATTGTTGTGTGAGGCAGCAGTTTAGGTATTCACCTATGCCGCCCGCCATCTTGATTTGTCCCCTGAACTAGTTTTTGGCATGTGAAACAAGACAGTCAATCAGAACCAATGAGTGTCAACCTCAGGATTGTTCTAGAACTACTGGTACATGTGCATTTTTCTTTCCTTTGAGGTTGTTAAGTTGGTAAACTGCAAATGTGGAAATTCTGGAGGCTATTTTGAAACTGTATAGAAGAGGCTGCATGAAACAGTGAAAAAAGTGATTCCTGGGACATTATTTGTGAGCATAAAGTTAGCATGCTCAACTCTATCTGGACATTTAGTTATGTGAATTCATTAGATCCTTTTCTCATTTAGTATTTTGAGTTATTGCCCATTCCTTGTGGGCAAAGCCTTCTTGTGTACTTTATTCTGGTAACTGGGACCCTTTCTTCCTCCCCCCTCCCCTAACCTATATTCTCTATAATATTATTTCTAAATATTTGCTTTTTTTCCTGAAATAGGATTATGTATCATTACCCTGTGCTAAGAGATATCTTAGGATATGTGATCTAGACTAGGCCCAGGTGTGCTTTGGCCAATGGGTTGCAAATATGCATGACAATAGCTTTATTTAACCAGAAACTTGACATTACCTGGGTTGGTCCAGGCCCTCTTGCATTCATGCCCTCTGCCATGAGAATAGCATGTTTCCTATAGATACTTCTTCAACTTCGGTGCCTGAACAGAGCAAAGCCTGGAAGAGTGCATCAATGCCAGCAGAATCTACAGCACTCATATAACTTAAATAAAAACATACTTTTGTTGTTGTTTTAAGCCACTCAGATGTCTTGGGGTTGTTTGGCATTATTGCAACAGTTAATACTTGTTAGTTCATCTTGTCTAAGATTGCCTTAATTCAATAATTTTGTTCTTAGACTTTCCATTGGTAAGCATCTTGTTACTTGCTGCCTGTCTGAGTCTCATAATTCCAAGAGAAAATTGACAAGACATTCTGGGACAGCAGCAACCAGAGCTGCAAGTCCTCCTTGAGACAGCATTACCCCAAAGACTCCAGTCCTGATTACAGAAGCTAGAAGGAGGCAGAAAGCAATAAAACTCCAATTATCTAGATACTTATATGAAACAAGGAACCAAGAGTTTAAAATAGAGGAATTAAAATTACTAAAGACAGAAAAATCAAAACTGGCAGACGTGGGGATGTTGTAGGATAGGGAAATGTGAATAATCTGTGAATAATTTCCTAAATCCACAGTAAAGGTGCTTGGTAGAGCAAACATCACCATTATCCCATCTTCTCACATCTCCCCCTCCCTCTGTGCTGGGGATGATCCAATGGACTGTTTTGATGTATTTCAGGCTATTATTAACATGGCAGAAAGATTTAGTAACAGTTTTCCAGCCTCTATCATTTCCATTATTGCATTGACTTTTCTCTTTCTTCTGTTCCTCACTTCCTCCCACCCATATTGCCTTGGAAACCAAAATAGTTTTTCTCCTCACTTTTATGGCTAGTAATTCAGCTTTCCCTTAACTCCTACTCCCAAATTTTCCTACACAAATCGTTCAGCCCAGAAGGAAATGGCTGCTGTTCTATTCAAGTCTCCTTTGTTATCAGCTATATAGATTATAAATAATAAAATTGTTTTTTGTCTTTTACCTCTCTGATTCTATAACTCATTGTTATCTCCTGGGAGTCCCAAGATGTAGCCCCTAAGTACATACTGCAACTCCTTTTACAAACGCACATGAATACTCTTCTAAATTCACGTTTTATTTATCCCAAGGTGAAAACTCTACTCAAGTTCTGTCATACTTTATCACTTTCTGTAGTCTTGGCACACAGTTCCTTACTTTTCTCATTATTCCCAGCAAAGGTGGCTCACATATATTTAGATATATTTTTCGATTTCTTTATCTCAGTTTCCCTCATTTGAAAATGGGAACAATAATGTCTTTTTCATAAGTTTATTATGAAGATTAAAGAAATAATACACATAGAACAGTGTCTATCTAGCAGAAATAAGTGTTCAAAATTTTACTTTTATCATGATTATCGTATAACAAACTCAAGGGTCTCTTAATTGCCAGAAAGTATAAAGTAAAGTAGCTTGCTATTACTGAATGGCAGCTGCATTCTGGTTAGGGGCTATTTTGGAAAACCCACTGAAGAATTGAAATAGCGCTCCCTACAGAGTCTTATCCCGTATTTTTTATATCAGATTATATTTCATATTTCTTTAGCTACAGTCTAGCAAAATAGGCTGGATCCTATGTTTTCTACACACACACACACACACACACACACACACACACACACACACGCACACAATGTGTGAAAGGAGAAGGCTATAGAGGCTCAGACAGAGATTTGGGACAAGATCCATGTGACATCTTTCCTGAACATGCCTCAATGCCATCCCTATTTCAGAGCTTTCTCTTGAATATAAAGCCTGTCTGTGACAATGTTGATTCTATGATTCTAAAGAGCACGTTCTCTCTCCCAGGAAATATTGAAAGAATATACTGCCAATGTTCTAGCAGATCCTTACTGGGGAGTGACACTTCTCTTTTTATCTGGCTCTCAGGAATAACTTACACTCCACAGTCAAATGCATAAAACAAGCAATGTGTCTTAAATAGTGCTCTTATAATTAGAAATATGAATGTGAAGATTATTTTTTCCCCTGAAAAGCATTATTTTCTAAAAACTGAGGAAAATGTCTCAACAAGTCTTCTTGGACCCTGAAATTTCATCTTACAGCCTAAATTTTATATGTGGAGCATAAATATGTAATATAAATAGTAAGGTGAACTAAGCAAATGTTTTTGTCGCCCATATGATGTAGAGATTCATAATATTTAAAGAAATTACAAATCAATGAGAAAACAGTGACTTTAAATCACTAGATCAGATGGATTTAATTGACATCTACAGAACATTTCATCCCAAAGCAGCAGAATATACATACTTCTCAAGTGCACATGGAACATTCTCAAAGATAGACTAGATGTTAGGACACAAAAGATGTCTCACTAAATTCAAGAAGATTGAAATCATATCAAGCATCTCCTCTGACCATAAGGGTATGGAACTACAAACCAACCAACCACACACACACACACACACACACACACACACACACACACACAAATATTCAAACACATGGACCTTAAATAGCATGTTACTAAACAATGAATGGATTACTAATGAGATCAAGGAAAAAATAAAAAATTACCTAAAAAAAATGAAAATGAGCACACCCCACCCAATATCTGTGGGACACAGTGAAAGCAGTCCTGAGAGGGAAGTTCATAGCTTTACAGGCCTGGCAAGAAGCAAGAAAAATCTCTAGTAAACAATATAAACCTATACCTAAAATAATTAGAAAAAGAACAGCAGGGAAAGCCTCGAGTAAGTAGAAGGAAGAAAGTACTAAATATCAGAACAGAAATAAATGACATAGAAACTAAAAAAATAATGCAAAAGATAAATAAACCCAAAATCTGGTTCTTTGAAAGGATAAACAATATTGAGGAATGTCTAACCAGACTTATTGAGAAACAGAGAGCCCAGCTGGAGTGGTTCAGTGGTTGAGCATTGACCTATGAAGCAGGAGGTCACTATTTGAATCCCCATCAGAGAACATGCCCAGATTGCTGGCTTGATCCCCAGTAGGGGACACGCAGGAGGCAGCTGATCAATGATTCTCTCTCATCATTGATATTTCCATCTCTCTCTCCCTCTCCCTTCCTCTCTGAAATCAATAAAAACGTTTTTTGAAAAGGAGAGAGAAGACCCAAATAAAGAGAACTGAAAGGGATGTAACAAAAAACATCACAGAAATACAAATGATAGTTACAATTATATGCCAACAAAATGGGCAAACTGCTTGAAATGGACAAATTCCTAGTAACATATAATCTTCCAAAACAAAATCAGGAAAAAGCAAAACACCTGAATAGACCAATAACAACCAATTAAATTGAAGCAAGAATCAAAATACTTCCAGCAAATGAAAATCCTGGAATGGATGATTTCACAGGTTAACTTTACCAAATATTCAAAGATGAACTAATACCTATTCCTTTCAAAGTATTTCAAAAAATTCAAGAGGGGGAAAGACCTCCAAGCTCTTTTTACAAGGATAACATAATGCTAATACCAAAAGTTGATAAAGGCACAACAAAGACAGGAAATTATAAGCCAATATACCTGTTTAATATAGTTGTTAAGATCCTCTACAAAATATTAGTAATTCAGGTCCAGAAATACATTTAAAAAATCATACATCATGATCAAGTGGGATTTATTCTGGGAGGCAAGCTTGGTACACTATCTACAAATCAATAAATGTGGTACATCACATAAACAAAATGAAAGGTGAAAATCACATGATCATATCAATAAATGCAGAAAAAGCATTTGATAAAATCAAGCACCCATTTATGATTAAAAATTCTCAGCAAAGTGGGGGTAGAGGAATCACACCTCAACATAATAACAACCATATATGAAAAACAGCCAACATCATATCCAATGGTCAAAAACTAAATGCATTTCCCATAAATCAGGAACAAGACAGGGATGTCTGCTTTCAGCACTCTTTTTTTTTTTTTTAAACAAAAGTTTTCATTTATTTCAAAGAGAGGAAGTAAGAAGGAGAGAGGGATAAAGAAAATCAATGATGACAGAGAATCATTTGTCAGCTGCCTCCTGAATGCCCCCTACTGGGAATCCAGTTCACAACCCAATTATGTGCTCTGACGGGGAATCCAACAGTGACTTCCTGGTTCATTGGTCTGTGTTCAACCACTAAGCTACATTGGCCAGGATCAGCACTCTTATTCAACATAGTATTGGAAGTTCTAACCAAAATGATCAGACCATAAGAAGAAATAAAAGGCATCCAAATTGGAAAAGAGGAATTAAAACTGTCATTATTTGCAAATGTCATTATATTATATGTGGAAAACACTAAAGACTCTACCAAAAACCTACTAGATCTAATAAATGAATTTAGAAAAGTTACAGGATATAAAATCAATATCCTGAAATCTCACATAAAGAATACATATACAATAAAGAAATAAAGAGATTAAAAATGAGAAGTAATCAAAATAGAATAAGCGAGTGAATACATTAAGGTAACATTTGCAATTGTATAGCACATAGAAATTGAGACTTAAAAATACCAAC
This sequence comes from Lasiurus cinereus, assembly GCA_011751065.1. NCBI lineage: Eukaryota > Metazoa > Chordata > Mammalia > Chiroptera > Vespertilionidae > Lasiurus > Lasiurus cinereus. Next base: position 39,714,484 of record JAAGEH010000307.1, read on the forward strand.
AAAGCAAAAAAAGTTATAATGATTTATTTTATAATGATGTTAATTATCTATAAAGAAGTTTTACAAGACTTAAAAATGTGTATAATAGCCTTAATCAAAATGTTAACATGTGTTAAGTACAAAGAAATTGTGTCTAATATGCTTTTTAAGGTGGCTTAAGCATATTTCAATTAGATTGCAAAGAGTAATTTAATAGACATATTGTTAGAATAATATGATGGAAAAGTTTAATTAATTGACATATATCAAACATTTTAAAAAGCAAGCAGGTGTATTTTATTTAACCAGCCATGAAACACTAATAATAATGAACTACATACAAGGTTAAAAGTAAATTTCCAAAACATTCAAAGTAAGACATGTTATACTTCATGCATTATAATATACTAGAGGCCCAGTGTATAAAAATAAAAAATAAACATATGAGAAGATGCTCCCCCTAATTAATCATTAGGAAAATGCAAATTAAAACTACAATAAGACATTGCTATACACTTGAATATACTATATACTTCTCTGCCTACCTTCTGATCTTGCCTCATTAATCTTGAATGCTCTCCCTTCACTTCCTTCATCTGCCAACTTCTACTGATCCTTTAAGGCTAAACGTGGGCACCATCAATTCCAAAAAGGCTGCCCTTGGACTCCAACCCTCACTCCCCCAACCTGGGTCTGAATTAGTGGCCTTTGTAAAAATATGATAATGGGTCCTTTGTTTTCATCTATCACCTCATCCATCAAATACAGAGTGCTAAGTTATTTAATTAGAGGTTGTAGTATTCTTAACTCTGATCTCCATCAAGTAAAAGATTCTGTCTTCTTTAAGCTTATATCCCCAGAAATTAACACATTAAAAATAGTTGAATGAGTGAATAAATTCATATAGGAAAATCCTGTGCTCTTTTATGTAGGCTCAGCCTCTGCTTTAGATATACTCACCCTTCAAAGTTAAAATCATTTCCTCCTCATTAGAGGAAGACCTTGTTTCTTTAAGTAACTTACTTAGCTGCTCAAAGTTAGACACCCTGGCCTCCGAGTTACTATCCTAAGTCTTAGGACCTTAGGTGTCCTCAAATGATAATTTTGTGTCACTGGCTGCAATTGATCTGCTGAGAGAGACTATGTCAGACTTATACTATGAGCTCAGTTATAACAGCATGGTCCTTAATTATAAAACATTCACTTCTGACACTGCCATAGAGGTCTCACCAAAGATGAAACCCCTGGTCAGTCAAAGTCAGGGGGTGCCACTTCAGCGTTGTAGGTGCCACTTGCAAATGGTGCTCTGTTTGTTTGTCTTTGTCTGCATGTGACCTGAAATGAGCAGGCATGCCAGTCCTTCCCTGCATCCCACTAGATCCTGAATTAAAAGAGTGAAAACAAAGAGTGCATCAGCATCATAATAATACCTAATATTTATGTATGCCTCTCAAAATGGCTTCATCATCATATGCCATTATGTAAGACTAGAGGCCCAATGCCTGAAATTCATGCAAGAGTAGGCCTTCCTTCCCCCGGCTGCCAGTACCAGCTTCGCTCTGGCACCTGGGACCCAGGCTTTTTTTCAGTCCACTCTCATTAGCATATTACACTTTTATTATTATAGACTAGAGGCCTGGAACACAGATTTGTGTACTGGCGGGGTCCCTTGGCGTGGCCTGTGGCAATCGGGCTGAAATCAGCAGTCCAACGCTGCCTGCTGCTCCTGTTCATCCAGGCCCTGCTGTGTCTGCCATGGGCTTGCACCCAGTCAGTCCCAATCAGCTGTGAGCCCTGAATCTGGCGCCTGTGGGTCAGCTGAGCAGAAGTGCATTGACCACCAGAGGGCCGCTCCTGTGTTGAGTGTCTGCCCCCTGGTGGTCAGTGCGTGCCATAGTGACCAGTCGTACTGTCTTTGGGTCACTTAGGCTTTTATATATACAGATTAGTATTATTGGAAGCATTGGGATAATGAATTATTAATATTGTATTTATAAATGTTTGGAGTATATTGGGAGCTTGATAAATATGATTCATACATGGATAGCTTTAAAATTCATGGCAAATCTTTTCATTTCTTCACCAAATACACCTCATTTTAAGTTAGGGCAGCTGAAGTCTGTTCCCTTTGGATTTGAGATCTTCTACTGATAATGAAACCTTAAAGAAATTATACAACCCTATGTAGTCTGAGTTTTCTTCTCTGTAAAATATGATGATGCTACCCAGACTGCACAGGAACTAAGTGAGTGTGTGAGGAATAAATAAGTCAGTAAGGGTGGAGCTACCTCCGCATCTTCCAAGCTTTTCACTGGTTTTGGCTGTGAGAGAGAAGTCAATGCCAAGAGGCTGTTCAGTGAAATAAGTTCCACTGAGGAGCAGCCATCTTACAGCGTTTGGAGGTGGGAGAGGCAAGAGGAGATGCTGTTTGGGGAGGTCTGTGCTCTGGTCTTAAGTAAGGAGTCTGGAGTCAGGGCCAGCCCTGTTTATTCTGGAGGAGTACTGCATTTGCGGTCTAGGAAAAATGACCACTCAGGGTGTGAATAATGTCTTATGTAGGGAGTGCTGGGCAGGAGAGTAGGAGGAAATAAATAAGCATTGTGAAGAATGCAAGTAGGTCATAGAATCTCAGACTACAGAATGTGCTCGAAACCACTGCATCTTACGTGAACACATACAGGACAAGTATAGAGCAAGTGCACTTAGATTTACATATATGGAGTAGCTAGCAACTGACAGTGACCAACATTTCTGTTCTGTTTGCCACTCGATTGGCTGTTCAAAGAGGGTGTAGTCTCTGCTTCCAGTTCCAGCATTCTGATACTACATGCAGTTTAATAGAAAACCCGGGTTGAAATCCAAGCTTGCCCAACTATAGATTTTTCTGGGGAGATTTTTTCATTCTTTGCATTTGTAATGATGATGCTCTTTCCATGTGTTTGTGGTGCAAATACTAGACAGTTTTTGGACATGTGTCTGTGCGTAACTGTTATTATTTAAGTGGGTAACGTGTGTACAAGAACACCTGTTATAGGGTACCTACTGAGGTGTTGGTACCACATTCTGTCTCACCACACTGGTTGTACTTACAGAGAAAAGTCAATGGACTCTGAGCTGGTGCTGGATATGCCCAGTGCCGGTCTGGGTGTTGGAAGGATAGGGCCCTGGATAACAAGAATATACACACATACTTTGAATAATTATAAAGACGGTCTTTATTAAAGTACATTTTATTTTCAAAATTGAGCTCTCAGCTGTGAAGTGTGTATACATTTTTGGGGGAGGACACCATATATGTACATATATATATACCTATGGGGCGAGGGGGAGGGGGGTAGGAGGGGGAGAGGATGGTGGTGCTGGCGCTGAGGCCGTAGGGCGGGGCAGCGCTGAAGAGAGCCAGCGCTGCTAGTGGCTGCTGCTGGAATCCGGTACCCACAGAGGAGCGGGCGAGGCGGGAGGGGTGCGGGCGGGAGGAGGATGAATCGATGAAGCGTGCTGCGTTATAGTGCATCAGGCGCCGCGGTCGGAGCCGAACCCCGTGCGTCTCGGACCCTGTCGGCCCGCGCCTGCCGCACTCACTCGCCGAGCCCGGGCCCCTCCGCGGAGCGGTGGCCGCCGCTGGACCGGGGCAGCCGCAGCGTGGCCAGAGCGGGTGGGCGCCCGGTCCGTCCCGCAGGTCCCGAGGCCCGGCGAGCCCTGCGGGGCACATGTGCCCGCCCGGCTCTCCTCTGCGCGCTGACGGGAGCATGATTTGTGCCCGGGCCGGGGCTGCCAAGGTAAGCAGCGGACGCTTTTCGGGGACTCTGCTGGCCGCCCCCTTCCTCTGCCCTTCTCCGGGGCGTGCTTCGCCGCTGCTGGCGAGGCCCCGGCAGCGCCCTCCTTCCCCAGGACCCGGGAGATCCACCCCGCTCCCCACCTCCTCGCTTCTCCCGGGGAGGTTCAATTGTCAGCCCGGGGCGCGCCGCCGCCGGGCCCCGGTACGCCGACATTCGCGGCGGGCGTGGACCCGAGCTCCCGTGCCCCCGGCACGCCCGGCCCTCCGGGGAGGGGAGGCTCCGAGAGAAACAAAGAGAAACCCCCAAGCGGGTTCGCCGCGTCTCCCCCGCCCGGCCCTCCCAGGGAGAAAGAGGTGTCGGTGAGGGGGCGGGGAGACCTACGTAATCCCCGGCTCAGCCCACACCCACCCCGCACCACGGCTCCTGGGGCTCCCTTTAGGTAATGCACCCCGTGCCATGGCCAGAGGGAGCTGAGCGAGCGCCCAGAGCCCCCGCGCGGACTCAGCATGCTCGCCCCGGGGGCCCGCGGCGGCTCCGGCCCTCGCTCCTGTGGGTGGTGGCCGGCGCGCAGAGGCGCGGGCTGGGCGCTCCTCCAGCGCCTCCGGGCCCCCGGCCGGCTGCGGGGCTCGGCGGACCCCGCTCCCTGAGTTTTAAGCGGAGCCGCCGGTCACGTCCCCTGCGGTATGGCCGAGAGGAACCGCTGGGGGACCTGTGCCCGGTCCGCCCCTTTGCAGCTGAAGGTGCGCTTCTTTTTCTGCCCGCATCCCGGTCTCTGTGACAATGCAGCAGGGTTCGGGGGCTCCAACAATGTGGTCCTCGGCCCCCCACCCCCCGCCCGCAGCCAGTGCCTTCCTCCGCCTGCCTGGGCCTGTGTGCGGAGCGTGGGCGCGGGGGCTGCCTGTCCGTTTTGGCACACAGAGGCCGGACCCCGTAACTTCCTTTGCCGAATCTCAGCGCGAGGCGGGAGCTGGCAGGGACTCAGGCTGCGGAGATGTCGTCGGGCGTCCTGTGGCTCCAGGCACAGCCTGCCTCGGTCTGCACTGGGCGGACACCAGATCGCCCTGGGTCATTTTCCTGGCTGCGGAAGATAGTGTGGGACGTTGGCTGTAGTTGTTGTTATTATTATTATTATTATTGCGCTTACTTTTCTTGGGATCTGCAGTGGTGCGATTCTCCCTTTGTTTTTATTTTTTATTTTTTTCTCTTTGAAAAGATAACAAGGCTGTCTTCGGCAGAAATGGATATAGGAAGATCAGCCTAGTTCAAAGACTCAGGGAGGAATCTTCTCTCTTTTTTTTTCCTAGGGTTTAAGTGCGATGTAGGAGGGCAGATGCCCTTACGTACGGGAAAAGGCCAGACTTGAAAGTCCCAAGAAGTGTCTTTGTCCAAGACCGCACAAAGCAGGTAGCCATTATCTGCGCTTCTCATCCGTGGACTCGCTCGGCTTTGGCCATTAACAGCAATTCGTCCTCGATCACGGGTTCATTTTGAAAATGTGTGTTGTTCGCTAAGAAGGGATTAGAGTCCACATGCCTACCTTGGTATGGCGTGTGTGTCTGATTGGTAGAGAAATGGTGTGTGGCAGCTTTCCCCTTGGTGCCCCTTCTTTCTCTTTGCTGCCTCCTCTGGAATGTGGCACTGAAGAAATGTGGCACGCTTTTAATTCCTAGACCTGCAGGACTTCCGAGTGTTTAATGTAATAAAGCATGTTCTGACTAATTCTGGAAATCCCAGTCTAGTGCAGCTGGCAGCTTTGTGAAATGACAGTTCTGTTTTTGTCTGGGGTAGTTATTTCACAGAGACAAATTACTTCAGTTTGTTCCGATTGGGTACGGTCTTGGCTTGGTGGAGAGATCCCATTCCGAGCCAGAACAGTCTGTTAGTGCATCAGCATAGAGGGACTGTAGCTGCTAAGATCTGTTTGCCTGGCGACATTTGATGCCTTTTTAAAGGTGGGTGTTTTAAAAGATGACTTCAGATTTTACCTTCTCTGATGTTTGCATCGGACATGACTGTTAATCTAGGAAATGCTAACAGACCAGATAATGGTCATGGAAAGACAAGCCTCCTCACCCCTTCCTTATCGGTAAAGTGAGGAAGTCGGGCTAGCTGTGGTTCCTCCCAGTTCAAACACTGTATGGTCACGGTAGAAGAGTAAGAGAAGTTACCCAGTTCAGCAGAGCAAATGGTCATAGCCCAAACTGTGTAAGCAAAGCAGGGATTGATTCCTGGATTTATGGCTTGGTTTTATACTTGCACGGTGTTGTTTTGTTTGTTTTTTAACCACAGTATCTGCATTTTTCTCATAAACTAAAATGGGTCAGTTTTAAAAATCCACTATAGCAAAAATATTTTGTGCAGTTGAAGAAGAGAGAAGAATGTTGAATTCATAGGATAACAGTTTTTCTCTTTGTTTGTGGATTAGTTATTTATTCCAGCCCTGTCATTTGTGGATAATTGAGGCTGTAGCTTATTTCCAATGATTTTTGTTTTGAACAAATTGCCAATAGCATAACTTACTTTCCCTGATAGAATTTGGTGTTGCTCACAAAACTTGTTAGCACTGTTTGGCTTGTTATAAAATCAAGTGAGGCAATAATTATAAGCAAAGTGTTTTCATATGCTTATACTAATTTGTACAATTTAGGGATAGTTGAGATATTTGATCATTGTTTTATGCTTATGCACACAATTTTCCACAGTAGTGTGCTAGTTTTCTTAAAAGTTACAAGCAAAATAACTTCCTGAAATAATAGTACCTGTCAGCATAATGAATCGCTCTCCTCCAATTTTCCCATAAGCCTTTTGTCCACACCACTAAGGCAGCACTTACCATATTACAATTACATTAGTTGTGAATGGCCCACAGCATCCTTGTCTTACAAATAGTGTGTCTTTAGGACAAGGACATTGTTAAATTTATCTCTCATCTCTTCAGCACCTTGAACTTTGCCCAGTCCAGGGTATGCTCCTAGGGTTGTTGACTGAGTGGATTTCAGGTCATAAAAATATCATCTACTTGTTTAAGCAGGAAAGAGGTGGGAATTCTTCCCTTTGTGAAACAGATGAGCAAATCAAAGAGGTTTTTTAAGATGCTGAGGAGAACCAGCAAGCTAGGACTCAAATCCAGGCTTTCAACTATACTGCTTCTAAGAGAAGCTACACCATACCCGCAATAGAAAATGAGGTAGACAGCAAGTTCAAATGCTTCAGGCTTGGGTCTTTTGTTTTTTACATGGATGACTTAAATTGTCCATTCTGACAAAAATCAATCGGATACTGCTTTGTTCTGTCTTGCTGAGGCCTTTGAAGGAAACTTGTTCTGTCCGAGCCCTCTGTCTGTTAAGTAGCACTTAAATGGGAAGTGTGAGAGCCCTCCTGCCCTCCTCCTCTCCAAGTGCTTCTGAAACAGCCCAGCAGTTCCATTGATTTGGCCATCATTCCTGGCCAGTTCACCCCAACGGAGTTGCCCAACAGGCAAATTTCTGTATTAACAGGTGTTACTATTGATAAAGCAACCCCTGCTTCTCTCTCGTCACTTTCTTCCTTTCCATCTTACAAAACAGAACAAGTGGCCATTAGGAAACCAGGAAATACAATGCTCATATGCCCTTTCTATAATGCAGCTCTGGGCATGTTTGATGTCTATGGCCTTTCAGAGAAAACAGTGTGAAAGTTCTAGTATGGCTTTTTTCAAGTCACTTTTCCTCCCTCAGGTTTAATTTCTTCTTCTTTAAAAGTAGGGAGTTGAACCAGGTAATCCCAAAGGTCACTTCTGCTACCATGATTCTGTGATTATTTTTTGTTGGTTTATTCAATTGAGCTATTCAGGGGGCAAAAAATATCAGTGATAATTTAACTTGACTATATATATATGTATATATAGTAGAACTACTTAAGACACTCTGTGTCAGCCCCTAGGTTATCTAATAATCACTTTGGGTCCTCTGTTAATGCTATTCTCTACAAATGTAGTAATTTTTTCTTAATTGTAAAACTAGATTTACTGTATTGAAGGAAAAGGTTTGTGGCATTTCCTGTTCCAAGAAGTATACAGTCCTCAACTCCTATATAAAATGTTTAGAACTTTAGGGTTTGATAGTCAAGGTTCCAATACCTGTAGTAAAGCAGTTTCATTTTCACCATGTGTGTGTTTCAAGGCTGAATAACTTGCATCCAAAAGTGTTCCCTGAGATTCATCCAACAATGTCTCTTTCCATTTATTGCTGCTTCCTCATTTTGCTTTTCCCTCCCTCCCTCATTAGCTCCATGGGCCTCCTGTCATATTTCACAAAATATATGCCACTAGTACCATTGCCCACCTCCCCCACCTTCACCCTGTCCCTCCAAATGCAGGAGTTGGAGCCTCATAATCTTCCTACTTCTCTCAACCTTTTCTACACCCTTTATGAGCATTGCTTCTCAAGTTTAAATATGAGGATTAGAGGCAGACTAGTTCATCTGTTTATAGACATGGATTTCTCATGGAATACATGAAATTATCAGAGCAGTTACCAGATCAATTTTGTTAGAATGGATAATATGTCATTCAAGTAAAAAACAAGGTATTGGTGTCTTAAAATCTCTTTCAATACTTTAGAAAACAAAGAAACATATAGATGGTATATATATATATGTGTGTGTGTGTGTGTGTGTGTGTGTGTATGTGTATGTATCTATATATACAGTATATATATATATATATATATATATTACTATAATGTTTGGATATGTGGGTATTGGTAAGTGGTTGTTATCTTCTGTGACACGGTCACTGTAGGGAAATAAGTGGTAGGTGCAGGATGTTACTATTTATTGGGCTACTGGAAAAAAATATCTGGATTTCCATAGCAACAAGTGATGTGTGCTATTCACCTTATTAATTAGTAACCCTCACTTTATTGTCTCAAAGCTTGATGAACACAGAGGATGAAAAATAAGGATATAGTGTATAGATAGGCTCTTCTCTTACTATCAGGCATTTATTGCATTGCAGTATTTTGGGTAGAATTCAGTGGATGGAATTTAAAGCTGGTTTTGGAGTCGAGGGAGGTGGAAAGAGCTGGAAAGAGAAGCCATCTGTGCCCATGATGGAGATGCTGTCATGTAGACTTCATTTGGGGTCCCTTTTATATTTTTAGTGGAACAGATTTTTCTTTTCACACTTTCTAGATCTATTTGTATTGCACAGATGTCAGGGAAATATTGTGTGTGTGAAAGAGGGAAAAAAAAAGACCAAAATTCACATTCATGGCCAGGGATTGTAATTTAAGCACGTTGCCCTTAAATTGACACCCATTTAACTTGCACAAATGTGCCCTGCTTTTGCTTTCATGGTATAAGTCACAGCAATTTGAGAAAGAGAAATCTCAGTCCTGCACATTATTGAAATTCAGAGATTCAGGTTAAGAAGATGAAAAAAAAAAGCTAGGAAGATTAGAATTATGCACTGTAGACCTTGCTAATGGAACCCATCAGTCAGTCATCATTTTCCTTCCTATAGTAAGTACACTGATCAGGTGAAAAAACTATAGGATTCATCAATAGATTTTTATCACTCAAAAGACTTGTCTTTTTATTTATAATTAGTCATAATTCTTTTTACTATGAAAACTTAAAACTACCTAATTAACAAGTTTCCCCCTCTTTTTTGAGCACAAATTGTTTTTGTGAAAATAATCCTTTTGAAGGTGAGGAGAAAAAAAATTTAGAGGATTGTCCATGCCATTTCCCACTCCATCTCCTCAGTGTGGCCTCTGTTCACTAACAGGCACAGGACCTGTGTATAAAGGGGATGACAGGAGGGAAACTGTTGGCACACAAATGTACTATAATATATTACACTTTGTAGACCCCTGACCCTACCTCCCCCCCCCCCCCCACCGCCCCATAGCACTGATGTTTCGTTTCCTTTTATAAAACACACCTCGAAAAGTTATTTACCCTGGCTTTCTCCACTCTCCATCTCAGCCTGTGAAGACACATTTTATCAGGTAATGTTTGATTTAGACAAACAATACATTTGACGTAAATGTAAATTATGGGGGGGGGGCGGCGTTGCTTGCCATGCAGCTTGAGACCAAAAAAAGCATCAGTTCATTTTTAAGGTCTCTTTGTGCTCCTGCCTCATCTCTCCTTCTGGCTCTCTGAGAGTACCCTACTTAGGTTCCTGTCCCCACCTGTTCCTTCCACTGTACCCTGACAGGTCACCAGTGGTCTCGTCCTTGGTAAATACAAGGTCAGTCTCTATCCTCAGCAGCACTTCACATTGTGCACCACTTCCTCTTTCTCAAGCTCCTGGCTTCTAGGACCCCAGATTCTCCTGGTCTTCCTGCCGCCTCCCTCGATCCTCTTCCTCAGGCTCTGTTGATAGTGCCTGCATTTTTATCCCTGCTAACCTCTGCTGAATTTTGAACTCTACATGATGGAATTCTGCAGGGCTTGGCTTTCAGATCTCTTCTCCTCTTATCTACATCCCTGCCTTTGGTATAATACTGCATTCATGCTGATGATCCCGAGTTGATTTCACCAATCTTGACTCATTCCCAGAACACCAGACTTAAATATGCCACTGCCACACCTTCCCTTGAATGCCACATAATCTTAAAATTGTATGGGGAAACCCTCCCCCCACCCCAAGTTTTACTCCCCAAACCAGTTGCTCAGGCCAAATGCTTTTGTGTCCCCCGATTTCTCTCTCACCCAAATCTAGCTTTCAGAAAATTGCTCTCCCTTCCTCTCGCCTCCTCCATCCAGCACGACCACAGATAAATAAGTCACCATGATTTTGCACTTGATGTTTAGCCAGTGTCTTGTATATCTTGCCCATCTGCAATCTATTCTCTATACAACAGTCCAAAAGATCATTAATTCATTCAACAAATATTGACTAAGTATCTGCTATGTGTCAGGTATATTTTAGATGTTGGCATGTAGCATAGATACAATGTACAACAGTCACAATACCTATTATGTCTTTGCCCACAATCCTTCAATGTTTCCATCCTGCTCAGAATGAAATCCATACTCCTCATTTGGCTATAAGGTTCTGCATAACTGGGCCTCCAGTTCCTGCCTCATCCTTCTCCTTTCCCTGCTCACCGGCTCCCAGTCCTCAATCCCCTTCCTCTTCCTAGAAGATGCCAAGTGCACTCTCATCTCACATGCTGTTCCCTTGATCTGGGCGATGTCTCCCTGCTACAGGCAAGCTTGCTCCCTTGGCTAATGAGATATCACACCTTCATAAAGGCTTTCCCTAATACCCCATTTACACAGTGCTCTCTTCCATTTACCTAATTTCTTTTGTCTTCACACCACTTAGCACCACTTGATTTGTTATATATATATGTTCTTGCTTATGTGTCTGTTTTCTGTCTCCCCTTCTAACTTACAAACACACGAGAGCCGGGACCTGTTTATTTGCTCAGTGCCTGGGACATAATAGACACACTCTTTATGAAATCAAATTCCTTTAGAGTCTGCTGAGTTAGAGTGTGGATGGTATTTTTAGGTCTCTGGATCCTCTAAGAATACTCTTTTTCTTTTCCATAAATTATTTTTCCTACTTCTTGTGGTGGGGGTTGAGAGTCTTTAGTTAGTACTGATTCTGTTATTCTGCTGGAGCATTTAGTTAGTACCAGTTCTGTTATTTATCCTGGCTGCGTTCTCTAACACTTAAAGCTGGAGTTTGTCCTGGCTTCCTTTTCAGCACCCAGCAAGTAGCATTTGGTCACTCAGTTTTTAGTGTTTGCCTTGACGAAGTAACCAATTGAACTAAAGCCAACACACGGTCACTCAATTATCGTTAAATTGAATCACTTACTTGTTGCTGTTGCCAGAAAGTGATAGAATTGTTGTCTGCCCTCCTGTCACTACCTCTTCTGGGCCACATTGACTTTGTCATCTTGAATGTGAGCATGTCATTCCTTAGTTCAAAACCCTTGGAAGCTGCCATAGTATACACAATGAAGAACCAACTACCCAGGCTGGCCTGGCAGGCCTGTGCGGCTGTAGACAGCCGTGTCCCCAGAATGCTCCAGTGACCTCTGCTATAATCAAGTGAATCTTTTTTCCCCAAACATGCTCTGTGTGCTTGCTTACAATTGTGTATTTTTTCCCTATTTTGTATCCTACTCTTCAGTCCCTTACCCATCTGTAAATTTCTTCATTTTAAAGATCTAGCTTAAATCTCACCTCCAAGCAGAAGCCATCACTCAGTTTCCCAATAAAACGATATGATTCTTCCCCCCATTGAGTTCCCTGTGATAGGCATCATTGCATGTCCTTATTAATTGCTCTGCCTTTCAACCCCCCTTTAGATGATGAGCTGGCTCCCCAAGGTTAAGGGCTGTGTCACATTTATCTTAGTATCCTGAAGACAATTGTCCCATTATCTGCCACTGCAGGCATTTCTCTGAATCTTAAATGAACAAGTGACCCAAGGAAAAACCCAAGAGTCGAGAAGATCTGCATTGTATTGCTTCTAGATTGACTTTATGCACAATGTATGCCTCATAAAATGCATGTCATAAGGATGGGTAGAAAGTTGGGAGAGGCAAGCGCCACCAAGAACAGAATTTCTCCGTGCTTTGTTAGAGGATTCCACTGAGTGCTAAGAACAGTGCTCAGTAATGGAATTCAGTAACTATTTAAAGACAGAAGGCAGTTTATAGTTGAATGATAGCTTAAATTTCTAATATCCTTATTATATATTCTTAGTGAGAAAACTTCTCATTAAGGGGACTGAAGAGACTTTCTTTCCTGAAAACACACAATTAGACATGGAGCCTGTTTTTGCCCTGCTTTCCTGCCCTGCTATGAATAATGCAAATATATAGAAACTAGAGGTCCAATGCACAAAAATTCATGCAAGAGTAGGCCTTGTTTCCCCAGACTGCCAGAACCAGCTTCCCTCCGGTGCCCTGGAAGCTGCTTCACTCTGGCCCTAGCTTTGCCCAGAAGGACATCCAGAATGATGCTTGGAAGGATGGTTGGTCTAATTAGCATACTACCTTTTTATTATTATATAAATATATTTATAATTATAAATATATGATATATAAATACATATGTGTATATATATATGTATTTTTAAAATTCTGGTTTATTAGCCTATTTAATAAAAGTAATATGCAAATTGACCATCACTCCAACACACAAGATGGCTGCCCCCATGTGGTCAAAGATGGCCACCACAAGTTGGCCAGCAGAGGAGGGCAGTTGGGAGGGACCAGGTCTGCAAGGGAGGGCAGTTCAGGGCAATCAGGCCTGAAGGGAAGGGCAGTTAGGGGGGACCAGGCCTGCAGGAGAGGGCAGGTAGGGGAAAACAGGCTGGCAGGGGAGCAACTAGGCATCAATCAGGCTGGCAGGGGAGTGGTTAGGGGGTGATCAGGCTGGCAGGCAGAAGCAGTTAGGGGCAATCAGGAAGGCAGGCAGGCAAGCAGTTGGGAGGCCAGCAGTCCTGGATTGTGAAAGGGATGTCCCAGATTGGAGAGAGTGCAGGTTGGCTGAGGGACAGCTTTCCCCCAAGTCCCACCCCACCATGCACAGCTTTCATGCACCAGGCCTCTAGTTTTCAAATAATTTTTCAATTGCATATTTATTCAGAAGACATTTCTTGAGCTTCTGTTATGTAACAAGTATTTATGTTTGTTTGCATGTGGGAGTTTTCCATCTAGACAAAATCTACTTATAGTTTAATATGAAAATGTGCAAAAGTTACATCAGAATTAAATACCTGATGTGGAGAAACATCTAATTTGAGAAGACAAATTGAAAAAGCCCTGTGAGAGTGATTATTTCATTTTTCATATTACTAATGGACCATCTATTATATACCAGACACTGAGTTGAAACTGGGTTATCATGGTAAATGGAAATACAACCACATTTCTTGTCTTAGAGTGAGGTCCTAAAATTTATAATATTGCTTTCTGGGAAGCTACCCATAGTTTAGTCATTAAACAGAATATTACACTTGTGAGAGACTTAGAAACCATCAAGATATTTTTCTATTAAATTTATTTTATGAGCCCTAACTGGTTTGGCTCAGTGGAGAGAGCATCGGCCTGTGGACTGAAGGGTTTCAGGTTCGATTCTGGTCAAGGGCATGTGCCTTGGTTGTGAGCACATCTCCAGAAGGAGGTGTGCAGCAGGCAACTGACCGATGTTTCTCTCTCATTGATGTTTTTAACTCTCTATCTCTCTCCCTTCTTCTCTTTAAAAAAATCAGTAAAATATTTAAAAATTTTTATGTTATTGAAATCTAATGCTCTCATCATAGTATATCTTAGACATCTTGAGAGCCATAGGCTAGAGGAACATGCTCCCTTATTTATGACTTGAAGCTTTGCCACACATTTTCTTCGTTTTTCTTTTATCAAATATTTTTTAATTGACTTCAGAGAGGATGGATGAGGGAGATGGAAGTATCAATGATGAGAGTCATTGATTGGCTGCTTCCTGCACGCTCCCTATTGGGGATATATCCCACAACCTGGCATGTGCCTTGATCAGGAATCGAGCCAGTGATCTCCTGGTTCATAAGATGATGCTCTACTAATAAGCCACACTGGCTGGTCAAGGAGCACTTTTTAATCTAAATATTTTACCTGGATTTCTGTGAACAGTTGTATCAAGGGGCATTCTGTAGCTCGGGCTTGCCATCTGGTCAGGACATACAAGCTCATAGGACCAGGTGAAGTGAATGGCCTGCCTTGATGCACATGGTTAACTGGGCCTGGGATGGAGACCACACTTGACACTGGGCCACAGTATCTTCTCCTGTGGAATAGGCCTTCAAATGGGATGGAGAAGACCAAACCCTTCCCTCTAGGGATCTGCCTCCTACTCTGGGTTAAAAGGCATTTATTGATGCTAACAGGATATTCTTAGTTTGTTGGAGAAAACATTGAATGAATCATTTCAGCTATATAGAGAAATTTGAGGAGTTATGGCAAAAAGAAAAAAAAAAAAGTAAACCCAAGTTGTGTCTGGAGGTGTGGGAGTAGTAAGGGAGAGTAGGATTTGGGTGAAAGAAGTGTCAAATCTAAGACAGGAAAATGTCATTCCATGGTCCACTCCTTTTTCAAGTGTTCACTTGTTTCCACTGAACAATGTAACAGAAGCACCACTTTTATAAAAACATTAAACTTTGTGGTATAATGTTTTTCTTAATTTTTAGAACTCTGGTCTTTGAAATTTCACTTTAGAGACAAGTGTGAATGGCTTTGTGTTTACATTTAGCACATCTTGGTATGCATTTGCAAATGGCTTTTGAGGGGTACAGATAATTTATTTTTCAAATCTATTTTTTTTCAAGTTGCCATTATGACTTCAAACATTTCCCAGGCAATAAGTTCTGTGAGATTTGACAATTAGTTGTCATTTATAGATTTACTAGAGGCCCAGTACATGAAATTAGTGTGGGGGAGGGGGAGTTCTTTAGCCTAGACTGCTCCCTCTCCAATCTGGGACCTCTTGAGGGATGTCCAACTGCCCGTTTACACCCAATCCCAGTAGGCCTAAACGGGCATTCAGACATCCCTCTCACAATCCAGGACTGCTGGCTCTCAACTGCTTGCCTACCTGCCTTCCTAATTGCCCCTAACTGATCCTGCCTGCCAGCCTGATCACCCCCAAACCACTCCCCTGCCAGCCTGATTGATGCCTAACTGCTCTCCTGCCAGCCTGTTTGCCCCTAACTGTCCTCCCCTGTGGGCCTGTCTCCCCCAAATGCCTTTCCCTGCAGGCCTGGTCACTCCCAACTTCCCTCCTCTACTGGCCTGGTCTTCCCTAACTGTCCTCCCCCGCAGGTTTGATCACCCCCAATTGCCCTCTCTTGCAGGCCTGGTGCCTGCCAACTGCCCTCCCCTGCTGGCCATCTTGTGTCCACATGGGGGCAGGATCTTGTGACCACATGGGGGCAGTCATCTTGTGTATTGGAGTGATGGTCAATCTGCATATTATTCTTTTATTAGATAGGATAGAGGCCTGGTGCACGGGTGGGGGTCAGCTGGTTTGCCCTGAAGGGTGTCCTGGATCAGGGTGGGTGTTCCCTTGGGCATAGGGTGTCCTGGGGGAGGGGCCTGTGGTGGTTTGCAGTCCGGCCACACACCCCAGTGACCCAAGTGGAGGCCCTGGTATCTGGGATTTAATTATCTTCTACAATTGAAACTTTGTAGCCTGGAACAGAGCCAAGCCTTCTGCTCACTCCATGGCAGCCATTGAAACTTTGTTGCCTTAAGCAGAGGCCTGGGTGTACGGAAAGCTTGGCTTCCTCCATTGCCAGGGGCAACCCAAGCCTCTCTCCTGCTCTCTCTGTGGCTGTAGCCATCTTTGTTGGGTTAATTTGCATACTCGCTCTGATTGGCTGGTGGGTGTGGCTGGTGGGCATGACTGGTTGGTTAGCAGAGGTACAGTCAATTTGCATATTACTCTTTTATTAGATAGGATAGAATGCTGGCTGGGGAAGGGACCCTTTCAGCTACGCCCCACTCAACCCCCTCATTTCCACATGGTGGAACAGCCATCTCCCAGAGTCTTGGCCTTACATTTGTTAAACCTAAAGTGGGAAGCTGTCTCTCAACTACTGACTTGGCCTAATGCTTTGCTGCACCCTTTGCTAGCTCATGTTAGGGCAGGACAGGAAACTTGGATGTGTTCTGGGTCCAGGCTGATGTGGGTTTCAGGGTTGGGGATAGGGAGATGGGGACTTGTGACCAGGAGCTCCTGCTGGTCCTTAGTCAATTGTTGACATATGGGAACCTGACCCAATGTTGCTAGCTAGCTCTTCTAGTTTTTTTTTTTTTCCTAAGAAAATTGAAATATTGGATGTTTAAGAGAAATTTTATTATTTTAAGGTTTTGTTTTTTTCTGATTCAATTTAATGATTTCACAATACTTAGAGGGCCAAACCAGGGATAACTTCTATTTTGCAACTTCTGATCTAAAACACTGTGCTTTGAGTATTTCTAGGCTGGAAACAAATGGCTTCAAATAATTAAAATATGAAAGATGACAGAGGGACTTGCTTTAAGTCTACAATGAGAACTAGTGGGCAGAGGGTTTTGACACAGTATTAAGTGTTTTGTGTTACTCAGAATAATTCAAGAGGGGTGAAGCATTGGTGTGCCAGTGTGCCACTGCACAGAGGTCACTAGGCCCCTTGTTGAGATGCTGAATGAGGCCTGGGGTACTGACATTTTTCTATGACTCTTGGGTAATAAGCTCCAACTTTGCTCTCCAACTTAGCTGTTCAGTGGTCCTGAGAGTCTCCCACTGCTTCACTATTCCATGGGAAATGGGCCAAAGTTTTTAGGACAAAATTCAGTGAGAGACAAGGTATACACATTTAGTTTGCTCTCACACTTAAAAAAAAAAAGAAAGGTTTTTATTGATTTTTAGAGAGAGAGAGAGGAAGGGAAAAGGAGAGAGAGGCAAATATCAATGATGAGAATCAGCTGCCTCCTGCATGCCCGCCACTGGGAATTGAACCCGAAACCCAGGCAGGTGCCCTGATGGGGAATTGAACCGTGACCTCCTTGTTATTAGTCGATACTCAATCATTGAGCCACACTGGCTGGGCTCTCACTCTTTTCTCAATAAAAACTCATCAGCTTCAGTCTTTCTTCCACTTCTTGTCTTCTTCCATAATTTTCCTGTTTTCTTATGTCCATAAAGCATTGTGCAAAGCTTCTTTATCTTCTATACTCCCACCCCACCATTACGAAAATTTCTCTTTTCTAGATTTTTGCTACACCACCTTAAAACTTTTATTTTAAAAAAAGTACTTATATTATTTTCTATAACAAGAATCTACAAACAAAGGCTGGTTTGCCTCTTGTTTTTATAAAGTTTTATTAGAACATAGTCACTCCATGCATTTCTGCTTTCAGGTTACAACAGCAGAGCTGAGTAGTTAAGACAAAGACTATACAGCCTGCACAACCTAAAATGTTTACTAATTGGCCCTTTAAGAAAAAGTTTACTGACCCCTGCTCTATATGTAAATGGATATCTAAGATAGATAATTTGAAAACAAAAACATGTATAAAGAATAAAATAACAACCATCTATAATGACCAGAAGTAAGATTCATTGGCATCTTAATGCATTTCCTCTAAGCATATATACAGTGTAATACTGGAGTCATACCATAAATATAACAATGTATACAATTATTTTCCTGCCATACAATTTCTATATTATTTTAATTGGCTACATGAAAATCTATATATAATACTCCATGTACATGTATATATCCACTATGTGTTGATACTTTATGTGGCACTTTGCTACATATCTTACATATAAAATTTTATTTAATCTTTCTAAGCTTATGTGAGAAGTATTATTAACTCCATTTTATGTATGGGAACACTGAGACCTGATGTGCTTTTGTGACTTCACCAGCTCATACAGCTAGGCTATCTGACCATCAACCTGGCAGCTTTAGCCATTCACCTATTATAGGGCAATGAAGTTAAGTTTACCTTTTTTTTTTTTTGCACGGACTGGATATTAGAAATATTGCATTGACAAATACCAATGTACACAGCTCACTGACTGCATTTCTCATTATTCCCAAAGAAATTATTCCCAAAAGCATAAACTAATGAATGCTAAAGATACATTGAGTTTTCTTCAAACACATTAAAGCTGTGTTTTTTTGTTCTCTGGGAAAGTTATAACGACATGCCATATACCACCAGTTGATCAATACCAAATACTATGACTTAGCCATTGTGCTTTTGCTCTTTGTCTAGAGAGGAGGCTGATTCTTTGTAGGTAATGTGGCCAGGTGGCTTCTCTGAGAGTGACTTTTGAGAAAGATGTTTTCTGGATGGAAAGGGACAGGCTCAGCTGGCTCTGCCATTTGCCCTTCCACTTCTCCCAGCCATCTGTGACTGAGGATGGAAAGCTGCAGTCTGAGAATGGCAGGCAAAGTGAAAGGCAGCCTGGAGGCCTCTGGGCCTGCAGCATTGCCTGGGAAGAGTACCCTGATTTAGTGAAGCCTCTAGTGAGGGGACTGATATCCAGGCGATGTAATCTTTGTCCCAGCAGAGAGACAAAGAAAGTGAAGCTTTGGTTCTACAAGTTCTCTGTCCTGTATGTTCCAACATTTTCTCTCCAGGTAAAGTCTTGGTGTTTCTCTCTCCAAACTGTATGAAAATGTTCAAAAATATGTTTTTTATTGATTTCAGAGAGGAAGGGAGAGAGAGAGAGAGATTCATCAATGATGAGAGAGAATCTTTGATCAGCTCCCTCTTGCATGCCCCACACTGGGGATCAAGCCCACAACCCAGGCATGTGCCCTGACTGGGAATCGAACCATGACCTCCTGATTCATAGGTTGGTGCTCAACCACTGAACCATGCTGGCTGGGTTGTATGAGATATTTATATATCATAGACATTAATTGTATCACATTTGATGTGGATATAACGTCATTTAATTTTATTTATGATGAATTATTGGTTAAGAAGGTAATCTTCAGAGATCTCCATCAAAATGTATAGTTTGTTTTCACAATTAGTAAGAACGAGAAATTCCTATTCCCCAATAAATTTTTCTTTAATTGTTCTATCATCCAGTGGATCCTTCCTTGAAACCATTAATATTTTGGGAATTGCCAGCCCAAGAAGGGAGGGGTCTTCTGATAGAGTGGAGAGGAGAGGCACCATGTCAGGAGGGAAGCTCTGAGACAGACCCTTGGGGTGCCCTTGTTATCAAGTTGGGCACCGACACTCTCCTCAAGCACCCAAATACCTCCCTATGTGGCTTCACAAAGCCTACCACCTGTTCCCAGTGCTGATCACAAAGAGTTGAAACATGAAGAATCTTTGCTAGGATCAGCTGCCATTTCTTACGACTCAGGCTGTTGGTCTTGGAACCATGCAGAAAACTTGGTTTCTTCAATCTGGCATTTTATTTTGATGTTTTGCCTTTGACTCAAATTGGCCTTACCGAGTACCCTGACTCACCCACCTTCCACTCTTGTTTAATCATTAAGCCTGCAGGACAATGAGGTTCTGGTCAACAACCAGTAGTAGTCTAAGGAACAAGGTCCTGGGTCTGTCGACTACTGAAACAAAAACAGCCATCATATCTTGGTTTCAGTTGTACTTTAGCTCCAAAATCATTCCACAGAACAAATCCTTGCAGAATTGGACAGAACAACTCTGTCACTGACATCAGGACCAGATGCAATGATTAATTAACCCCTACCCTAGTCCCAACCAATCAGTATAGACCACTACCCAAACTCCATTAATCACCACAGCTAATTATTTTTTCCCTATTGAATCCATCCCTTGGAGGCCATCCAAGGATCAGGTCTTTGAGCATGAACAACTTGTGGCTTCAGGCATGATGTCAACTCCTTAATAAATTCTTACTTTTTTGGCTGCAAACTCCAGTTCTGTCTTATTGGGCTTTGATGCACACAGGCAAATGGACTCCTTCATTCTGGTAACAGTCTTCGCGGAGCTGGCAGACCATCTGCTCTTCTATCCAAAACCATCCTACCTTCAACTGGCCCTATGGTTGCTGTACTAGAAGGAAAAGCCATGCTGTAGGAGTGCTTCTTCCTGCACTCACCAGTGAATCCTCCCCTTTTTTGCTAGTAATAGGGTTTGTGGAGAATGGGTCAGACCCTGCTGGCATGGCTCAGTGGTTGAGGGTCGACCTATGCACCAGGAGGTCATGGTTCGATTCCCAGTTGGGGCACATGCTGTTGTGAGCTCCATCTCCAGTGTGGGGCATGTAGGAGGCAGCCGATCAATGATTCTCTCTCATCACTGAGGTTTCTATGTCTCTCTCCCTTTCACTTCCTCTCTGGAAAAAAAAAATGGGATGGCCTTCCACTTCAGCTCCTTGAATGCACTCAGCTGGGAAGGATAGGGAGAGCTGCTAGTGAGATGTGTGGTCACCTCAGGAATTATTCTCTATTCTTCCTAAAAACTAATGTAATACCTAAATCAATAAAGAAAATTAAAAAATAACTATCATTTAAAAGCATACACACACACACACACACACACACACACAAAATAAACAAGTTTGGGAGATTTAGTGTTTGGCTGTTAGAAGTAGTTGCTCCTGGGCAAGCCCAGATCTGGTTGACAGTTTAATGTTTTGTCACTTTATAACTCAAGAAAGATGCTTCTAATTTTAAACAATTTTCACCAACTTTCTAATAAGGACATTTAAATATTGTAGATCTCACATCCCTTTGTGATTAGGTAGACATGTTTCTCAACCTATGACGGAGATTCATTTTGATATACCCATTATAAATTGAAAATATCCTAACTTGAAAAGTATTTAATACATATAACCTACCAAACATCTTAGCTTAGCCTAACCTACCTTAAATGTGCTTAGAACACTTAGCCTACAGTTGGGAAAATCATCTAAACAAAGCATATTTTATAATAAAGTGTTGAATATCATATAATTTTTGTAATCATAATTCGGTTGCTTCATGCTGGGCAATTATGTTGCATTTTATCTCAATATTAATTGACCTACTCATCTTCTTCTCAACAGAAGCAGGATACATGGCTGTTTTGTAAACATGATGGGATGCGGGAACAAAAACACAATATCCAAAAAAATGCAGATACCATGAACACTATAAGATGGTAGGTACAGTTTGGTTACCCTCAAGATCTGGTGGCTGACTTGGAGCTGTGGCTTGCTATCTAGTATCAACCACATATCACTAGCCCAGGAAAATATCAAAATTTGAAGTATGGTTTCTCCTGAATGTGTATCACTTTCACATTGTAAATTTGAAAAATTGTAAATTGAACCATGGTAAATAAGGACTGTCTGTATTAGTAACTTTGCCTTATATAGCCCCACTAATCCACAATGTAGATAGAGAAGCATATGAAGAGCTTCAGTCATTAGAAGTGTTCAAGAACACTCTGAAGGTTGGTTTATTTATCCTCAATTACCTGAAAAGGCATGGTCCTATAGCTACATGTATGCAGTGTGACCTGTACTATTTCTTAAAAGGAAACCCCTGCTCTCCCATTCATCAAGTCCTTGGTTTACCACCCATTGAAACCCAAAGGATTCTACCCTATAGTTCTTAACCAACTTCAATCCAGTTCCCTGCCCAGTTTAGAAGAAGGAAGGCCTTAGGTACCCTTTTCATCACTGAGAGAAAAAAATATCTGTCAAAATAATATAACATTGTTTAAACTTTTTGTTCTTTTTAAATAATATTTTCTCTGTATATAGATATCTCTGTTTATTATAAAAAAATTTAGGAAAAAAAAACCTTAATGTTATTTTTATCATTCTATGAATAAACATGCATATATTTTAACCTTTGTAATTAATTTTTCTTATATCTATTGTGATAACATCTTCAAATAATTGTTGATTATTTTGACACAATTTTGTTGGTTCTTAAATCTAGATACTTTCGAATTTATTTAACCAAATTCCTTCTTGGACATTTATATTCTTACCAATTTTCACTGCTCTATTAATGATAAAGTAATCTAGATAAATCTTTGTGCCTTCTGTTGTTAAATATGTGACCTTTTGTGTCTGGCCTTTTGAGTTTTATCATAGCATATACCAGTACTTCATTTCTTTTTATGGCTGAATGATACTTTATTGTCTGTGCCTATCCAAATGTATTTATCCATTTATCAGTCAATAAATACTTAGGCTGTTTCTACCACTTTTTGGCTATTGTAAATAATGCTTCTATGCGCAGGTATGTTTGTTTTCACTTCTTTGGGAATATAAATCTAGGAGTGGAATTGCTGGATCCTATTGTAATTCTATGTTTAACTTTTTGAAGGATTGTAGCATTTTTGAAAGTAGGTTTTTAATTTTACAATAGTTTGAGATTTACATAAATATTGAGAAGGTATTACACCCAGCTCCTCTCCTGTTAACATCTAAAATTAATTAGTAAACTTGTTAAAATTAATGATCTAATACTTATACAATGTTACTAAGTAAAGTTGATACTTTCAAATTTAATTTTTATCCAATATCTTTTTACCACAAGGATTTCATCCAAGATGCCAAATTAAATGTACTTATATATGTCTTCTCTGATTTCTCTTGGCTGTGACAGTTTTTCAGACTTTCCTTGGTTTTGATGACTTTGTCTCATGATTAGTCTAGAGTTACGTGTTTTCAGGAGGGAAACCACAGAGGTAAAGCACCATTTTCATCACTTTAAAACAAGGGATCATGCTATCAGTATGACTTGTCACTGTTGTTGATCTTCTCTCTTTCTTAAATATGCTTTTATTGATTTCAGAGGAAAGGAAAGGAGAGAGGGAGAGATAGAAGCATCAGTGAGAGAGAATCATTAATCGACTGCTTCTTGAACAACCCTTACTGGAGATCGAGCCTGCAACCTGGGCTTGTGCCCTGACCTAGAATCAGACTGTGACCTCCTGGTTCCCTGGTTGGTGCTCAACCACTGAACCAGAACGGCAAGCTATTGTGGATGATTATCTGGCTGAGATGGTGATTGTCCGGTCTCTCCACTGTAAAAAGTCACTATATACAGCTTACATTTAAGGAACGGAGACTAAGATCTGCCTCCCTAAATTCTTTAGAATTTCTCTCCAGAGGAGGTTAGTCTCTTCTTAATTTAATTTATTCTTTCATTTATTTATGTCACTATGGCCTCATAAGTATTTAGTTTATACTTCAAGTTACAATACAACAATGCATTATTTTGTTTCTCACATTGTTCCAGCTCTGGCCATTGGGAGCTCTTTCAGTTGACTCCTGTGTTCTTTTTTTTTTTTAATTAAATTTTATTATTCAGAATATTACATTTGTTTCTCTTTTTTCCCCTCCATAGCTTCCCTCCACCCTGCTCCCACCCCTCCCTCTACCCTTACCTCCCTTCCGTTGACCTCATCCATAGGTGTATGATTTTTGTCCAGTCTCTCCCTGTACACCCCTCACTCCTTTCTCCCTGAGAATTATCAGTCCATTCCTTTCTGTGCTCCTGATTCTATTATATTCATCAGTTTATTTTGTTGATCAAATTTTTAATTCACTTAATTTTTAGATTCACTTGTTGATAGATATGTATTTGTTGTTCATAATTTTTTATCTTTTACCTTTTTCTTCTTCCTCTTCTAAAAGAGTACCTTTCAGCATTTCATATAATACTGGTTTGGAGTTGATGAACTCCTTTAGCTTTTTCTTATCCGTGAAGCTCTTTATCTGCCCTTCAATTCTGAATGATAGCTTTGTTGGATAGAATATTCTTGGTTGTAGGTTCTTGCTATTCATCGCGTTGAATATTTCTTGCCACTCCCCTCTGGCCTGCATCGTTTCTGTTGAGAAATCAGCTGACAATCATATGGGTGCTCCCTTGTAGGTAATGAACTGTTTTTCTCTTGCTGCTTTTAATAATCTCTCTTTTTCTTTTGCTCTTGGTATTTTAATTATGATGTGTTTTGGTGTAGTCCTCTTTGGATTCCTTTTATATGGGGTTCTGTGTGCTTCCTGGACTTGTAAGTCTATTTCTTATACCAGATGTGGGAAGTTTTCAGTCATTATTTCTTTAAGTAGGTTTTCAGTGTCTTGCTCTCTCTCTTCTTCTGGCACCCCCACAATTCTGATGTTGGTATGCTTGAAGCTGTCGCAGAGGCTCTTTACACTACCTTCGCATTTTTGGATTCTTTTTTCCTCTTGCTTTTCCAGTTGTTTTCTGATTCTTTATATTTCAAATTTTTTACTTGATTCTTGGCCTTCCACTAGTCTGCTGTTAGGTCTCTGTATAATATTTTTTATTTCAGTCAGTATATGTTTAATTTCTACTTGGACCTTTTCCATCTCTAGTTGGACCTTTTCCATCTCTAGTTGGTCCTTTTCCATCTCCTCTTGGGTCTTGCTAAATCTATCCATCTTTTCTAGGATATTCTTAAAAAACCTTATAACCGTGGTTTTGAACTCTATATCCAGTTGTTTCTTTTCCTCCATTTCTTTTGTTTGTCATCTCTTCCTTTGTCTTGGCATTTTCACTATCCTGGGAGAACTTCTGTGTTGGATTCAGCCTTATGATACAAGACTTGCAAAACTGCAAAAGCCTCTCTCTTGAGCTTGGGATGGGTGGAGTCTCAGGGCTTAAGGGACCACCTTGCCTTCCAGTTGCCCCACCCTCCACAGCCCCCGAGTCTCACATGACTGGGTAATCACTGAATCGGTCCCTGTGTGCTCGCGTGCTCTCCCAGTGCCTCTAGACTGCTGCCTTTCTGGTTCCCCTACGCTCTGGGACCATATGAATCTGGGTCCCTAGAGTTTCACCCAAAACTGGGGTTTAGTGGAGTTTGAAGTGGAGCAATTGGGAGGCTCTGTCTCCTGCCTACTTGTGAAAGCCAGTGGCACAATCAGCAGTTGGTCTTCTGCGTGCAGTGCTGTGCGTGCCACCAGACTTCTGCCCTTTTGTGACTCCCCTAAATTTCTATGCCCTTCTCCCTTTTCACAGTCCAAACTCTCCCTTTATGAGTTTCAGCTGGACCTGGGGTTTAGTGTCGTAGGATAAGGGGTTCAATGCCATTGGGAGTTTCCGTTTCCCTGCGGCCAGAGAAAGCCAGCCCGGTACTCCGGCACCTGCTCTCTCCACATGCGCGTCTCCATACCTCAGCTTTTTGCAGCTCCTCTGGGTTTCTGTGAGCCCCTCTCTTTCCTTCTAGTTGTAGAATTTCCACTCAGCCAGCTTTCCTGTGGTTCTGGATGATGTTCGTTCTGTCTTTTAGTTGTAGTTTTGAAATTGTTGTGTGAGGCAGCAGTGTAGGTGTTTACCTATGCCTCCATCTTGGATTCACGACTCCTGTGTTCTTTTGACATAGCCAATCATTGTGTGGGTTTTTTGTTGTTGTTTTGTTGAGTACTTCCTGGCACTACAAAAGGCACCCAACTTATATATTTCCTGGTCTTGTGCTGGAACAGTCATTTCTCCAAGAAGATCTGGTTTCTTTCATTGGAGAATAGAATTAAAAACTAAAATCTGACTCTTAGGTTATATGGCATTTTTTATGTTGAGCAACTGAATTTTAATTATTAAAATCATCAATATTTTACTTAACATTTTTTTTTATTTTGCAAAATGGGTAATATTAAAATGCCTTTTCCTTTCTAAAAGTAAATGGTGAGTGACATGAATTTTGACATAAATAATCTGCACATATTTTTTAAATTATTTTTTGCTTTATTTTTAACATTTGAATCTTTAAATATATGAGCTATATTTTTCGTACATGATATAAAATAGGTATTTTACATTTTTCCAAAATAAGTTACTATTTCTCATACTGGGATTTATTTTATGCTTTTTTAGTAATTTTTCCTTGGCCTTTAAATGTCTAGCTACGGATTGATTGGATTATGGGTTAGTCTATAAGTCCCCTTAATACAGTTGAGAGACTGTGTCACTAGTAAAATCAGAATTGTTTTGTCCTCTTTTTTTCTCTTTTATCTTAATGAACAGCTTCTACATGCAATGGTTGTGTGTCTTCTTGTCTAGCGTCTTGTTTCAGCCATTGGGAGCTCTTTCAGTTGACTCCTGTAAAACTCCTTTAATTGAAAAGTCTATCTGTTCTAGTTTATTGCTGCAGGCAATAAATTCAAACTCTTGTTGCCCAAATATCATGGGGTGTGTTTGTGAAAAACAGAGAACATGAAACATTTGCTGAAAGATCTATGGTCTATCCAACAATCTGTATATTCTGCATTATAAGCCCAGGGCAGAACAGACCTAAAGGAGACAAAGCAGAAGTGGACTCAGGTCTTTGTAGACTTGTTCTTGTCAAGGATTTTGTCCCGCCCTTCCTCTGTGGGTTTCTGTGAGAACTAGCAACACTGAAGCCACTAAAATTGATCGTTTTGGACTTTTATGATGGAAACTGTGGTGCTCTCCATCACCTTGTATCTCTTCACTCTGGCCTTACGAAGAATTCTTAACAAACTTGTGAGCCAGTGGAAACTACCCCGAGATGATTGGTGGTTAGTTTTTATTTTATGGTCACCATTTCTTTTATTATATGGTATTTTCCTCTTTGGTTTGGCTGATAGAAAGCTCAGAGCCACATTTATGGTCCATTTACATAAAAATATTTGCCTCTGACTGAATTTCACCATTCTGCTTCCAATATTTTTGCTTTGTCCTTATTTCTTGTTTTATACATTTTTTTTATGGTATTGGATTTAGAGTTTCTATACCTGAGCACTATTAACATTCTGGGCCAGGTAATCCTTTCTTACAGAGATTGGCCCTATGTATTTGCCCACCAATAGAAGCCTGACCACCCCCAGTTGTAACAAGCAAAAATTTCTCCAGAGACCTCCAAATGGCTTTTGGAGAGCAAAATCACCCCTTGGTTGAGAGCCACTAGCTTATGTATATTTATGTCATCACTAAAATATCTTTGGCTATAAGGCAATGTATAAAATTTTAAATTAATAATAAATAATTAAGTGACTAAAACTTAATAGGTGAAAAATGGGGAGTCTAACATTTATATAAGAATCTAGAAGTGATAGCCTTCATAAATTGCCCAAGCATCTTTGCAATAGTTCTGTACATGTATTCATCTGGTGGGTCTAGAGTGGGATTTTACCCATGGAAGGTACCGTGTTTTTAAAGAGAGAGCAGCTTTTGAAACTGCAATGGACCAGCTTCTTTGGGCACACCTGGTCCACTTGCTTACAGAAGAGGAAGGCAAGTGGGGCATATCAGCAGTCAGTGGTAGCGGGCACTGGCGAAGTCTGAACCCAGGCAGTGCTCTTTGAGTGCTTCTGCTGCCCGGTAGAATAGCTTATGTAATTGAAAACATGTGGACATGGGACAATGAAAACAGAGAACATGGGTGACTCATAGAGATCATCAAATTGGGACATAAGAACTGGGTTATTTGGCAGTTTCAGGGCCTTATTGCTTCTAAAGACTATTTTAAGGCCGCTTTATGTGCTAGCAAAATTATGTGCCTCTTCAGGAACTTGCCTCTGGCCAGTAAAGGGTAATGGAAATTTTGTACTTTAAAAATATTTTTTTGTGAAAGACCATTCAAATTGCCTATCATCTAGGGAAGCCTTTATTAAGCTTTCAAAGGCAGAGCTAAAGGATAATAGCAAGCACACAGGCAAACATTTTAATGTGCCTTTTATGATTTTTATAATGGTAATACAGATTCAATCATGCAAGAATGTGTTATGTTAGTGTGTTTTTTTTTACCAACACTTCAGGCTGAGATCTTTCATAAGAGTAAATAATTGAGCTTTATGCTATTTCTGCTTGTTGAAATAGCCACATAGAGTGCAGTTTGCTCTTTGCTTAAAGAAACATGATTTCATTTGGCTTTTAGGGCACATCCCATTGCAATAGAAGCACTGTATAGTTGTGTGTTTTTGTGTGTGTTTTTTTGGAGGGGTTCTATTGTGGTGGAGTTGAAATTAAACTGCAGAAGTTCTGAAACTTGTGGACACAAATAGCAGTGCGGTGATTGCTAGAGAGAAGGAGTGAGAGGTAAAGAGTGAAGGGAGTCTAATATATAATAATGGAAGATTATCTGACTTTCAGGGGTGGGCATAGAGTGAAATATACAGGTCTGATAACATAGAAATCCACACCTAAAACCTATATGATCCTATTAACCAATGTCACCTCAATAAATTTAATAAAAACATTTTTAACGCATTGGTATTAATTCTAAAAAAATGAAATATACAGGTGATGTCTAAAACCTATTAGTTTTATTAACCAATGTCATCCCAATCCTATCTAATAAAAGGGTAATATGCAAATTGACCATCACTTAAACACACAAGATGGCCACCCCCATGTGGACACAAGATGGCCAGCAGGGGAGGGCAGTTGTGGGCAATCAGGACATCAGGAGAGGACAGTTGGGAGGGACCAGGCCTGTAAGGGAGGGCAGTTGGGGGCTATCAGGCCTGCAGGGGAGGGCAATTGGGAGGGACCAGGCCTGCAGGGAGCGAAGTTGGAGGAATAAGGCCTGCAGTGGAGGCAGTTGGGGGAGACCAGTCCTGCAGGGGAGGGCAATTAGGGGCAACCAGGCTGGCAAGGAAGGGCAGTTAGGGGTGATCAAACCAGCAAAGGAGGCAGTTAGGGACAATCGAGCCGGCAGGGGAGCAGTTAGGTGTCAATCAGGCAGGCAGGGGAGTGCTTTGGGCATGATCAGGCTGGCAGGCAGAAGCAGTTAGGGGCAATCAGGCAGGCAGGGAGGCGAGCAGTTGGGAACCAGCAGTCCTGGATTGTGAGAGGGATGTCTGACTGCCTGTTTAGGCCCAATCCCATGGGATCCCTCAAGGGGTCCCAGATTAGAGAGGGTGTAGGATGGGCTGAGGGACACCCTCCCCATGTGCAAATTTTGTGCACAGTGCCTCTAGTAAATTCAATTAAAAAATAAAAAAGCAGAAATCTAAAACTCAATTTCTCATTCTTTATGACTTGGAAATCTAGAATTTGTGGACATCTACCCATCGCCTTTTTGTATGAAGGGCAAGCAAAGAGTTTTTCAGGAGACAATGAGTTTCTTTAGTTTAAAATCAGGTTGTGGGTTTTTTGTTATTGTTGTTAGAAAATGAATGGTGACCTTCCACCTCCAGATTCCAGGGTTCTTTCCCCACTGATGGCCCTTGATGATGATATTATCAGTATGTGAATATCAGGAGAGTATGGATTGAGAAGGAACCACAGTAGTCATGCCAAAATGGCATTTTGGTTAATTATACAACCATGTTTCGTTTTCAGTCTTACCTACTTGACAGCAAGCATTGTTTTGCTAAACTCTTTATCTTTATAACTAGCACTGTACTAGATGCATACTAAGTACTTAATACATCTTAGGATCAATTAAAGGCATATCAATCATATTCATAACAAATGTTCTCAATTCTTCAGGACCTATTTTATATCATGTGGCAGTTTGGGTTCTCCTGGAAATGAACTCTGAGATGGAATTGGCTGTTTGAGGTGTTTTGTAGGGAATGCCTCTAAGCTGAAATGGTTATTAGGGTTGTTCTCTATGCAACCAAATGACTGGGCCTTTATATCTCTGTTTTTGGTTATGTGTCATCATTGGATGGTCATGACTTTGGATGAAGCATCTCTTTGCCACTGAGGCTGACCTGAAGACATGTGCCAATAGCACTCCCAACAGCTGGGCCACATCTGCTCCTATCACTGCTTAATACTATTAACAATTGATTTCAGATAGGTATTTTATTTATTTATTTATTTAGGTCGCTATTGCAAAAATAATTATTTCTTTTTCTGAAGTTCCATTGTTAATATATAAGGAAAGCAGTGGATTTTGTACATTGATTTTATAACCTGCAACTTTACTATATTTGTTTATTGTTTCTAAAAGTCTTTTGGTGGAGTCATTAGGATTTTCTGTATATAGAATCATGTCATTTGGAAAGAGTGACATTTTTACTTTTTCATTCCCAATTTGGATGCCTTTTATTTAGTTCTCTTGCCTGGTTGCTCTAACTAGTATTTCTAGAACTGTGTTGAATAGGAATGATGAAAGTGGGAAAATCTTTTAGTTTTTCACCATTGAATATGATAACGGCTGAAGGTTTGTCACATATGGCCTTTCTTACATTGAGGTACTTTCCTTCTATACCTATTTTATTGAATATTATAATAAAAAATGGATGTTGTATCTTATCAAATTTTTTTCTGCATCTATTGATAAGATCATATAATTTTTGCCCTGCAATTCTTGTCTCTTGGAGTCATCAGTGTGTGTTGAGTGTCACATTAATAAGAGTTCTCTCCAGGGAGTGGACTGATAATTCTCAGGGGGAAAGGGGTGAGGGTTGTACAGTGAGAGACTGGGCAAAAATCATACACCTATGGATGAGGTCAACGGGAAAGAGGTAAGGGTAGAGGGAGGGGTGGGAGCCAGGTGGAGGGGAGCTATGGAGGGGGAAAAAGAGAACCAAATGTAATAATCTGAATAATAAAGATTTAATAAAAAAAAAAGAGTTCTCTTTTCTAGCTCCCAAACTCCGTTTTAAATGAGGTTTCTGTTTATTAATTATTTTTGGATTCCTTGGAAATTCCTTGGGAAAAGGTCCTGAAGGGAGAATGCACATATAGAGATCCGTGCTGGAAAACAAAGTTAGACTGGCAGCAGAGGCTGCATTTTAAAGGGCCTGTTAATACTTAGGAAATTTACATTATTTACTCAAAGAGGAGGAGAAAATATTAAGTTACAGACCATTCAGGCCTGGAAGCTGGGTTGATGAGCAAGAGCAGCTTAGGAAGAATCGGTTAAGTAAATGCTAATAGCCCGTGAGAGATGAAAGTCACCCAATGGGAACAGTGCAAATACACAAGTCCCAAGAAAATCAGGTGATATGTTCAGCTGATAATAGGGTTGGGGCAGCTCATGTGCAGTACACGTGTTTTTGTTTGTTTGTTTTTGGAATATGGTGAAGAAAGAAGAATATTGGAAAGGTTTGGCAACTAGTGGGAACATTAATGAAACAATGTCCTTTAACTTAGAGAAAGTGAGACCATTATGTCTTGGTATCACTTGCTCACAAAAAGCTGACAGTTGACATACTATGGTGGGCTAGATGGACAA
Organism: Lasiurus cinereus; assembly: GCA_011751065.1. Lineage (NCBI taxonomy): Eukaryota > Metazoa > Chordata > Mammalia > Chiroptera > Vespertilionidae > Lasiurus > Lasiurus cinereus. The sequence goes on from JAAGEH010000307.1 coordinate 39,745,865, forward strand.
GTGTAAGAATGAAAAACCCATGTATTTTGTATTTGATTCTTTTTTCCTCAATTAAAAAAAAATAAGTGTGTGAATCTATTAAAAATAATGTCTAGCTTTCTTGATATGGAATGAAGATTATGTCTCTAAAATAGGGAGTTCCAAAACTAGTCTGGGTGATGGGAAATGTATTTTCACTAAGTGTTTAACTGCTCAAAATCACTAGTTAAACACACACATACATTTAAGTTCTGATCTGTTATTTTTATAAAAGTTCATTTTACAAGATGTATTTTTTAATCACATCAGTATGATATTTCTTTAGGTCTTGCTCAAAGTTTGAGTGAACATTTGAAAGTTTAGACATCATGTTTTTAGCAAATTCCCTGGCCAGCATGCTCCAATGGGAGGAAAAAGGAGAGAGTTTCAGTTCATATCCTAGAAAAAGTTACAACCATGAAATTTTGAAGAATTTTCTGTGAATGATAAACGATCAGGTTTGAAATTATTTAATATAGAATCCTCTCAAGGGTTGGGCATTCTTATCCTTTCAGCGTGCTGTCCCCCTGCATAGTAGGAAATCCCTTTCAGTATGATGGTACTTGTAGGTAATAAAAGTAAAATGCTTTTTGGCTATTTCATGTGAGAGTTTTTGAAATTAATGTTATTTGTGTTTATGAGCTTTAAGTTCTGATGAGTGAACATTTAAGCAGATTCAAGATTTTAAAAATATGTCCAATATTTAAAAACAGACAAAATACTCTATAATTCTTAGTATTTTCACCATTTAGCTTTAGAGACTTCTAGGTTTTTTTTTCATACATTCTTTCACATATGCCTATATCTGACATCAAACACATACATACCGACAGGAACAAATTATACTTATGTGCTAATTAAACTATTGTTTATGCACTTTAACATAATGTATTATTTAATTTCCAATGCACTTTTATAAACATACCTTAGGTTTGAGTTAAATAAGTAATCAAATAAGACATGAGAAGCTTAGGGCTCAGCCCTTCCTACCCTCTTCCACTGCCCCAGAACTCAGAATCCTCTTAATTGGCACAGATCCCTATAGGGAACCAATGTGACAATTAGACGTCTGCCCTCATTATAAGAGTCTCAAAGGAATACATGGTGTTGGGACATACTCTTATTTCTTTAAATTTATTATAAGCAGTCTTTGGATGCTGCATGAAGAGGCTCTGTAGAAAGCAATGTGTGTAGTGAAATGGATGCTTCTTAAACGCAGGATGAATTGTATGAGCAGTTGGACACAAACAACTAGACTATTTCACTTCTACCTGGATTGTTTCATATGCCCTTGTCAAATTTCTAACTGTGCCTTTAAGCACTTATTGTTTTGGGCTCAAGTTCTAGAGAAAGATAAACTCTAAAGACCTCCCACACCTACAACTAAAGGTGCCCTGATTCTCTATTTTATATATTCCAGTTTTGTGTAAAATTTAACCTGACACTAGGATTCTTTGAGGGGAAAAAATAAACACAGCAAACTCCAGGTTTCATATGTAAATGGCCATTGTTAGAATGTTCCTGCCTTACCTTGGCTACCTCGGTCTGTGGTAAGCGAGGCAGGAAGTGGAGAGAGAAGTCCCTTATCTAAAGAAATAGTAATAAATCTTGAGACTCAAGAAGAGGACACTAACCTCTTCATTCTTAGGGAACAGGATGGTGTGGACAGAAGCAGGAGGAAGTTAGGTTATTGGATTACATAAATATAATCCCTTATCTCTGAATCAAGGAAAGTCTAAAAGAGAGCCAGAGTATCACTTAAGGGCCATTGGCATGGCTATGCAGTGCATAAACGTTTTGCTATCTCATTTCTGAAAAGGAAGAATTGATTTACTTAAAGACAGTCAAATGTGAAATTTCAGTATGGATGTTTCTTCTCGCTTGGCACCCAGCGACTATGCTTTGCACTCCTTCCCATGTATTAGGAAAACAATATGAAGAAATAAAGTTACCTGGAATATAGGTGATTCACAGTATACCTACCTCCACCAGATACCTGTTATTGTAAATGAATCCTGATAAGTAGAATTTCAGGTACGAATTGAATGACAGCATAAATATTCTGCCGCATAGAGAAGAGGTTCAAACTGACATCATCTTGCCATTACAGACTCCATGGAAATCTCTTATATGGAAGCTGGATCCTTGTCAATTCTGGTTACCTAGGTCATGAGTAGGTGATCTTAGAGCAATCCCCTCTTCCAGCCAGCTTTCCAAATTGCTCTTTCTTCTTTAGCTTCTGCAACTGTTTTATTCCTCACTCCAAACTGTATCTTTGTCCTCCTTGCTGTTGATGTTGTCAGCAGTGGTCAGGGTGGCCTCTGGCCAGGGACAGCACTCTGTGTCCTCAGTTCTTGTTTGCTTGTAGGAACAAATTCAAACAAGAGACAAGAAATAGCAGCAAGAGCAGGTGGGAATTTATTTGCAGAGTAGAAAACTCAGCTATCTGAAACCAAACCAAGTGCCCCCCTTCACTGGGGTTTGGGTATTTATACTCTGAGGCTGGAGTGCCCCTAAGTAAGTCTCCCCCTCTCCTATTTCTCAAAAAATGTCTTTAAGCTATAAGGCTCCTTCATTCAGGTTTTATGCCACTTGTTTGACCATCATGGAGGGACTCTAAATCTTCTCTCCTCCATAGGGGTCTGTTGCCTCCATTGTCTGGTTTTGGTTTGTCATATCTTACATGCATCCCCTCCAAACCCAAATGCCTTTTCTATCTTTCTGTCTGCCTACCCTAACATTCTCCCCTCAAGTGATATCGGCCAAATTCATTTGAGAAGTTGAAGGATGTTGCTCTGACTTCTGGATCTACCTCCTGCTGAGTTTGGATACAGAGTTGAGTTGGCCTTGCTCTCTGTCTGAGGAGTGGATAGGTTAGGGTGGAGTGGAAGCATTGTGCAGTCTGACCTAGTGGGTTTTGTTGTATGGGTTTATTCAAGGGGAAGGAGGCATATCTGGGATTGGGTGAAATCCTTGAGCCAGTATCAGTTGAAGTCTCATAGCTTGTACTCAATCTGAAACAAAGGAGACATGGGTGTTTAGAATTTGGGGTCCAAAAATTACAGTTATTAAGAGTCCTAATATGATTGGGATAAAGGGAGTTATTCATTGGAAGATGGTAGAATTGAGGGGACTCCACCAAAAAAAAGGGTTTATATTTGTCTTCTATGTCTATGGCCCATGCAATGAGGTTTCTAATATACTCTTGTACCTGAAGGGATTGGTTAATATAATAGCAACATTCCTCCTGAAAGAATAGGCAGGTTTCCCCCTAGGACTGTTGTGAAAAAAAAATCCAAGGCCCTTCTGTTTTGAAGGATCACAACTGCGAGGGAATAAGTTTTTAAAATATATATATTTTATTGATTTTTTACAGAGAGGAAAGGAGAACGATAGTTAGAAACCAGCTGCCTTCTACACGCCCCCTACTGGGGATGTGCCCGCAACCAAGGTACATGCTCTTGCCCAGAATCAAACCTGGGACCCTTCAGTCCGCAGGCCGGAGCTCTATCCACAAAACCAAACCGGTTTTGGCTGCGAGGGAATAAATTTATTGTTGTTAGTTTAGTTATGATGTTAGCAATGTCTTTAAACATTTGGGATGTTTCTTTAGCTGGTTGACCTAGACTCTAGAGAGTCATATACTGTGCTCCCTATTGAGGCTCCAGAGAGCCTAGTACTAAAGCTTAAGAATACATGCAGGGGAATTAATAGGGCTGCCTTTTTAATGGGTTGCCTTATTAACAGTGTGAGGAAGCTGCATGGGGGTAGCTTCATTTGCAATGAAGATATATGATCAGCCATATCCCAAGGGACATCATCCTGTCATTGAGTTGGCAAGGGGATGTAAGCTATATAACGTAGCCCCAAATCCAGGGAAGTATAGCATAGTACTCCATCTGGAGGAAAGTGGCCTTAGGATTTTGTCTCTTTTGATGGCTTAGTTCAGGTTTTCTGAGCTAGTCCCAGCTAAAGAATTGTGCCGCTATATTACCTAAAGAGACCAGATTTAAGGGCAGATTTAATCCCTGGGATGCTTCCCCTGGCATTTTTAATCAGGAGAGCGTTGGATCTTCCCTAAATATTGAAGTGAGAGGAATTGGGTATGAGAGCCTCACATGGGATTTTAATGGGGTTGAATGCCTCGGGGTGGGGGCCTTAAGGGTGACTTATGCAGAACTCAGATGTCTGAAACACAGTTGTCTTGGGGAAGGACAAGTCAGCTACTGGATAGAAACAAAAGTAGTTTTTTGCCTGACCAGCACCAAAGTGTTGACAGTAACAGTGAAGTCAGCCTGTGTGCTGAAGTAAGCTCGAGCAGTTTTGTGTGATATATATGGTAGTTCTTCTTGAGAGTCCTCCCCACCCCAACCCCTGCTCCCGCTGCCCCCGGCACTCCCATGTTTGTACTGTTTCCTAAATGGGTTTTGTTGTATGGGCTTTCTCTGGTGAAGCATTGAATGCATAAAGGGGATTTGAGGGTTTTAGCAGAGCATTCTATAAAAATGAGCCCATGCATCGGAGGCCTGTTTGTTTGTGGTTGATAGAAAGATGATTCTGGTATAGGTGTCAAACTTAATTACTTATTGCAGCTGTGAAAGACCAAATGGGCTTGAATTTGAAACACATTATGGGTATGCATGTGTAGCAATGCTGGAGTGGTGGTCATTCATAGAGTGTGGCCAGGATGACAGAAGCCTTTTGTTTGGTGTTTAAGCATATCCAACAGTCAGGTGTGCATATAGCCTGAGCAGTAATATTAGCAATTGTATAGGAGTTGTGTGTTTGGGTATTATCTATTGGGAGATAATAGAAAAAAAAATGGATCTCCCATTTGACCCTGTAATCCCACTCTTAGGAATTTATCCTAAGAAATCACAAACACCAATCAGAAAGGATTTATGCACCCCTATGTTCATAGCAGCACAATTTACAATAGCCACAATTTGGAAACAGCCTAGGTGCCCGTCAGCAGATGAGTGGATCAGAAAACTGTGGTACATCTACACAATGGAATTCTATGCTGCCATTAAAAAGAAGGAATTCTTACCATTTGCAGCAACCTGGTTGGAACTGGGGAGACTTATGCTTAGTGAAATAAGCCAGTCAATAAAGGAGAAGCATCACATGATCGCACTCATTGGGGGATAATAAAGAACATTATAAACTGATGAACAAAAGGATAGATACAGAGACAGTAAAGCTTCAAACAGACTGTGAAATTACAGCAGGAAGATTAAAATTAGGTGAGGTAGATAAGAGATCAATCAAAGGACTTGTATCTATGCATATAATCATAACCAATGAACATAGACACTGGGGGGTTGGGGTATGCCTGGGAGGGAGGGGGGACAATGGGGAGATATGTATAAAAATTAATAAAAATAAAAATTAAAAAAAAGAAATGTGGATTAAAAAATAATAAAAATAAACATTCTTAATGTCAAAAAAAATTGTAAAGTTTCATTTTATGTGTGGTCATCGGAAATGTTAAAACAAACCTAAAATGGGATGCCTGGCGTGCTGAGTTAAATATGCAAATGAGAAGGTTATATAGGAGAGTAGTACTCCAAGGAAAAGCAATTCCATGGGGACAGGGGATTTTGAGACACACAGCAAGTGAATATTCCAAAAGAGCGTAAAGAAATTTATAAATAATAGTAAAATTTGAGACATGAACTTATCTGGGTGTTGCTTTCCATATTTAATTTTATAATTATTACTTATCCTTTGTTTTGGGGGAAGGTACCCCTCTTCTTGAAAAGCAATTTTAAATCTTCAAGTAGCTCTGTTGTCCAGGTTTTAAAGGACAGTTGTAGGATTTATTCCTTGTCTGAGCGGGAGTATGGCTTTACCTGGGTTGGACATATCCAACTGGTAACGCCTGGTACCTTGATGGCTGTTGGAGTACAAAGTACAGCAGTCTATGGCCCTTTCCAAATGGGGGCTAATTGGGATGCTGTAGACCCATCCCTCCAAGTTTTAATTAGGACTGATGTTCCTGGTTCGTAGGGGCTTGGTGGTGGAAGGAGGTTCCTTCCATCTAAGCTCTTATATGGCCTTTGGAAAGCTGGCCAGGGAAGTTACAAAGTGTTAGCCTGAGCAGTAATATTAGAGTGATACAGGAATAGAGGAAAGGTCTTTCATACCAAGTTTCAAAAGGACTTAATTTTAATAATGTGGTCAGACTCAGAATTCTTAATAAGGTAATGCATAGTAGTCAAGCTAGTTTTGATGAGTTTCCTGAGAGCTTTGCTACATTTGTGAGCATGTCTGAATTAACTTATCCCTTCCAAAATGGAATGAATCATGTAATCCCTTAAGGGCTTTCCATTGAATAATTTTGGGAAGATATATAAGGTTTCCTAAGTGGTACCATTTTCATTTAACTCTGTTGTAACCTTTCTGCTCGGCTCAATTTATTTCATCTTGAGTATATCAGGGTTGATAGTCTTTTTATGTTAATTGTTGGCATTAAGGCCCCTGTTGAGGGCTTATTTTCCTTGTTTGAGGCTATATTCTTTGCAATCTGGTCTGCTAACCTGTTGCCCTATCAGTGTTTCCTTTCTGGCATGCTTAGTAATGGACCACTGCTGTTTCTTTAGAGAGATGTACAGCCTCGAGTAGTTTTAAAATTTGAGTTCCATATTTTATGGGGCTATTTTTAGTTTTTAAGAGCCTTCTTTCTTTGCAGACCAAAAAGACTTATTTGGAATCAGTGTATATGATTAATCTCTTGTTCCTGCCCAATTCCAAAGTCCTGATTAATGCAATCAGTTCTGCCAATTGGATTGAGGTTCCAGGTGGTGAAGCTTTAGCTTCTATAGTTTGGTGAAGAGAAACAATTTTATATCCTTCATAGCGGGTTCCATCCCTCATATAGCTGCCATCCGAGAACCAATGCTATCAGGATTTAAATAAGGTTCATCCTTAAGATCTTCTCAGGTGGCACATGTTGTTCTATTATTTCACAGCAACCAGGGGACATTTCCAGACTGGGGGTTGGCATTAAGGTTGCTGGATGTAATGTAGAGTAGGGTCTAATTTTTATTTGTGGTTTTTCTAATAGTATTAGCTGATATTTCAATAGGCGGTTGTTAGCCAATGAGGTCCCTTGAGATTTAGGACAGAGTTCATCTGATATGAGATATATGGCCTAGAATTATTTTTAGGGCTTCTATTAATACAGCTGTCACTATAATAACCCTAAACAATGCAGCCATCCTCTTGCCACTGTGTCCCAAATGCTTAGATAAGTATACTACAGGTCTCTTAGTTGGACCTAAAGCTTGGTAAGGATTCCTATTGCTAACTCCTCCCTTACTGTGATATAGAGACAGAAAGGCTTTTCAGTGTTAGGTGTGCCCAGGGCAGGTGCCTACAGTAAGGCTTCCTTTGGCTCTATAAAGGCCATTTTCCAGATTCTGCTATCTCCCCATGAAGACATTATGTAGGGGATTGGCTTTTTCTCCAAACCCCAAATCCAAAGCATACAGTATCCTTTTATTCCTAAAAAGGCCCTCAGTTGTCTTGCATGGGCCTAGGTGCACTTTGGACAGAATAGCTTGTATTCTTTCTTGGGATATAATTCTTTCTCCAGGTCCAGGTTAGACCTAAGTGGTTTACTTTTTATTGCACAAGTTGTGCCTTTTCTTTGGAAACTTTATATCCCCTTCTGCCAAGAAGTTTATAGTCTGTTTTAAATACTTTTCCCCAAATTCTTTGGTGGGAGAACAAATTAGAAGATCATCAACATACTGTAAGGTCTATTTAACCCCCTCTAGTGAGAGGTTCTTTAAATCCTCTGCTACGACTTGGCCGAAGAGATGGGGGCTATCTCTGAAGCCTTAAAATTGGACGGTCCAAGTGAGTTGCTGCTGAAACCCCTATATGTCTGTCCATTCAAAGGCAAATAAAAATTGACAAACTGGAACTAACGAGATACAGATAAAGGCATCTTTTAAATCTAGTAGTGAAAACCATTGTGTTACTGTGATATTCTGCTGAGAATAGTATTGGGATTTGGAATCACAGGGTAGATAGGAGTTACTGCCTCATTAACTATACTAGGTCCTGAACAAGCTGGTATTTCCCATCTTTCTTCTGTATGGGTAGAATAGGAGTGTTATTGGGAGCACTGCAGGTGATTAAAAGGCCAAGTTCAAGGGTATAATTTCTGTAGGCCTCTCTAGCCTTAGAATTAATAGGGTATTTGGTAGTATATTTTAATGTAATTATGACAGGTTTGGCATATTTAGCCCAACCTTGTTTGTATTCCTGCTGCCCAGACCTATGTATGAGTCTATGTCTAAGTCTAGGTTTTTCTTATTTGTTGGTTCTTTTTTTTTAATTTAATAAATCTTTATTGTTCAGATTATTACAATTGTTCCTCTTTTTTCCCTCTATAGCTCCCCTCCACCCAGTTCCCACTCCACCTTCTATCCTTACCTCTCTACCCCATTGTCCGCATCCATAGGTATACAATTTTTGTCCAGTCTCTTCACACACACTCCTCACCCTTTTCCCCTTGAGAATTGTCAGTCCACTCCCTTTCTGTGCTCCTGATTCTATTATATTCACCAGTTTATTCTGTTCATCAGATTTTTTATTCACTTGATTTTTAGATTCACTTGTTGATAGATATGTATTTGTTGTTCATAATTTTTATCTTTACCTTTTTCTTCTTCTTCCTCTTCTTAAAGAGTACCTTTCAGCATTTCATGTAATACTGGTTTGGTCTTGATGAACTCCTTTAGCTTTTTCTTATCTGTGAAGCTCTTTATCTGACCTTCAATTCTGAATGATAGCTTTGCTGGGTAGAATAATCTTGGTTGTAGGTTCTTGCTAATAATTACTTTGAATATTTTTTGCCACTCCCATCTGGCCTGCATAGTTGCTATTGAGAAATTAGCTGACAATTCTATGGGTACTTCTTTGTAGGTAATTAACTGTTTTTCTCTTGCTGCTTTTAATATTCTCTCTTTGTCTTTTGCTCTTGGCATTTTAATTATGATGTGTCTTGGTGTGGTCCTCTTTGGATTCCTTTTATATGGGGTTCTGTGCACTTCCTTGACTTGTAAGTCTATTTCTTTAACCAGGAATGGGAAGTTTTCAGTAATTATTTCTTCAGATAGGTTTTCAGTATCTTGTTCTCTCTCTTCTTCTGGCACCCCATAATTCTGATGTTGGTACACTTGAAGTTGTCCCAGAGATTTTTTACACTATCTTCACATTTTTGGATTCTTTTTTCTTTTTGATTTTTCAGTTGAGTGTTTTCTGCTTCTTTGTATTTTAAATCTTTGACTTGATTCTTGCATTCCTCTAGTCTGCTGTTAGGTCTCTGTTTAATATTTTTTATTTCAGTCAGTGTATGTTTAATTTCTAGTTGGTCCTTTTTCAAATCCTCGAGAGTCTCGCTAAATTTATTGATCTTTTCTAGAAAATTTTTGAAAAGCCTTATAACCGTGATTTTGAACTCTATATCCATTTGTTTTCCTCCATTTCTGTCATTTGTGACCTGTTTCTTTGTCTCTGCATATTTCGCTGCTTCCCTGAGTTGATAAAGTAGCTTTGTGTGGTAGATGTCCTATATGGCCTCGTAGTTCCACCTTCCCAGTTACCTGAGGTGGACACTCTTGGTGCACCCCTTTGTGGACTGTGTGTACAGCCTTGTTGTAGTTAATTCTTGATTATTGTTGGTATCACTGGGGGAAATTGACCTCCAAGCCAATTGGCTCTAAGGATCAGCTGTGTCTAAACCAGGTGAACTTCTGTGCTGGAGTCAGCCTTATGATACAAGACTTACAACATTGCAAAAGCCTCTGTGCTCAGTTGGATGGGGTGGAGTCTCAGGGCCGAGCAGGCAGCCTTGGCTTCTTGTCAGCCCTGCCCTATGAGGCCCCTGGGTCTCAGTGTCCCTCGGTAATCATTGCAATTCTTTCTGCACACACTTGCATGCGTGCCTCCAGACCTCTGCCTTTTAGGGCTTCACTGAGTTTCCGGGTGCTCCGTGGTCTGGGTCTGGATCTGGAATGAATCTGGGTCCCCAGGGTCTTGCCCGAAACTGGAGTTCAGTACAGTCGGAACTGGAGTTCATTGCAGTCAGAACTGGAGTTCAGTGCAGTTGGGAGGTTCCTTCTTCCTCCCGCTAGAGAAAGCCAGTGGTATACTCAGCAGTCAGTCCTCTCTGCTCACACTCCCATGCAAACCTCCATACCTCTGCCTTTTGTGGCTCCCCTTAGTTTCCATGCACTCCTCCCTTTTCCCGACAGTCCAGACTTCCCCCGTGAGTCTTGCCCAGAACTGGGGTTCAGTGCACTCAGAAGTGGGGTTCAGTGCAGTCAGGGATTTCCGTCTCCTTCCCACTAGAGCAGTGGTTCTCAAGCTTTCTAATGCTGTGACCTTTTAATACAGTTCCTCATGTTGTGGCGACCCTCAACCATAACATTATTTTCGTTGCTACTTTATAACTGTAATTTTGCTACTGTTATGCATCGTTATGTAAATATCTGTCTTAGACTCTACAGCAGCGATTCTCAACCTGTGGGTTATGACCCACAGGTTGAGAACTGCTGGCAGGATTATCTAAGACCATTGGAAAACACAGGTAGTGTTTTCATCCTGACAAGGGGGTGGGGCATTCAGGTATTATTAGATATGAATGTAAGAATGTGATACATCTCCAAAGGCAATCCAATGGAGTGCTATACATTTGAGGACAGTTACCCTCCACTCCCATTGCCTGGTTTATGAGGAAAGTTAGGAGTAGGAAGTTTAGCCCAAGTAGGCAACTCCCATATCAAGAAGGAAATTAACAGGCCCTACCTGCCACATCTAGCGTCACCCCTTGGCTTCCTCTCAGAATTGTCAATGATTTTAGCAGGAGCCAATGGAGCCCGAGGGCCCCATCAATCCTAGGCCATTAAGGAGTGAACATTTGACTTGGAGGCCTTCTGGCCCTCAGGGCAGTTAGTTTCCAATAACCAACCTTGTTACATAGGGAGCGGGACTTGCTAGGTATTCCAGAGTCCTTCTGTGGGCCTTCTGACCTCTAATGCCCAGTCTTCCTGCATCGGTGACAAATAGCAGGAGGGCCTATTTGTCTCTGGCCTGAGCCTTGGTGGGGCTTTCCCTGCTGTGGCTGATGTCCCTGTAATGCAACTAATAATTGTCCCTGCATTTCTTTCCTTGCATTCCTCCTTTGACCAGGCCCTCTCCTCCTCCTCTTGGTCTCGACTGTAAAAAAACCATATTGGCTGTAGTTAAACTATTGGTAAGTGAAGTGGAAGGACCCATGTCCAACTTCCGTAACTTCCTTCCTAAGTCTGGAGCAGATGGGGTTATAAATTTGTTCTTTAGCACTATGGACCCTGCCAGGAGGGGTCCCTGGGATCTAAGTCTCTGAATTTAACAATTGTCTTTCTCAGACTTTATAAACAGGCTATAGGATTTTTTTTTTTTTGAGGTCCCTGGTCAATCACGGCCAATTTATTATAATTGACTGGTTTCTTGCTTGGTTCCTTCAATCCCTGAAGTAAACAATGTAACATATGGTCCTGAAATCATATTCCTTTATCAGAAGTTTAGTTTCAGTTTGGATCATCCCAAAGGTTAGCCTCATTTCCCAAGGGATAGTCTGGATTTTCAGCATTTGAGCCAGTAACATATTCCTTTCCAATTCTGTAGATCATATCCCTCTCTAAGCCAGTTAATACCTCATGTAGAAGGAAATTACTGCCTCTAAAGGTTAAACTAAAAGTTGGGGTGATTTTTCTCCATTTATAAATATGTCAGGGTCATCTGTGAAGCTTTCTATCTTCTCCTTGATTATCATTAAATCTTGCCGAGTAAAGGGGACTTGTACTCTAATTACTCCCTAAGATCCTGTTGCCGTTTATACTGGGAAAAAACTCTTGGGTGAGAGTCCCAGTTATGGAGGGGCTTGGCTCCCTGAAGAGAGAGGTGGTGTTGGTTCCGGGGCTCTTGCTTTAGAAAAGATGGTGTTGGTTCCGGGGCTGTTGCTGGTGGGGCTATCTCATCCTTTAAGGGTTTGGGACCATGAGTCATTAAAGCAAGCATGATGGGTCTGTCTTGCAATAGGCTAGGGTCATTTTGTAGGCTTGGACAGAGGACGCTTTTGTCCACTTGCCCTGTCAGTGACAGAATAAATCAAGTTGTAAAATTTCATTGTAATTTAGACTGCTGTTTCCTGGCTATTTTCCCTGATCCTCTAGTTTATATTGTGGCCAGGTTGTTTTTCAGAAAAAGATTAATCTCTTTCTTTTGAAAGTTTGGGGGTCAGATTTACCCCAGTTCTTCAAAATGCATCCCTTAGGTACTGGGATGAGCAGAACTCAAATCCCCAGCCACCACTTCACACCCTCCCCAAGTCAGTTTCTCCCATTTGCTCGGTCTTTAGAGTTTTTTGTTTGTTTGTTTGTGGGTTGGTTGGTTTTTTGGTTTTTGTTTGTTTGTTTTTGGCTTATGGAACAAGATGGTCAGTTCACAATAATAAAAACACACCTGGAGAATTTTGTTTCCATATTCCAGGATGCACAAAGTTTTTGTTTCAACCACCTCATTGACACAAAGAAAGTGCTCTCAAAATGTCTCTTCTGTGCTGTCTGTGGACAGTAAGCAAAGATTGACTTAAAATGGTTAATATTTGCTCTGCCCCAAAAGCAGCTCAAATAGAACACACTCTTCTTTTTGGCTGCTTCTCTGTGTTTGTTTCTATGTACTCGATAGCTCATCTATTACTCCCAGTCTTTGTTGGGTGGCCTAATGCAGTAGGTGTCTTGTGGGGTCCAGTGGTGTAGTGTCCTTGTTCCCCTGAGCTGGGTACTCTGGTAGTGTCCCTTATGTGGGTTACTTTGGCCCTTCTGTTGTAATTGAGTTGTGTTTGCCATTGGCCTCTTTTGTGTGTGAGATTGACCCTCCAGCCGGCTGACTATAAGGCTCAACCCTGAACGCGGTGTGTGAGCTGCTGTGCAGGTACTGACTGCAGCAGGGTTTGATGCCTGCTGATGTATATGTTTATGTATATGTATACGTATATGTATATGTATATGTATATGTATATGTATATATATGTATTTTGTGTGTGTGTGTGTGTGTGTGTGTGTGTGTGTGATATGCTGCTTGCTAAGCTTATTGGATCTTGCTCTGCTGTTGTCTGAAGTGGACCTTTTGTTGGGTGGACTCTGGCACAGGCCAATATAAGATGCTTCCTATGACTCCCCCTCAGCAACCTGTTTGGAGCGACAAGTGATCCACTGTTTGTGGTTGCCTCTGCTGGGTTGTACATGAACTATCAAGCTGTGCACCAAGTATGGCTTTTACCAGCTCTGAACCCAGTAGTAGGTCAACAAAAGTCCCAAAGCACCTTGAGATCCACCCAGTCTAGCTTTGCCTGATGGCTGTCTGTTAGGCTCTTACTGGGTGGGGTGAGAAGGAGTCCAGAAGTTGAGGCTGTTGCTTCCCCCCAGCCTGATGCCACAGGGAGGGGATTGCTCTGCTAAGAAAGACTGTGTCTATGGTATGGGAGAACAACTTAGCACAGGGATCCTGGCTCTTGCCCTTCAGTTCCTTCCTCAGAGCCAGAAACCCCAGACTCTCTTCACACAACTCTAGCCCACTCTGTCTTCCCTCTACCAGAGCCCAGAGTGAGTGGCTGCAGGCTAAATGTTGTGTTTTTGCCCTTTAAGTAGTTGTCTGTATTTTTAGTGAACTCCATCTCTCCCTGGTGGACAGAAACTCCACTGCTTTTCACAGTCAGTTATTATGTGATCTCCTCTTCCTAGCTCTGGTGCTCTAGGATGGGGGGCCTGGCTTGAGATTTAGACCCTGCATTTCTCAGGGGAAAACTCCTGCAGATGAGATATCCCTCAGCATGGCAGCCACTGCCCATGGGGAAGGGCCAGCACTTTTCCATCTCTGCCTTTTCTACCAGTCTCGATGTGGCATCTTCTGTAAATAAACCCTTAGTTATAAGATTTCCCTTTAGCTAGTCTTTAGGTGGTTATTTAGGATGATTGTTTTATAATTTAGTTGTATTTTCAGTTTGGTCCTGGGAGGAGTGAGTATAGCTTCCACCAACTGCACTGTTTTCTTGGATCCCCTAGAACTGGATCCTGCTTGACACTAGTCATTTTTTAATAGTCTCCATTACTGCTTCTGCTCTCATTCTTCATTGCCAGCATCATGTTTTTCAGTTAAACAGTTAAAAAAAACTGATATAAAACAGTTTATACCAGTATTCTCGGCACTAAGTTTTCGACATCAGATGAGAGCTTGAAGCTGTCACAGAAATTGGGAGTTATCAATATTTGGATAGTAATTGAGGTCATGGGCAGGAATACAGGCCCCTACTATGAACATATGAACATATGAAGACCTCCAGCAAATGAAGCAGAGCTGGACCTCTGGGGATGCTGCTGGGAGGCCAGTGGTCATGACAGAGAAAGGGGCCTTAAGGAGGGACCGCCAGGCAGTTTCCTCACCACTGAGAAGCCAAGTAGCACAGCACCCAGCGTGGAGATGGCACGGAGCAGAATCTGAGTATATGGAGGTCAACCTCTCTCGCTCTCTCGCTTTCTCTCTCCCTCTCTCTCTCTCTCCCTCCCTCCCTCCCTCCCTCCCCATCCCCCCCCCCTTGATTACTTTTATAGCAACTTTAACTTCAGAGGAAGATGAGGTGATAAATCAGAATAAAGATTCACAGACTAAAATGATACTTGGATTAATATCATTACCAGGACCCTGGTAAAATACCTTCAGCAGTTTTCTTGTGCCTGGCATCTTTATGTTCAAAGTCTACATTTTGACAAGGTTTCTGTATCCTAAAATGCTGTGACCAATGATTGCCATTTGGCGTCATACTCTGCTAGACTCTACATGTAAGAGGATGGTGCACTGTCTTCACTCTTACACATCTGAGTACATTTCTAAGTAAGAAAGGCATCAAAATGAGTCAGTGTTATTTTCAGCTGTTTAACTATAGATCCAGTTTCATTGTGGTTGAAGATGTCTTATGAGTGGAGCATATCTGAGGATTTTTTTAGTTTTCTCAAACACAGAACTTTCCCTCTCCAAAGACACCATGCCAAATCTTGGTTTCCTGAAAAGAAAAAAAAATGTAGGCCCATGATTCTTACTCCTTAAAGTTAAATTTTGCAAACCGAGTCATATTATTCATGCCCAGCTAGAGTGGCTCAGTTGGTGCACCAAAGGATTGCCAGTTTGGTTCCTGATCAAGGCACATACCTGGTTTGTGGGTTCAATCTCTGGTTGGGGCACGTATGGAAGGCAACTAATTGATGTTTCCTCTCTCTCTTGCTCTCTCTTCCTTCTCCTTCCCTCCTTTCCTCCCTCCCTTCTTCCCTCCCTCCCTCCCTCCCTTCCTCCCTCCCTTATTCTCTCTAAGCATGTCCTCAGGTGAGGATTAAAAAAATTTATTCATGAATGATACAAAATATGTTGCTTGCTACATTTTGTCCATTTATTAAAGTACGTATCATCCTCATGTAATTTTCTTCTTACATGTTGGTTGCCCAGAACAGGCATCTTGGTGGGGTGTGGGGGCACCAAGTTCTTCATGTGGGTAATGTCACTGATTCTGTTTGCTTGGGATACACACTGAGTTAACCTCATTGGATTTTCCCCAGGAATTGATGCGCATACACGTGGTGGGTCATTATGCTGCTGCACCTGTGTAGTGTGAAGGTCAGTGTGTTTTTCTGATTATAAGAACCCATCCATGTCATTCCATTATAAACCCACTCTACTCATAATGGAATGTGCCTCAGTCCACAGCTTAGTGTGGTTACCCTGCCCAGAGATTCTTTCAAGTGCAGTCCTGACATTTGAGATCCATCACCTTCATCAACCCCAAACTCAACTGTGCTCCATTTTAAAATAATTTTCTTTGCATGACAACTGCTCTTGTGTAATATGAATGTACAGTTGTGAAAAGTGTATTTATACCTCGGAAAAACAACAACAACACTACTACTCTATGATGGTCCTTCCCAATGCCAGCCTGGAGCTTTGCTGTCCTGTGGTTAATTACCTTACAGTAACTATGGACACACAGAGATACACCTGGAGACGAGAGCAACAGTCTTTCCTGGCAGGCCCCACGGAAGGTTGCCAGTTCATTAGAAGGGCCTCTTGCAGTCGGTGGCTCTCCCAGGAAGGGCTTTCCCAGCTTCTCTCGAACATCCCTCCAAGTCCACTCCTTTCCATATTTCACAAGTTCCACAGCTTCTAGGGATTGCCTCACAAATCATGGTTGCTGTTGGATGCTTTTCATGGGTGAGCTCCTTTTTAATTTACCACAAGCTCAAGTCATGGGTGTGACCATTGTTCCTGCCTCACCTATGAGGGAACTGAGCCACGGAGGGCTGAGTCACTGCTCCGAAGTGTCTGGTGTGGAAGGAGCAGGGATTCCAATGAGGCCGTCTGTCTGAGCTGGAATTCCTGTCCATAGGGCCCTCCTGTTGCCCTGGGAATATGCATTCAGCCAATCCTTAAATGAGGCTTTTGTTTAAAAAATAAATAAAAGTTTACACCTGCATATCATTTTGCAGATTTACTGAGCACGTCCACATGTGTATCCAGTTAACCCCTGAAATAACCCTGCAGTGAGGACAAGGGAGCCAGGAGATGTTCAGTGAGGGTCTTGGCATCCATCAGCTCACAGAAGGGTGAGCAACCCTCAAGCTCAGGTCTTCTCTTACATCACTGGCCACTGCTTCCAACTCACCCAGATGAGAGCTTTCTTAATTGATAAGTTTACAGTAACTTAGAGAATGAGCACTTTATTTGTTTTATTCAAGAAGCATTAAATTAGTACTTTGTCATTTGCTGCCAAATGGCCAGGGAAGTCACAGTTCAGTAATTTTAAATGCCCCTTTTCTCAGTTTGTTGTGCTGGTAGCGGAGTCTTGATTCCTCCCTGTCGGCTTCTCCATTTGGTGAAAGCTTGATTATTGCTAAGAAAACATTTCCCCCAACACACAGCACCCTCATCTGTTTACATTCTCCTGGAACTCCTGAATTTTCTCTTTGACTTTAACAATACAGAGAGAAGTCTTTAGAACAATTAAATATTTCGTTTTGTGGGTGCATTGGACATTCCAGGAGAATGCTCCTCCTCTCCTCTTTCTAGTACCAGTATCCTTAGAAAGTTCCATGTCCTAGAGAATCTCAGTTCATGTGGGTCTTCAAATACAAGCCCCGCCTCTAATAAGACTTCTTGGATATAACCCCAAAGCTAAATGTGTTTACAGATCACTTGGAGCAATTTATTCAGTGATCCAGGAAATGCAATGGCTGGATATTCTCCCTCTGTTGGCAGAACCAGCTGTTAGACCCGTGGGTTCAGACTGAACCTCAGTTCAGCAACTTTGGGGCCTGAGGTCTAGCTAGGAAAGAATTCAGAGCCAAGACTCATACTATAAGGGAATATTTATTTAGAAAGGCACAGAGATAGAAGAAATGAAGTCAAGAAACAAGCTATAGAGCCAAGAGAAAGGTCTTTGAAGCTTAGGAGAAAAGGTAAACTTAACCTGCCTAATGGGAAGAAGAAGAAGGGAAAACTGTGGGTATTCTACCCTCATGCAGACCCCTGGAAGGGAGTCCTTTTGTTCTAAGGGCTTTTAATGGTAGAACTTTTAGGAGAGGTCCCAGGGGAGAATCTCATGGTTTCCATTGATTGGTCTGCACCAGGACAGAGGGTCATTCTTGAATGAAGCTGGTCCTCCTGAGGTCAGTGGGGGGACTGTTTGTTTGGTTTTGCTGCTTTTCAGAGCCTGGAGCTGACACCCAGCGGAGGCCTAGATGTTATCTCTGGGGAAGAAAGATCAGGGAGGGGTCTAAAGCACATGGCCATCGATATGCTAGGGAGGAAAGATTACCCTTGGGGAGATGTTTTTGTTTTCCCAGTTTTGCCCAATGCTAGGCACCCTGGTGACCTGTTTATAGCCTATAGTCCTTGCTCTGATCTTATCTAACTGCCAACTATACCTGAAAATTTATGTGAGTGATCTCAGCCTGATTAATGGGAGAGAGAGGACTGAGATCATTACTGATGCTCCAGAAGGATGTAGTTTGTAAAATAGGAGCATAACCACAACTTCTTGTGTTATCGGAGAGTGGGGTTCTTGGGTACCACTGGAATAAGCAATACCTACCTGAACTTCTTTTAATTAGAACGTTTTCATTTCAGATCATTCTATGTGGTCACTTTAGGTCTCTGAGTTTGTAAGGCTGCCATGCAGGTCTCCCCTGAGCTTGTCAGGTTTAGTATGTGCCCCCTTTTTGTCCACAGTGTCTGTGACTAAGAGAATTGAAAAGAAATCTACACTCTAGATCTTTCTGCTACAAAGAGGAGTATTTTGTTGTTCAAAGATGGGTTTCCTGAAGCCTGCCAAAGATTGTGTTTTGGAAAAATAAACAGACATTAGGACTTCTGTGTTAACAATGATTAGCATTTTTCTGTGTCTGTCAGACTTAGATTCTGGTTGTACTAGAGGGAAGTAACACTTGTGATAAAAAAGGAAGGAAGTAGAATTCTGCCAGGAATTGCAGCCTACCAGAGTTTCTTCCAGAACCATTGGCCCCCAGGAGCAAACTTGCCTGTTCAGAGACAGTTGTGCTAGGTAAGAGCAGATAGGCCCACCTAACTCAAGGCACCCTAACCATGACCACACCTTTAAGGGTATCTGAGTGGCTCATCTGTATGTCTAGCACAGTGGTCGGCAAACTCGTTAGTCAACAGAGCCAAATATTAACAGTACAACGATTGAAATTTCTCTTGAGAGCCAAATTTTTTAAACTTAAACTTCTCCTAATGTCACTTCTTCAAAATAGACTCACCCAGGCCGTGGTATTTTGTGGAAGAGCCACACTCAAGGGGCCAAAGAGCCACATGTGGCTCGCGAGCCGCAGTTTGCCAACCACTGGTCTAACACATTCTCCAAAAAATTTAGCAAATCAGTTCTTCTGGGTTTTTCAGAATTTGATCAAAAACTTCTAGGGTAGGGAGGCAGAAGTAAGATGTGATCTTTTGCCAGAATTGACTACCTTTTGTGGCTAGAGGGTAGGGAAGGGAAGAAATTGAGACAAAAACATAGCTCATTACGTTTCTCTCCATCAGAGCATGTGTTAGATGGCAGGGCTTGAAATAACAGGGCATTAAGAGTTGAGGGATCTTCAAAATTTCTCATGTGGAAAGTGAGGCCTGAGAGGCTGTGTGTCATTCAAGATCAGCCAGAAAGAAACAGCAGGCCTTAGGGGGATCCACTCAGGACTGCTCATGACTGCACACTTCCCTCCTGATACGGAATGTTCCTGGTCAGTTCCTTTTCCTTGACCCTGAACCCTATATAATAAAGGAAATCTATGGTTTTGTAACTTTTGTGTTCTTGCTTAATTCTTCCAAACTAAAAGTGATAACACAGTAATTGTTGTGAGCGTCATCCTGGCACAGCAGCCCAGAGGACCAGCGACTGAGGTCTACTCTTTCTATTAGCCATGCCCAGCAGGACCAGCGCTACAAGCACCTTTGCTTTGAACATCTTTCTGCTACATTCTTTAGAAGGTGTCTTGTTTGAATACATAATCTGTCCTGTTCTTTCAAAGTAAGTGCTTTTATGAAAGGTCTGGACTGTCTTTTAAACATGTTTTTTGGGGGGTTTTTTCCTCAGTTAAAGAGAAATGTATTTCTAGTCCCTTTGCAGACTCAACTCTAGAAAGGAACAGAAGTACAGGAAGGATGCTTTGTGTGCAATACAAAGATTAGTTTAAAATAGGGCATGCACATTGCATAGATATTGTCTTCAGACAGCAGGTGGTAAAAGTGTGTATGTGTGTAGCTGACTGTTTTGAGTTTTGCTTACTTGAGTAGTGTATAGTAAGTGATTTTCTTTTTCAGTCAAAGAAGTGCCATCTGCCCAAATCGGTTTTGCTCAGTGGATAGAGCGTCGGCCTGCAGACTGAAGGGTCCCGGGTTTGATTCCGGTCAAGGTCACATACCTTGGTTGTGGGCACATCCCCAGTAGGGGGTATGCAGGAGGCAGCTAATCGATGTTTCTCTCTCATCGATGTTTCTAACTCTCTGTCCCTCTCTCTTCCTCTCTGTAAAAAATCAATAAAATATATTAAAAAAAAAAAGGAGTGCCAGCTTAATATGCAGCCACAGATGAGATGCCTTTTTCCCTTGGTAGTACTGTATTAAGAGACCATAATTTTCTTTTTCAACAAAAACTAGGGTCCCCTAGCACTCTTTGACCCCCTGCCCCATACCCATTTGCATTGTGTAGAATTCTTAAGAGAACATGGCATCACTAATGTTCTGTTGTGGTCTCAGTACAGACTGTGTTAGCATATATGGGTCCTGGGTTTGCTTGCTTAACTATACCTTCTTTCTTTCTTTTTTTTGTTTTGTTAATCCTCACCTGAGGATAGTTTTCCCATTGATTTTTAGAAAAAGGGGAAAAGAGGGGAAAAGGGAAGGAGAGAGAGAGAGAGAGAGAGAGAGAGAGAGAGAGAGAGAGAGAAATTGAAGTGAGAGACACATCGATTGGTTGCCTCCCTCAGGGGCCAGGGATGGGTATTGAACTGGGTATTGAACCCATGACCCTTCAGTGTGTGGGCTGATGCTCTAACCACTTAGCCATCATTAGAGACCCTGGTTCAGTAGCTTTCTGGTGAGATCTAGGCATCTGTCTACATTTTATTCAGGTCATTTTGATGGACAGTTTGGAAACCACTGGCAACTGCATGGAGCCATGAATTCCCCTTTCCCAAGTAAGGATAATAACAGAACAGACACTTGGGCTTTTTAGAGAATTTAATGGTGGGTAGCATGCAGGGAAAGATCCTCCCACATGCCTGACACATAGTAGTTGCTCAACATCAGTAAAGATGATGATGATAATAATAATAATAAT
The DNA here is from genome assembly GCA_011751065.1 of Lasiurus cinereus. Lineage (NCBI taxonomy): Eukaryota > Metazoa > Chordata > Mammalia > Chiroptera > Vespertilionidae > Lasiurus > Lasiurus cinereus. The sequence goes on from JAAGEH010000307.1 coordinate 39,766,836, forward strand.
AATGAAGATGATGATGATGGTAGTATTGATAATGATGCAGTCTCTATTTGCATACCAATTAGATATGCATAAATTATATCCTTGTTGTGGAAGTATGAGCTTTACTTATATATGTACTAGAGGCCTGGTGCATGAAATTTGTGCACTGGTGGAAAGAGGGGTCCCTTAGCCTGGCCTGTGCCCTCTCACAGTCTGGAACTCATCAGGGGATGTCTGCCTGCTGGCTTGGGCCTGATCCCCCCTGTAAGTGCACACCATAGTGAGTGGTTGAGCAGTCTTAGCATATCATGTGTTGATTAGTTGAATGGACGACCAGACACTTAACATATTAAGTTTTTATTATATAGGATTGCCAGGAAACAATATTTTGCTTGCCCAGCCCTCTTGAAAGTATCTGACATTCTAGACAAACACTTTTACTGGAAAGTAATGAAGGAGTTTAGCAGAAGGTATAAGAAAGCATTAAGCCAGTATGCAATCCACTGGCACCATCCTCACAGAAACCTCAACAAAATCTGCCTTGCCTCCTCCACCTTGGTTTATTTCTACAGATGGTTCAGCTCTCCAGCTCCCTTGGATCATCATACATGAAAATGTGTGAATAGCAGGACTTCTTAATGGCCCCTCTGTACTTGAAAACCACAGAAGGAGCTGTAATTGTTATCTAAACTTGCCTCTAACATGATCACTTACAGCTCTAAGACTCTTTGGTGTCACTTTCTCTCAAATCACTTCGTCATTCCTCACTTGGCTGCCCAATAGCATCTCTGTACACTTACACTAGTAATCCATTCCTTTTTTTGTTGCATTTATGTATTTTAAAAAAAGTATTATAATTCCAGAGGGGGAAGCACAATGTTCTAGTTAATCAATATAATAAATTAAAAATGAGAACCCTAACTATATTATTTAAGAATCAGAGCATCTAAAACCTCAATAGGTATGCCTAATGTGATCCACGTTGCTTATTAATTTACTTCTAAGCAAAAGAGTTTGAAATAAAAACAACTGAGAAGTCAGGTGCCACATTTCCTTATGTTGAGAGCTCTAGCCTCCATTGCATACAGATTTATTCAACAAATATGTACTATTTAACATATGTTACTCACTGATATATTTATGAAATGGCTACACTGGATCAGAGAAAAAAGTGCTGGGTGCAGGGGAAAAAAGTGGTGAGACTCCAATTCCCAGGCTTTCAATCTAGTAAAGAAGAAAAGTCACTCAAGTCATAGCCGATAGGAGTATTCTGAAGGGAAAGAATGCAGCTTCTGAGCACATGTAAAGAGGATCCTTGAGGAAGGGATGCTTACTTGGGAAATGAAATACGAATTATAGTTAATTAAGAAAGGAATATTTTTCTTCCTTATTATAAAAATTGATGCCATCTGCTTTCAAGAATCTGACCTTATTATTTCATATGAACAGGTATAAAAATAAAACAAGTTTAACACATGGCTTTTCTAGTGCACTTTTTAATTTTTAAAGTGTATTTCTCATTACCTTGCAAATCATTTCCTATTATTAGATACGTACATTTTTACTCTTTTCTATGAGAAATTCCTTTTTTAAGTCATTGTACCTTCTATGTCCATGATAAGCCATCATAAATATTTTGAGATTATTTAAGGATAATGACTGGCCATTTGCTTTATCATACTACCCCAAAATAGTAAATGTGAAGAGTTAGTATGTTGCTTATAAAGCTATGTGTGTGGCATAAGAGGTCTACTGAGCACTGTAAAAAGGAAGAATTAGTTTGAAACAAGTTAGAATGCAGTAGAGTAAAATATGAGCACCAACATTCTTTCTCCTGATTAGTAATATCACAGTGAAATACTGGAATAATTAACAAGTGATACATTAGGCTAATGTGTACCAAGGGAGTGATTAAATAAAAGCTAATGCTCTAAAAGCAGCATTTCCTATAACAGAGCCTTCCTTTTTTTATCTTCCTTCTTTGCATATGGCTGTCCTCTCTCCCCCAGAAAAAGGAAAGAAACATATATAGATAATATATTGCAAATAATTTGTTTGGTTCCATTTTTGCTACTTAATGCTTAATTTCAACCTGAAATCTAAACATTTTAATATAATGGATATATGAATCAGGAAACAAAAATTAAGTACAGCCAGCTTGGCTCAGTGGATAGAGCATCGGCCTGTGGACTGAAGGGTCCTAGGTTCAATTCCAGTCAAAGGCATGTACCTTGGTTGCAGGTTCCCCAGCCTGATTGGGTTCAGGGAGGCAACCAATCGATGTGTCTCTCTCAAAATTGATGTTTCTCTCTATCTCTTCCTATCCCTTCTATTCTGCCTAAAAATCAATGGGAACATATCCTTGGGTGAGGATTAATAAAAAAAATTAACAATTTGTGTTATAATGATTATTAATAGAAGGGTATTTGCTGACTGGGTTTTTTTTTAATTAAATCTTATTGTTGAAAGTATTGCATGTCTCTTCCCCCCTCTCTCGCCCACCAGCCATTGACCCTTTCAGCTCTCCCCCTTCCCTGCCCCGGGCTTTTACTACCTTATTGCCTGTGCCCATGGGTTTGCATATATGCATACAAGTTTTTGTTTGATTTCTTCTCACCCACCCTCCATCTCTTGCTTTCCCTCTGAGATTCCACAGCCTGTTTCATGTTTCTGTGTTTCTGGATCTATTTTGTTCCTCAGTTTATTTAGGATCCACATATGAGTAAGATCATATGATACTTGTCTTTCTCTGACTGCTTATTTCGGTTAGCATAATACTCTGCAGGTCCCTCTTGCTGACTGTTTTTATTATTTATTCATTCTGTTAGCTTTAACTAATTACTGAATTAAGAGTGGTGGTTACTCCTAAATGAAAAAAACACAGACAGATGTTTACAGAAATAGAGTAAATGTGTTAATATTCCAAAATGAGATGTTAGTAGTTGTTCACAAAAGGGTTCTATGGTCAAGTAAGCTTGGGAAACACTAGATTAAACAAGTTGAATCTGATAGCTTTGCTGCAGGATCTCTCAAAATGTTTAATATGTGACATTGGGATTTAGAAATGCAGCATTTATACAGCTTTTTTTTACTGTATCATCTATTAACTCATGATTCCTTGTGCTGTCAGAATTGTTCATCTAAGCAATTGAGAAGAATTCTGCTTTCAGGGGAAGGATGTTAATACTGGCAGGGCAGGTTATGGCCCTAAGCAAGAGCTCTAAATCTGATAGAATGATAGTCACAAACTTCTCATTGCACAACACGGAAAACCAAGACAAAACACAATCATATAGGCCAAGCAAACTTGCTAGGGATTTAAAACACTTATTTATTTTACTTTTTAATATGCTTTTTTATTTATTTTAGAGAAAAAAAGGAAGAGGAAGAGATAGAAACATCAATAATAAAAGAGAATCATAGATTGGCTGCCTCCAGCATATCCCGCAGTGGAGACAGTGTATGCAACCCAGGCATGTACCCTGACTGGGAATCAAACTGTGACCTCCTGGTTCATAGGTTGACACTCAACCACTGAGCCATACCAGCTGGGCTCATTGAGTTTTTGTATTGTTGTGTTTGTTTGTTTATTTTTTGTTTGTTTGGTTTTTTTGTGTGTGTGTGTCTATATCATTTATTTCCACTCTGATGTCTACTATTTCTGTCTTTCTACTTATGGAGGGTGTGTTTTATTGTTCTCCTAATTATTTTAGTTGCAGGGTTTGATCATTTATTTGAGATTTTTCTTGTTTCTTGAGGTAGGCCTGTAATACTATGAACTTCCCTTTCAGAAATGCGTTTGTTGTGCCCCTTAGATTTTGGTTTGTTGTCTCTTCATTTTCATTAGTATCCAGAAAATTTTTTATTTCTTCCTTGATATCATTAGTAGCCCGTTCATTGTTTGATAACATGCTATTTAGACTCCTGCTAAATTTCTAAAATTTTGCTGTATATGTGATGTTTGAAATTTTTTAAGTGTTTTTAGTGTAGTTAATTTCTAGTTTCATGCCATTGTGCTCAGAGAAAGTGCTTGATATAATTTTAATCCTTTTGAACTGGTAGATATTTATTTTGTGTCCTAACATGTGGTCTGTCGTTGATAATGTCCCATGTGCATATGAGAAGAATGTATATGCTGCAGCTTTGGAGTGAAATGTTTTATAAATGTCAATTAAATCCATCTGATCTAGTGTGTTCTTTAAGTCACACACAAATGGATTCTTACTCCCTTGGAGGTAAGACACAATATGATCAGCTGTTTTCAATGGCTGACTCACTGGATCCACTTTTTCACAGGTCAATTAAAATCTGTACTTAATATAACCCTAACTAGGACCCTTGATTAAAACTAATTATTGGAAAATTACATTACTAAAACTACTAATATTTTCAGAGAGTTTGTTTGCTTACGTGTCTGTTGTTTTTGTTTTTTTGTTTTAATCAGTGTCATATTGGCTATCACCAATGTAAGAGTAGATAAAAGGCACTTGAACTACTTGGTGGGATGGAGAAAATGCTGAGAGCAATTCAGTGATACCAGTTAAGTTGCTACTTAACCAGAGAATGGGGGAGCGACTCCTCTTTGGGGATAGGAAAGAATATGGTGTGATCTCTGTGAAATAAGATTTTTCTTAGAAATTAGGAAGAATTGAGAGGTTGTAAAACATTAGATTCAATGTCTAAGAAGAAAGTGGTCCTTTATCCAGTGCCATTTAAAAACAGAACACATCCATGGGGTAGTGAACACACAATACAATATAGAGATGAATGGTACCTGAAACCTATATAATTTTATTGAACCATGTCATACCAATAGATTAAATAAATAAATAAATAAACATTTAAAAATAGATAAATAAAAACAGGACAGTTTATCTATCTCATGGTTCAGATGTGAAGAGATAGTGATTAAATTGCTTCCTCCAGTAGATCAATCTATAGTACATTCCCGCATAGTCACAAAAGAATTGCATGTGGGGAATCAACGATCCACTTGCTGCATTCAAGAAGCATTTATTGTGCTTTTTTAACAATTAAATCCATTTAGGACATGATAAATATAGTTTAATATTAGTCTTTTTCTTACATGACTTTGTCTATATGTTCTTTTTTCTCTGCACCATCTACTGCTAACTTATCATGTCTTTATGTATTTTATCTATTTTAATAGCCACTTTAAACTGTTATGGAAAAAGAAGGGACATAATTTAATAAAATAATTTATGTTACAAAGTTTTGAGAGCCTTTATAATTTAGGAATCGTGCCAGGTCCAGGGAAATATAAAAAGCAGGGAACACTGAACTCAAGGTCTTCACAGGGATGAGCATGAACAGGTCAACTAGCCATAACAAAATAAAAATCCTTTTTTATTTTGGACTAGAACTCCTGTGGGATCACAGAGCAGAGAGGCCCACTCTCTTAGGAAAGAATAGGAAAGGATGCAAGGAGAGCTCACAACAGAGTTAGTGGTAGCAGACAATCTTGAAATCCAAATCCTGCCAGCAAATCTGATTGGGGAGGATGTGGGCAAAGATGGGGTGGGGAGCTGGGGAAATGTGTTCTTCAAGGAACAACTTTGAGGCTGCCCTTCTTATTCCAGGAAAATGTCATTATTCCAGTCTAGTAAATTACTGACAAATGTCTGTCTTGACTAATATTTCCTTCTATGCCTTTGTTCTCACCACATGGCCAGTGATCACTGGTGTAATTTGACAGTTTCAGGAGATTGAATGGTTTCCAGATAACTCTGGTTAAAAAAACAAACAAAAAAAAGTAACACAACAGAAGTATCTTCAACTAAAGGAAAACACTCTATACTGTTTTTTGAGACTCTGACTGACACTACAAGGAAAAAATCTCTCTCTCATTCTTCTCAACATCAGTGCAACAATGTCCTACTCAAGCACAAACCTTACAAATAAAGGGAGCCCCTTGCAAAAAATAATGGATTATAGGGCACCATTACAAATACACTTCATACAAAACCTTTGCAATTTACATTCTATAAGCAAACATGGAAGGCCATGATAAAGAACAGTCTGCAAGTTTACTTCAGAATGAGCTTAAGTGTGAGGGCTTTGGTGATGATGTGAAGATACCCTTGGCCAGTAAGCCTAGCCAACTGCCTGGGACCTACGTTCCCAGTGAGTCTTCCTTACTAAAGCAGCACTAGTAGTATTTTAGGTTTTTATTAATTGAGCACTCTCAATGCTAAGAGCTTGACCTGCCTTATCTCATTAAATTCTGACAATAGCCATTTACGTATTAGGAAACTAAGGTCTAGAAAGACTGAGTAAATGGCCTGAGTCACAGCTTGGAAGCTCATTGGTGCTGTACCACTTGATTATGATTTGTTCTAATTCAGTGATTTTCAACCTTTTACATCTCATGGCACATTAATTACTAAATAATAATAAACTAATTAGTAATAAACTACTAAAATTTTGCAGCATACCAAAGAATATATCATTTTTATTGATATGACAAAAATAGGTATAATTTTGATTCATTCACAACATACTACTATTGTTGTGTTGGATGTTGTCATTTTTTTATTTGATAATCTAAGGGAACAGTGGTCAGTGCCCCTGACCAAATGGTTAGGAATTTCATGCTTTAAAAATTCTTGTGGCACACCAGTTGAAAATTGCTGGTCTAATTCATAATTATATGCATGACTATGTCAATTCTAAGTAGATGTTAATCTTTATAATAATATTGTAAGATGTTGTCAGTCCTCATAAACTATGTAGAAACTGAGGCAATAGGCTCCAGCAGCCTTTCTTTTTTAAAGATTTTACAAAGGAGTGTGGTCAAAGCATCCAGGATGGTGGTCACATTACTGAGCTTCTCCCCAAAATTCTCAGAGAACCAGAGTGACTGTAAGGTGGGTGAGCTGTTCATACTTTTTGGGATAAAGGCTTTGCCTGTGTTCCTGAGAGGATGACTGGTTTCCAGGCAATGCCATAGTATATATGTTTTCAGAATGGCACAGTGACAAACATTTCTATAAAAAATAAGATGTATGGCTTGGCTGGCAAGGCTTGGTGGTTGAACGTCGATCTATGAACCAGGAGGTCACAGTTCAATTTCCAGTTGGTCAGGGCACATGCCCAGATTGTGGGCTCAATCCCAGTGGAGGCATGCAGGAGGCAACCAATCAATGATTTTCTCTCATCATTGATATTTCTATTTCTCTCCCTCTCCCTTCCTCTCTGAAGTCAATAAAAATGTATTTTTAAAAAATAAAATGTGTGGCACCAATAAAGTGATGAGATGCTTTCTGAAGTCTGCCATTTTTGTCTGTGATTACCACCAGTGAGACCAAAGGAATTCCTAACAAGAGACTCAAAAAAGCAGGTTACAGGGCCAGTAAGGACTCAGAATGAAGACACTGGGCTTTATCGGGTTAATTTGACTTTTTTCAAGTGCCCTGGTCTTGGAAGATGGAAAAAATACAAGCCTAAATTTCTGCTAAATAGACTTATATAATGTAAAGAATAGACTGCTGCTGGGGTCTGATCCTCATGGCTGGTAAAACAAAAAGTTAGTCACTTGCATGGGATTGGTGTGTAAGTTATAGTCCCTAGGATCTAAAATGCATGATTCAACCCACACCATTTTTAGAACTTAATCTTCTTTTCTTAAAAACAAAAGTGTTATTAGTTGTAGAATAATGTGTACTTTAATTGTCAGGAACTCCCAAAAAGGGCATCTAAATTCTAATGTTAGTATACTTTGGTCAAGTTAAAATTCCCCTGCTTGTTTCAAAAATAAATCTATTGTATAAATGTTATATGATGCTCTCTCGCCACGTTGTAAAAGCTATCTGTATCCAAAACAATCATGATACTGCTCTGAACAGCTCAGTTCATTTTAAGTATTCAATATTGTAAACAATAAAAACATGCGTTTTTTTATTCTCAACAGAGGCAGTTTTTTTAAATATTTTTTATGGATTTTAGAGAGAAAGGAAAGGAGGGGGGGGATAAAGAGATAGAAACATTTAATGAGAGAGAAACATAGACTGGCTGCTTCCTACACACCCCATTACTGGGGATTGAGCCTGCAAAACCGGATTTATGCCCTGTTCAGGAATCCAACCAGTAATCTCTTTGTTCATGGGTTGACACTCAACCATTGAGCTACAGAGGCAATGTTTTTGACAATAACATGTCTCTGAGAGATTGAGTTTGGATTTTATTAAAAATGATGGTGCCTGAAGACATCGATAGAAATTTTGTAAAAATTCCAGATGGCCTGGAGATATTATGTAGAGTGAAAGAGAGTAAGTGGAGGAGGAATGACCATCTCACCCAGCAGGGGCCACCTCTGATTCTAAGCTGTGTGTAGGGTCTTGAGTGCTGCAGGAATCACTAAAATGTTTAGTGATAATAACCATCATTTATTCTAACAAAGGGTAAAATTGGATCCAATTGAATTGATGCTGGAAAACTCAAGAGGTGGTACTTTGGTTGGGGGCAGACATTCTTCAGGACCATTCTTCACAAATTCAGGCCTTCTAATACCAAGCAGGTTGCAGGGAGCTGGGAGAAGTAGGCTCCAGCCAGTTGGAAATGCACAGCCCCTTGATGAGCTCACATTTTCATTCTTGCCTTCCCTATGGGAACCCAGAGCCACAGCATTTGTCCGGAGAAAAATGCTCTTATGTTTCAAATCTTCCTAGGAGGCTGCTCTGTCACAGCTCCTTTCTCCCAGAATATCCTCCATTTCCTGTGAAGACAGTGACCTTGTGGCTGGGATCTTCTGCCCCTGCTGATTGTCTGCTTATCCCCACAGAATCTGTACCAGAACAGGTTTTTAGGCCTGGCCGCCATGGCATCTCCATCTAGAAACAACCAGAACAGGCGCCGTTCCAAGGAGCCACTTCGCCACAGCTACAACCCCAGCCAGTTCCACAGCATGGCCATCAGGACCGGCCCCCATGGCACCGTCACCATCCCCCGCTCCACCAGCGACACCGACCTGGTTACCTCTGACAGCCGCTCCACGCTCATGGTCAGCAGCTCCTACTACTCCATAGGGCACTCCCAGGACCTAGTGATCCACTGGGACATAAAGGAGGAAGTGGACGCTGGAGACTGGATAGGCATGTATCTCATCGGTGAGTAGAATAGCAGTTAGCCAGACTGGCTAACAGTGTGCAGCAGATATAACATCTTAGGAATGTGGTTTGGGCATTCAACAAGCATATTGTTCATATTTCACTCCTCTGCAGGCTTTAATATTTTAATAAGCTCTATAATTTAATTAAAACTCACAATTCACAATCAAATGTGTTATGCACCAAATTCTAACACTCTGAAGACCGCACACTAGCTTCTTTGCCATCTCTATTCCATAGAAGATCATGAGATAGCAGAGTAAAGAGTGGTTGAACACAAACATTGTTACCACTTGTACATCTGCGTGGAACTAATTTCACTTCTGTTTTCAACAGAATCCTAGGCCTCTTTTTACCTGCTCCTTCAATATTCTTTCTGCTTTGTAATACTGCTTTCACTGTAGACAGTAAACACGAACACCAGGGACTAAGGAACGGAATGATGACTGAAAGGAAAATGGCTGCACAGATTTGTAGTGCTAGAGAACATAAACCTCACAAATAGTAAATTATGGAAATAAAGTTTCATGAAAAATATGTTTCATCTATTTTACATGATAGAACCAAGTGTGGTGAAAATTGACCATTTACACTACAAAGTGAAAGGGGCCATTGGAGTCAGCAAGTTCAACAGAGGTCAGGCCTTTTGCATTCAGTCTCTGCAGTGAAGCATTTACACATTTAGACACACAGATTTAACAACATCAAATATCAGAGAAACTAATGATTGTTTTGTGTATTTTGTAACCGAGGCTGTTTTTATGATAAAATATAGGGATTCTTATCTGTCCAGGTGTCAGAGAAATATTCTTTTGTTCTCTTAAAGGTTTTGTAACCAGTTTGGTTAGTTTAGTTACAATACACACAATATTATAATGATTCAGGAACGTAATTTTTAAGATTTTTACATAAATAGTGGTTACTAACTAAACTGAATTTCCAAATAGGTGACATTTAAATTTGCTTTAAAACTAGTTCCTGATTAAAAGTGTTTGGATAACATTGAACTAGAACAAATATTGTAAAATAATAGCCCATAAAGCATATTTTGTTTAGTCCATTTTGTTTTAAATTGGATTAGTTCTTAACACTTAAAAAAATGCAGTTTCCCATTAAAATAAAAATTCTAACCTTTCTTCACAAAAGCCCTCTATTAGGCAGCCTGAGCCTGTAGCTCCATGTGGCTTTAGTCAGCTGGGATTAAGCATTAGCTTCCCCATTGAGACTGTCTTGCATCCATCTCTTTGCCATAGTCCCCCTTCTACCCATCCCTACTTGAATTATGAATCTTACTTGTTTAGAACCTTAGACAATTAGGTTTTTAGTCTGAATCTAGTTTTTAACCTGAATCTACAACGCCAGCCAGATCCACATCAACTCTTTATAGCTATACCTTCCTGCAGTGTTGAATGTCTATAACTATTTTCTCTCTTTTTTCCGAGTCCAGTGTAGCTAGGGAGCAGGTCCAGTTCTTGAGTAGAGGAGCTGGGGATTGAGAAATAAAAGAAAGAAAAAGACAAGACACAAAATGGAAGGAAAAAGCTGGGACTGTGTGGGACTACTGTCCTCTTCTGATGGAGAGACAGTGACCCAGAGCCCATGCAGCGTGTTTATTTTATACCCCCCAAATACCAGGAAGTTTCACCAAAAGTCAAGACAAAGGAGATTATTTGCATTCTTGTATTCCTGTTGCTTGACTGGATTTACATATCAAAACCCACTTCTCTACACCTGGGCAAAGATAAGAGTCAATGCTGAGAACACATCTGCCTTTTTGATAGATGTGTAACCAAGACATGGCCTTACCTGTCGCCTTGGGTTCAGCTGACAGTTATTAAGGAAGAATGCCCATGTGCCTTTCCAGGCGCTTTCTATAGATGTCAACGCCATTCATTTTCTAATCAGGAAGTAGAAGAAAAGCAAGAAGAGTGATAGGGGCATTTGAGGAACATTCAACCATGATGAGGGAATTGATGGATTTGGAGGTCAGCCCTAGATCTGGGCTAGGAGTGTAGACTTGGAGTAATCAGCACCTTGAGAGTAGATACTTACGTATTGTGTGCAGAAAGAGAGCACGAGAAAGCTACTGCCAAAGAGAGAAACAAAGGAGTAACTCAAAAGGTGATGGAAGAGTTGGAGATCTGGCATTAACATGACATTTTTACTAAGACAAAAGTAAACACAGCTCATCATCTTAATTTGACAGTTTGTTCTTTTTCCTAGTAACTGTACATAGATAACTATGAAGTTGTTTTTTTATTAAAAAATTGTTTAATGTTGACATTATTACAGTCCCCTCCCCCACCCCCGACCCTTTTGCCCACCTCTGGATCCAGAAGCATGAATATATAGAAAAGACTGGTTTGTGCCCAAGGGGCAGGGGGTGGGGGTGATTGGATAAAGAAGGTAAAAGAAATAGCTAAAGAACATATATACATAACCCATGAACACAGACAATAATGTGAAGTTATTTAATGCAAAATGACAACACTTTAGGTGGCATAACAATTCAAAAACAATTTCCCAACCCAAAATTATCTGTGAATCATAAAAATTCACAATTTGTGGGTCCTTAGTAACTCATATGCCAGATTTTACATTCTAATATTAAACTAATATTTAACATATTAAAAAACCTCTTTGGAGCATCAATTTTTAAAAGTAGTCATTTCCTGGACTCTGTTAAGTCCTTATTAAAATGACTTAACACCCTGACCAATGTGGCTCAGTTGGTTGGAGCAGAAATCCATACACCTAAAGGTTGTACATTCCTAGTCAGGGCACATACCCAGGTGGCAGATTCGGTCCCTAGTTGGGGTGCACATGAGAAGCAACCAATTGATATCTCTCTCCTCTCTCTCTCTCTCTCACTCTTTCTCTCTCTCTTTCTCTCTCTTTTCCTCCCTCCATCCCTCCCTTTTTTTCTAAAAAAAAAAAAAAATCAGCCCTAACCAGTTTGACTCAGTGGGTAGAATGTCGGCCTGCAGACTCAAGGGTCCCAGGTTTGATTCTGGTCAAGGGCATGTACCTTGGCTGCGGGCACATCCCCAGTGGGGGTTGTGCAGGAGGCAGCTTATTGATGTATCTCTCTCATCGATGTTTTTAACTCCCTCTCCCTTCCTCTATAAAAAAAAAGTCAATAAAATATATTAAAAAATAAAAATAAATCAATGAACATATCCTTGGCTGCGGATTTTTAAAAATGACTTAACAATGGGGAGGATCTAAATTGACAGGGGAATAGGGGGACATTACACTCATCTCCTCCCAGGACCAAACTGGAATTACAACTAAAATATAGAGAGTGCAACCTGAATAATTAACTGAAGACTAGCTGAAGAGAAATATTATAATCAAGGATTTACAGAAGAAGCCATATCAAAACTGATAGGAAGGGCAGAATGCAAAAATGGCTGGCCCTATTCCCACAGGAAGTGGCTAAGATTCCAGAAAGATATCTCAGCTGTGGCAGGGAGACCCCCTTAGAAGCTTGGGGTCTCAAACCCAAGCCAACTCCCAAGCCTAGAGCACAACGCTTGAAAGGGATGCCCACTTAACACTTGGCTATGAAAATCAGTGGGGATTGTGTCTGCCAGGGACAGACAGGAGTCTGCTAGAGACATAAGCACACTCAGTCAACGCACAAAATCTTGTTCACAGCCACTAACCCTGGGCTCCAGCAGAGGGAGAACAGAGTGGAATAGAGTCAGTGAGGAGAGACTGGGATTTGTGGCTCTGCGGAGAGAGTTGAGGTGACAACTGCTATGATAGCTATAGTGAGTCTTGCTCCCACATCATAGATGCTATATTTTTTGGGAAGGAGCACTCCCCTCCATATAGGCATCAGCCTGGGAGAAATTAATAGCCCTACCTCTGGACTCCCTTTTGCCCCATTCTGTGGAGCTCGCACACTGCTGAGGAGTCAGCTGCCTAAGCCAGGGTGTAGAAGTCTGAGAAGACTCAAGTGGTATTGATGACTGAGTTGAGTGGCTTTAGGGTGGAGGCCATTCCCCACTATCCTGTGAACATAACTGGCACCTCCCTCTCAAGACAGATCCACTAAACCCACACTCCAGACTCTTGGTGGCTCCTTGCTTCTAATCTCTGGGAAGATTCTAAGACAGACTGAATTGTGTGGCTCTGGGATGGGTGCACCCCTCCCACTATCCCTCAAGACTGACTAGCACCTCTCCTTCATGGGAAATACACTAGACTCATTCTCCAAACTCTTGGTGGTCCTGCCCTGCTGAGATTAGACTCCTGGCAGAATCTGGGACAAACTCAAGTGTGTGTATCTAGAACGGGGCCCATTTTCCCCCTTGTATGCTTGAGTGGTGCACAGCCCTCCCTTCACACAGCTTACTCTTCGTTTGTTTGGGTCTGATAAACCCTGCTGGTCTCACCCTAACAACTCTCTGAGATACTGCTCCACCACAAAGGTGTGAGAACACCCAGAAGGTGGCAGCTAGATTTAGGAATATTTGCTGAGTGGCTTCAGACCTAACACTGGCACTGAGTTTGAACTTGAGTCAATCTGGTGAGCACCACTCACTCTCCTCTGATGACTCACTGAGTCAATACCTCATGCAACTCAAATACCACCAGAAGATCTTCCAGTGACTAAGTCTAACAGGCAACTGACAGGGAAAGGCAGTTGGAGAAGGATTTCTGGGTGCCTTGAGACTTTTGGTGGCCTGCCTCTAGGCCTGGTGCTAGTAAAAACCAGCCTTGATACACAGCTCAATCCTTCCCATGCATATCCAGGCCAGCAGAGGCAGCCACAAACTGTGCAGCTCCAAGCAGGTTGCTCAGGGCCAGTCACAGGGTGTACCTGCCATTGGCTGCACCAGAGTCTCTCCCAAGAGGCCATAAAACCAACACACCCAGTAGCCAGCTTCAGACAACATCAGAGCAGGATCCAATAAATTTCACAAATAGTATAGGCAAAGGGATATCTCAGCAGGCACTACACCTGACTGAGGCAAATTTTGCTTGGTGTGGTCAATACCTCCACAGCAGCTTATACACTGTGGTGCAAGATGATCCTCACAGTCAACCAATCTGAGTGTCAACTCCATACACAAACAGGCCAATAGTAATTAGGACTCAATTATAATAGAAGGGCTTACATAATCCACACAAGGGCAGCCCTGGAGCACGCAGCTTAGGTAATCAAGGAGACTGTACCACGAGGTCCCACAGGACACATATTACATATGACACACTATCAAGACTGAGAGTCAGAGCAGATCTACCTAGTACATAGAAACAAACACAAAAAGGCAGACAAAATGGAGAGATAAAAAAACAAAACAAAACATGCCTCAAGTGAAAGAACAAGAGAAAAAGAGCTAAATGAAATGAAGGCAAGCTATTTATCAAATATAGGTTGTTTTTTTTTAAATGGGTACAAGATCACTCAAGGAACTTAGTGGTAACTACAGCAGCTTGAAAAGGACATAGGAGCCATAAAAAAGAACCAGTCAGAAAGGAGGAATATAATATCTGAAATGAAGAATACACCAGAATGAATAAACAGTTTGTTGGATGAAGCAGAGGATCAAATCAGCAATTTGGAATACAGGTAGGAGAAAACATTGAATCAGAGCAGCAAAAAGAAAAAAAAAATTTTAATGAGGATAATTTAAAGAACTGTTGGGACAGCATTCACATAACAACATCATAGAGCTACCAGAAGAGAAGAGAGTGAGCGCAAGGGATCAAGAACCTATTTGAAGAAATAATGACTAAAAACTTTCCTAACTTGGTGAAAGAAAATTGCACACCAGCCCAGGAAGCACAGAGAGTCCTAAACAAGATGAATGGAAAGAGACTTACACCAAGACATATCATAATTAAAATGCCAAAGGTTAAAGACAGAGAATCTTTAAAGCAGCAATACAAAAGCAATTAGTTACCTTTAACACTATCAGCTCATTTCTCAACAGAAACATTTAGACAAGAGGCTTGGCATGAAATATTTAAAGTGTTCAAAAGCAAGGGCCTATAACTAAAACTACTTTCCCCAGCAAGGCAATCACTTAAATTTTAAAAAGAAATAAGAAGCTTCCCAGACAAGAAAAAGCTAAAGGAGATATTACCACAAAACCAGTATTACAGTGGTTTGGAGCTCCACAAAATGGGGCAAGAGGGAGTCCAGAAGGTAGGGCTATTAATTTTCCCCAGGCTGATGACTATATGGAGTGGAGTGCTCCACCCCCAAAAATATGGCATCTATGATGTGGGAGTAAGACAAAATGTTAATGGCATCTATGATGTGGGAGTAAGACAAAATTGACGAAGAAGGAGGAAGAGAAGGAGGAGGAGGATGAAGAAGAGGAAGAAGAGGAGGAGGAGGAAGAGAAGAGGAGGAGAATGAGGAAGAATAAAAAGAAGAAAATAGTTATAAAGAATAAAATGACAATAAAGAAATACTTATCAATGATCATTTTAATATAAATGGCTTATATGTGCCAGTCAGAAAACATGGGGTAGCTTAATGGATAAGGAACAAGACCCATATATGTGTATGTGTATGTGTGTGTGTGTGCTTTTTACAAGAGACCAACCTCAGAATAAAAGATTCACACACACAAAAAAAGTAAAAGGATAGAAAAAGATATTTTATCCAAAAGGAAAGTATTAAAAACTGGAATACCAATAATTATATCAGACAAATAGACTTTAAAACAAAGGCTATATAATTAGAGAAGAAGAAGGACACTGCATAATG
This sequence comes from Lasiurus cinereus, assembly GCA_011751065.1. Lineage (NCBI taxonomy): Eukaryota > Metazoa > Chordata > Mammalia > Chiroptera > Vespertilionidae > Lasiurus > Lasiurus cinereus. The sequence continues at coordinate 39,782,673 of JAAGEH010000307.1, forward strand.
ATAAAGGGAAGCAATCCAACAAGAGGATATAATTCTAGTAAACACGTATGCACCCAACATAGGAGCACCTAAATATACAAAGTGAATCTTGATGGACATAGAGAGACTGACAGTATTACAATCATATTAGGTGATTTTAACACCTGCTGACTTCAATGGATAGAGCTTCCAGACAGAAAATTAACAAGAGCAACCTTAAATTGCACACTAGATCAAGTGGATTTAATTTATATTTTCAGAGCATTTTACCCCAAAGCAGCAGAACATACATGCTTTTCAAGTGCACATGGAACATTTTCTATGATGAATCACATGTTAGGACTCAAAAAAAGTCTTAATAAATTGAAGAAGATTGAAATCATATCAAGCCTCTTCTTTGACCATAAGGATAAGAAACTAGAAATCAATCATAAGGGAAAAAAAAACACTAAAAAATGCACAAAACATGGAGACTACATAACATGTTACTAAACAATGAATGGGTTAACTCTGAGATCAAGAAAGAAAGAAAAATGTGCCTTAAATGAAAAAAAGAACCAACAACCCTAAAACTATAAGTCACAGCAAAAGCAGTCCTAAGAGGAAAATTTATAGTATTATGGTCCTACCTCAAGAAACAAATAAAAAAAAATCTCAAGTAAACAATCTACCTGAACACTAAAGGAACTGGAAAAAGAGAAACAACAAAGGCCAAAGTGATAGAAGGAGGAAATAATAAAGACCAGCATAATGAAAGCCTGGGGTGTGGGGGGAGGAGACTGAATATAATGTTGGCTGTGGTTTTTTATTTATGATTTTTATTACATTGAGATATGATCTTTCTATTCCTGCTTTGTTGACATTTTTTATCAAAAATGGCTACTGAATTTTGTTAAATGCTTTTTTTGCATCTATTGATATGATCATATGATTTTTGTCTTTCATTGTTTATGTGATATATCACATTAATCAATTTGCAAATATTAAACCACCTTTGCATTCCTGGGATAAATCCAACTTGGTCTTGGTGAATAAAATTTCTGATATATTGCTGGATCTTATTTGCTTATATTATGTTGAGGATCTTGCCATGTATTTTCCATAGATGTTGGCATATAATTTTCTTTCTTTGTAGTATCTTTATCTGGTTTTGGAATTAGGATAATGCTGGTCTCATAAAAAGAGCTTGGAAGTCTTCCCTCCTCTTGAGTTTTTTTTTTGTGTGTTTTTTAATAGCTTGTGGAGGATTGGTCTTAATTTTTTGAGTATTTGGTAAAACTTCCCTGTGAAGCCAGCCAGTCCACAGCTTATGTCTGCTGGAAGTTTTTTTATTACTGCTTCAATTTTATTAGTTGTTATTGGTCTATTTGGATTTTTCTTTTTTTAAATATATTTTATTGATTTTTTTTACAGAGAGGGATAGAGAGTTAGAAACATCCATGAGAGAGAAACATTGATCAGCTGCCTCCTGCACATGCCCCACTGGGTATGTGCCCACAACTAAGGTACATGCCCCTGACCAGAATCAAACCTGGGACTTTTGAGTCCACAGGCCAACACCCTATCCACTGAGCCAAACCAGTTAGGGCTATTCAGGTTTTCTGATTCTTCCTGATTGGGTTTTAGAAGAGTGTATGTTCCTAGGAATTTGTCCATTTTGCCCGGGTTGTCCAGTTTGCTGTTTGTCATATTTTCTTAAAATCCTTTGTATTTCTGTGGTATCAGTTGTTACTTCACTTCTTTTGTTTCTGATGTTATTTATTTGTGTCCTCTTTCTTTGTCTATTGTTAAATCTGCCGAGAGATTTATCATTCTTGTTTATCTTTTCAAAGAACCAGCTCTTGGTTTCATTGATCTTTTGTATTGTGTTATTTTTTTTAATCTCTATGTCATTTATTTCTGCTCTGATATTTATTATAACCTTTCTTCTACTTACTCTGGGCTTTTTCTCTTGCTGTTGTAATTCTTTTAATTATAGGGTTAGATAGTTTATTAGAGTTTTTTCTTGTTTGATGAGGTAGGCCTGTAATGCTATGAATTTCCCTCTCAGGACTGCTTTTGTTATAATTCATATATTTGGGGTTGTTTTGTGTTCATTTATATTTGCTCCCAGGAAGTTTTTCATCTTTTCCTTGATCTCATTGGTAACCCATTCATTGTTTAATAATGTGCTATTTAGCTTCCATGTGTTTGAAAGATTTTGAATGTTTTTAGTGTAGATGATTTCTAGTTTCATGCCATTATAAGCTAAGAAGATGTCTGATATGATTTCAATCTTCTTGAACTTGTAGAGACTTATTTTATATCCTAACATGTGGTCTATTTTTGAGAATGTTCCAAGGGCACTTGAAAAGAATGTGTATTATGCATCTTTTGGGTGAAATGTTCTGTAAATATCAATTCAGTCCATCTGATGTACTGTGTCATTTAGAGTACATGTTTTCTTGTTGGTTTTTCATCTGGAAGATGTATCCATTGATGTCTATTGAATGTTAATGTCCCCAATTATGACTGTATGGCTGTCAATCTCTCCCATAAAGTACTCCAAGAGCTTTTTTATATATTTAAGTGTTCCTATATTGGGTGCATATATTTTTTAAGCATTATATATTCCTGTTATATCAATTCCTTTATTATTACGTAGTGGCCTTCTTTGTCTCTTATGACCTTTGCATTGAAGTCTATTTTATCAGATCTAAATATTGCTACCCTTGCATTTTTTCATTTCCATTTGCATGGAAAATTTTTTCCACCCCTTTACTTTTATCAGGTGTGAGTTTTTTGTTTGAGGTGGCTCTATTGTAGACAACATATATTGGGTCATGTTTTCTTATCCTTTTAGCTACCCTATTCTTTTGATTGGAGCATTCAATCCATTTACATTTAAGGCTATTATTCTTAGGTACTTATTTATTGCCATGGTGCTCCAGGTAGGGAGCCAGGCATAAGGTTGAAACACCACGTTCGTAAGGGGGGATCTTTGCAGCTGAGATCTTTCCAAGTTCTCAGCCATCACAAGTGAGTGCGGGGCCATGCCTTTTAACATCTCCACCCTTCCTACCATTTTTGAGGTGGCTTCTGTAAATCCTTGGTTATAAGACTTAACGTTCAGCTAATCTTTAGTTAGTTATTCAGGTTAATTGTTCTATAATTTAGTTGTATTTCCAGTTTGAACCTGGGAGGAGATAAATGAAACTTCTACCTACTCTACTGCCATCTTTTTCCCACCTTGGAGGAAGATTTCCACACTGAGATTTCATGCATGTAAGAATTTGCGAAAGTAAAATAAACTACCATAAAAGCAATTATAGTTTTGTTTTTGTAGTTGTTCAAGAACTAGCTAGATGATAATTTATCAAGAATATTGTGAAACGAGAAGAGATTTCTACATTAAAAAGGGATTTGTCCAAAGGTTACCTCTGGATACTGATTCTGTGATTGTCTGTGAGTTCTCTGATTCTATGATTCCAGATGCTTTTTTTCTCTATTGTTCTGGAGATGGCATTAATATCGTTGCTCTTTTATTCCCATATATATTCTATTGGCTGATATGTTTCTCTACTCTCTTTCTTTCTTGGAAATATAGATGAGGTATTGTCAGAAAACTTTCTGGACTATAAGAACCGTGGAGTCAATGGTTCTCATCGGGGCCAGATCATCTGGAAGATTGATGCCAGCTCCTACTTTGTGGAACGTGAGTACTTTTCCCATTCTTGTTGTCCAGGATGAAGCAGAATTCAACTGCTTTGTTCTTTGTACTGTTGTATTGCCTGCACTTAGAAAGATGCCATGTGAAAGGGAGACATAGATTTGATGAGATGCTTAAAAATAGTTTGTAATGTACAACAGCTGGGTAACACCCATACAGAATAACCCATAGAGCCACTCCTTTAATTTCAAGGAAAATTTTTGTTCACATTTCATTCATCAGCCTCTGGACTCAAGACCTTATGGCTCACATCCTTTAATTTTTGTTCCATACTCCTCTAGCTGCACTTCAACTTTGTGGTAGTTGCCCCTTTTGTATCCTCTCATCCAGTTTTGGCTTTCATTGGCCCAACTCTTCAGTGCTCCTTGCTGCCAACCTGTTTCTTTGATTTCTGATCTACTGACATTTCTGAATGTGTAAACTTGTCATTATGTATCTTATTTTCTAAAATTTCCTGCTTTCTTTGAAAATGAATCATTTTCACAGTTATGGAAGGATGTTTGTCATAGGATCTCATACTGGTATATTTCCCATTGCATGAGGGACTACCTATATGGATCTTGTATTTGCCAGATTACCTTTAATCTACAACTCCTTTCCCCTATTTGGATAATGAGAGTGCTAACTACAAATCCATTCATGCATTATCTTGTTCACAGTTGGTATTCATTCCCTATAAAACTTCTAAAGGAAATGATGAATAGTTTATTCTTTTAACTGCCCAGTGCTCAGAGGGGATGGTACATGACCAGGAATCTAAAGTTATCTGTTATCATTTGATTGTGGTTCAGGATATACTACATCCTTTAGCATGCTTTGCTTTCATTTATATTTACTCTTATTTTCATTCATTCACACAATGAACATTTTGTGAGAACTATTATATTCTGAAGACTATAGATTTGATGATAAAAGGCCTGTGTCTGCCCTCTAGAAATTTATGGTGTCTCTGCTTCTAGAAAGAACACAATCCCTTCCCACATTTTTTGCATTTGCACATACAGAAAGAGGTAGACTGTTAAGAGATTTGATACTATCAGATATAGAAAGGACATGATTTTATGGGATGTGGTTGCTGGCCTGGATTTTGAGTTAGACATAATGAAATTCCCAGTAAGATATTTCCTTTTATTAATACTTACCTCCCTGATTCTAGTTTTTCTCCTCTCTAATTCATCTTGCATACTGGTACCAGAAAAATGCCTTTAACCCAATTCTACTACCAACTGCCCAAAAGCCTCTTGGCTCTGCTTTCTTTTTGCATCAGCTGAAACTTCTCTGCCTAGCTGCCAAGCCCCAGAAAATGTACCCTCCTCCTCCCTCAGTCCTACTTCCATATGTTTTAATACCAGTATCTTCCCCTATTCCACAGATGATATCATTGATTATGAAGAAGGTGGGTGGGTTTGATTTGGGGATAAAGATAGGCCACAGCTAATGGTACCCAATAGGGATTCCCAAATGCCAGTAAGAGCAAAAAGGTAAAAACTTCATTAGCCATGAATATTAGACATAATAGTTGACTATATACCCAGTCTACATTCAAAGTTTAGTGGAAGAATCCTTCCTTATTACATACCTATTTTTCTTTTGCAGGGAGTTTTAACTAATTGAGACATAGACAAATTTAGGGTAAAAATACAGTATCTGTGCAAAATGGTGCAAGCATGAGCAAAATTTTCAACTTTTTATCTTTCTAGAGCAAGGAAATAAATATAAAGGATAATATTAGCTCTCATGATTGTTTCTTCATTCTACATGTGTCAATGTGTAAAAGGTGAATTTGTATGTAAGTTAATCTATCAATAGTGCTATTCTTTTCAAGGCAATTTTTACAAGGTTTATGTGGCATACAGAACGTTTCCTATATATTCATCTCAAATAACAAATATTTTAAAATAATTGTCTTCACCTGCAGTTTGAAGATATACCTTAAATATCATTAGAAAAATATAATTAAAATAAGTTCTGTAAAATATATAAAATATTATCATAATTGAGTGAATATATACAAACTTGCAATGTAGTAATATCCTATTATAAATAAATGGCTTGCCAATTCATATTCAACATAACTAAAAGTTCAGTACAGCACTTTAGAAAAATGACATTTTAAAAATGTTCTTTGGCAACCTCAAGAAGATCCCACTCCACAATATTTATATTTATACCTGTTGGACTAGCAATAGCTCAGTGTTTTAGAAAAATGAGTGAAAGTGAAATTGAAAATGTGGATATTTATATTTGCAAATACATCAAATGAGTGATCAACATACTAAGAATGTATTCTGTACAAATATAACTTTGTCAATAAATGTACCAACACAAAGCATAATTGAACTTCCAAATAATTAAAATATTAACTCAGGACTCATATATAAAACAAACAATTTAAAATCTAATAATGAATCACAGCTTTAGGTGTCTGGATGCATTAAAAGTGTATATAGGAGAATCCAAGATGGCGGCATAGGTAAACACCTACACTACTGCCTCGCACAACGATTTCAAAACTACAACTAAAAGACAGAACAGACATCATCCAGAACCACAGGAAAGCTGGCTGAGTGGAAATTCTACAACTAGAAGGAAAGAGAGGGGCTCACAGAGACCCAGAGGAGCTGTAAAAAGCTGAAGTACGGAGACACGTGCATGGAGAGAGCAAGAGACGGCGAACCTGGCTGGCTTTCTCTGGCGGAAGGGAGACTGAGACTCTCAAAGGCATTGAACTCCTTATCCTACGACACTGAGCCCCAGATCCAGCCGAAACTCATACGGGGGGAGTTTGGACTGTGAAAAGGGAGAAGTGCAAGGAAATTTAGGGGAGTCGCAAAGAGGACCAACTGCTGATTGTGCCGCTGGCTTTCACGAGTGGGCAGGAGACAGACCCTCCCAACTGTGCCACTTCTAACTTCACTAAACCCCAGTTTCGGGCGAGACCCTGGGGATCCAGAATCCTGTGGTCTGGAGCACAGGGGCGCCGGAGGGGCAGCAGTCTAGAGGCACTGCGAGACAGCAATGCACACACAGGGATTACCCAGTCACGTGAGACTCAGGAGCCATGGAGGGCGGGGCCGACTGGAAGGCAAGGCGATCCCTTAAGCCCTGAGACTCCACCCTCCCAAGCTCAATAGAGAGGCTTTTTCGGTTTTTCAAGTCTGGTATCATAAGGCTGAATCCAACACAGAAGATCTCCCAGCACAGTGAAAATGCCGAGACAAGAGAAGAGATCACAAACAAAAGAAATGGAGGAAAACAAACGACTGGATAAAGAGTTCAAAATCACGCTTATAAGGTTTTTCAAGAATATCCTAGAAGAGTTGGATAAAGTTAGCAAGTCCCAAGAGGAGATGAAAAAGGACCAACTAGAGATGCAAAAGATCCAACTAGAGATGATAAAGGACCAAATAGAAATTAAACATACACTGACTGAAATAAAAAATAATATACAGAGACCTAACAGCAGACTAGCGGAAGGCAAGAATCAAGTCAAAAATTTGAAATATAAAGAATCAGAAAACACTCAACTGAAAAAGCAAGAAGAGAAAAGAATCCAAAAATGTGAAGATAATGTAAGGAGCCTCTGGGACAGCTTCAAGCATACCAACATCAGAATTGTGGGGGTGCCAGAAGAGAGAGAGCAAGATACTGAAAACCTATTTGAAAACTTCCTACACCTGGTAAAAGAAATAGACTTACAAGTCCAGGAAGCACACAGAACCCCATATAAAAGGAATCCAAAGAGGACTACACCAAGACATCATCATTAAAATACCAAGAGCAAAAGACAAAGAGAGAATATTAAAAGCAGCAAGAGAAAAACAGTTCATTACCTACAAGGGAGTACCCATACGACTGTCAGCTGAGTTCTCAACAGAAACGATGCAGGCCAGAGGGGAGTGGCAAGAAATATTCAACGTGATGAATATCAAGAACCAAGAAAAAGCTATAGGAGTTCATCAACTCCAGTATTATATGAAATGCTGAAAGGTACTCTTTTAGAAGAGGAAGAAGAAAAAGGTAAAAGATAAAAAATTATGAACAACAAATACATATCTATCAACAAGTGAATCTAAAAATTAAGTGAATTAAAAATTTGATCAACAGAATAAACTGGTGAATATAATAGAATCAGAAGCACAGAAAGGGAGTGGACTGATAATTCTCAGGGAGAAAGTGGGAAGGGGTGTACAGGGAGTGACTGGACAAAAATCATACACCTATGGACTCATCAATTAGGAGGGAAGGTAAAGGTAGAGGGAAGGGTGGGAGGGGGGTGGAGGGAAAAAAAGAGAGACAAATGTAATAATCTGAATAATAAAGATTTAATTTTTAAAAAATTAAAAAAAATAGAAGTGTATATATGGTCTGCCTGCCACGGCTCTCACATTACAGTAGGGGAGACAAGCACGTATTTCTTCTGTGTTCTCTGTCAATGAAGAAGCACACTCAACCCAGCTTTGGGCCACAGAATTGATCACCATTCGCGGATAAGAGGAGCTATAGGCAGGCTTGGCCAGTAAGAAACAAGGACTGGTATTGGGGGCAAGATGGTAGAGAGGTCACGTAGGCAAAGAACAGCAGGAGGGCAGGAGGGGAAGCATAGACTAATGCAGGTGCAAAAAGTTGAGGATTGAATCTGAGGAGGGTGAAGGGGAGGAGAGATCACCTAGTGTGAAGGATTAAAGATGGCGACAAATTCCTTGACATACTTCTCATTGAGAGGTGGAGTCCATGTCCCCTCCTTGGGCCTGGGTAGGCTCTGTGATCCTGTGCTGATTTCATGCTGAAGTGATCCTGTTCCAGCTTCTAAGTTGAGGCCTGAACAAACTGGTAGCATCTACTTCATACCTCTTCGAACACACACTCTTAGAGCCCTGAGACAGAGGTGCTGTGAGAAGCCCAAAATAGCCACATGAGAGGCTACATGGAAAGAGCATGCAGCCAGCCCAGCTGCCCACAACCATTCCCACCCAGGGGACAGCAGAGAGCCAGCCCAGAGATGCTATCCATCACAACAGCATGGGAGACTGTAAGGGGGAGCTGCCAAGTTGTGCCCAGTCACTTAAAATAATTGTGAGAGATAATACTACAGTTCTAGTGTAAGCTGTTCAGTTTTTGGTCTGATTGTTATGCAGCAATAGTTATGTAACATCAGAGAAACCAAAAGAGCAGGATTATGGCAGTCAGGGAGGAGAAACTATAAAAGGGGACATCATCTGCATGACCTGCTGAGTGCCAACAGCGGTATCATGGAAGACACAGTTCAGAATGTATCCTCAGAGAGTTGTCACCTGGGGATTATGGTGATGTTTGTAAAAATGCGAGTCAACAAGCTGATAAGAAAGACAGCAAGGTGAGCAGTTCCCTCCAGCTTGCTCAGAATGATCCTGGCTTTGGCTCCGAGCCTGGTTTTAGTAAATCTGCATTCACAGAGAAGAGGCAAAAATGTACAAAGCACTGCTCCGGGCAGAGTGTCTGTAAGAGCGGTGTCGAGGTGGCAGCTTGAAAAATTGAATCAAGATGGCTTGAACATGTGGACAGACTGCATGAAAGGAGCCATCAAATTGGAGTTCTTATTTATTTATCACTTACTTCTGTTCAACTTCTTGGCAACACTCTTACATCCTTTTATTTTACGCTGACAAGAGCAGCAAGACATGGGTGACATCACCCTTGTATTTGAGGAAAAAGCTTGAGAGATGTGATAGCTTGTGTAGTAGGTAATGGAGCTGGATTTATTTTCCCAGGCTTGTTTGCTTATGCTCATCAACCTGAGGGAAGAGCCTATGGGGATGTTGAAGCGGTGGGACAGAGAGGGACATTTGATAATTTGAGGCCCATAAAGATGCAGAGAATAGTTGATGACACCAGCCTTTCCAAGAAGCCCTCTATAGACTGGATGATTGGAAGTGTGAGAGGAGCAGAACAGGGATGGAGAGATGGAAGGAAGAAATGTGTGCTGACCACTCTGCAGGCCCCCTTTTCTTAACAAGAGAGAAACAGTACTTTCAGGCATTACATTTAAGTTTTTAATCCATTTTAGTTTATTTTTGTATGTGATGTAAGAGAGTGGTTCAGTTTCATTTTCTTTGCATGTATCTGTTCAATTTTCCCAACACCACTTGTTAGACATTGTTATTACTCCAGTGTATATTCTTACCTCCTTTGTCATAGATTAGTTTACCTATAAGCAAGGGTTTATTTCTGGGTTTTCTATTCTGTTCCATTGATCTGTGTGTCTGGATTTTGTTGTTATTGCTGCTGTTGCTATTTTCCTCCTGGTACCATACTGTTTTGATTATTATAGCTTTGTAGTATAGTTTGAGATCAGGGAGTGTGATTATCTTCAACTTTGTTCTTCTTTTTCAAGATTGCTTTGGCTATTTGGTTTTTGTTTTGTTTTTTGTGGTTTCATACAAATTTTAGAATTATTTGTTCTAGTTCTGAAAAGTTTGATATTGGTATTTTGATAGAAATTGCACTGAACCTGTCCATTGCTTTAAGTAGTATGGTCATTTGAATAATATTAATTCTTCCTATCTGTGAGCACAGTATATCCTATCATTTAAGTGTGTCCTTTTCAATTTATTTCTTCAGTCTCTTACAGGTTGCAGGTAGAGTTTTGGTTAAGTTTACACCTACTTATTTTATCCTTTTGTATGCATTTATGAATGGGATTTTTTCATTTCTCCTGATTTTTCATTATTAGTGCATGACAAGTTTCTGTGTATTAATTTTGTATTCTGCTACTTTATTGAATTCATGAATTAAGTTTATTAACTTTTGTTGGATCCTTTACTATATAGTTTTTCATATATAGTATCATGTTATCTATGAATAGTGACAGTTTACTTCTTCCTTTCCTATTTGGGTGCTTGTATTTCTTTTTCTTATCTGGATGCTGTGTCTAAGACTTCCAGTGCTATGTTGAATAACAGTGGTGAAAGTAGGCATCTTGTCTTGTTCCTACTCTTTGAGGAAAAACTTTCAGCTTTTTATTATTGAGTGTGATGTTAACTTGTCATATATAGCCTTTATCAAGTTGTGACATGATCCTTCCATACCACGTTGTTGATAGTCTTTTTATCATAAATGGATGTTGAGTTTTGTCAAGTCCTTTTTCTACATCTATTGATTTTTTCATTTTTTTAATATATTTTATTGATTTTTTTACAGAGGGGAAGGGAGAGGGATAGAGAGTCAGAAACATCGATGAGAGACATCGATCAGCCACCTCCTGCACGCCCCCTACTGGGATGTGCCTGCAACCAAGGTACATGCCCTTGACCGGAATTGAACCTGGGACCTTTCAGTCCGCAGGCCGATGCTCTATCCACTGAGCCAAACCGGTTTTGGCTATTGATTTTTTTTTATACTTGGTTTTGTTTGGATGTGATGGATCATATTAATTGTTTTACAGATGCTGAACCCATAAAACTCCTAGAAGAAAATATAAGAAGTAAACCGTCTGACATCAATCTGAGTAATATCTTTTTGGACAGATGAGGGCAGAGAGAGGCCAAATTTGGCAGGAGAATATGTGGGTCAGATGAAAGAAACTGACCTAACTAAGATGAAGCTGTGTCTAGACTTACAGCCAAATGGGTGAGGCCATGTCTGAAGGGCATGGCAAGCTAATTACCACAATATCCAATTATACAACAGACACAGCAGATGGACATGAAGGTGGCTAGGATCATCCAGGAGGGTAGTCTGTGCTTGTCTTTGGAGATCTGTGCATGGGTTACAAGATCTGACCCCTGAGTTGTCATTTGGGTACGTCTTTATCCTGAGTGGAGAGATGATAATACTAATAGCTACAGCTAAGCATATCTGCACTCTCCTGATTTGCCAGGCACCACGTGGAGTACCTCACATAAATTGTTCATTTAATCTACATAAAAACCATAGTTGAAAGATGTTATTTTCCTTTTTGTTGATGAGAAGTCTGAGGGACAGAAAGATAATATAGAGACCTAGTATTTACAGGGATTAACCAATGGAGGAGCCAGGATTTGAGCCTAGGCAGTCTGACCTTTTAGCCACTCTGATGTCCTGATAAGACCAAAGTAGGCCAGAAAGTCTTCCACCACTAGAAGTACAAGTGCAAGGCAGAACTTCAGTATCGATGTCTGGCCCATTGGAGGGTGGGATATCAGGTAATATCCTGGATAAAACTTTGAAGTTAGAATCAGTGATGGGGAACACCTCCCACAGTGATTGTCAGAGGTGATCCAAATATTTTCTCAGACATCACGGGGCTAATAAATCCTTGACCAGAAGAAGGAAAGTTAAGATGATTCACATCCAGCCTTCCTTTCATCCAGATTATTCTGAGTGGGGAGCTCAGGCTGCACCATAAAAACTGTAAAGAAAGTCAAATTAGAACACAGAGATTATCCAAGATTTCAAACACATTCTAGTATGTCCAGAATCTCCATGTATTTGTTATGTGCACATGAATCCCATTTGTGTACACAATTCTAAAAGTATTACTTATCTCCTACAGAAAATTTGAGGGCAAAAAATCAAAGTAAAAATGATACATTATTTAGGCACTGTATAACATTTTATAATATTTTTTATTGCTAGCATCTTCCCTTGGGTGGGTTTTATAAATATTTATTAAATTAATGAATTAATTGAATAAGCTAATGCTCATACCTTCTATGCAAGAAACATGAGTCTTATTCTCAAGGGCAACAGCCTCAGATGGCACCTGGAGGAAGACAGAGCAATATGGGTAGAGGGAGGGAGCCAGGTGGTCCCTGGTCAGATACAGAGCAAGAGGGTGCCATAGAGAGAGAATAGAGTTGATTGACATATCTAACTTCTTGGAATAAGGAGGTGGCAAAGAGGTACCACCTTTGAAAGCAGAGGACTCTGCTGTCTAGCAAACATGGCCCAATCCACACTGGGATTCTGACCAAGCAGTTTAGTAATTCCTCTTCCTTTGCTGCTGGGAAGTAGACACTAGAAGAGCAGTGGGAAAGTAGGGTATTTCTTTCTCAATTTGCACTTTTCCCTTTTGACCCACGGAGCCTTCAGCCAAATCTGTGGTCACGCACAGCTGCAATTTTGGTAGTAAGGACAAAGACCCACAGAAGTCAGGGAAGTCTGCCTGCACACCAGGCGTGCCTTCCCAGGCACTTGTCACTCCTCCTCTGCACCCCCATCTGGGACAGATGAGATGTACCCCCAGAAGTTTCTGACAGAGCAGCAAGTCTCCAGTCATCTTAGTCATACACACTAGTTTTGGACAACAAAGAATGAGTTCAGAGTCCAAATAATATAAAACTCCTCAAAAAGTCTCATTAATCAAGATATCAGTATCTTGTGTATCCCAGTTTTTCGATAGTCTAGACTCTCGAGTTTTTGCTACCCTCCAACACCCATGAAATCTAGAAAACGCCTTGTTCATTGCAGCAGCTTCTAATCTAAACCCTGTTTCCCTCTTTCCAAGCAAAGCCGAAGTTTGCAGAATCTGGTCTGTATTTAGACCCCCATTGCTAACCAGTTGTGTTACTTAAAGGAGAAGGCAAACAAAAACAGAAAAGAAAAAGGAGAAAATTGTCTTTGTTTCAGCTTCACCAGAATGAGCACCCATCTCTCCCAGGTTGTTCAAAGGCTTATGAGCTGAGAACACAAGTCAGAAAACTCATTTTTTAAGGGAGGAACTATGTCATTATGCCTCCCATATGCTTGGGGGGGGGGAAATACAGTTATAAATACTGAACCCTGTACCACAGAATAACATACAAAACATTCCTATTTTTTATACAAATTCCAGAAATTTTAACCTATACACTCAAAGCCTTTTTTAAAAAATATATTTTATTGATCTTTCACAGAGAGGAAGGGAGAGGGATAGAAAGCTAGAAACATCGATGAGAGAGAGAGACATCGATCAGCCGCCTCCTGCACGCCCCCTTCTGGGGATGTGCCCGCAACCAAGGTACATGCCCTTGACCTGAATCGAACCTGGGACCCTTCAATCCGCAGGCTGATGCTCTATCCACTGAGCCAAACCGGTTTCGGCTCAAAGCCTTTTTATTGGGACTTCTGTTCTTATATTTAAAAACCTCTTAATCTCTTTCTCTCTCCAGTAATAATTATCCCTGGAAAAAAAAAAGTGGTTTCTTTTACAGCGTGAGTTTTCTATAACAGAACATGAGTTTCTAGTGAAAACTAAACCGTTAGGGCCTAGGTGACTTTTTAGTAAAGGAAAAGATAACTACCATAATAATATAAAGAACATGAAATATTTGTCAGAGAGAGAAGAGTATGTTATGTCAATCCTCACAAAAAGTTTGGGGGTAAAAAATAAGGAACATGAAAAAAAAACACAAAGTAATTTACAATTAGACCTCACCACTAGTCTAATTACAGGCAGTTCCCAAATTGGAGAAAAACACATTTTAGGCAAACAGTTAAAAAAAAGAACATTCACACATCAGAACCAGTTGAATGGAAGCTCTTAGTGCTTGACACAGAGTGATCCACTGACCTTATAGGCACACAAAGCGCACAAGAGTTGGACTCTTCGAAGATCCATCCCCTTCCTGGACTGGACACTGGGTAGCCTTCCCCACGCCCTCCTCTTGCACCCCCAGCTCACACCGTCCCCCCCACCCCCACCCCCACCCCCACCCCCC
>JAAGEH010000307.1:39799435-39906137 GCA_011751065.1 Lasiurus cinereus
TGTGTGTGTGTGTGTGTGTGTGTGTGTGTGTGTGTGTGTGTGTCAGAGAGAGAGAGGGGGGGGGAGAGAGACTGATAGATTATTAATAGTTAGATAGACAGACATGCATCTCAAAATAATAAAGAGGAATGAGATCTGAAAGCAACCATATAAAAATGCATACCACATTTTGTAAGAGAAATGTCAAGCTACAGTAGAGAGCCAGATATTTCTAACAATCTCATGCTTAACCACAGTGAATAATAAAACTTCCTTTGGAACACATTTTAAAATTTCTGGGTTTCAAATATTTACATTTTCATATGTTTTAATTTCTTCTTAGGCTTATATTAAATGACATGCCCATAAAGCATTGCATAAAATCATTTCACAGGCAATAAATGGTAGAACATTTATGTGGGAATGCAGCATATTTCTTAACCTCAAACCTGCCTTTAGAACTCATCTTAAACAAGAAGTCAGGATGCAATACCTTCCTGACCAAACGAACATCTTTACTTCCTGGAAAATATTTATCACAGCTACAGTTGCCTCCACTCGCATACTATCAGGCTGGAGCTGAGATGACTTTGTAAATAATGTTAGCAAAAAGTCATGAGTTTGACCTAGACTGGTTTGGCTCAGTGGATAGAGCGTGGGCCTGCGGACTGAAAGGTCCCAGGTTTGATTCCAGTCGGGGGCATGTACCTTGCTTGCGGGCACATCTGCAGTATGGGGCATGCAGGAGGCGGCTGATCGATGTCTCTCTCTCATCGATGTTTCTGCCCTTCTATTCCTTTCCCTTCCTCTCTATAAAAAAAAAAAAAAAAATCAGTAAAATATATTTTAAAAAAAGTCATGAGTTTGTAGAATTTTATGAAACTTTAAATGTGTCTCACCTCTGAGTTTAATAACTTCTGAGATATACATTATCTTTTGGTGCCAGATCTGTTTTGATGCGGTAAAGATCAAAATACCCTGAATAGCCAGCCAAAGAATATTTAAATAGGAAGAACCAAAATATGTACGGTTTAAGTAGGAAAGAACAAATGTAGTATCCATTGTTATCATTGCATGTTTATGCTCGTTTTAGCCTACCATTAAATGTGCAGTTTAGCCCAGCCTGCATGGCTCAGTGGTTGAGCATTGACCAATGATCAAAATACCCTGAACCAATACCAGGGGGTCATGGTTTGATTCCTGATCAGGACACAGGCTGGTATTGAGAGCTCAATCCCCAGTGTGGGGCATGCAAAAGGCAGCCGATCAATGATTCTCTCTCATTATCGATGCTTCTATCTCTCTCTCCCTTTCTCTTTAAAATCAATAAAAATAAATATATTTTAAATGTGCAGTTTAATTTCACACTTTTAAAAAATAGATTGAAATGCTCATACTTGATTCTTGTAATGCTACAAGGCTCAATTAAAAGTATAGTATTTGTTGTGTCCTCAGGAAAGTTAAATTCTGAGAAGGAGCAAGCTAGATGTTTATATTTTTTAATAGAGTTAGAAACAATCCATTGCAATTGGTCTACTCAGGCAAATACAGCACTATGTTCAGCCTGCTGAAGGCCCAAGTATAGGTTTGAAAAAGAAGAGTCTACAACATTAAAGAAGTTTGATCCCTGATTATGCCTGTACATATTGACACTTTGAGAGTTAAAGAGTGGTCCATCCTGAGTTTGCAGTCCTGACCTGTTAGTTGATGTCTGTTGCTCTGTGTCAGCCAGGTGGGAAGAAGAACAGACAAGGAAGGAGAGAGCTTTTCAGTATGAAAAGGGCTAATGACTGAGACCGACCAGCCTTTCAACTCATTGATCCTGGCTCTGTCTTCCTCTAATTCCTTATCAAATGAGACTCTATGAGACTCTTAGAGACACAGACCTATAAAATAATTAATTTCTTCTGCTAAGCAGCTCAGCATCCCTGAGATGCATCTTGCACTGAGGCTTAAGAGTAGAGACATATCAGTAGGTTTTCATACAAGCTGCAACCAAGTGCATAGGCCCATCAGAGGCACCTGCTCAATAGGAGGTGTTCTAATAATCTCTTTGTATTCTTTTTGGGTTGAAGTAGTAAGCTCTAGTGATGCCATCATTACTTTCCATCTTATATAAGGCAGCTTGATGATAACATCCAATCACTACTCTTACAGCATCAAGGGTAATTAGACGCAGGATAAAGAGAGAGAACAAGGCCACACAACCTATAAACCAGGGGTAGAGAACCTTTTTTTCTGCCAAGGGCCATTTGGATATTTATCACATCATTTGTAAGCCACACAAAATTATCAACTTAAAAATTAGCTTGTTATATTCGGTCAAACATTTAATTAACTCACCCTTAATGCCTTGGCAGGGCCAGACCAAATGATTTCGTGGACCTTATGTAAGGAAAGGGCTGGATGTTCTTCACCCCTGCTATAAACAAAGACACTTTTGAGCCACAAGTTATCCCGTTTTCCATTTTTCTTAAGTGCAGATTATCTCCTAGTACTCAGATTTTTTAAACTGTTTTTTGCAAATATACAATGTACTGTATTTTCCAGTGTATAAGATGACTTTTTAACCCAGGAAAACCTTCTCAAAAGTCAGGGATCATCTTATACATGGGGTGTCATCTTATAGGGTGAGTATATCCCAAACTCTATATTTTAACTGGAAAAGTTGGGGGTCGTCTTATACACTTAGTCGTCTTATATGCCGGAAAATATGGTATATAAACATAACTCTGCCTTTGAATAAATACTCAGAATGATTTCTGATTAAAATGTACCTAAAAGAGAATGAAAGCCAAGACTCTAGCTGTTTTTATTAACCCATTAACAGGTATATGTTGAGCAGTGATAGAAAAGAAAGCATTTTCACAACTTGGCTTGCAAATTGCTTTAGATTACCCATGCAAAAAAATTGTGTTCTAAAATTTCTCAGAAAGAAAATTAAGTAAAGGAGACTTGAGAGTTGCTTCTTAATGCCATGCACAGGTTTCTCCCTAATAAACAGTTTCCTGGAAATTTCTAAATAATAAGACAGGTCAGAAGAAATGGAGATACAGCAGTTTAACACTATACTTTGCTAAATCAGAACACGTTATAATTAAACATTTGTTGACTATCATTCTAGTCCCTTAGTGTCTGTTTCAATAAACACTTACTTTGAAAATTAGAATATAAAAAGGCATTGTTTACACAAGTAGTTACAAAGGGGCTCTAATCTATATATATAAAAGGCTAATATGCAAAGTGTCCCCTTGGAAGTTCAACCAGGAGACCAGGAGTTCGATCACTCACTATGACGTGTGCTGATCACCAGGAGTGGCACAGAATGAAGGAAGGCCCCAACCAGCAGCAGGAAGGCCCTGATAGACCCTGATCACCAGCCAGGCCCAGGGACCCTACCCATGCACAAATTTTGTGCATCAGGCCTCTAGTGTTACAATAATGTTGTTTGAATTTCCATTTCTCTGAAAAGTACACCTCATCCCCACTGGCATTTCTCCCTCTATTACTGGGAAAAGACATCAGGCTGCTAGAAGCTTGTTTTAATCAATACTAGCCTAATAAAGTCACAATGCTGCTGCCTTCACGGAGTGTAGAGAAATAACTTAATAAAACATGTTTGTTTTGGAATATATCTATGACAATGCTTGTCTCCTATTTTTCTTCTTACAGATTTTTAAAAGCATTGGATCTTATGAAACTGTCCAGGAGCAAGGAAGTCGGAGGCTGATCAGCTTTTCTCTCTCAGGTATGTTTTGCTTGCTGAAAGCCTGTGGAAAGAACAAAAATGTCAACCGTCAGGAGAGCTGCTTTAATTTGACTCTTACTTAAAAGTTACTCAACCTCTCTGTGCCTCAGCTTCTCCATCTGTTAAACAAAAATTAAAAGTATCAGCTTCACTTCCCCTGGCCTCATGAGGATATGGAGGATTCAATAAATAATAGATGCATAAGCATTCTGAGATGATGAGAGGAGAAACTGTTAATTCTACTTTTCCTCATTGCCAAGTAGCAGTAATTGAGAGTTTTTCTAAAATAGAAGTAAAGGAAATCCTGGGGAGAGAAGCAGCTGGCAGACCCTTGTCTAAATAAAATCTTAATTAAGCCAAACTGAGCTGCTCAAAAAAGAAAAATACATTCATGGAAAAACCAGTGTAAGCCATGTAAAGTCTTTTATTTAATTAAGAGTAATTTAGTTAATTTTTTCATTTCAATATGTACCATAGCACTGTAATATGTTAACAATGGGTAAAGGACATTGTACTGTTTCTGCAACGTTCTGTAAATCTAAAATAATCTCAGCGTGAAAAGTATAAAAAAAATGAGTTGCTCTGGCTAAAATTCTCTATAAAGTTCTGAGCCCCACACACTCAATTTCACCTTAAGTGGTCTTTGGAGGTATGCAGTGGCATGAAGCTCTGGGATTCTGGTGAGTACAGTTTGAGAAACTATTGCCTTAGCTTGTTGTCAAATCAACAACTGTTATAGGGGATAAATGTCAGAGAGCTGAGATCATACTCATGCACTGTCCTTGAGAGATGGACAGTCAACTGGGGCTATTCATGTTTAAGTGAGCACCAGTAAAAGAAATGTGTGTCTAATGATTTATTGATAGGCGGTTATAGAAAAGTTACAGGATACAAGGTTAATATACAAAAAGTCAATCACTTTCTATACAGCAGCAATAAACAAGTGGAATTTGAAATTAAAAATACAATACCATTTACATTAGCCCTGGGCATGGGGTTTAATGGAATGGTAGGGCCAAGAGTGATGTGTGCTGCAGTTAGGGCCCTGGGACTGTTAGTGTTCTCCTGCTCAGCCCTCACTACCGTCAATCAAGCCTTCTTACCTGGAGACCTAGACACCTCCTTCTCAGAGAGGCAGTTGGTTGGCAGAACATTATTAAGAGAGATGGAGGAAGACACAAATAAATGAAAAGATATTTTGTGTTCATGAATTAGAAGAATCAACATAGTTAAAATGACCATATTATCTAAAGCAAGTTTTAATGCAATCCCCAACAAAATCCCACTATGGAAAACAGTATAGAAATTCCTCAAAAAATTAAAAATAGAGTTACCATATGACACAGCAAGCCTTCTTCTGGGTATGTTCCTGAAAATTTTGAAACATTTATTCATAAAAATATATGCACCCCTATGTTTATTGCAGTATTCACAGTGGCAAAGACATAGAAACCATATTGTCCCTCAATAGATAATTAGATAAAGATGTGTTATATATATACAATGGAATACTAAAAGAAAAGCTGAAATACTACCAATTATGACAAAATAGTTGGATCTTGAGAATATCATACTAAGCAAAATGTCAGGCACAAAATGTTAAGAATCATATGATTTCACTCATATGTGTAATATAAAACTTAAAGCAATAAATGGGTTAGTGAACGTTAGAAGGGGTCAAATGTATGGTGACTGGAGGTGATTTGACTTTGGGAGGTGGCTACACACTGCAATATACAAATAATATATTATAGAATTACACACTTGAAATCTGTAAAATTTTATTATCCAATATAATCCCAATAAATTTAATTTTAAAAAAAGACATAAAAACAGAAATGGGGAGGAATCCAAGATGGCGGCATAGGTAAACACCTACACTGCTGCCTCGCACAACAATTTCAAAACTACAACTAAAAGACAGAATGGACATCATCCAGAACCACAGGAAAACTGGGTGAGTGGAAATTCTACAATTAGAAGGAAAGAGAGGGGCTCATGGAGACCCAGAGGAGCTGCAAAAAGCTGAGGTATGAAGATGCACACATGGAGAGAGCAGATGCCAAAGTACCTGGCTGGCTTTCTCTGGCAGGAGGGAGACGGAGACTCCCTACTACATTGAACCCCTTATCCTATGGCACTGAACCCCAGGTCCAGTTGAAACTCATACAGGGGGGAGTTTGGACTGTGAAAAGGGAGAAGTGCATGGAAATATAGGGGAGCCATGAAAGGGCAGAAGTCTGGTGGCACGCACAGAACTGCACGCAGAAGGCCAACTGCTGATTGTGCCGCTGGCTTTCATGAGTGGGCGCGAGACAGAGCCTCCCAACTGCACCACTTCAAACTTCATTAAACCCCAGTTTCGGGCGAAACCCTGGGGACCCAAAGTCATATGGTCCCAGAGGGCAGGGGAGCTGGAAAGGTGTGGTCTAGAGACACTGTGTGCATGCACAGGGACCACTCCAGCAATTACCCAGAGACATGTGAGACTCAGGGGCCATAGAGGGTGGGCCAACTGGAAGTCAAGGCAGTCGGTTAAGCCCTGAAACTCCACCCATCCCAAGCTCAACAGAGAGGCTTTTGCAGTTTTGCAAGTCTTGTATCATAAGGCTGAATCTAACACAGAAGTTCTCCGGGCATAGTGAAAATGTGGAGACAAAGGAAGATATCACAAACAAAAGAAATGGAGAAAAACAAACAACTGGATATAGAGTTCAAAATCACGGTTATAAGGTTTTTCTAGAATATCCTAAAAAAGATAGATAAATTTAGTGAGACCCAAGAGTAGATGAAAAAAGGACCAACTAGAAATTAAACATACACTGACTGAAATAAAAAATATTATACAGAGACCTAACAGCAGACTAGAGGAATGCAAGAATCAAGTCAAAAATTTGAAATATAAAGAAGCAGAAAACACTCAACTGGAAAAAGCAAGAAGAAAAAAGAATCCAAAAATGTAAAGATAAAGTATGGAGCCTCTGGGACAGCTTCAAGTGTACCAACATCAGAATTGTGGGGGTGGCAGAAGAAGAGAGAGAGCAAGATACTGAAAACCTATTTGAAGAAATAATGACTGGAAACTTCCCACATCTGGTGAAAGAAATAGACTTACAAGTCCAGGAAGCATACAGAACCCCATATAAAAGGAATCCAAAGAGGACCACACCAAGACACATCATAATTAAAATACCAAGAACAAAAGAAAGAGAGAATATTAAAAGCAGCAAGAAAAAAACAGTTCATTACCTACAAGGGAGCACCCATACGACTGTCAGCTGATTTCTCAACAGAAACGATGCAGGCCAGACGAGAGTGGCAAGAAATATTCAACGTGATGAATATCAAGAACCAACAACCAAGAATACTCTATCCAGCAAAGCTATCATTCAGAATTGAAGGGCAGGTAAAGAGCTTCACAGATAAGAAAAAGCTAAAGGAGTTCATCAACTTTAGTATTATATGAAATGCTGAAAGGTACTCTTTAAGAAGAGGAAGAAGAAAAAGGTAAAAGATAAAAAGTTATGAACAACAAATACATATCTATCAACAAGTGAATCTAAAAATTAAGTGAATTAAAAATTTGATCAACAGAATAAACTGGTGAATATAATAGAATCAGGAGCACAGAAAGGAGTGGACTGATAATTCTCAGGGGGAAAGGGGTGAGGGGGCTGCAGGGAGAGATTGGACAAAAGTCATACACCTATGGATGAGGACAGTGGGGGGAGGTAAGGGTAGAGGGAGGGGTGGGACCTGGGTGGAGGGGAGCTATGGAGTGGAAAAAAGAGAAACAAATGTAATAATCTGAGTAATAAAGATTTAATTTAAAAAAACAGAAATGTTTTTAAAGGTTATTCGGGAAGAAGGAAAATAATAAAGGTCAAGCTCAGAAATCACACACACACAAAAAAAAAAGAAAAGAAAAGAAAAACAACACCTATTTATACTTGAAAAATTAACCTATGCTAATGTTGGTATTTTTATTGAAAGGTAATGCAATATATTGGTTAAATGTACAGACTTGGGAATGAAAAAGACAGGTTCCAATTTGATTTCTGATATTGACCAGCTCTGAAAACTTCATCAAGTCACTTAATTTATAAGGCTTCATTTTCTCTTTCTCAAATTAGTAATATCATGTCTACCTTATAGAGTTTATGGTTAGAATTAAATCAGATAATGTATTTTAAGGTCATAGTATAATTCCCAGAATTTTGTAACTAGCCAATAAATAGGACCTGGTAGAAGTGATGGTAGTCATATTATTTTATGATGAATATATCTACATTTGTCACACTGTCGGTCAGTGACCCCCAAAACAACTCAGATTTGATGTTCCACTAGAACTCAGCATATAATCATACTCATGGCTACTCAGCAGTGCCTGGGGTGATGTCTGGAAGGAATCATTGATAAGCTTCTGTGAGTCCTCTCCTAGTGGAGTCACACAGAATGTACTTATTTCCCCCAGCAACAAATCATGTCGTATAAAATGTTCTTTGCAGGGTAAGCTCATTACAGTCTTATTGCCAAGGAACAGTTCTGTTTTCAAAGCTTTGCCTTTCCTGACAGCATAGTTATTCAAAACTCTACGCACTTAACTCCATAGAGGCCATGTTTTCTTTTTTCATTCTTCCACTGTCCACCTTCTTTGCTCTTTTAACTCACCTATTTCTCTTTATTTCTTCCAATTCTCTCTTATTATTGAAGAACATATTTATTACTTGACTACAATGCTTGCTTTTTTTTTATGTCTCCACTTTGCAGAATTTTTACCTGGATTTCCTCCTTCAGGGTCAACCCAAGTTTTCTGAGGTGACCCTCAGGTGCTCACCCAACCCCATTATCTTAGCCTGCCTGAAAAAGTCTTAAGTCCAGTCCAGAAAGGGCCAATGGTCCTCTTAAAAAGCGTAATGACCATAATGCCAGTTATGTTTATTTATTATAAGGATTTCTCACCAAAATAATTTAAAACATGCCATTAAATGTTACACATAGTGGATTCTTTAGACATATCAGTCCACATTTGAAATGAGGTGGAAATATTCTAAAGAGTGAAATAATTTTCAAAGTTTTAGAGAGACCTTTCTTCTTATGAAAGGCCTAATATGTTCTTCAACCTCACTGAAACACAATATCATTTCTTTTATAGATTTCCAGGCCATGGGGTTGAAGAAAGGGATGTTTTTCAACCCAGATCCTTACTTGAAGATTTCCATTCAGCCTGGGAAGCACAGCATCTTCCCGGCCCTCCCTCACCACGGGCAGGAGAGGAGATCTAAAATCATAGGCAATACTGTGAACCCCATCTGGCAGACTGAGGTGAGTGCCCTGGGCCCTGAAAAGAAGCCTGAGTGACCAAGGGAAATGACTGAGCATGAAGTAGCTCATGTGTTAATACCTTCTTTCTTGGAGCCCTAAGCTCTGCTGCTAAGTTCGTGGCTCTCTTGATCTTAGAAGGGAGTTATGTTCTCTGTAGGTTGCAACTTTTAGGGTTCTTGATAGAGTCCCTCAAGGCAGTACCCACCCACTTAATTTGGTTCTAAACATGTACCTGGAAGCAAGACAGCCTTTTCCTATGCCTTTGTGTGGGAGAAGGAAGAGAAGCATTTTGATCTGAGAATTCTCACACTCTTTTCATACATATGGTCCTTAAACAAGTGTGCCAAATTTTAAATGTGTCCCTCTGGACTAGTGCCACAGATTCTAAAACTGTCAAGATCTTGGGACAGGTAAATCACTAGGCCTAGAATAAGACGTAAAATACATATTGCTTCATTTAAATAGACATGAAGTTTAATTGTTCATTCCATCTTCCTGGTTTACAAAGTGGTAGGCAACTTGCTGGCACATTGAATAGTTTGTTTTGTCTAATGAAGGCCCTTCACTCCTTAATGTCTCTCCTCCACCATTCGGGAGCTAGAATGTTTCTCAACAAAGCCACGTGTCAGGCTCAGCCTCACAGAGACTAAGTCCTATCCTTGAGAGCTAGCAGAAAGTTGCCTAGTTCACTAGCTTTAGCATGAGGGTATAATCTGCAAACTGTGGGCTGGAGAGCAGGGAAGTTTAGGGCATGAGTGTGGCCACAGTTTAATGTAAAAGTTCAGCTTTGCAGAACACAAACCTTGGTTCAAATCTCAGAGTGGCCAAGTGAGTTATACTAGTTGTATAACGGAGAAATCAGTTATCCTCAATCTGTGCCTCAGATTATCTTCATTAGGCTCTTACTGATGGAAATGTACTACTCCTACTGAAGACATTTGCTTTGGACAAAATTCCTTTCTTAATTTTTCAAAGTAGACCATCTCTGATGTAGAGCCCTCAAGCATCCTTAATTAGATATTTGCGGGCAAATACTTTATCATTGTCTCTTAAATTATACCCTACTTCCTAGGCTTAATTAACCCTGACCCAGAAGAGCACATTAGAGCTTTTAAGTGTACATAAAGGAAATGGAGTTGTACTTTAAACTTCCTACTGCTTTGGTTATCAGTAGATTCTAAAGCACAAATAGTACCTTACCATGAAATAATGAATCTTAAGTTATTTGTCCCTCAGCCCAGGCTATTCTCACCACTTATTTCTGGACTCCTCACTGAATTCGTAGGGATAATGCAAGATGCCACAGGAATTTATAGTACATAAAATCAAGAAGCTTCTCTCTGAGGGGCGTGACTAATTGTGAGGGGTGGAAGAATTGAATGATAAAGAAAAAATAAGGTGAAAAAATTATGAAAAAGGATAACTAATGTAGTAATTGTCAGGGGGAAGGGCGTGTCTGTGTGTGGGGCGGGAGGGGAGATGGAGGAAGGTACAGAGAGGATAAGTGGTAATGGATGGAAACTTGACTTTTGGTGGTAAACAGACAATAGAGTGTACAGACGATGTATTGTAGAATTGTGCACCTAAAACTTCTATAATTTTGTTAACCAGTGTTGTACCAATAAATCCAATAAAAAGGAAAAAATAGATTCTCTCTTATGAAAAACTTTAGAGCAACTTGTTCTAAGGTATTTAGTCATAAAGTTATTTTCTCTCAGAAAATAATTGTAAAATCCTGCACCATCAGAATGTTTTTGGAACCTCCTCCATTCTCCAGCTTGCTACAGTTAAAGTTAGTGAGGCTTTTCCTCTAAAGCCACACAACTCAGTTTCTCCCTGTGTGTCTCTGGCATCCCCTGAGCTTGCCGTAATTACTTGAGATTTTTTTAAAGAAAGACTGCAATGTGTGCCTATATTGGTTACTGCTAGCAGAGCTTACAGCTATATGTGCTTTGGGTAGGGCACTTCATCTGGGAGTCATCATGTCAGGGTTGGGCTAGTGTAGCTCCCCTGGGATTAAGTGCGTGGCCCAGGGAAAATGGCATCTAGGACAGTGTGGGAGAGGGACTTGACACAGAGACATTAGTGGCTGTCCTTTTTGACATTCCCGAAGCCACACAACACATTCTCTCTCTCTATGATTCTGGCATCCTATGACCCGCCATCCCTCCACTGGAGCCAAGGGTGAGTGCCTGCAAGCAAGATTTTGTGTGATTTACCTTTAAGAAGATGTCTGGGTTTCTAGCAGCCTTCCTCTTATCAGGGCAGAGAGAATCCCCAATGATTTTCACAGCCAGATGCTGTGTGGGCTCCTATTCCCAGCACTGGTACTCTAAGCTGGGGAACCTGACAGTGGGTTGAGACCACTCCCTCCTCAGGGAAAACCTGAGATATTGCTCCAGATTCTCAACTTCTGCACACGCGTTGCGCCAGACCATTTTTTGTCTCAGCCCCTCCTAACAGTCTCTATGTGGCTTCTTCTGTATATCTTACTTATAGGTCTACTGTTCAGCTAGTCTTCAGATGGTTGTCCAGCTGTATTATTGATAATTAATTTGTAATTTTGATGTGGACAGTCACCTGAAGACTAACTGTTGTTGCCTTTATTTAAAACGTTATATAATATGCTGTTTTTAAAAATTGCTCAATGAAAAAGATCCGCTTTCTCCCTTCCCCTACCAGCCCACTTCCTAGAGCTGTTTGGAGTGTACCACGCCAGGCATTTTATCTGCAAAGTATAATGGAATCTCACTCTTCATATTCTTCAATGTCTTGCTTTTTCATTTAGTTTGTCAAGTATCTTTTCATCAGTGCATATTTGCCTGTTTCTTTTTAATGACAGCAGAGAATTTTCTGTTTCAAAGATATATCATACTCCACTTATCTGGTTCCCTATTGATAGATATGTTTAGTCTTTCCAGTCTTTTGCTATTGTTAATAATGCTCCATTGAACGCCCCCATGAAAATATCTATTTTGCATGCTTGTGCAAGTTAATACAGAAGGAAAATTCCTAGAAGTAGAATTCTGCTTTGAATGGAATTTGCAGTTTAAATGCCAGTAAACATTGCCAATTCCCTTCCCAAAGATCGAATCAGTTTACATTCCCATCAATACAGTATGGGAGTTCTTGTCTTTTCCCACTCAGAGCATGAAGTATGATCAATCTTTTAAAAAAATCTCTGCCATTTTAATAATGAAAAAAAAGATACTGCATTATTTATTAAAAGTGCATTTCCTTTATTATAGGTGATTTTGTGTGTTTTTCTTACTTTAAGAATTTTAATACCTTTAGTCAAGTATAGTGATGCCTGATAGCATTATTTCTTTTAAGGTGACTTGATTTTACTATTTGAATCTCAGAGAATAACCTTATTTTTAAACACTGAGGAAGCACCTTATCATTGCCGTTACTCATTTACTAAGTCAACAGGGCTTGGAGTATTCTAAGACTTAGATCTATATAGAGGGTAACCCCCCAAAATGTATACACGCACTTTGAACAATTAAAAAGGCAATGTTTGATAAAATACATTTCATTTTCAAAATTGAGCTATCAACTGTGTATACATTTTTGGGGAGCACCCTGTATATATACTGCCACTGGGATGTTTTACCATGACTTTATTATCGTAGACAGATGGTCTGGGAATTGGCCAGCCTTCACAACTCTCAGTTAACTGATATGGCATATTATTTCATTGCAGCAATTCAGCTTTGTATCATTGCCCACTGATGTGCTGGAAATTGAGGTGAAGGACAAGTTTGCCAAGAGCCGCCCCATCATCAAGCGCTTCTTGGGAAAGCTTTCAATGCCTGTTCAGAGACTTCTGGAAAGACACGCCATAGGGTAAACATGTGATTGAAATCCTTATCAGATATTCTGAAGATAGAAGTCAGCAAACTACAGCCCATGGCCAAATCTGGCCCAACACCAGTTTTTGTGCAGCCATGAACTTTTTACATTTTTTAATGGTTGGGAAAAAGCAAAGGAAGAGTAATAGTTTGTGATACATTAAAATGATGTGAAATTCATTTCTGTTTCTATTAATGAAAGTTTTATTTGAACACAGCTTATTAGTTCACTTATTGTCTAGGGCTGCTATCATGTTACAATGATAGAGTTGAGTAGTTGGGACTGAGACCTCATTACCTACAAAGCCGAAAATATTTACTAGCAAGCATTTTACAGAAAATTTGCCAATTTGTGTTCTAAAGAGAGAGAGAAAAGATAAGAATTTCCTTTGCTTGGTTTTTCTGTGCAAGTTGACATTTTCCAAGTACACCCTTAATAATGGGCAGTGCCCACAACAGGTGCAGGTCTTGCAGTAAATATGCAATGTCTAAGAGAGGATACAATCGTGGATACTGAAGACCCTGTGGAGTGCTTCAGAAAGGGAACTGCTGCTTTAGAATATTTGATAAGGATTTTCTTGAGGTTTTTCATTGTTGATCAGATGTATATTCCCATCTTTACCTTAGTACCATCTTCTAAGTACTGGAGGAGATTATCACCTCCTAATATCAGGGCCACCCTTCTTTGGAAGAAGAGGTATTGGTCAGATTGGTGATGATGTTTATTTCCTTCCAGGGATAGGGTGGTCAGCTACACACTCGGCCGCAGGCTCCCAACAGATCATGTGAGTGGACAGCTGCAATTCCGATTTGAGATCACTTCCTCCATCCACCCAGGTATTTTCAGCATGGACTTCATGTCTTGTCCTAGCCTAATATCATGTGGTTTGACAGTGGAGTGGAGATTAACAATAATACCAATGTAGGTATGGAGCCATGTCTAATTTTTCATTTTACATCCAGCACCCACATAGGAGATGCACAATACTGTAGATGTTTAATAATTGCATACATGAGTGACTAAATGAAGGAATTTGAGCATGAAAAATGTGATACATGTCTTGTTGAAGAACTGTGATTGTACAATGGATTTTACCCTATCAGAGAAAAATAAAAACTATAAATTAAATGGAAAATTTCAGAATCATAGTGTTCAGCTTTTCAAGGCAAAGAACATTTCATAAGATGCCTCATTATTCCACTTTTTCTCTTCTCCCAGAACTAAATATAGATCATGCTGAGAATTGTTTGGTTCTTCTAGGTCGCATTTATAGTTGCTGTTAAAGCTAATGAAACTTTTGAGAATTCAGAGGCTGGAGTTTATCACTGCCCACTCATTGAACTCCAGTTTCTATGCCCATATATAACACAGAATATAAGAAAATATCTGACTGGGTTTTTTTTCCTTTCAAATTTAGTCTTTTCTGTATTCTAAGAATAAAATTGACTCTTTCTTTAGTATAGCAGTAAAAACAAACTTATGGCTCACTGGAAAGGTAGTTTTCCTTCAACGTGTGAATTGCACTAGTGTGTTTGAAATGGAAGTTCACATCTTACAGGAATCAAATAAAGCAAGCGAGGGAAGGTAGAGGTACACCAAGATTGCTACTACTTGAATAGTTACTTCATATGGAGACCTGGTTTATTCTTTCACTACGATAATCTCCAAATCTTGGAAGCCTCCAGTCCGAATAATTGAATAACTGGTGGCTACCATTATCTAGCCCTTTTCTACTCTAGTCGCCAAGGACCCAGCTTACCCATTCGGCCACCCTGGGGGACACAGCCATAGGACACACCCTGAGCAAGTGTAGTTAGCCTTGCCTGGGACCAGCAAGGAACTCTAGATACCCTTCTCCCACTTCTCAAGTCTTTCATATAACAAACATTGTTGAGAACTGTGACAGCACTAAGCTTTTGGTTACTTTAACCAAAAAATGAATTCCCTTAAAACAGAATTCAGAAATATATTATGGCTGTAAATCTGTAAATTTTCAATAATAAAAGAACACTTTTTTATTTTTTTAAATTTTTAAAGCACAATCCTGGCATTTGGCTATAATCCTGGCTTCATTATTAATAATGCCCCCCCTTCACTCTCAATAGTGTCTCTTCTTGGACAATAAATTGTATGATCACAGTAAAGGAAATGAGTTCAAGCATGTAGGAAGGAGAGTAGCTAGCCTTTACTTATTTATTTATTTATTTTACTTGTCCCCTTATGTTCCATCCTTTTGGCAACCACCAACGTGTTCTGCATATGAGTTGGGTTTTGTTTCTTAATTTGTTTTGCATTGTTAGAGTCCATATAAATGAAATCATACAGTATTTGTCTTCCTCCACCTGACTTATATCATATAGTTCTTAATATCCTCCAGGACCATCCATATTGTCATAATTTACAAGATTTAATTATTTTTATTGCTGAGTAATATTCCATTGTGTATATATAACACATCTTTATCCACTCATCTATCAATGAACACCTGTATTTTTTTCTATACCTTGGCTATCCTATATAATAAAGAGCTAATATGCCAATTGTCCCCTCTGACCAGGAGTTCGACCAGGGGGCAGGGCAGGCCTGCCAACTGCCCACACCCCCTCCTCCTGGATGGCCTTGCCCCTGAATCTGTGCACCGGACCTCTAGTTATAAATAATGCTGCAATGAACATAGGTTCTTTTTAAATTAGTGTTTTTGCTTTCCTCAGATAAATACCCAAAAGTGATATTGCTGGATTAGATGGTAGTTCAATTTTTAATTATTTGAGAAATATTTATGCCATTTTCCATAGTGACTGTACCAATTTATAATCTCACTTTAAAAATCTTCATTTATAACATCAACAATGAATGAGGCTTTTTTCTCCACATCCTTGTTGGAACTTACGTCTTAATGTTTTGATGATAGTTATTTTGAGAAGTGTGAAGTGATATCTTTTTTCTTTTTCACCAAAGACTTCCATCTTTATTTTTTTTTCACTCTGAAGTGATCTGCATATGCAAACCAATGTTTTTTATGTTTTTTTATTAAATCTTTATTGTTCAGATTATTATAGTTGTTCCTCTTTTTTCTCCTCATAGCTTCCCCCCTCCTGGTTCCCATCCCCTTAATCCCTCCATACACTGTTCTCATCCATAGGTGTATGATTTTTATCCAGTCTCTTCCTGCACCCCCGACACCCCTTTCCCCGAGGATTGTCAGTCCACTCCCTTTCTGTGCTCCTGATTCTATTATATTCACCAGTTTATTCTGTTGATCAAATTTTTAATTCACTTAATTTTTAGATTCACTTGTTGATAGATATGTATTTGTTGTTTATAATTTTTATCTTTACCTTTTTCTTCTTCCTCCTCCTCTTAAAGAATACTTTTCAGCATTTCATATAATACTGGTTTGGTGGTGATAAACTCCTTTAGCTTTTTCTTATCTGTGAAGCTTTTTATCTGACCTTCAATTTTGAATGATAGCTTTGCTGGGTAGAGTAATCTTGGTTGTAGTTCTTATTATTCATCACTTTGAATATTTCTTGCCACTCCTGTCTGGCCTGCATAGTTTCTGTTGAGAAATCAGCTGACAATCGTATGGACGCTCCCTTGTAAGTAACTGTTTTTCTCTTGCTACCTTTAATATTCTCTTTGTCTTTTGCTCTCGACATTTTAATTATGATGTGTGTGGTGTAGTTGTCTTTGGATTCCTTTTGTTTGGGGTTCTCTGCACTTCCTAGACTTGTAAGTCTATTTCTTTTACCAGGTGGAGAAGTTTCCTGTCATTATTTCTTCAAATAGGTTCTCAGCATCTTGCTCTCTCTCTTCTTCAGGCACCTCCATAATTCAGATGTTGGTACACTTGAAGTTGTCCCAGAGGCTCCTTACACTATCTTCATATTTTTGGATTTTTTTTTTCTTTTTGCTTTTTCAGTTAGTCGTTTTTTGCTTCTTTATATTTCAAGTCTTTGACTTGATTCTTGCGATCCTCTAGTCTGCTGTTGGATCTCTGTATATTATTGTTTATTTCAGTTAGTGTATGCTTAATTTCTAGTTGGTCCTTTTTCATATCCTCAAGGGTCTCACTAAATTTATCAGCCTTTTCTAGAAAATTCTTGAAAAACCTTATAACTATTGTTTTGAATTCTATATCCAGTAGTTTACTTTCCTTCATTTCTTTTATTTGTGATCTGTTTCTTTGTCTCCACATTTTGGCTGCTTCCCTGTGTTGACAGAGTGGCTTGGTGTGCTAGGTTTCCTATAGGGCCCAGTGACTCAGCCTCCCCAGTTACCTGAG
Organism: Lasiurus cinereus; assembly: GCA_011751065.1. NCBI lineage: Eukaryota > Metazoa > Chordata > Mammalia > Chiroptera > Vespertilionidae > Lasiurus > Lasiurus cinereus. The sequence goes on from JAAGEH010000307.1 coordinate 39,816,628, forward strand.
GTGGACACTCTTGGTGCACCCCTTTGTGGGCTGTGTGCACAGTCTTGTCATAGTTAAGTCTTGATTGTTGTTGGTATCACTGGGAGGAATTCACCTCCAAGCCAATTGGCTGTGAGGATCAGCTGTATCTATGATGGGAGGACTTCTGTGCCAGAGACAGCCTTATGAAGCAAGACTTGCTTCAGTGGGACTCTGGTGCTCACTGAGTCTGCACCCTGAGTGTGTCTCTCATGGATCTAAGGAGTTGTAATCTGAATAGTTCCACTTTGACCCCTGGGTACACTGGCTCTTAGATCTCCGAGGAAGTGCTAATTTATTCTCTGCCTGAGGCCACCTAGCAGAAGCTTTGGAGAGATCTGCAGACTCCTCTTCTTTGTTTGGGTTTTGAAGGTGCCCAGATGAGGCCTAGGTGTGAAGCAATGCAAGCTGCTGTGGGACCTTAGGCCTTCTTTTGAATGTTCTGGGTCTCACTGACCCAGCTGCAGTTTGTTAGGTAAGTTTAGATTTCAAAGGATCAAGTCATATGCAAAAGCCTCTGGGCACAGCTTGTCTGGGGCAGAGTCTCAGGGTGGAGCAAACAGCAATGGCTTCCTGTCAGCCCTGCCTTAAGAGGCCCTGGCGTCTCAGTGTCCCTTGGTAATCGCTGTAAGCACCTCTATAGCTGCCCTTGAGTTCCCCCTCCCACTGCAAGCACCTCTAAGCTGCCCTTGAGTTCCACCCTCCCACTGCCAGACAGTCCACTTTTTTCCCTTATGAATCTGGATCCCCAGAGTCTCGCCTGGAACTGGAGTTCAGAGCAGTTGGAAGCTTGTGTCTCCCTGTGGATTGAAAAAGCTAGCCGAGTACTCAGCTGTCAGCTTTCTCCACACGCACATGCCTCCTTACCTCTGCACTTTACTTCCACTGCTCTTCTGAGTCTCAGTGTGCTTTTCTCTTCCCTTCTAGTTGTAGATTTTCCACTTAGCCATCCTTCCTGTGGTTCTGGATGATGCCCATTTCGTCTTTTAGTTGTACAGTGGTACCTCAAGATACGAGTTTAATTCGTTCCGTAACCTTGACGTGTGGAAAAATATGAGACTCTCGAGTCGCGGTAAACTGGTGGGTCGTGTGCAGCTGGCCAATCCGCACGATTACTCGTATCTCACCTGTTGCTCGTATAAGCAAAAATCGCTCACTCCATGGCTTGTATCTCAAAAATCTCGTATGTTAGGGCACTCGTATCTCGAGGTACCACTGTAGTTTGATTTTTTTAATTAAATCTTTATTATTCAGATTATTACATTTGTTTCTCTTTTTTCCCCTCCATAGCTCCCCTCCACCTGATTCCCACCCATCCCTCTACCCTTACCTCCCTGCCATTGACCTCATCCATAGGTGTATGATTTTTGTCCAGTCTCTCCCTGTACACCCCTCACTCCTTTACCCCTGAGAATTATCAGTCCACTCCCTTTCTGTGCTCCTGATTCTATTATATTCACCAGTTTATTCTGTTGCTCAAATTTTTAATTCACTTAATTTTTAGATTCACTTATTGATAGATATGTATTTGTTGTTCATAATTTTTTGTCTTTTTCTTCTTCCTCTTCTAAAAGAGTACCTTTCAGCATTTCATATATTACTGGTTTGGAGTTGATGAACTCCTTTAGCTTTTTCTTATCTGTGAAGCTCTTTATCTGCCCTTCAGTTCTGAATGTTAGCTTTGCTGGATAGATTATTCTTGGTTATAGGTTCTTGCTATTCATCACGTTGAATATTTCTTGCCACTCCCATCTGGCCTGCATCGTTTCTGTTGAGAAATCAGCTGACAGTCATATGGGTGCTCCCTTGTAGGTAATGAACTGTTTTTCTCTTGCTGCTTTTAATATTCTCTCTTTGTCTTTTGCTCTTGGTATTTTAATTATGATGTGTCTTGGTGTAGTCCTCTTTGGATTCCTTTTATATGGGGTTCTGTATGCTTCCTGGACTTGTAAGTCTATTTCTTTCACCAGAAGTGGGAAGTTTTCAGTCATTATTTCTTTAAATAGGTTTTCAGTATCTTGCTCTCTCTCTTCTTCTGGCACCCCCACAATTCTGATGTTGGTACGCTTGAAGCTGTCCCAGAGGCTCCTTACGTTATCTTCACATTTTTGGATTCTTTTCTCTTCTTGCTTTTCCAGTTGAATGTTTTCTGATTCTTTATATTTCAAATTTTTGACTTGATTCTTGCCTTTCTCTAGTCTGCTGTTAGAACTATGTATAATATTTTTTATTTCAGTCAGTGTATGTTTAATTTCTAGTTGGATCTTTTCCATCTCTAATTGGTTCTTTTTCATCTCCTCTTGGGTCTCACTAACTTTATCCAACTTTTCTAGCATATTCTTGAAAAACCTTATAAGCATGGTTTTGAACTCTATATCCAGTCATTTGTTTTCCTCCATTTCTTTTATTTGTGATCCCTTCCCTTGTCTCGGCATTTTCACTATGCCGGGAGAACTTCTGTGTTAGATTCAGCCTTAAGGTACAAGAGTTGCAAACCTGCAAAAGCCTTTCTGTTGAGCTTGGGATAGGTAGAGTCTCAGAGCTTAACGGACCGCCTTGCCTTCCAGTCGGCCCCGCCCTCCATGGCCCCTGCGTCTCACGTGACTGGGTAATTTACTGGAGCATCCCTGGTGCAAGCGTGCTCTCGCAGTACCTCTAGACTGCTGCCTTTCTGGCTCCCCTGTGCTCCGGGACCATATGAGTCTGGGTCCACAGGGTTTCGCCCAAAACTGGGGTATAGTGAAGTTAGAAGTGGCACAGTTGGGAGAGTCTGTCTCCCACTCTCTTGTGAAAGCTAGCTGCACAATCAGCAGTCAGTCCTCTGCGCAACCAGACTTCTGATCTTTTGTGACTCCCTTAAATTTCCATGCACTTCTCCTTTTTCACAGTCCAAAATCCCCCCGTATGAGTTTCAGCTGGATCTGGGGTTTAGTGTCATAGGATAAGGGGTTCAATGCCTTTGAGAGTTTCCGTCTCCCTCCCACCTGAGAAAGCCAGCCAGATTCTCAGCCACCCCCTCTCTCCACGCGCGTGTCTCCGTACCTCAGCTTTTTGCAGCTCCTCTGGGTCTTTGTGAGCCCCTCTCTTTCCTTCTAGTTGTAGAATTTCCACTCAGCCAGCTTCCCTATGGTTCTGGATGATGTCCGTTCTGTCTTTTAGTTGTAATTTTGAAATTGTTGTGCAAGACAGCAGTGTAGGTGTTTACCTATGCCACCATCTTGGTTTCCCATGAAGTGATATCTTATTGAGATTTTATTTTCCATTAATTGAATGATTACTGATGAGCATCTTTTCATGCATCTATGGGCCATCTGTATATGCACTTTGGAGAAATGTCTATTCAGGTCCTCTGCCCATTTTTCAATTTCATTGTTTGGTTTTTATATTAAGGTGTATAAATTCCTTATATATTTTTATACTAATCCTTTATCAGATAAAGCATTTGCAAATATCTTCTCCTATTTAGAAGGTTGTCTTTTCCTTTTATTGATCGTTTCCTTTGCTATGCAAAAACATTTTAGTTTGATGTGTTTATTTTTGCTTTTGTTGTCCTGGCCTGAGGAGAAATATCCTAAAAGGTATGGCTAAGAGCAATGCCAAAGACTTTACTGCCTATATTTTCTTCTAGGAGTTTTAGATTTTAATCTATTTTGAGTTTATTTGTAATATGGTATAAGAAAGTGGTCCAGTTTAATTTCTGTGCATGTACCTGTCCGGTTTCCCCAGCACCACTTATTGTCTTTACTGCATTGTATATTCTTGCCTCCACTGTCATAGATTAACACTATATATAAATGAGGGTTTATCTCTGGGCTCTCTGTTCTATTGCATTGTTCTATGTGTCTGCTTTTGTGCCATTCCCATACTGTTCTTGTTATAGTATTGTAGTATAATTTGAAATCAGAGAGTGTGTTACTTCCTACTTCGTTCTTTTTCAAGATTATTTTGGCTATCTGGGAGTTTTTTGTGGTTCTATGTAAATTTTAGCATTAGTTTTTCCTGAAGGAAAACACGTCCTTGTAGAATGTTTCAGCTGAGCACTGGCCAATAAGAAGCCCTCCTCAGCTCCCACACCCAAAATCCTAAAATAAAAACCCCTTAGGATGGCTTCCATGTCCATGTCTGGCAGAGTACACGGACACCAACATGCTTTCTTGTGGAAGGAATGACGTTTTCCTCTTGCCCGCAGATGATGAAGAGACGTCCCTGAGTACCGAAGCTGAGTCAGCGGGCATTCAGGACAGCCCTATGAACAGCCTGGTGGCGAGCCACCCTGGGGACCCTCTGCAGGATGCAGCAGAGCCCCCGGGAAGCTCCGAGTCAGAGAAGCCAAGGGAGGGCAGCGCCGTGGTCACCGAAGGGAACGCGAGCCTGGAGCTGGCCATGCCCGTGGAGGAAGCGGCAGGTACCACTGAGGCAGGAGATGACCTCGACACAGTCTCTGTGGGACCTGATGGGACTGGGGAGCTTCTGGGCCTGGGGCGAGAGGACACCGATCCCACCCTGAGTGCGGAAGAGGTGGCCGAGGGGCTGGCCCTGGGAGGGGAGGCACCCGCCCCGGAGCCGCCGGAGGACAGTGAAGCCCAAACCAGCACTGGGGATCCTGTGGCAGAGGAAGCGGCCAAGGAGAGTAGGGCTGGGGGGCAGGAGGGAAAGGGACAGGTGGAGGAGGAGGCAGAAGAGGGGGATGGGAACGTGTCTGCCCTGGCACCCCCGGAGGACAGGCTGCAGCTGCGCAGCGCCTCGGTGAAGAGGAAGAACAGGCCGTGCTCCTTGCCTGTGTCCGAGCTGGAGAACGTGATCGCGTCGGCCTGCAGCGACCCCGAAACCCCGCGGACACACTACATACGCATCCACACGCTGCTGCACAGCATGCCCCTGGTCCAGGCTGGCAGCCCGGTGGAGGACGACGGCGCGGAGGAAGAGCCCACTCTCAAGGACTCTGTGGAGAAGGACGGGCTCAGCGACGGGGACACGGTGGCTGCTGAGCCGCCTGCTCTGGAAGAGGATTTTGAGGATCCTGAGGGGACTGCTCTCGGTACAGTGGCCCCCGGCCTCACCGGCTTGGCCAGCAGCTCAGCCGTGGATGGGGACACGCACCCCAGCACGGGCAGTGAGAGTGACTACAGCCCCAGGCAAGGGGGGGACCACAGCTTCGAGGGCTGCGACGCGTCCTGTTGCAGCCCCTCCTGCTACAGCTCCTCCTGCTACAGCTCCTCCTGCTACAGCAGCTCCTGCTACAGCAGCTCCTGCTACAACGGCAACAGGTTCACCAGCCACACCCGCTTCTCCTCCATGGACAGTGCCAAGATCTCCGAGAGCACCGTCTTCTCCTCGCAAGAGGAGGAGGAGGAGGAGAACAGCGCGTTCGAGTCGGTGCCGGACTCGGTGCAGAGCCCGGAACTGGACCTGGAGTCTGTGAACGCTGCTGGGCCGTGGCACGACCAGCCAGCTGCCCCCACCGGGAGCATGAACGAGAGTGTGGCAAGAATCGTGGATGGTGTGGAATCCCCCATGGCAGGGCCAAGCAATCGGAGAGAAGGTTAGACCTCAAACCTGATCAGAGTGAGAATAGGACCCACGAGGGGGACCCAGGTCTAACCAACATTGTTTAAAAAGAAGAGTTGAGAGGATCAGTTCCAAATGGGGTTGCTGCCAATGTGTATGCCTGGCCTGTAAGTGTGTGTATTTGTGACTACAAATAGTTTATGCCCCACCACCTCTCAGATATACACCAATAGTTACCAGTGCACAAGTGGGAATGTGCACATGGACATGTGATTCTCTGTTTAACTTATCACTGTGGCTAGTATATATGTTACCCTTCCTGACCTGACAGCAACCAGAGCATCAAGACTAGTGTCAGATGACATAAGCAGAAATGGTGGATAATGTGGAAATATCTCTGGCTTCCCCAAATTTATTAAAGCTTAGCAATAAGTATAATAAGTTGAGGGACATTGATTTTACCTCTATTTTAGAATTTAACGAATCTGTGTACATATAGATAGGAATAGTCTATATATCCTTCCTATATAATGAAAGGGTAATATGCAAATTGACTGAATGGTGTTAAGGACTGGTTGCTATGACATGCACTGACCACTGGGGGCAGATGCTCAATCCAGGAGCTGCTCCCTGGTGGTCAGTGTGTTCCCACAGCGGTAGCATCACTCAGCCAGAAGCTGGGCTGACATCTGGCAAGCTCAGCAGAGGGGTCTCAGACTTCAGGAGGGCACAGGCCAGGCTGAGGGACCTCCCCCCCCACACCTCTACTTGAATGCACAAATTCCGTGCACCAGGCCTCTAATCTTTCATAATTTAACATTATTTCTGATGCTCAATTCTGTTTATTGTTGTTGCTTTTCTCTTTTTTAGTGTTTCTATGTTTTGTTTTTTCTTTTTCTTCTTTTATTTATTTATTTATTTAGGCTATTTAGGCTGATTGGAAGGGAAGGATAATATGAATGCACAAATTGCTTTGTTTCAAATAAGATCCTAATTCAAAAGATGCCACCTCTAGTTTTCAAATGTGTTCTGTATTTTAACCACAAAAGGTCCTTCTTAGTCATGCTTTAGAATCATACATGAAATTAATTTGCATTTCCTTATCCAGAGTTGAGGGCCATCTCCCAAGCAAGTGACAGTGACATAGGGGGAAATAATTCAAAGATCATATAACAAGATGAAATAATTTGGTTGTTTTAAAAGAGAAACATACAGATCCTCTTAGTTTGTTGTAATGCTGTTTAAATTAGGCTCCAAATAAAATGTGATGGTGTGGTCTCTAAATTGTAAACTCATGAAAGACCAGAATTGTATCTTCTTTATGTTTGCATTCTCAGCACCTAAAGAAATGCTTGACACCTACAAATTTTTATAGGCACTAACATAAGCACACAAAAATAATTCTAAGTCAACAATGCCCAATTCTATGTAGGAGTGAAGAAAAGTGGCATGTGTGATAAGAAAAAGTCCAAAAAAAAAAATGGAAAAGGAAGAGAAACCCAGGGAGGAAACCTGTAGCGATATACAATGCACCACAGGGGGATACAATATGGAGGGAACCTATGGCAGTGAAAATGGGATGGTCATTTTCTTTCTTTAGCAAAGATGGTGTGAATATCTGCTTTGTTCTGGACCCAATGCTGTATGCTGGATGCAGGAAAATAGACCAACCTCAGATAGCATATGGAAACACTCAATAATTAAACACAATTAAAAATAATTACAATATAAAGAGGTTTGGGGACACACACATAAAAGTGTGTAACTAGGAGCTGGCAGGAATATTTTGGAATCAAAATTGGTAAACCTTTTCCAGAAAGGGTCAGATAATAAGTATTTTGGGCTTTGTGACTCAAGAGGCAAAATCTAGCAACTATTCATACCCAAAGGCTATTTTTCTAACACTTTTACATTTTAAAATGTAATAATTCTTACCTTAGGAACATACAAAAATGAAGTTGGATTTGTTATTTGTCCACCATTGTAGCCTATAGTGTATATTTTGACCCCCTTGTTGGGAGACAATCCACACATAGTTAATTGAAAATTAGCTCAGTATACACTATCCATGCCCTTATCCATCAGGGGAAACCCAGAAAGATACTTCAGGGCCATAGCAGAAATCTTTGCAGTGCAATTCTAAAGAAATGTCTAAATGCCTGAATTCTGCAGGCTGTAAACTCAGAAAAGGTTAAGAAGCACCTGAACACTTCCCTATGGTGCTCACCAGGAGCAATAGGATGTTTCATGTTGATCTCATGAAAGCTGCACATGTGTTAGCATGTGACTTCTTTGCAGCCAGTCTTCCCTCCATCAGTAGTGAGTCCTGAGCTAAGGATGTCAGTGTTGTGGATCTGTCCCTCACTGGCATTTGCTCCAAGAAAGCAGGGCTTCGACACAACCCACTTAATATATGCATGTGGGCCCTGTTCTCCCATTAGAGTCACTATTGCCCCTTGCTGTGACTTCTCAGGTTGCAAATTCTTTCACTGCCGAGGCCACAGTAAACTGACTGCACACATGCTCAGGTAGATGAGTCTACAGCAGCTTATGGAGGATGTAGTCTTTACCTACTTTTTGTTTCTTTTCCCTCTATAATATCCTCCTTTTTAAACCTCCACATCAAATAGTTTTTAAAAACTTTCTTAAGATCAAATTATCAGAGCACTGTAATGGGATTATGATCTCAGGCCCTGGAGATTGGGTTTATTATATCCAGTCCCACCACTTCTTAGCCATGACACCGTAGCCAAGTTACATAACTGCTCCATGTGTATTTGTAAAATGGGTGTACGTGTAGAATCTACCTCAGAGGGTTATTGGAAGGACTAAGTAAGGATATGTGTAAAGCCCTCAGCCTCCCCTCGAGTGAGGCTTCTTCAAGGCAGATAAGCAGTGAGACTAACTTTTCAAGTGGAATATATTTCCCTCTTGGAAGTTCTAGAAGTTCTGAACACTTGCTTTGTGTTTGAGGCCAGGGTGATTGTGTAGCGCTTCAGCCTCTTGCTAAACAAAAATCCTTTGCTTCTTCTGTGTGCTCCATCCTTTCAGTTGTCTGAGTGATGTCAGTCATGTGACTGCATTTGCTTGGGTTTCACAAGCAAGTGGGGTCAGCTCCATTAAGCCCTGCAAGCAACAATATCCCATTAGCTTGGAGGAGTAATTAATCTGATTGGTTGAATTAATTACAGGAAGTAAGTTTGTTCTTTTTTTTTTCCCCAAGAAACTAAATTAAAAGCACAGAAGCTGATGACATAACAACTACCCCTTGTTTTTGGTTTCTGACATGAAGCATATATAGAAATGGACATGAGGGTGGGATCCACTTAAAAACAGAGCACATCTTTGAAACAGCAATCAGTTCACAAGGAGCTGTGCACTGACTCAAGGGACACTCACCTTCCTTGGCTTTCCTTACAATCTCAGAGACCCCAAGGATTTGAGTAACAGAGTTTACACAAGAAATCGTATAATATATTTAAACTTATAAAGACTCTTTGTTCCTAAATAACTCTCTGTTTTTGTTTTTCTGTTAGCTGTAGGAATTGCACTGCTCAATTAAAATCATCTAACTTCCTTCCTAATTAATTTATTTTACTTTTTTATCAGTTCTATGGATCTAAAGTTAGAAGAAATAATCATCCTGTCCATATATGGGCATTCTGGAAAATATTTGAAACTTGAAATGCCACAAAGGTCTTAACTGCTGTTTTTACCAGTTTCTCTCCTTTTTGACCTAAGGGATAAGGGAACACTTAATATTTGCATCAGCCATGAAGAACAGAAGACGGAAAAGGTCTGATCTTTGTCCTCTGGCCAATATGGGCTATTGCAATAAAGCCAGGATCATGTGAGGTAGGAAGGAGAGGAGACACCAGTCTGAATGGCAGCTGTCTCTTGGACTGTGGGCCTGTAGCTCTACGAAGACCAAAAGCAATTACTTTTGCAGTCGCTGCTGCTGTAGGCCTCCCATCCACATAGCCACTCCACACAGTGTTACCAGAATCTGAGAACATCATTAAATAGGAGCACCATTTTATAGCATTGTTCAGTTCATTATAAGCCTGCCTGATAATATTATTAGATATGTCTGTAAAAATTGGGGCATACATTCTGTGGATATGTTTATCTCTAAAATTTGTCCATGTTCGTCTCTCTTCTTTCTCCTATCTCACTTCTGTGTTTCAAGTTTTCTTGTCTCAGTCTTCCTACCTCGTATCTACTTCCTTTGTCTCTTGTCCTTTTCTCTTTCCAGAACACTCTGGCTTTTCTGATTCTTCCTCAGAATAACCTGCAACAATCACAAAATCCCATGGCTCCTTGCCCCTCACCCCCAACCCAACCGTTAGTTTCTATACTAAAGGTATTTACCTTCTTGACCCACCGGTTCCTTAACCCCATCTTGGAAAGACACCATCTAAGAGTTTCATTCCAAAAACAAAATCTGAAAAACAGCCTCTTGGCAGCCCTTTGATGAAACCTATTCAAACAAGAGCAATAATTTTGCAATGGCCCACTGAACTTTCATGGTACCTCAGAAATGCTGCACTTCCCTCAAACAGGCCTATTTCTTTTGCTGGGCTCAAGTCAGGCTCTGCTAATTTTCTTTCTGATGCCACCTTTCCATCAAGACAATTCAGGTGGTTACAGAATCAGACCTTGATCCTACATATTGGTCTATGTGGTATAGATCATAATCATGAAGTGTTTGGCTATGTTCTTTGGAGGTTAAAAAAATAATTACCTCTGTTCCTTCTTTCATGAATGGCTGTGATTGTAGTAAACTGACACAAAAATAGATTGCCCATTCTTTGGGATTTTTTCTATAGCAGTTTGTTTTACGGTCCTGCTTTTTGAACACGTTGCCATAGCAATGAGTGAACCTGAATGTCTTGACTATCTTGTCCATAGGTGAATGTCCTATACTCCATAATTCCCAGCCAGTAAACCAGCTTCCTTCCTTGAGGCCTGAACATCATCACTACCCAACAATCGATGAGCCTCTTCCACCAAGTAAGCTTTAGTTTGTAAACTCTATGCCTTAACTCTTCCTACCAAATCTAAACAGGTCAGTATGAACTTGTATGTAAACATCTAAACTCTTCCTCAACTCCAATATGGCACCTACTATAAAAGTTGTTTGGGATTTTTAACTAATGGTTTCAGGATATGATCTGGAAAAGATAACCTAGTGCTCCTCAACTTCTGAAATGGAGAACATTTCTTAAGTACTTGCAAACTGTATATAATCCTTAAGTTCCAAATTTTACTATTTTATGTTTTAAAATTTGCAATTCAAGATTGAATAGTCCTGTTCACCATTGGACCTTTTATGTAGCAAGCAGCTCCATATAATAAAACATTTCAACCCATTAGAACCCATGAACTTGCATTTTCCTTGCTATACTAGAGCTTGCATTGATAAGTGACAGCCTCCAATTTCTTCAGTAGTTCTTAGGGCTGTTCAGAAAAACATCGTCTTTTTTAGGGATAGCATACAATATCATTTTCTCCTGGAAACTGTAATAAGTAATAATTATCCAACTAGTCATTTGAAGTTGGAAAATCATTACTCTCTCAGAGACTTGGTTTTTTTATTTGTAAAGTAAAGCTTTAATTTCCTCACTAAATGCTAGATTTGGAGTAGGTAGTCTCTAGATATCATTCTATCCTTAACCTTATGATAATCCATTATAATAAATTTACAAGAAAGAACTGACACCCCACTTAACATCACATATGTTCACGAGTTCTGTAATATCTCTGTTTTGGTTTAGGCTTGCTTTTCAAGCAAAGATACCTTTAAGATTTGATAAGTTCTATAGATCTTTCCAGGATGCTAAGAATCAATGTTTCCTTATATTCTGTTGCTTGTGGTAACAGAATATAAGTGGCAACAGTTTTGAAAAGGAAAAATGCATATCCTTTAATTCATCTATTCTTGCTAATGTGATACATTTTTTATTTACACCATTTTTCTCTGACTCAGTTGTAATTTATCAGTTAGAAAACAGTGAATACCTTTAATATGTAGACATTTAAAAGAAAGCTATTTTTGGGGGGTGGGCCACGCCAAACATTATTTTCTTTAACTATTGACTCCTGATTTCTTTGTTTATTTATACATTGACTTATAGGTATTCCATAAATGAATAGTAACATTTCAGTGCCACTATAGACACTGCCTAGTTGACACTTATCTGATAAATATTTATAGTATGTTTTCTTCAGGAAAGGAACACTTTGCCCCACAACAAATAACCTATCAGTGCATGTGCACATGAATTGACTTCCAATCCATGCAAGAATAATTACTAGTTATAGTAGATACTATAAAAAATTGAATATATAAGTCTAATTTAAATAATTGCATCAGCAGGTTTAAATAATGAAAATAAAATTTCCCGTTAGGTTTTGATTTTCTATTCATGTGATACTTAAAAATATTTAAAAAGTTTATAGGGAAGCCTAATAACTGAATTTACTTAGATAACCTCAAATAGTACATGGATGATTTCATTTATTGAACAAATATTCATGGAATCCTTACTTCAAACAGACAAAGGTCGCTGCCCTCATGGAATTTACAGTCTAGCCTGACAGAGACAGATAATCAAACAATTTTTTTAAAAGAGGAAATAGTATAACATGTTTGCAGATGATACATGCTACCAAAAAAACAAAAGCAGAGCAGGATAAGGACATCTGGAGTTGGTGGTGGTGGCTGGTTTGCCATTTTAAATAGGATGGTCAGATAAGCTTCATTAAGGAGTCAACCTTTGATGCTAGACTTAGAAGAGGTAAAAGAATAATCCATACAAGTATTGAGGAGGACAGGCTTTCTGAAAAAAAATAAATTACAGACTGCCTGGTGGGTTTGAGGAACAGCAAGGAGATCAGTGTGTCTGGAGTAGGTGATGATGTCAAGGAGATACTGGAACCCAGATCACATAGGGCCTGGTAGACCTCTTAAGGATTTTGGCTTTTACTCTGGATGAAAGGAGGACACTGTAGGGTTTGAACAGAGAAGAGGTGTTGTCTGACATAGGTATTAAAGGTTTTCCTGTGGTTACCGTGTTGGCATTAAATGTGAGAAGGAAAGATGGAAGCATGAGACCCAACAAAAGTTTATTGCAGTGACCTAAACTGGTCCCGGGACGTTTGCTGAGAATCACTGGACAGAAGAGTACTGCCCACAGTGGCTTTGAGATCAACGCCTGGAGCTGCTCCTGAGCACGTCAGCCACATAATGGTGGCTTGGGCCAGTGAGGAGCCATGGAAGGGATGAGGAGTGGTCAGATTCTGGACATGTATTTTGTGGGTAGATTTGCTGACGGATTGGAAGTGATGTGTAAGAGAAAGATAGAAGTCAAGAATGTCCTCAAGAATTTTTACCTGGAAGGATGGAGTTGCTTTAACTAAGATGGAAAGGGAAGGCCGCAGGTTTGGCTGGGAAAACTCTGAAGCTTGGTTTTGATCATGTTATATTTGAGATATCATCCAGGTAGTGATATCAAGTAGGCGATGGGATGTATGACTAAAGTTCAAGAAAAAAATCAAGACTACAAACATGGTATTGAAATTGTTAAAGCAAAAAAAAAAAAAGGACAATTTTACTTTTGCTAGTATAGTAACCAAAAATGATATTTTATTAGGCTCTCTGTTGTTCTTAGATTGCACAGAAGATAGGTATCTGACAGATAAGTATATGATAGGTTCTTCAGCTACAAATGAATTGATGAAAATAAGTTATTCCAGCTTGCCCCAGCATCAATAAGGCATTGTTTTCAGGAGCTGTTTAGGCATCACATTGCCAAGTCCAGCAGGGCATGCTGAGGCCTGAAGTTCCATTTGGAAATTTTCTCTTCATACAATATGGTTTATAAAATATATGAAAGTTAATTCTTAACAAAGCAACCCATAAAACATGCCTATAAGCTCTAATCCTACTTTATTCTTTTTCTGAATGTTTGTAAAAGTATGTAATTAGCACTATGTATTCCATATATTGACAAAAGGACTTGGCATTTATCTTTTTATATTAGTGATTTGGAAATATTGAAACTTGCAGGGAAAATTATTGCTGCACCATTCTCTAGGTGTGTTGTGTTTTTTTTTTCCTTAGAGAATTTACGAAACTAGAAAGAATCCTTTCTTTACTTTGAGTGCCTGGAGGGCAAGGGTATGTTACTCAACGATGTGCCTTCAGGATCTGTCATGGTTTCTAGTTTATAGTGAATGCTAAGAGGAGTTTGTTCAATTGAATTAAATAGCATAATACTCTTTTAAAGTTAATACTCGTGGTTTGTTGTTTTTTTTTGGATAATGGTCATGTTGGATTCAAGAAAAAGCAAGTGTCTGATTGCTACTAGTTTAGGAATCACAGAAGTCTCAAAAATTTTGATTCAAGATTAATTATCTAGTAATTACATATACTCACAAGTTTATCAACAAGCTCACTAACATTTACTACTAACAGTTGATAGCTGGATTATCTAAAAGTTAATTTTAATCAAAACCTGCTAGACTTTATTTATACACTTTGACTACATTTTTCCTTCATTTTGTTTTCCAAATTAAATTTGGTATTTTCTAGTATTTAGATTTTTTTGACATTTTAGCAATTCCTCAGTTAAATGTCAGATATAAGCAATAATATTCTCAAACAAATATGCCATGCACCTATAAAATCATAAATATACTGAATATATTGAGGTGTTTTTTTATTTAAAAAAATTGAGAGTTGCTATGTCATTATCTGAATAATAATTTTTCAATAGAGTTGTTAGTATCTGATACACTCCTAGAAGCTATGGCTTTCTCACTTAAAAGACTGAATGGTTTCCCTCCATTTGCATTTTTTTTTTTTTTGCTTTTTCTTCTAATTTTTCAGTATAATTTTATCATGAAGCTGCTATTTCCACCACTTTTTTACATGTGGACTCTAAAAGCTTTGCCCAGTTTGGTTTAGCAGATTTTGCTTTTCCATGTTCAGCTCAGATATGTATGTATTACTGCCAGCTCTTTCAGCTTTGAGGAATTTTTCATCTACCCCCTCCCCACCCAGCTCCTACATCTATTATGCAATGTATGACTATGATTCCACCTTTAATTTGACTATTGTTTATATTTGAGAAGCAAAGGAACTTATATTTACCTTGGGCTCCCTCTACTGTTAGGATGCTTGTTTATCAACAAAGAGGTGTTTAAAAGATTGATGTTTGTTAATAGTTGTTATCAGTTTTGTTTTATTTTGGCCAAGAACTATTTGGCAGCCACAGCTGGTTGAATATACACTGTCAATTTACAATTTGTCAAAAGGATGGTTTGAAATTCTAGGTATCAAATCCCTCTCGAGAGAAATAACAATCAACTAAAGTTGCCAAGTATCAAATGGAGATCATCTAAAGTTGCACGTACAGTATTTTAGAACTATAGTTAAAACTGGTTTTAACTACAGTCTTCTGGCTGTCATTTGAGTAGCCAATAAGACTGACAGGATGAAAAGATTTAAAGAAAGAAGTAAAATAAATATTAGACATTCTCTTTAGAAATTACTAAAATTTAACATAGATCATACTTGAGGTACTATAGTTACTGTTTAAAATGGCCCAGCAGAGGATATGAGTGCAGTAGGCTCTTTTCTGGAATGTCAATGCCATTCCAATGCCTCAGATGTTATGGCAGGTTCTGTGGGTAGGGTTTGCTTCAGCTAATAACCAACGGTGAGTTCTAACCATAAAAGACCTGGAGGTGGCATCTGTTTCACATGGATCAATAGTTTGTCCTTGATTTTTCATTTTGCCTTTCTATTACATGCTAGACTGGGAAGCTCGCATTGACAGCCATGGGCGGGTCTTCTATGTGGACCACGTGAACCGCACAACCACCTGGCAGCGTCCCACAACAGCAGCCACTCCAGATGGGATGCGGAGATCAGGGTCCATCCAGCAAATGGAGCAACTCAACAAGCGGTTGGTGATCAGCATGCAAAGAGCCCCTATAAACCAGAGTGAAAGGAAAATGGCAGCTAAAGAAAAACCCGTGACACTTTTCTGCTCAGATTGCTTGAGGAGGCTAGAGATTAATTTTACATCTTAAGAAACTCATGCATAGTAGGTACTTAGAAAGCCAGATTTAGAATTTGGTGGCAAGAGAATGAGCTAAGCCTGAGTGTCATTTAAAGAGGGGGAGTCCTCTGAACTTGTTGATGGCCCAAGTTTGAAAATAGGTGTGCTTAATCAAGAGATTTATGGAGTCCCACACCCCATTTTAGATATTCACTGAGGGTGTCAATTTCCCATGAACTCTCTAGAAATTGTATGCAAAATTATACTACTTGCAGGCACATTTTCTGCAGCTCAAGTTGGAGAACTAATTTCATTCAAACTGCTGCCAGCAGCAACCAACTAAGTGTTCTCTGTCTCCCCTCAACTGGTCTCCTAGCCCTGCCTGAGGTCCACCACCAAGCTTTTCAGAATTCTCCAAGGGTGAACTCTTTGGGACATGTTATTTTCTCTATGGTTTTTCCCTGAAAGCTCTCCAACAAGTTCATACTCTAATTTCAAAATATACTTTACATGTTTCCTCATCTGTGTTCACACACCCCTTACACACCTAGGACAGCTTTTTCACATCACTAGAGTCATGGTTTATATAGAGTTCCTCAAGACTGTGTGGGTTTAGAGTGTGATACCATATTCTAGTTTTCTATTTGATTTGAGGGTCCAGGAAAGAGCCTGGGCATATTGGAAAAGTTAGTAAATATTTAATAGGTACCTGGCAAAGTGGCTAACTGGCTGGCCAACCGACTAAATCCCCAATTTGGGAAGAAAAATAAAGTGATCCTTCAAATAAGCAGAAAACATTTGTCTGCCAAAATATTTAATTTTCGCCAGCATGATTTTATTCCCACATACCTGCTGGTCATATCAGTTTCTTGTCAAGTAAAAGTAAGTGAGTAGAACTATTCTTCAAGTTTGTTATTACAATAATGTAGAGGTGATTTGATATTTTAATTGTAACATTTTAAGTTACTTCCCATGACTTTATTTTAGACTTAGCCAGGGTATAGACTCTTTTTTTATAATTTGTTATTATTTATGTTGGTGTTTTTTTTTTAAAGTCACCATACTTGAAATTTAATCATATCTCACAAAACAAACAGAACTCAAACCATCCAGAGACATTTATCTTACTAATTGCTTTGGCTCTCTTGTGAGAATTTTAAGCATTTTTTTCCAGACATCCAAGACAACATTTTCCAGATTTCCCCAGTAATCTGACTCATGGCATCAGCCGCAACCAAGCCAACAAACAAATTAACTCTTGTCTTTCCATTTCTGATGTAAAGGTATCAAAATATTCAGCGAACTATTGCCACAGAGAGGCCGGAAGAAGATTCCAGTAGCCAAAGTTGTGAGCAAGTCCCAGCAAGAGGTGGCGGAGGAGGTGGTGAGAGTGACTCAGACACTGAATCTTCTCAGTTGAGCTTAGGTATGGGAGGAGGGGTCCCTAGACTTCTGATATGGCATCCAGTGGCTGCGTGACAGAGTGTGTGAGCCCCTTGTAGTATGGTGCTGTGCACTCGGGGAAAAGGAAGCAATGGGATGGATGGAGGTGAGGACCGAGGAGAAAGAGGCAAGGTGCAACAAAGAAAGCAAACAGAAGTTCCCCACAGGAACTAAGGAAGAAATGGGTCCACATAAAGAGAATGCCAGCACTATGACGTGGGGGCATAGGCAGATGGAGTCTGGGGACTCAGAGCTGGGTTCGTGATGTACTTGCACATCAAGCCTATTTTTTCAGTGTCTTAATCATTTCTAGTCAGGTTAATTTATTTCTTATTGTCTGTGGATTAGAAACTTATAAATAAAACACGCAATCAAAATTCATGGTCTATTTCAAAGGAGCCACATAACCACACTATAAATAGGAATAATTAGTTGTTTGCTTTAGGAATAAAATATGGTTCCCCTTGAGGGAGAAACCTGGGAATAAAGACATTTTCTAGACGTGGTTATGCACACCCCCCAAGAATCTTTTTTTACCAAATATTGTAGGGTAGGTGTTCATCAGGGGTCTGGTTGTCATTTCTTGGAACCTAAATGAGGATATTCAAAAGGCATTAAGAGACTGGCTTTCACTTTTTATACCTGTGATGACATAAGAGGATCACAGTGATATATTAATAATCCACTTTTTAAAGTTGAATTGTGATAGAAATTTTATTTGCAAAAACAAGGCTCAGGAGATCAACCAAAGGGCTTGTGTGCATGCATATAAGCCTAACGAATGGACACCTTCACCAGGGGAGTGAGGGCATGAGTGGGGAGGTGGCGGGGGAGCAATGGGAGGGTGGGTAAGGGCACATATGTAATCAATAAAGAAAAAATTTTTTTAAAAAATCAAGGCTCAGAAAATAGTCTGAGCAAACAAGCATGTGTTTCCAGTCCTCCCAGGTCTCAGCTCCGTACAACAATGCAAAATAGTGGACACTGTCATGCACTCTTTTGAATGTATATATATACAGTTCTACCAACAATTTTAACTGCCTTCATTTTATTCATGTTACCTGATATACTAACTTAACTGACAAGTTTAGGATTTTCTAGTATTAATTTCTTCGTTCAGTCTTCTGAGTGAGATGTGGTAAAGTGATTGAGCAATTAGAAACATGAGAAAAAAAGGAGCAAAGACATTTATTTCTGGGTTTGGTATCGCATATGTTGGCATTTGCTATGTAACAAGCCATCCCAAAGCTTAGTAGCTTAAATTCACAGCCATGCATTTTCCAATGGTCCTGCAGATAGGCAATCTGAGCAGAGTCCAACAAGGTATTTCCTCAGATGCCACTGGACTTCCCCATCTGTCCTTGGTCTGCTGTCCAATCAGCCGTGATCTGTCTGCCTGAGAGGGCCTCAGCTGGGACAGCTTGTTCCTGCTCCTCAGGGCTTCTCCTCTTGCACCAGGCTAGCCCATGTTTGTTCTCACAATGGTGGCAGAGTTCAGAGTGGGAGTGGGGACACAAAGTCTTCTTGAAACTTTGGCTCCAAGCCTCTGCTAAATTGTGTTCCTTTAAAGCCAGACACATGGCCAGCTCCATTCAACACGGGGAGAAGCTGAAAAGTCTCATGCAGATGGGTGTGGATGCAGGGAGGGGAAAAAAAACTGTAGTCCTCTCTGCAAACATCTATCGTACCTATGATTAGCAGTTTGTAAAGAAAATGTTAAAAAGTAATTGGCATAAAAGGGACAAGATATTCAAGGACTTGAACCTAACTGAAGTTATACAGAAACACTCCTAGAAATAATAGTTCTTAACTGACACACACAAGGTGATATGACTGCTTGGTCAGATCCCTGACTCCTTCGTCAGATTACTATTAAAAACAATAATCCACTCCAGCTATGCAAGTAAAGGTGTGTGTGCTCCCGGTATGCAGAGGAAAGCACTATGTTTGAAATGACTTTCTTTCAATGTGCTCTGTGCTTTTGCTTCACCTTTTCCAGATCTAAGGAGAGAAGGGTCGCTTTCTCCAGTGAACTCACAAAAAATCACTTTGCTGCTGCAGTCGCCTGCGGTCAAGTTTATCACCAATCCTGAATTCTTCACTGTACTGCATGCCAATTATGTGAGTGCTCCAAAAATACAGAGTGAGCCTGGCCTGGCTTCCGTCACCACCAAAAGCGCGACTTTGCCAAGTTGTTTGATACCTGAAAGAGGGTAGAATTTTAACCCAGGCGAGAAAAAAGAAAACAGCTCTGTCCACTCTTTTTCATTCTGTGCGTTTTCCAAAAAGGGAAAGAGCTGGCCTGGGACATGCTGTTTCCTCTCCAGGTTTTTGTCAGTGTCAGTGTGTTAGTGTCAGTGAACGTGCTTTGGTAGAAGTGTGGGAGAAACATGGGGGGTCTAAGACTGGAGACTGATTCACCCACCCTAGTGAGAGATGACGGAGGCCTGCTAAGTCAGGGCTGGCGTCCTGGAAAGGAATGACTCAGTTCAGGAGCCATTTCTGCGTGGCATCAATAGCAATGCTTTGGACCCCTGTGATTGCGGGGGGGATGGGAGATGAGGACTCAGGAAAGTCTGAGTCCTTTTAGCTTTGAGCACCTGAGTTAGGTGGTGACTCCAGTAGGCGGGTCTAGTAGTTTAATGAGATGACAAAGTTTATGTCATGGAAGGAGGAGATCAGATTTTAGCAGGTTATATTTAAGAAGCCACTGGGACATTCATCTGCCCTGTGGTGCAGGCATGAATGCTGAAGGGGATAAGGATGCCAGCTCCTGGGCACCAGGGGACTCGGGCCAGCGGGAGCTATACTGTGCCTGCTTTCTCCAGCTTTCCTTTTTATCACATGCACACCTAATCCCCCTGAGCCATAAAATTGTCATTAGAAATTCCTGAAACTTTTTTTTGTTTTTCTCATCCCTTACCCTTCACGTACAAGCATTTCTACAGAGGAATCAAAGGAGTTATGGACCCTGAAGTCCTGCCTTAAATGCCAGGAACCTTAAATTAATACTGTTTGTTGTAGACAGTTAAAGGAGCACAGGCAGACCTGTGCAGTCAGAGAGGATCCATGGAGGAGAGAGACTCAAAGAGGTCAAGAGAGATTCAAAAAAGCCAAGTTGCTGAGAGAGGAAGGAAGGAAGAGGGAGGGGAGCCTTTGAGATGCATAGGGAGGTCGACTGTGTCCAAGGCTGTGGAGCAGCAGGTAGAGTAAGGATCGCAAACAGGTCTATGTGTGTGTACAGCTGCTCATTTAATTTCTTAGCAAGATTTCTGCTTCTGAGGCTGCCTCCTCGAGGCTCAAAATAAATAACTGTCTAGAAATCACATTAAGGTTCTCAAACTGTGCTTGATCTGTGTTTTTTCTAATCCTCCACTCCCTACCCCAACGGGCCTTGACCCCATCTCAGAATGCTTACCGCGTCTTCACCAGTAGCACCTGCTTGAAGCATATGATTCTGAAAGTCCGGCGGGATGCACGCAATTTTGAACGCTACCAGCATAACCGGGACTTGGTGAATTTCATCAACATGTTTGCAGACACACGTCTGGAATTGCCTCGGGGCTGGGAGATCAAAACGGACCAGCAGGGAAAGGTGAGTGTGACTGTGTGGCCCTTTCATCAAAGGGGCTCTTACCTTGAAAGAGAAAGCGCTGTGAAAGTGAGGAGGGATGTCGATGAGGAGGGGAGAGCCTATGTACCTGGGATGTGCCATTGGCTACCAGGAGGCAAGGAGAAGGAGCTAACCAGGGTTTCTGTCCTGTGCTTTGGAGGATGTTTAGCAGCATCCCTGGCTTCTGTCCACTGAACACCCCCACCAAGTTTTGACCTTAGTATATGCCCCCTGGGGGACAAAATCACCCCCATTTGAGAACTACTGTCTACATCTCTTTACATTTAGGTTTGGACCTTGAAACCAGATTATTGTTTTGCCTCTTTAGACAGCTAACTCTCAGAGAATGAAATTATTAGCTTAATAACAGTGACATCATTAGATGATTCACTGTAATTTCCCTAGTAAGCCATCAGTTCTCCTTAAGACAGCCTGGCAAATAGTGATGGGGCACATTGAATTTGTGCCATATTAACGGGCTTGCATCTTGCCTTTGTATGACTTTAACCAAAACTGGTCCTTCCCAGCAATGCTTTAGAAGCCTGCCTGAGTTTGCTAAAGTGAGGATGTTTTTTCTTAATCATCATCATTCATCTCAATTTATTTACAAGACAGGCCAACATTTACTAAAGAAAGGTCCCTGTGTAATCTTTGGGAACTTTGGTGGAGAGAACCCCTCCCTCTTTTAGGGTCAAAGGAATCAGAAGCTTCACCAGCAGGCATATCTCTCAATAGGAAACTGAATCACTCCATGTTTTGCCTTTGTGATTGTGAGCCAGCGTTGATGTTTCCAGAGTGGTACTGTCATAAAAACAGTACCACTGGGAGCTATAAACCCTTTCCCACAAACCGCTTAGCATGCCTCAGCACCTCAATTCTCTAGATTGTGTGAGGAAAGACTGCAAGTCCATGAATACAAGGAAGCTCTATGATCAGCTCCTCTGTAGTCACAGATTAGGGGGTGGGGAGGTTCCTTGTGCACAGAAAAGCCACCATAGCCACAATCTGCTCCCCAAGATTTCCTCATTTACTGGATGCGGTGTCCACTAGAAGAATGACAGTGACTTATAGGAGGACTTGCTGGGATGCGGTAGGGCGGGAAATGAAGCTTGAGCCAGAACAGAAAGTAAAGGATCAGTGCCGGGGTGCACCTGCCTATCTCAGTGGTCTGTGGTGGCGGCCATGATTGCATTTATTGTTTAACCAAGATGCCAAGAGACACCACTATGAGTCAGTGAACAGAAAGGCAGTGTTTATTTTGCAAGAGCACACACTAATGCAAGCCATTTGCCTATCGTTGCATTTTACAAGAATGAAGCTCTCATGTCAGGAAACAAACAGCAGGGGCCCAGTGGAATGCAGAAAGGCCCCAGAGGCAGCCAGCCCTGGTCCTCCCTGGTACACACACTGCCTCCTACTATAGCAGAAAGCACAGCAGCTGAGACAGGCACCTAGAGATTGTCCTTATTCCACTGTAAATTCTTCCCTCTTTTATCATATATTAATTGATTGTATAAGTGTGGGTTTATTTCTGAGCTCTTTATTCTGTTCCATTGATCTATATGTCTGTTTTTATTAGAGTACCATGCTTTTTTGATTTCTATAATCTTGAAATATAGCTTAATATTAGGTAGCCTCTAACTTTGTTCTTCTTTCTCAAGATTGCTGTGGCTATTTGTGGTCTTTTGTTGTTGTTGTTGTTATACATAAATTTTGGGGTTATTTGTTTTAGTTCTGTGAAATATGCTATTGGCATTTTTCAGAATACTGAAAGTAATCATTATGAATCCATCAATTTGAATACCATATGTTTATTAAAATTCTATGTTAAAAGAAAATTTGATAACTTAGGGAAATGCTTATAAAATAATAGGCAAAAAGATTTGCAACAAAATTATTGTCAATGTGGGAAAATATGTATATATGTGCATATGTATATATTTGCATAGGAAAAGAAAACTGGAAAAAAATACCAAAATAGCTCAGCCAGTGTGGCTCAGTGGTGAAGCATTGACCCATGAACCAGAAGCTCCTGGTTCAATTCCCAGTCAGGGCACATGCCTGGGT
This sequence comes from Lasiurus cinereus, assembly GCA_011751065.1. Classification (NCBI taxonomy): domain Eukaryota; kingdom Metazoa; phylum Chordata; class Mammalia; order Chiroptera; family Vespertilionidae; genus Lasiurus; species Lasiurus cinereus. The sequence goes on from JAAGEH010000307.1 coordinate 39,839,347, forward strand.
TGTGGGCTCAGTCCCCAGAGGGGGACGTACAGAAAGCAGCTGATAAATGTTTCTCTCGCATCATTGATGTTTCTATCTCTCCCTCTCCCTTATTCTCTGAAATCAATAAAAATATATTTTTTTAAATTACTAAAATATTTTGATGATTGCCTTTAGGTTGTGTTATTTGGGATGATTTAAGTTATTTTTTTTTACTATTTTATCAGTGAGACTCTACTAATTCTATATTAAAAGGCATTTTTAAAAAAGTAAAATCCTATAAAAGTTATTAATCACTGTTTATCCATCAAAGGCTCTATTTATCGTATTTTGCATATAAAATAAAGTGTTGTTATTACTACTGTATAACTTCACAGAGTAAAGTGTTAATGACTGCTATTGCCTCATTCAATTACCGAGCAAGCAGATGAACAGTGCCCAGTTTTCCATCTAATTTGAGTAGATAAAAAAGAGAGACAGAAATAAGCATGCTGCCTCGGCCCTGTGCATTCCCTCACATGGTTCGCTTCACTCTGGCTCATTCTCACGGCATGCTATTTTCACTGGTCTGCCTGCAGTCTTTTTTCGTGGACCACAACAGTCGAGCGACCACTTTCATTGACCCCCGAATCCCTCTTCAGAACGGCCGTCTTCCTAATCATCTGATGCATCGCCAGCACCTCCAGAGGCTCCGCAGTTACAGTGCTGGAGAGGTAACACCCTTTTCCCACCCTCAGTTCACAGGTCCTTAGACTCTGCCTCTGTTTGTGGAGCCAGAACTGTTTGTAAGTGGCTGAGATCTAGGCACAAGGAGTGCCCTGTTCTCATTCCAGCACGTGCTGTCTAGTTTAGATCTCTTTTTTTACCTGTGCTTACCTGCTGCTGAGCCATGAAAGGCTGCCACCTTTCCTAAGCTCACATGCATTGCCTTTCTGAAATACTGTCTCTATATCCCATATTCTTTCCTTACCTCTTTTCTCAAACCAAAACTCAAAATACAGTCCTTTTCTACTTTCAAACAGTTTCTGAGAATATTATGAGGAAATCCATTTTTATGTACTAACATATTTTTACAACAATCAAGAGATGAGGGCACTGAGAATAATTTCCTATCAAACAGCTTTTAAAGTTGAATTTTAGAGTGAAGCAAAAAATGAAAAAAAAAACTGTCAGGAAAAAGGATATATCTATTTGGCCCCCTTAGAGAATCATTCCAGGGAGATGTACATACATCTCAAAAGAAACTAAAAAATTACTATCTACCCAAAAGCTTCCAGACAGCAAACATAAATCTTAAACGAAGAGCTGTTGTTGGTGTGTCATCACTTGTTTTAATGAAAGCCTCGTGTGCAAAAAATAGATCTTTACATTTCAGAGGCATCATCTGTGTACTCTGAGAGATGCAGTTATTTCCTATCAAGGATACTTATGTTTCAATGCCACTGTGATTAAATGAATTTTTCTTTCATGGGGTCATCTTAGGTGTCATTGTTTCAGGATACTACTGAAAACATATTCATAAAAGGTGTGTGTGGCCATCTGCAAGTGTTAAGTGGGTGTCAAGACCCTTCAGATACCAGACATTCAACAGGAAACAAGTTCACAAGAAAATAGTGCCCCAACTTCCCAGCTCAACATACAGCCCCCCTGTCTGGTAGCAATTTTACAGTACTTCAGAAAGTACTAAGCATGAGATCATAGTGTACAAATTCAAAATTCTGCATCAACTCGAAATATACTGAATGGCCAGATTATTATGATCTCTGAACGCATAATAACCTAGCAACTTCGTGTGTGTGTGTGTGTGTGTGTGTGTGTGTGTGTACATGGATAAAAAATGGTGCATGAATTTGTGCATGGGTGGGATCTGGCCAGCCTGGCCAGGGAGAAGGGACATGGGTGGTTGAGTGGCCTGCCTGCTTGTCGAACTCCTGGTCAAGGAGACAATTTGCATATTAGTCTTTTATTATATAGGATATACAATGAGTGGCCAGATTATTATGCATTCAGAGATCATAATAATCTGGCCACTCAATGTATGTCATTTTAATTTATTTAAAATGTCCAAGCTCTTTAATATTTTAAGGCAATTTCAGTATTATTATAAGGTAACTTCATATAATAAAAGAAAACTGAGTATTGCAGACATTTCACTGTCAATAAAACATATCTCAATGTAATAAAGGCTATATATGACATACCCACAGCCAAAATCATACTCAATGAGCAAAAACTAATCATTTTATTTTGGAATTAGGCCTCAGATGTCTGTCGAAACAGAGGAACCTCTTTAATGGCCCGGCCAGGACACAGCCTAGTAGCTGCAATTCGAAGCCAGCATCAACATGAGTCATTGCCACTGGGTATGTATCCTGCTTTTAGAATGCCTGGATATTCAGTAATTAACCTTGCTTTTCTTATTGTGAATCCTTTAATATAGTATGGAGGATTCTGTTGAGCTATTTTTCCTTCTCTTTTGTGACATAGTCTCCTCTCTTAATGTTTGTACCCATTTTCCCCCTCCCCTTTGCCTCTTTTCCCTTTCTCCTTCCTCCTCGCTTTGTCCTCTCTCATCCCTCACCTCTTTCCCTAATATCGTCCAGACCCACATTTCCCTTCTTCTTTACTGTATTCAGTGATTTGTTAGCTAAGTCCAGGGGAACATAATTTAACAAGGTCATGAATTTGTTGCTGTTAGGTGCAGCTTTTAATTTAAGCCTCTCTTCCCATGTGTGTATGGGGATAAATCGACACAGTCTTGATTTCTAAACTCAACTACCTCTTTTCAAACCACATGCCGCTTTGTATCAGGGGGTAAGGGTGAGGGGGAAGGTGAGAGAGTCTAAATGGATTTGGATAGTTCCATTATCACTCCCAGAAATCAATTCATGGCCGCAGGTCATAAGTGTCAAGTGCTAGGAAAAAGATTTATTTGAACTCATAAAGAATCTTGTGCTAAAATAACTATGGCAAAATGACCAAGAGAATTTACTAAGAAGAGAGTAAGACTTTGCTCATGGGAGAACTACTTTATATTTTATCTGTTCACACAATAATGAGTTAACACATAGTTAAGTTTCTGGAATATTAGGATGATTAACTTAGATTGCGTTCACTTTTGGTGTGATTGTTTAAAAAATAGTAATGCTATTATGTCACTGGAAATACCTTCAAGAGCTTACATTTTTTGATACATTGCTACCTGCCCCTTAAACTTCTAAATTAATTCTCGTATCAAGCAGCCATCTTTCTTCCAATCATCAGAGAAATCATCTGTGGTCTGCAGACTGAAGCACAACTTTGCACTTTTGTCTGTTTCAGCATATAATGACAAGATTGTGGCATTTCTTCGCCAGCCAAACATTTTTGAAATGCTGCAAGAGCGTCAGCCAAGCTTGGCAAGAAACCACACACTCAGGTAGGGGCTAGTCCATCATCCGTATAACTCTAGATCTCCTGAGCTATTTTTCAAGATGGGACAACACCTCTGTGGAGAGGCAGAGCTGAAGACTTTGATGGTTTTTATCCATGCATTTAAATTATAATTTGAATACTCAAAATGAAGGAGCCATTTCTAATGTTCTCAGAAGTATAACAATCAGCAATAGTCTTATTGTCAGGTTACATGATTCATAATGATGCTAAAATGATTTCCATTGATTTGGAAGGAAGCACTGAAAGAGAACAAATACTTTTAATTAAAATACTTTTAATTAAAAAGTATTTATGTAAAGCACCATATACATTTTTAAATAAAACTATTTAATAGTAAATTATATATAAAATGAACATATTCAAAAGAAGCAAACAAAAAGTATCATATATGTTCCAATTCTCCTAAAAGTATTATATATGTTCCAATTTTCCGAAGAGTATCATATATGTTCTGTTGTTTATTAGGGTCATATTTGAATAAGTGTTTCTGGAAATCTGAATCACTTCCTTTGGAAGGAATGGTCACACAGAGTGATAAAAAGAGAAAATACTCCTGAAGCTAAATCCCTCTTTCTCACCAAGATAGTTAAACACCTCTGTCTTTCTTTTTTTTTTTCCCTATTGCCCTCCCCACCCCCCAGTACATGCCCTCACCCATCTCCCCCTCTCCACCATCTCTCCTCTCCCATTGCCCTGTGTCCACTGGCTATGCCTACACACATGCATACAAGTCCTTCCGTTGATCTTCTATAGGGCCCTCCCCCCCAACCTCCCCTGCCTTCCCACTGTAGCATGACAGTCTGTTCATTGCTTCTTTGCTTCTGCATCTGCTTCCCCCCACCACCCCCTGGTTCTTGTCTTTAAAAATATCTTGCCCCTGTAAGCTAGAAATAAACCCACAAGAGCAAAAGAAAAATGTTTGAGTCCCAGTTTCAATGTCAAACAGTTCCTTTTGTGTACATGTCATCAATGGTATCTGGATAGTGGACAAATGGTGGCAATGCTGGTCCGACCCTCTCTGGTTTGGTCCTGGGCACCCTGCAGTGATGCACTGCTGCTGACTGCTTGCATTGCAAGGCGTCGTCAGCGTCTTCATCTCTGGACTGTTTCTCCTCTTGCCTTCATGGTTGGCGCAGACCTGTCAGTTCCTCTCTGTTGCAGGAGTCCACTTGGTCTTGGAGTTGTTTTCTGAAAGTATATAAACATATTCTCTACCAAGAGTTAATAAAGGAATCTTTCCTATAAAGTTGACTTGGGGTCCTTTTCATTTTTGCCTACCTGCTTTTCCTTTGGCTTATTTTGACACCATGTGTGTTTTTCATGGGTATCTTACTGTTAGTATTACAAATGGAAATTAATTTTCTAAAGTGAAAATTTTCTAGATGTAATTTACTTACCAGATATTTTTCCTTACATAATATTATCCTACTCTCCCCCTCCCCTTTTTTTTAATTAATGGAGAATTTGGTAAAATTTTTAATGCAACCTTGATAACTTTAAATTTTAATTTTTTGCACACAAATATGCCTGTTTTATGTTCATTGCATATTAAGCAATTTTACCATGAGATGAGCTATCAATAGAAATTTTAATTAATACTTTAGAAACAGCTTTTTGTTCAGTACACTTAAATTTTCTTGGGTGTTCACTTATTTCAGTTAGCCAATTTAAATTAATCTGAAAGCTTGATAACTCTTTTATGTCAAATTTAATACTCTACCAACAATCTTAGATTACCCTGTATATATTAGTGAAAAAGTTTATTTGCATTATTGAGTAGGCACTAAGCATTCCTAGTGCTAGGCTGAATTTAGATATAGGGCAGCTGCTGTCAGCATGTTTATGTCTGTTACCTGGGTCCCGATCTGTGCTGAGCGTGGGAAGCGTGGGTATCCATGGGGGCAGGAGACCTCCCTCAGAAGGTAAACATCTCTGTCTTTCAGTTTACTGTTCAGAATTTCAAAAGCTGGAGATGCATGGATATTAAGAGTGTTCCCTTGTAGTCTTACTTCTAGCTCACATACGGACTAACAATCAAGTCATGTTATTTAATCCTCTATCCTTAATCTGGTCATCACTGGAATAGGGTCACAATGTAGGCACTATTGAAATGCTTAAGTGGGGATGTGTTTAAAAGATCAGACAAAGTGGGTGAGAAGTCAATTACTGCCACTAATCTCTTACCTCCCATTTGGTGGTCTTTTGAATCTGTCTGACAATTGTAAAACTCTATTTTGCATGACTTCCTCAATAAATCACCAACATTGGAAATTAATCTCTTTGTTATTCAAATCCTTATTAATCCCGCCAGGATTTATCAATTATATTCTTGCCCCTCCATTGACACCTCTTTTCCCTGTGTTTTTATCTTTGTAAATTAGATACACCATCTTTCAAACTGGCCATTATCTCTTATTCCTTCCTCTGTCTTCATCTCCACATCTAAACATTAACTTCCTCACTTCTTTTCTTCTAGCCATTTTATTCTCTTCTCTATAATGACGAGTATTTGAATTTTCGTCATTTCCCTCCTGAACTTGGCAGAAGTCTCTTAGAAGATATCCCCTATCATCCTACTATAACCAGAATTATCTTCTTATAGAACAGATCAAATTATGTCACTCTTGTTCCTCAAAAAAAGCTTTTATGGCTCTCATTGCATATGAAATAAAGATTTCTAAGCACAATTTCCATGGTCTCCAAAGTCTGACCCTAGCCTAACTCTCCTTACTGTGCAGTATTTTTCTCCTAGTATCTTTCTTTTCCACCAAATAAGCTGTGCCCTCTCTCCTACCTTTACTTTTCTGGATTGGTTTTCCTCCTGTGCATAGCTCATCCTATTTTAAAGGCTCAAATCAAATGCAAAGATTTGGTGATTCAAGCAGACTCTAGGATTTCCTTTGCCTTACTTTAAACATTCTTTTTATACCTCTAAGGTATTTTCCCTTATCTCTGTTATTCTATCATGTATTTATGTCTCCCTACAACACTATAAGCTCTTTAGTGCAGTACTTTTCTGTGTACCCATTCTGACCCTCAGAACCTGGTCCTTTAATTTAAAGATAGAAAACATTACTTTTGGAGTGAAGAAAAAGGCCTTTAGCATGAACAGTTGAGCTTAAGCATGAGTACTGTCACTTCCACTTATGTTCAACTCTGCCCAAATTTCATTACTGTGCTGTTAAAGGCAGTGCCATGCTCAGTCCTATGTTATTTATTCATGGGCTGCATTATTTTCTCACAGTACATAATAATCTAAGGGATTTTCAAAGAATTGTCCAAGGCATTATACTAACTAAAAAGTTTTGACACGTTTCTGCTCTTGAGCATTTTTTTATGTACTGGACCCACCACTAAGTAATTAGTTCACTGCTTACTTTTTAAAGAAATTTGAATTCACTAAAGGCACTAGAGTCCCATTTAAATAATTAAATAATTTGAAAGTAGAAACAATATAACCTCCATAAGAGTAGGACCTATGTCAGTTTTGCTTGCTACTACAAGTAAAACAGTATATTTTCAAAGAGAAATAAACTTTTTAGCCTTATTATATAATATCACTTTTTTTTAATCTTAAGAGTTTTGTTGCAGTGTGGAATTTACAATTTTGATTTTCCAAACATGGGGGGACTTGGAGTGAGGGAATTGGAAAAACCATGAAAATTGTTTAGTATGGAAACTAATAACCTTTTCTTAAACTTTATCTTTATTGTTGAAAGTATTCCAGACATCTCCTTTTCTCCCCACTGATCCCTTCCACCCCACCCCCAGCAGGCCTTCACCACATTATTGTCTGTATCCATGGGTTATGCATATCTTACCTAATAAAAGAGTGATATGCAAATTGATCATTACTCCAACACACAAGATGGCTGCCCCCATGTGGACACAAGATGGCTGCCACAAGATGGCCAGCAGGGGCAGGCAGTTGAGAGGGACCAGGCCTGCAAGGGAGGGCAGTTGGGGGCAATAAAGCCTGCAGAGGAGGGCAGTTAGGGGTTACCAGGCCTGCAGGGGAGTGCAGTTAGATGGGACCAGGCCTTCAGGGGAGGACAGTTAGGGGCAATCAGGCTGGCAGGGGAGCAGTTAGGCATCAATCAGGCTGGCAGGGGAGTGGTTAGGGGGTGATCAGGCTGGCAGGTAGAAGCAGTTTGGGGCAATCAGGAAGGCAGGCAGGTGAGCAGTTGGGAGCCAGTAGTCCTGGATTGTGAGAGGAATGTCCAACTGCCCATTTAGTCTTAATCCTAAACGGGCAGTCGGACATCCCTCGAGGGGTCCCAGATTGGAGAGGGTGCAGGCTGGGCTGAGGGACACACAACCACCCACTCCCCTCACCCCCCATGCACCGGACCTCTAGTATGCATATAAATTCTTTGATTAATCTCTTCCTGCCCCCTCTCCCTTTAAAGAATATTATGAGAAATGTTATAGACTTGTTCTCATATATAAAAATAAGCCTTTTCATATAATTTCTAATGAAGGGCTTGTGGATCCCAGGTTGAGAATTTAAATGTTTCATCAAAAACAGTTGACCAACAGTGACTAAAAGGGGATGAAATTAAAAGGGTAGAATGACAAGAATAAGAACTTGCTCTTTAGGAGGTCACTATTAAGGGGACTAGGAAGCTGAGCACTACTTGCTATGACTGAACCTGTGCCTGCTCCTGGATGTGATGTGAGTGTGAGTCAGCTCCATCTTAAAGGTCCAAGAATTGCAAATAAAAGCAGATCTTCCCCGACCCTCTCCAGAGGAAGAACTTAATGCTCCCTCTGTGGTACCAAGGTGAGGACAGTGACCCTTATTCAGCCATAGCTATTTTCAGAGAGCCATGGATCCACTGTCTTAAGTCCACAAAGTCAGTTGCTGGGTTAGAAGGTAGAGAATGAGTTTCAGGAAACTGTTTTCAGCAGTGAATCATAAGGAAGCCACACATAGAAGGGGAAGATGGAGCCAGAAAACCCAGAGGCTAATGATATCTGTTAATTTTAAAGGTCATGGTAGCAGTCCTTATTCATTCACTCTTTCCTTCAACTAGTACTTTTATTGTGCAACTATTCTGAATCAGGATTGTACTAGGCCTACGTATGTAGTATCAAGCAAAACAGACATAGGTCTTACTCTGATGGCACTTGCAATCTATTAAGGGAGACAGATAACAGACAAGTTTAGCTTGTTTTTTCATGTTTTTTTAAAGCCAAATACATAGCCATAGAATTTGTTAAGGGTCATGAAGGATGCAATCAGTACTCAGCAATAGTGGGTAATACGCTGGTACAGAGGTAAGGGACTTAGGTCCTAAGCAGAATGCAGGGAAGGTTTTTCTAGGTAGGTGAAACTAAACTGAAACCTGAAGGACGAGAATAAATGGTTCCTAAGATGCAAGGTGGGGATCAGGGAGAGAGTGTGCAAAAGTCCCAAGCAAGAAAAGGCTTGATGTACTGTAGGTGAATAGTGAAAAAACACCAGTATGGCTTAGGGTGGTTTGGGACTATGGTGAAATTGGAAAGGAAGGCTTGTCAGCAATGGAAAGGAGCTGGGATTTCATCTGAAGTAAATTTTACTTACAAAGTGATTAAAGAGTTTTCAGCAGGAAAGAAAGATAGGTGAATGTGTGTTTTTAATGACCACTTGGGCTGCTCTATAGAAAATAATGGTTAGACTGGAGGTGGGACATAAGATATAGGAGATGGGGTTAGTAGAAGACGATGATATTAATCTCCTTGTATGGAGGATGGTATAGTGTGGGTAAAGGGGAGGGAAGAGCTGGTGGTGATAGTGTGCATGCAAAATCAACAGAGGCCCGTGACAGTTTGAACATGGGGGTGAGGAGCCGAGAAGAATGATAGCAAGGTGTGATGCTTCTGAAGATCCGTGGGTGATGGTGTCTGCCTTTGTCCTCTGGGGCTTACTATAACAAAATACCCCAGACTGGGTGGCTTATCCACAGCAGAAAATTGCTGCTCCCAGTGTGGTGACTCGAAGTCCAAGAACTTGGTGCTCCATAATCAGTGAGGGCCTTCTTTCAGGTTACAAACCTTTCATATCCTCACACGTAAGAAGAGACAAGGGCACTAATCTCATACAAGAGGGCTCTGCCTTTAAGACCTGATCAGATCCTGAAGGCCCCACCTCCTAACACTATTGCATTGGGCTTTGGGATTCCAACATGCAAAAGAAATTTAAAAGTTAAATATTGCTTTTAAATTGCTCTCTAAATCTTCCCAGATTTATGCTGCCTTGCTTCAAGACATTTTTTTTAAATTCTTTGAAGCATACATGTAATTGAACTAATCTTGGTTATGGTATTTATAGTATTTAAATATTTGAATGTCAGAAAAGTCAGTTACAAAGTTCACTTGATCAAAATAAACACTACTTATCCATGGACTTATTGGAATAATTTGCAGGGTTAGAGTTGGAGATTGTAAAAAAGGGTCAGAAGGTATAAACTACAATCAAACAGAGAGAAATTTAGGCCTGTGCTCGGACCAACCTGGGAGACTCTCAAGTGTTCTGGAGATCAAGACTCCCTTTGTGCCCACAGGCCTTATACATTTTCCATCAGGTATAAGGTCTCTCAAGAAGCATCCCTTCAATCTCTTTCCAAGATATCCTGAGGCCACAGCAGCCCTTCAGCAGCTCTCCTTGTCCCACTCCACTCCCGATGGTCATGGCTCTTCAAGGACTTACCTTTGTTGTGCTCCTTGGCTTCTGTCCCTGTGAGTCTGAGGAGAGGTGATTCCTTGTAGAGTTTCCTGGAAACCTGCAATACGAACTTTAAATACCAAGAATACTAGTATACTTGACACTAATTAGGATATCACTGTTCAGCCACATTGGAAGAGAGAGAAAAAGGGATCAGAAAAGGATTCATCCCTTGGCTTCTGAGTTGGTGTGTAACTCTTTTCTTTTCCACATTATTTTAGGGAGAAAATCCATTACATTCGGACTGAGGGTAATATTGGACTTGAAAAGTTGTCCTGTGATGCAGATCTAGTTATTTTGCTGAGGTAAGAGGCTAAGCCTGGAGCAATTCTGCAAAAGCATCTGGAAAAGCTGCCCTGGGCAGTTCTTCACTGCAGCCCAGATGAAACACACCAGTTGCTCTCTAGAGGTTTCAAGTGACCGCGACTGAAAAGGGCCCCCATCTTGTATGCCATCCATTGCCTTCTTTACATTTACAGTTCAGGGAGCAAGAGCTGAATATAGTACTTGATAGAGACTTTGATGTAGTATTAATTAGGGTTTAAAATAACACTGAGAATTTGCTGGGATGTGCCTATCTTTTAAATACTATGTAGTAGGCGAATGTGAATGTTTTTGTTGCTTTGTGAGAACTGTAACAGCTATTACACTAAGTCATGAGTACTCTCTCGTTGACAGAGAATAAACTCTTTTTTTTTACTTTGCAGTCTCTTTGAGGAAGAGATTATGTCCTACATCCCCCTGCAAGCTGCCTTCCACCCTGGGTACAGCTTCTCTCCCCGCTGTTCACCCTGCTCCTCACCTCAAAACTCCCCAGGTAACTTGGGAAGCTGGCAGTGTACCTCCTGTAAGTGGCCACCTGTGTTTCTACCAAATGATGGTGAAAGAAGGATGATTGTGTGCTTGCCTGTCTCTCTGCCACCTGTTTTTGTAATGCCCCAAGACTTGAATGCATTTTACATTTCAAATGGTTTGAATTTTTTTTTTGTAAAACCAGTATTTCCTGACATGTATAAATTATGTGAAATTCAAATTTCAATGCCTATAAATAAAACTTTAGTGGAACCCAATCATACTTGTTTAAGTATTTAATGGCAACTGTCATACTACAGCAGCAGGTGTGAGCAGTAGTGACAGAGACCATATGGCTCCAAAACCCTGAACTATTTTATTATTCACTATCTGTCTGCCAGACCCCTGCTCTAAATTTCTATTACATTCCAAATGCATTCTATAAGAACTTAAAAGAAGCCCAGCTAGCATGGCAAAGTGGCTGAGCATCAACCTATGAACCAGGAGGTTACAGTTCGGTTCCTGGTCAGGGCATATACCTGAGTTGCAGGTTCAGTCCCCAATGTGGTGCAAGAGATAGCCGATCAATGATTTTCTCTCACCATCTCCTTTCTATCTCTCTCTTCCTCTCCTTTCCTCTCTGAAATCAATTAAAATATATATTTTTTAATTTAAAGGGGAAGAGCCCTTTATGAAATCTTCATCCTATGATTCAGAATGTTAATAGATACCAATTTTGGCAACTTTTCTCATGTTGTAAAGACATTACTAAGATATGTGGTTAAGTAAGGACCACCATGCATCCCCAGAAAGATGCCAAAGAGTTTTCTTACATGGTATGAAATGGTTCCCCTGACATTTTCTTTATGTATTAGAATGAATTTACTCATGATACAAAAAAATATTTGTCAATATTTTTCATTTCCAATGAGGAAATATATATTAACTGTTTATGAAAAAAGATACTATTTTTGTTGTTGTTCATCAAAAAAATTAACTTAAGAAAAGCCAAACCACCAAACATGACCAGATATTGGAGACTTTCCCACCATTTGTTAGTTAGCATTATCACATAGTTGCAGGCCTTGGGGTAACCCAATTTTTATATAACTTTAAAAGTAAAGGAAGTTAGTTTGAAAAATCTGGTAACTTTTTATCTCACAACCTCAAGAGTCAGAGTCCAGGTTTAGCTTCTGAAGCAGATGAAGAAATTCAGAAGAGAAACAGAATTTAGCAAAATGCTGTGTCCCTCAAAAGGGGTGTGTCAGTATCACTCAATACTACTAGAGGTCTACTAAAACTAGACTGTTTTTTAGTTTGACTCCTCCAAGTCATGTCACTTGAAACTGTGTCTTAGAGGTGTTTTTATTTATTGTTAAACTGTTTTTAAGTCGGTATTTCTGTTGTTACTTCCTCCAAACAAGTGTACCAATGACATTGTTGAAGAAATGCCTGCTGCATGCTACCTGTGACTTACAAAGTAATTGAGGTGCCATGCCCTGGGGAAAGGCGGAGTAGTAGCTTTGTCAGAGCTAGAACGATTGTCTCCAATGTGCACAGGGTGACTTACTTTTGGGGAGCAGAGCCTTCCATTTGGAGAAACTGTTGGTCTAGGTGATGATGATCTGCCATTTTGATGTAGAGATTGCAGATCACCATCATCTAGTCTTGTAACCTATAATTAGATCATCATCTAGTCTTGTAACCTGTCTACAGTTTGGTCCAAACATTGGCAGTAAAATAAGATTTTAACATCGCTATATGTGAGAGATATCATATTGGAAATGGGAAAAGAATAGACAGTAAAGAGTGATTTGCTAAATGAGATATATTTGGATAACTTTTATAAAAAGACTCAACTTTCCTGATAGAGATATTACTGATCCCATGAGTCCAAGCACTCATCCATTTCATTTTGTCAGAGAACTTAATTATTTATCCTCTTGGCTTTGACAATAGGGTCCTAGATTATGTAATCCAAATATAGTGATATTAAGTTTTACAATTCCCATTTTCTAGGCTTTTATGAAATTAACCTGGATGCTACAGAGATTCAGAATCATAGATATTTATGCCAAAGTACTTAGCAAAATGCACAGAAGTGACCATGGGGATACACTTTTGAGTATCTGATCAAAAAACTAGCAATAGTGAAAGTTATTTGTCTTTCTCTGACTGGCTTATTTCACTTAGCATATTAATCTCCAGGTACTTCATGCTATCTCAAAGGGTAAGAGATCCTTCAATTTTAGCATCAATATTAGTATACTTAGAGAAATACAACATATACATATATTACAGCTGCCTCATTAGGTTACAATCACTTCTTATAATATAGTGACTTACAAAATAGTTTAATCTAGTTTTTTTATGTTGTTTTAGATTATTTAAGTGCAATTAAGCCAAGAAATATGCTCACCAAAGATTCTGTAAGAGGAATATAACTCGAAATATAGTGGAAGACAAATATTTCTTGTCAGCAGAATTTTTTTATTTCTACTTATTGTAAAGGAGTAATGGAAATTAAGGGAAACTTCTTGGAGAGAAAAAAATATGAAGACACATGAATATGCCTCTGGTTGGTCCTTCCTCTACCACTGCTCTTTGTGTTTGTTCTTTGATAAACAGTGTTGACCTTCAGCCCATGTACTTCTCTCTGCAGGTTTACAGAGAGCCAGTGCAAGAGCCCCTTCACCCTACCGGAGAGACTTTGAGGCCAAGCTCCGTAATTTCTACCGAAAACTGGAAGCCAAAGGATTTGGTCAGGGTCCAGGGAAAATTAAGTAAGTGCTCCAGTACTCGACACTGAATTCAGGTGGTAGCTTTTTTTTTTTTTATCTTTTTCCCCATTATTCCTTTGTAATGTTATTTTGGAAATTGGATACTATGGTGTGGGAAAAGTTATTTTCATAGTAAAGAGAAAGAAAAAAGTTATGAAGTTAAGAAGAAAAGAGAACGCAAGTTAAGAAATTGAAGAGGAGGCAGAAAGGGAAGGAAAAAGAGAAGGGCCAGAAAGAAAGAACAGTAGATTTCAGACAAAGGCATATGTAAAGTCAATGGTAGACCTTTTCAGAAAACAATGAATCTTGATCTAAATTAAAAAATCGGATATTACTTTACTTTTTCTTGGGATACATCATTTATATTTAACTCATTAGTCAAATTCATGGGCTCTTTGTAACATTGTAATAGGAGGTTAAGGGGAAAAAAAAGTTGTGGGTTTTCTCCTTCTGGGTTTTGTGGTGTTGTTTTGTTTTTGAAAAGCCAAACCCAAACTCAGGAATCCAAATGAAAAGAGTTTTTTAATTGATAAAAAAAAAAAAAACACCAAAAGTAGTCCCATAGATGGAATGTATCTATAATAATAAAGCATAATCTGCTAACAACATATTATGTCCAGACAGCCGAACAACCTTCCAGATGTCATTCCGGACGAAGCTGCAGCGGCAAAGGCAGAGGCAGAAGCAGTTAAGGGTGATCAGGCAGGCAGATAAGTGGTTAGAGGTGATCAGGCAGGTGAGCATTTAGGAGCCAGTGGTCCCGGATTGCGAGAGGGTGCAGGCTGGGCTGAGGGACCCTCCCCTTCGTGCACTAATATTGTGCACCGGGCCTCTAGCCTAATTATAAAACCATACACGTTGTCTTTGTGCTGACAATGGTTTAAAAAGAGTGTTGTTTTTTTAAGTCCATCCCTCAACTGATGGAATCTGCACATTCATGGAGAGTCTAGGGAATGAGACCTGGGCACTTATGACTCACCTAGAATACTGTCCAATGGCAGATCTTCAAGCCACTACTCATCACCCATGTGGCTTTTACTCCTTCCTAGGCTCATCATTCGCCGGGACCACTTGTTGGAAGGAACCTTCAATCAGGTGATGGCCTATTCCCGGAAAGAGCTCCAACGAAACAAACTCTACGTCACCTTTGTTGGAGAAGAGGGGTGAGGAACTAGTAGTTTTATGCAGACACCTCAATATGGTGGACCAAGCCGCTGAATCTTGGGTGATTTTTCTCAAAAAGAAGCAGGTTGGCTCTAAGCTTTTGCCCCAAAGTGATTCTAATTGTGGCCTTCTAGGAGGTCTTTCTCCAGGTATTGCCAAGCTTGAGATTTCATGTTCTTTAAAAGCCTAATATTAATGGCAGGTACTAGAGTCTGAGGTACATGATCAGTCTAAAACAAAAATATAAACCTAAACTACTGGATCTTCACTTTTTCAAGTGGTGTACACTTTTGAGTATCTGATCAAAAAAATCTTCCTCCTAAAATGCACATATACAACTATATACCAAATTTGTTATATGATTTGAGTGGTTTCATGGAAAATCATCTCAATGAGGGCATATCAGAATGAACTTGGAAACTTCTTAATTCACACATATGCACATAAGTGCACATACACACACTGTCACAGGAAATTTTCTTGTGCCTCCCCCAACAATGTCTTTGTTTTGTTTTTTGTTTTTGTTTGTTTATTTGTTTTTATTGACTTTTTACAAAGAGGAAGGGAGAGGGATAGAGAGTTAGAAGCATTGATGAAACATTAATCAGCTGCCTCCTGTACACCCCTACTGGGGGTGTGCCCGCAACCAAGATACATGCCCTTGACCAGAATCGAACCTGGGACCCTTCAGTCTGCAGGCCGATGCTCTATCCACTGAGCCAAACCAGTTTTGGCACAACATCTTTGTTTTTAATGGGCCAACTGTGTGTTTTATTCAACAGTTGTTATATAATTTAAAAAACAAAAAAAGAGGAAAGGTTAAGGAACATTGCTATAAGAGTTCACTTATAGAAATCTGAGTGAGAACTTCCCCAAACCAATGACCACATCTTCATTTTTCTATGGCAAATTAATACTTCCGTTGGCTTCTACTCAAAAGAGCCAAGGCTGCTGTTGACATTCCCCAGTACTGACTCTGAAAGAGCACACTAGCACCCAGATAGAGGTAAGTCCCTTGCTTACTGTTCATAATAGATTCCCGGGCCTCTGCTTCCTTTGCAGCCTGGATTACAGTGGTCCTTCTCGAGAGTTCTTCTTCCTTTTGTCTCAGGAGCTCTTCAACCCTTACTACGGACTCTTTGAGTATTCTGCAAATGATACTTACACGGTGCAAATCAGTCCCATGTCTGCATTTGTGGAAAACCATCTAGAATGGTAAGATCTAGAATTTTTGCTTTCTTATGTTTGAAAGTTTTAGTCTTTCTTAGTCAGAGGGCAACAGTTTTTAGAGCAGTGGGCCACACAAAATGAGGGGTGATGACAGTGAATAGCAAAGCACTAGGAAGAAGACTTTCTGTTAGTCTTAATCCAGAATACAATATAAATACTAAAGACACTGCAAATTTATTGACCACTTCAAATTTATGTAAGAAACAGTAATTGCCTTCTGAGGTGACACTAAAGTAAGTACACATAGGTCCTAAACGTTGATAATTCTACTAAAATTAGGAGTCCCCAGTGGAGGCTCCTTGGAGATATATATGGGTTTGAAATTCTTTGACACTTGTACACTTATGGACCAATAGCTTTAGCACTGTGGACATCAGCTTCTATATCTTATAAAATAATACTGTTGGGTCACATGATCTCTAAGTGTCTTTCTAACTCAAAAATTCAGTTATCTCTTTGGTTTTCTCCTCTTGAGGCATCTATTACCATTTACTACTATGTGTAAGAGGATAAGTATTATCAATTCTGTACAGTTCTGTAGGTGAGATACTTCAAGTATTAGAAGCCTCCAGAAATCTGCATGGGAAATGAAGTATGCATGCACTTTCTTGCTGTGTCTCCCCAACACCTGATTTGAAAATTACCCCTGCTCTCACTGCAGGAGTTCCGGGACTTCATAAGGAAATGAGTCCTGGAAATTGCTGGTGTGACTGTTGTACCATTGTTTACTTATGATATGTTGCAATGGCTGCTGGTGATTGGAGTTTCTGGGCCTACTGGACGTACCTGTGCCTACTGGACTTACAGGCCAAATTCCTGTATTTTGGTTTGGTAGCATCAAATAACCCACCTCTGCCAAGGGGTATAGCCATTGTCATGCCATCTCTCTTCAAATAGTCTCAGCTCTGCAGTTCTTGAGCTGAGGCAGGAGTGAGTCTACATCAAGCATTTGATACAAGTGATAAAACAAAAATTGTCCTTCTCCTGCCATTTCTTTTTCTGTCACTCTCCAAAAAGTGATGAAGAAACCTATGAGACAGAAACACAAAGACAGGCAGACAGAGCAGACAAGATATTGCCAGGGAAATTATGACCCTGAGATGTGAATGCCAGCTCTTACTTAAGTCACATTTAGACAGGGTTAGAGAGTGCCATAACCAATATAAGAATACATATGTACACAGTTTATACTTAATATAATCCCTCAGTCATCTCTTAATTTGTGAGCATGAAATTTAAGATGGCATCATCGAGGCCATGAATTGGAATCTGCAACCAAAAAAGAAATATTTTTATCAAATATCATACCATATAGCACTATGCTGGAGGTTGTGTGGATACCTTTACTAATTTAGCAATTATAAATTAAGCATATACTATATGTTGGGAGGATACAAAGGTGAAATGAGTAAGATCTCTTCCCTGAAAGAGGTGTAGTAGGAAGAACACATAAATGAGCCAATAATTATAATACAAAATCATAAGTCACCCCAATAAATTCAATAAGGAAAAAAGTTCCCAACAATGTCCTGGACTGGATGATTTCACAGGTAAATGTTACAAAACATTCAAAGAAAATCTAACACCTACCCATCTCACACTACTTCAAACATGTCAAGAGGAGAAAAGATCCCAAAGCTGATTTTATGAGGCCAGCATTATCCTAATACCAAAACCAAAAAAAGACACCACAAAGGAAGAAAATCATAGGCCAATATCTCTGATGAACACAAATGCTAGTATATTCAACAAAGTATTGGCAAAATGGATCCAGCAGTACATTAAAAAGATACACCATGACCAAATGTGATTTATTTGGAGATGCAACGTTGGTATAATATCTGCAAATTAAAGAACATGATATACCATATAAGCAAAAAGATATAAAAATTACATGATCATGTAAATAGATGCAGAAAAAGCATTTGATAAAATCCAACACCAATCTATAATAATAAAAGCACAATATGCTAATTAGACCAGACAGCTGAACGACCTTCCGGATGTCCTTCCAGACGACCTTCTGGAAGAAGCTGGGGCCAGGAGGGCCATGGCAGCCACCTGGCTGCAAGGGCTGAGTTCCCTTGCATCAATTTTGTGCATTGGGCCTCTAGTTTATAATAATCACTCTCAGCAAAGTGGGAATAGGGAAAAAATATCTCAATGTACTAAAGGCCATATATGACAAACCCACAACCAACATCATATTCAATGGGCAAATATTAAAAGCATTTCCCTTAAGATTAGCAAAGTGACAGAACGTCCACTTACAGCACTCTTATTCAACATAGCACTGAAAGTCTTAGCCAGAATAATCAGACAGTAAGAAAAGATAAATGATATCCAAATTGGAAAGAAAGAAGTAAAACCACCATTATTTGCAGATGACATGATACTATACTATACAGAGCACCCTAAAGACTATACCAAAAAACTATTAGATTTAATAGATGAATTTGGCAAAATAGCAAGATACAAAATTACATGCCAGATATTGATGACATTTTTATACACTGATGTTCATATTTCACAATTGTACAACATATTCCAAAAATGTATATGAAAACAAAAAATAACACCAAAGAGCCACAGCACAATCTTGAGAAAAAGGAGCAAAGTTGGATAGATTACAGTTTTGGATCTCAAATTATACTACAAAGCCATTGTAATCAAAACAGCCTGATAGCTAGATCAATCAATGCACAGAGACTCCGGAAACCAACCCATGCCATTGTGGTAAATTAATATTTGACAAAGGAGGCAAAGCATACAATGGAGTAAAGAGAGTCACTTCAATAAGTGGTGTTTGGAAAATTACACAGGTACTTGGTGAAAAAAATGCTTCTATACCAACTTGCACCATGCACAGGAATAAACTCAAAATAGATGACTTAGATGTAAGTTGTGAAACAATAAAAATAGGCAGTAAAATCTCAGACATCTCATGTAGCAGGATTTTCACTGATACTCCTCCTAGGGCAAGAGAAACAAAGGGAAAAATAAACAAGTGGGACTACACCAAACTAAAATGTTTCTGCACAACAACAACAAAAAAAAAACCACCCACAAAATTAAACAGGAACTCACTGTATGGGAAAACATATTCACGGGTGGAGGCTCTGCTTATTGCCTCCCACAGTGGGATTCTGTGTAATTCTTCCCACTGGCTTTGAGCTCAACTGCCATCTGTCTTAGACACACATAACCTTCAGGTGGTTTATTCGGGAGGCTTTAATAGGTAAGGATGCATGATCTAGAAAACTGTCCATGGCCTTGGGTTTAGGTCTTCCTCAGGGTCAATGGGGGCTGTTTACCCATAATTCCCCTTCACCAAGGCTTTTCTTCCCTTGGCTTCTTATACTCTCGGGTCTGAAAAGAAGATCCTGGCAAAATTACTCTATTCTGGTAACTGTGGGGAGAAGAGTTCCGTTAGTACATACCAAGCACATGGGTATTGTTTATGGTAAAGAATAAGGAGGAGAATGTGCCTCCCGTGTGTCATCAATTGATTCCTTAAGTAGCTTAAGATGAGTGCTATAAAGAAACACATCAAATAAGGCACAGAGTAACATGTTGAACTATGTAAATTTCTACCTGCCCTTAAATCTCCACCTTGTTTGTGTTTCAGGTTCAGGTTTAGCGGTCGTATCCTAGGCCTGGCTCTGATTCATCAGTACTTGCTTGACGCCTTCTTCACAAGGCCCTTCTATAAGGCACTCCTGAGACTGTAAGTGTATTGCAAACCAGAATCGGTCTGGCCCCACCTGCAGGACAACAGGTGCTGGCCTCCCTAGTCCCTCTAGCCCTTTTGTCCCTATTTTGCCTAACAATTCCTATTAAGTTTATGGTAGTTCATTTTTCTGAGTCCTTAGATATCACATAAACCTTTTAGTACAATAAAAGGCATTTGGAGGTGTTATGCAAGCATAGTGGAAGCCTATTATAACATTATGTAATGGATATGAGTTCATTTCATAGATAATTATAGTTTGCATAAATAATTACAAACATTTTATTAAATTGCTAAGTCCTATTGATCTGTCTAAAACTCAGATGTTTTTAAGTATTATTTTTCTCCACTTGCTGTGGAGAGTTCATGAGTTAATAATTATTTCATGTTTATTATTGTGGATATTTTAATATTTTGTGTTTAAAAGAGTGAAAGATACATAAATATATTCAAAAGAATCACATTGTTAGAACAAGTCTGTGTTGTTTTAGCCAGGCGTGGCATAAAGACATTTTGAAATGAGGTCTGGACAGCCATTTGTTTTACCTTTCTCCCTTTGGATGGACCCAGGCCCTGCGATTTAAGTGACCTGGAATATTTGGATGAGGAATTCCACCAGAGCTTGCAATGGATGAAGGACAACAACATCACAGATATCCTAGACCTCACTTTCACTGTTAACGAAGAGGTTTTTGGGCAGGTTTGTAAGATGTGGGGCTTGGAAAGGAGATTTTGTTTTTTATTGTGAAAAGTTAACATAACATAAAATTTACCATGTTAACAACTTTTAAGAGTATAGTTCAATACTGTTAAGAATATTGACATTGTTGTGCAACTATCCCCAGAACCTTTTCTTTTTTAAAAAACGTTATTGTTCAAACTATGACAAATGTCCTCTTTCCTCCCCCCACACCATTGACCCATTCTACCCCTCTCCATCCCCACATTAATGTTTGTCCATGGGCTATGCATATATGCATATAAATTCTTTGTTTAGTCTCTTCCTGTTCTCCTCTCCCCTCCCCTTCTGAAATGCATCATCTTGCAAACCTGATATCGTACCCATTAAACAATTCCCCATTTCTCCTTCCCTGCACCTTATAAGCAAAATTCTACATTCTCTTTTTATGAATTTGGCTATACTAGATAACTCATATAAGTAAAATCATACAGTATTTTTAATTTTGTCACTGACTCATTTAACTTTACATAATGTCCTCAAGGTTCATCCATGTTATATATGGATAAGTATTTTCTTCTTTTGTAGGACTAGAGAATATTCCACTTTGTGCGTGTGTGTGTGTGTCTGTGTCTGTTGATGGATACTTGAGTTGCTTCTACCTTTTGACTACAATGAATAATGCTCTTATGAACATAGGTGTACAAATATCTGTTTTGAGTCCCTGCTTTTAATTCTTTTGCATATATACCCAGAAGTGAAATTGCTGGATTGTGTAGTAACTAGAGGCCCAGTGCACAGATTTGTGCTCCGGTGGGGTCCCACAGCCTGGCCTGTGGGGATCAGGCCAAAACCAGCTCTCCAACACCTCCAAGGGGTCCCTGATTGCGAGAGGGCACAAGCCAGGCCAAGGGACCCCGCCAGAGTATGATTGGGGCTGGGAAGGGACTACGGGAGGGCTCCAGGGCATGTCCAGCCCATCTTGCCCAGTCCCCATCACTGGACCCCTACTAATTGAAGCATCTGCCCCCTGTGGTCAGTACGCATCATAGCAACTGGTCAAACGGTCGAACAAATGATTGGACACTTAGTATATTAGGTTTTTATTATATATAGGATGACATAGTAATGGGATTTGATTTTTAAACTAGAAAACAAGAAATTTTGTTGATTCAAAATTTAATTCTTGGAGCACTACATTTTTAAACATATTTTTATTGATTTCAGAAAGGAAGGGAGAAGGGGAGAGAGAGACAGAAACATCAATAATGAGAAGGAATTATTTATTGACTGCCTCCTGCACACCCCCTACTGAGGATCAAGCCTGCAACCCAGGCATTAGTGCCCTTGACTGGAATCAAACCCGAGACCTTTCAGTTAGCAGGCCAACACTCTATGCACTGAGCCAAACCAGCTAGGGCTGAGCACTACATTCTTTAAAAGGCTGCCCATATCCTTTCCCTTCTTTTTCCTATCATGACATGGATCTACTTTATAGAGTTTTTGAAAATCAAGTATGATCATTGATTTTTAAAAAGCATTTTTATAAAGTATGTAATAATATGTAAAATATTTCTGTTATTTGTGCAATTACAAAAATTTTATAGCTAGCATCTAGATATTTAGTTCTCCAAAATTTATATTTCAATACTATTTAAATAAAGTTTCCCATTTGTTTTTCATCAGCATTTATGTAACACTGAATCTTCTGGGTTACAGTTTTATCAGGCTAACTATAGCCTGAGCAAATTTAACAATTAATGTTTTCAGAATATCATTTACAGGAGACCCAAACAGCCCATGACATATGGTAATTTGTAATAAGGTTGTTTTGAGAATTAAGTGAGGATACTTTAGAAGTAACTTGCATGAATATGGACAATGTGCTGAGTCTATGGGTGAGAGTTACCCCCTGAACCTTGCAGTCCACCCAGCACCCACATGTCAATCAAGAATCTTGAATAGGCCCTAGAAAATGTCAATATTCTGTTTTATTTTATTTATATAAACACACCTCTAAAGAATACTCATTTACATTTTTAAGGAAAAATTATTCCTCCTACCACTATGAAAAGCACATTTAAATATATTTAAAAATATATGACTCACTTTCCTGCCCTGCCATGTATTAAATGAATGTGGAAAATATGCTGTATCTTGTGCATAATTACTTTTAGTCATCCTTTACATTTTCTCTACAGTGGAGGGTGAATTTGTAAAATAAATGCAACTTCTTAGAAAATTGTGTTAAGACAACTGGGTCGCAATAATAACATTTTTTAAGTTAGAATTCTAATTTAAATCATTACACTAAAAGAAACTCCAGAGGGCTCCAGCCAAGAAGGCAGCATAGGTAAATATACCCTGTTTCCCCAAAAATAAGACAGTGTCTTATATTAATTTTTGTTCCCAAAGATGCTCTAGGTCTTATTTTCAGGGGATGTCTTATTTTTCATGAAGAAGAACATGGCACACATTTATAGTTGAACAACAAAAAAAGAAATTTATTACCTGTATACGGTACGGTAGTAGTTGTCATCACAAACCAGCTCACTGATTGGCCGCAGCTCAGCCAGAGCTGTTCAGGCAGTGCGAGGCCTCTTTAAATCAGAAGTCAGACTCTTACACTAGCTTCGAGGGCCTTATATTCCAGGGAGGCCTTATGTTCGGGGGAGGCCTTATTATCGGGGAGGTCTTATTTTCGGGGGGATGCCTTATATTACAGTGAGAGGCAAAACTGGAAGTAGGTCTTATTTTCGGGGGATGTCTTACTTTCAGAGAAACAAGGTAGGACTCGCCTCTTCCCACAACCACATCAAAATTACAACTACACTACAGAACAACCATCATTCAGAACTGCCTGACATCGAGCTAAATGGAAGTCTTGATTGATATTGGCCCATTGTGTGTGGAATCAACCCTCAGGCTTGCTGACTGAGATCAACCCCAGCCACAGTGTAGGAGTTGCTGTGCAGGTGCTGGCCACACAACGTAGAATTTGCCTGAGCATGTTCTAGAGCCTGTCAAGATCTCCCTTTGAATAAACCACTCGTGAACCTTATTGGGTCCTGCTTTGATGTTGTCTAAAGCTGGCCACTGGGAGTGTTGGTTCTAGAGTTTCTCTGGAAGGAGTCTGATTGGCTAGTGTCCGATGCTGCTTGTCACTAGACCTACGCAATTTCTTTGGCGCAGTCTTGATATGGCTTTTTCTTAGTAATCCTTGGTTGTAAGACTTCTGTTCAGCTAATCTTCAGTTGGTTATTCAGGTTAATTTTTCTATTTTTTACTTATAAATCCAGTTTGGTCCTGGGAGGTGGTAAGTGTAATATCCACCTAGTCTGCCGCCACTTTGGATCTCCTGCCCGTAACTTTTCTTGATGATTCAAACTTGTCCTAAGAAACATGCATCACCATACTAAGCGGCAATGTCATTCTGTTTCTTTTCTCAAGGCCAAGTGTCATTCTTCAGTCACTATTTTACCTGTCTCTTAAAACTGTCTGCCCACGCTATGCTATTTTGCTTCCAATGATTTTTAGAGAGAGTGGGAGGGAGGAGGAGAAACAGAGAAACATCGATATTAGAGAGAGACATCAATTGGTTGCCTCTTGCACAACTTAGATGTGTGCCCTTGACCGGAATCAAACCCAGGATCCTTAAATCCTCAGGCCGATTTTCTATCTACTAAGCCAACCCAGCTAGGGCCAGAATCTTTTTAGTAACTTCCAGGAAAAGAAAAGAAGTAAGGAAGTATTAGCACTGAACTTATATAAAGAGGACTTTTTGTATCTAGTTCATCCACCTAAAACTTGTATGTTATAGAGCTTAGAAAATAAGCATCACAATCTTTCTGTTTTCCTACAAGGTGACAGAAAGGGAGTTAAAATCTGGAGGAGCCAACACCCAGGTGACGGAAAAGAACAAGAAGGAGTACATCGAGAGGATGGTGAAGTGGCGGGTGGAACGTGGTGTGGTGCAGCAGACAGAAGCCCTGGTGCGGGGCTTTTATGAGGTAAGGCCCAGGCCTAACTGAAGGAGGCAGGCTTTGGCCAAGGCCTTCATCTCTAGACACAGCTTGTGAGGCAAAGGGAGAAGAACCAAGGCAGGCAAAGGGCTCAGTTCTACTCACCAGAGTGCAAGATGAATAAATGAGAGGACAGAGTTCCGGGAAACCCAATTCTTCTGGTAGATTTAAAAAAAATATGTTTTCACAAAATTGGTGTTGGTGTGGTCCTGGTGTGCCAGGTGTGAAAACATACAACATCTGCTGTCAAGATATGTGCATGTTGCATTTCTTTTCATTCAATGGAATTAAGATCAAAGAAGTGAAGTCATTGGAAGGCACTATCCACTCTTACTAGATTTTTATTTTGGTACAGTGCCACTTTGTGTCATATAATGAGTGCCAAGGCTATAAATCAAGGGGACAATGACAGCTGCTAGCCTTTCTGTGCACCAAAAATTGGCATCCTCAAACTTTTCCAGTCTATGAACAAGAGGCTGTAAATATTTTTCAGGGTTTGGGTCTTCTTTCCCTGCCATAGTGAGGTACAGTATGGGTCACTGGCTCATCCACCACTGATTTGGTACCCACTATGCATGTTTAATTGTGCCTGATACATATGCTCTAACAAAATTGGTGTTGGTGTGGCCCTGGTGTGCCAGGTGTGAAAACATACAACATCTGCTGTCAAGATATGTGCATGTTGCATTTCCTTTCATTCAGTGGAATTAAGATCAAAGAAGTGAAGTCATTGGAAAGCACTGTCTACTCTTACTAGGTTTTTATTTTGATACAGTGCCACTTTGTGTCATATAATGAGTGCCAAGGCTGTAAATCAAGGGGACAATGACAGCTGCTAGCCTTTCTGTGCACCAAAAATTGGCATCCTCAAACTTTTCCAGTTTATGAACAAGAGGCTGTAAATGTTTTTCAGGGTTTGGGTCTTCTTTCCCTGCCATAGTGAGGTACAGTATGGGTCACTGGCTCATCCACCACTGATTTGGTACCCACTATGCAAGTTTAATTGTGCCTGAAACATATGACCAGGGGGCAGAAAGCCAGAGTTCAGGGCCCTAACAAAGCAGGTTCTCCTAGATCTTTGAATAGGGGAGAATGGAAGTAAGGGGAAAAGGAAAGAAAAATACAATGCTTTTAATGCTCGTTCCTAGGAAATAAGTTATAGTTTGATGTGGAAGAGAAGATACTTTTTAAGTGAAGTGGTAATAGTCATAGCTATTGAGTCACTTCAAAGTAATTTAGACCTTTATGTCTTTAAAATGCAAGTTTTCTTGAAAATTTAAATGTGACTAGGAAAGTCAAGTCAGGTTTGTTCATAACATCATTAGGGTGGGCAGTATCAGAGGTAGTGAAAAGCATTGGGCCTTTTTAAAAAATATATATTTTTATTTATTTCAGAGGGGAAGGGAGAAGGAGAGAGATAGAAGCATCAATGAGGAGACAGAATTATTGATTGGCTGCCTCCTGTATGCCCCACACTGGGGATCGAGCCTGCAAATTGGGCATATGCCTCAACTGGGACTTGAACCATGATCTCTTGATTCATAGGTCAATGCTCAACCACTGAGCCATGCCAGCCAGGCAGGCCAACATGGGGCCTCTTTTGATTCTCAGCTTATGAATGGTTTGTATTTCAAAATGTGTAAGTCACAATAATAGCATACTGAAAAAAAAGCGTGTAAATGATGATCAGTTTCCCAGCTTAAACCACAGAAGTAATAATAATGAATAGAACTTTCAATGTGGTTAGACCTGTATGCTGAATCCTAATCTGTATTTCAGGTCATAGACTCTAGGCTTGTCTCCGTGTTCGATGCCAGGGAACTGGAGCTGGTGATAGCTGGCACAGCAGAAATCGACCTAAATGACTGGCGGAATAACACCGAGTACCGGGGAGGTGAGCTGGCAGGGCTTGTGAGGATATAGCTATCATAGACACAAGTCATCAGTTTTTTTTAATTTTTGAGGTGAAATTGACATAATAAATTCACCATTTTAAAGTAAGCAATGCAATGGCATTTAGTATGTTCACAGTGTTGCTCAACCATCACTTTTAGCTAGTTCCCAAACATTTCCATTATCCCCAAAGGAAACCTGTACTCATTAAGCACTTGCTCCGCATTCTTCACCGACCCTGGCAACCATCAATGTGCATTCTATATCTATGATTTTACCTATTTTGAGTATTTTACATAAGTAGAGTCATTTTTGTAAATAGGTCTATTAGAGGCCCGGTACATGTATTCATGCATGGTGGGCAGTTGGCCAGCCTGCTTGCTGGTCGAACTCTTGGTTGAGAGACAATTTGCATATTAGCCTTTTATTATATAGGATATACACTGAGTGGCCAGATTATTATGTGTTCAGAGTTCATAATAATCTGGTCACTCAGTGTATATATATCTATGTATGTCATCACTTTTGAAGACTACGAAAACTTGCTCTTACTTTAATACATGTGTACTCATTAAGGTTCTTCTATATGCCTTCCTCCATCTTCCCACCTGGACCTTCCTTCAGCTGACAATAATCCTGTTGGTCGTCTCTGGCCTAACTCAGAGTAGATTCATCAGAGGATACCATCCTCCATGAGCCAACTCCTGAACTAGGTTGCATGCTGGCAGGGAATTGAAAGATGGTGCCACTTCCTATAGAATTGGCACCATCTTTACCTTAGTCCTTGTTTGCTACAACAATTCTATGGTCTCTCCAAAACCAGTTTCTAATCTCTCCTAACTATTCACCTTCACATTGCCAAACTAGTCTTCCTGGAACATTATTTTCATCATGCTACTTCCTTACCCACAAAACAAGCTCATTATTTATAGAAAAGTTCTTTGACAGTTTCAGTTTGAAAACCCTTTCTTTGTGTAACATATTACAGAGAAACCACAATCAATATGAGAGAGAGAGAGAGAGAGAGAGAGAGAGAGAGAGAGAGAGAGACCTACCATCTCAGGTTACCTTATCTCCCCAATACACTCAGCCATGAGAAGCCTTTGTGGGACTTCTAGGCCCCTTTTATTCTGGTAGGAAAACCACTGACCTAAAGTATCAAGTCAAAATGTCTCTGGCTGTTAAGGACCTCTAACTTCCCCAGCAAGTTTCCTTTCAGTCCTCACCAGATTCCTCTCTATGCTAGTAGGCTTGCTATGTCCTCCATATTTCTTCCTCATTCTTGTTATTCTTTATTTCCCCCACCAGAAATGTTCTCCTCTTCCCCTCCACTCATACAAAGCCTTCGCATATTTAACTCACACCTTATTTCTTTTTTAAGAAGGTTTTCCTGCTTCTATCCTCCCCCCCCATTCTACATTGATTTCTCCCACCTTTGAATGTCTCTTGCATTTGAAATCAGCAGCAAATTATTTACCTTGAGTAATTGATCCAAACTTTGTCTCTCAACTGTACTGTGAAAGGGGCTCAATACTTCTTCCATGGGCCCAACTCATCTCAGGTCATGGTTGGCCTGAGCACAGCTGCTCCAGGGATAGGTATCAATGGCTACTGGAGAGCCCAGCATCTTCCATTCACCAAGCTTGCCTTTTACCTCCAGGCTTTCTTAAGTTCCAGACTCTTACGTAGTGACCAAGATCTGACATCAGAAAAACAGGAAATAAAATAAAAGATTGTATTGCCCTAACCCGTTTGGCTCAGTGGATAGAGCGTTGGCCTGCGGACTGAAGAGTCTCAGGTTTGATTCTGGTCAAGGACATGTACCTTGGTTGGAGCACATCCCCAGTAGGGGGTGTGCAGGAGGCAGCTGATCAATGTTTCTCTCTCATTGATGTTTCTAACTCTCTACCCCTCTCCTTTCCTCTCTGTAAAAAAAATCAATAAAATATATTTTTTTAAAAAGATTGTATTGTAGAGGGTTTTTGTCTCTTAAGGATCCTAATGATTTCTAAGTCTAGTCATTTCTTGTCTACATTTATATGAGGCAGGAAATGACTGATGGATTCCCAGACATCTCTAAGAACATTTTTCAGAACACATAATCATTTTTATAAAATGGGTACTTTCTAAATCTGCTTTTGTTTTTAAAATTGACCAAGTTACACAAATTGTTGTAGACTTACCTACAGGCCATTACTACAGAAATCAGCAGATCAAAAGCAGCTGTTCTGTTCTTACTACACCTGATGTGTATTTCATCTTTCTATTCCCTTCCTTCCTTCCTCTTTTTTCTACTTCCTCTCATTCTCTCTCTTTTTGCTCCATTCAGGTTACCATGATGGGCATCTTGTGATCCGCTGGTTCTGGGCCGCGGTGGAGCACTTCAATAATGAGCAGAGGTTAAGATTACTTCAGTTTGTCACAGGAACATCAAGTGTGCCCTATGAAGGCTTTGCGGCCCTTCGAGGAAGCAATGGGCTTCGGCGTTTCTGCATAGAGAAATGGGGGAAAATTACATCTCTACCCAGGTAGGAGGCTTTTGCCAACTTCAGAAAATCTGCTAATGAGAACAAAGTATACTTTTTTATTTGAGCTTGGGTGAACTTCCTTTAGCATAGAATTCTTTTCTGGAACACTATTGTTCTATGCATTACTAGAGGCTCAATGCACAGATTCATGCACCTTTGGGATCCCTCGGCCTGACCTGTGGGGATCGGGCCAAAACCAGCTCTCTGACATCCCCTAAGGGGTCATGGATTGCAAGTGGGTAGTTCTCAGGTGACACACCCTGGAATCGGGCTCCTTCCTCTCTGTTTCTAGGTATGTCACCCTAGACATACAGCTCGGCAGGTCCTACATTGGGCATCTTCCCCCTGGTGGTCATTGTGCCTCATAGCTAACCAGTCAGATGGTCGGATGGTCAGATGGTCACTTAGGCTTTTATATATATTGAAGATTAGTGAAAGATGCAGGTAAGAAGTCTCTGGGAGGTTAATTTAGACCATATTCTTAATGATTTTTTATTGATTGATAGTATTTGGGCTATAGTATCTCCCCCTGGCAAGGTTGCAGGCTCAATCCCCAGTCGGGGACATGCAGGAGGCAGCCCATTGATGTTTCTGCATCTTTCACCCTCTCCCTTCTCTCTCTCTAAAATCAATGAAAACATATTTTTTTAAAAAAGAAGAATGTCTTACCTGTTGGCAAAGGGTGTGGGGGAGAAGAGGCTAGAAGCCCAAAGTAACTCTTCCCAGCTCTATGTATATATTTCTACAACATATCACTTTGATACTCTCTGTAGGGTAGTTGCTCAAATGTTGCAAATTTTTTTACTATGCTTTAAAACATGTGAAGATAGGACCATATATATGTCAGGTCTCTACAGTGACTGCTATATAGTAATTGTGGGGCTTGACTAAGTGGCTCAAAGTTGATTGAAGCATCCTCCTACACACCAAAAGGATTTCCAGTTAGGGTTCAATTTCCAATAGGGGCTTTTATGGGAGGCAACCAATATCTATCTTTCTCTCTAAAATTAGTAACACATATCTTCAAGTGAGGATTTTTTTAAAAGATATTGAGGAACTTATATTAAAAAGCCTAATGTGCTAAGTGCCCGGTCATCTGGTTCTCCAGTCAACCAATCAAAGCATAATCCTATCTAATAAAAGAGAAACACGCAAATTGACTGTACCTCTGCTACACCCACAAACCACGTCTACTACACCCACAAGCCAATCAGGAGCAAGTATGCAAATTAACCCAACCAAGATTATGATTAATTTGCATATACCGGTGCAGAGCAAAGACTGAAGACAGCATAGAAGGAAGCCAAGTGCTGCAGAAGGGAGGGAAGCTGCGGAGAAGCAAGCAAGTGGGGCGGCAGAGAAGAGAGGGAAGCAGGCGGGGCAGGAAACAGGCAGGGCAGCAGAGACTGCTGCAGGAAAGCCCTATTGCAGGAATCTTCCTGCGATGGGCCTCTAGTCATGAGATAAATGCAGAAAGGGAGGCTCTAAGGATCCAGATAATTTAACAGAATGAATTTCTTTTAACATGAGTTTTAATTTCAACATTTACTGGGTCTTTTCTATGCCATATTGAGTAGCATAAACCTGGCCAGTGAAATAAGCAGTAAAAAGATACTTCTATATAGGTACTATTATAATAAATACTGCTAAGATTGATCCATATTATTTTCTTGTACTGATATTTTCTAATTATTAAAGAAGATTCACATAATAGTCAGCTCTGTTTCTACATGGCCTCCCAAATACCTTTGCTGAGTTTCTGTTATGGAAGGATTTACTAAACTATTATTTTCATAGCCTTCTCAGATTTGACATTCCCAGAGTGTCCTGAAGACAATCCCGCAATTTGCATATATTGGAGGCCTAGAAAACAGAATCTATACCTAGCTGATTAAGAGCAGCCTAAAGCTTTGGTGCGGTTTTCAGCCCTGGATTTGCCCACAGAGTGCAGCACACCCTCACTGTTCATTTGCATGGTTCTACTGAGAGTTGGACCTACTGAATTAAGTCTGGCAAGAAAATAAGCCCAAAAGGGCAAGCTTTCCATTTGTCTATTTTAATAATAGATTTGCAAGCTGCAGTCATCAGGAGACATCCTGCTATGGTTTTAGAGACATGAGATTGAGTCATCATTTGTCAATCACTTACCCCCATAGTGTACCTTGTGAAGGGCTGAGATACAGCAAGGTACCTGCCCAGAGGGGCTTATAGACTAGGGAGGAAAAGAGCCTGGTAGTAAGACATTATAATACAGGGTAGAATCAGAGGGGCACTAAGAAGGAAAGGAAAAGCAAGTAGAACAAAGAACTAACCCTGACCGAGACCAAAGGAGATGTCACACGAAACGCTGGTATTTAGGTAAGGGGCAGTGTATGGGTGGAGGGGAATTCCTGGCTGAAGCACAGCATGAGCAAGGCCTGGGGGTGGGAAATGGCCAGATTGTGTTCAGGAGTTTTTAGGTTACAAACTGAAATTTATTTAAGGGGGCTCATCAAGGCTGTAGATAAAAGTAATTATTGAAGAAATTCTGGGTGTTTAGACTGGGTCTTGAACAGGTACCATTGGCTACTGCTTTCCATTTACTCCCAGAAATTATCTTTCACGGAATTAATGTATTTTGTAAATATGGGATATTTTTCTCTATAACATTTTCACTCATGGAGTGACAAAAGGATCAGAGGAAGAAAACCAAGAAGATTATGCCTGCTCATATCTTGCTCTAGGCTAATTCAGCAAGTTCCAAATGCACACTTGGGATGTTTCTGCCCCACTTACTTTAGTTAGCCATAGCCCTGAGTATGTCCTAGTTTTAATCTTTGTAAACATACAGAAGAACCACTGTAACTGTTATCCTACTCAATTTACTGAGTACTCTTCAACTTCTACTCAAACACATAAGCTTGGGTAAAATATTTTCTTTATAAGTCAACTTAGGCCTATTTGAGTCTCATTAGTTAATAATCTGAGACCTCTGCTAATCTTGGTCTATTTTTGCATTTCTTCCCAGTTAAATCTTTAAGGTCATATACCCTATTATCCTGTTCCCACACTTGGTTTCCCAAGGCCAAAGAGAAAGCTGTTATCAAAAGAAGGAAGAATGGATGCTGAGAGGCAAAAACAACATTCTCCCCAATTCTCCTTGTGCAGGAAAACCACCACCCTTCTCCCCTCTTCCCACTTTTCCTCTCCCCTCTTCCCACCTTCCTTCTCCCCCAAACAATCTTCCCCATTCCCAGAGCACTGCATCCACCTGATCACCGGGACTCTGAAAACAAAGTTATAAATAATACACAAGTCCCCTAGGGGTCTTGTCATTTAAAAGAAGAGTTTAATATCCCCCAAAAATTCTAATGAAGGAAAAATATTATTTTTAGTTAGGATTTTGTTTAGTTAATTGTCTATATGTATGTTTGTTTTGTGATTTTTAAAATTATTTTATTGTTTTTTGTTTTGTTTTGTTTTTATAGTGCCCTTTTCTCTGCTGGTTGGCTTCTCAAAACACCATTTTAAATTACCACCCCTTCTAGAGAGAAAAAGGCATTCACTTAACCTTCAGCTGCACCCATCTACCTTTCTTCCTCCTTTGGTATAGGATGTGGCATCAATCAAGGTTTCTTAAAGAAAAAACAAAGAACCTCTGACAGGGCGCAGCCAGTCAGGCCCATTTGAAATTCCATAGGAGGATTCTGTGTGGCCTCAGCTTCTAAGGCCTGCACAGGTGACATGGGTCTGTGGGTTGGTTCCTGGTCCATGTGTCAGCACATGGCAGGGAAGCC
This sequence comes from Lasiurus cinereus, assembly GCA_011751065.1. Taxonomy (NCBI): domain Eukaryota; kingdom Metazoa; phylum Chordata; class Mammalia; order Chiroptera; family Vespertilionidae; genus Lasiurus; species Lasiurus cinereus. Next base: position 39,872,061 of record JAAGEH010000307.1, read on the forward strand.
ATTTCTTGTCTAGGCCAGATACTGGCATGTGTGAGTCTGCAGGATGAAGCACCTGGCAAGTAAAGCAGGAACCAGGGAAACTAGCAAGGGATGCTATAGGCAACGAGGGAGGACTATCCCACAAGCTCAGCTGTTCTTAGAAATGCAGACTATTGGTCCCATTGGGAATTGTAGTGGAGCTGGACTACCTCCAGAGCACACCTGACCTGATAGAGCTTTGTATCTCAGAATTCCAAGCCATCTGTTGGCATCTCTAAACCTATGTACGTGGTTTACTAAGATCCAAAAGTCAGAGGTGGGCAAGGAGGCTTGGGAATATGACCCTCCAATACTAATTATATTTCTGCCTCCTTCACAAACCACACTCATTTTCACACCTTAATTGCAAAATAAAGCTGATACCATTGGTTTGCTAGTGTAGTTCTAGTTCAGTGTGGTTTGCTAACAAATGTAAATACCTGTTTCTAGTTAGTCCTCTTCCTCAATTGGTCTGTTCAAGTCCAGTTCACAATGTTTTATGGTGGTCCTACATGGTGGTTCTGCTAACTTCTGATTCGCTGCTTCCGACTGATCATAGATATATCCAAACCAGTTATATCATTGAAAAAACCACCTTCACCAAGCTTTTCTCTCCCTTTCAGGGCACATACATGCTTCAATAGATTGGATCTTCCACCTTATCCCTCGTACTCCATGCTGTATGAAAAGGTGTTAACAGCAGTAGAAGAAACTAGCACTTTTGGACTTGAATAAAGAAATGGAAACTCGCCTGACATTTTCCTGGACAGTGACAGCACCCTTTCTGGAAAAATCCCCCTTTCCATTTCCCTTTCCCTGGATCAACTCTTCTTTGATGTTGGTACTTCATGATTTTTATTTTCAAACCAAATCAGAATGGACAAAAGCTGTGCATGAAGAACTGCCTTCTTCTAAGATATAACCTTCAGGCTTATCTCTATTTTCAATGAACTGCTAGCCTGTATGCAATATTAAAAAACAGCTGTCTCAAGATCTGTGTATATCTCCACATACCTCCATTACTAACAATGAAATATGAATGCTAGTTATGCTACACTTGACCAAATAGTAATAAATGTTTACTTCCATTTATATAATTTAAGGGGAAATTGTAAGCATTACGCATTCCAAGCTTTTATATGCCCATGTCTTCTGAGCAGAGCCACCTTTTTTTTAATATATAATTTCTAACCACCAACTCTAAAACTAGAAGTTGATCAACTCTTTCCCTCCACTCTACTTTTCCCTGTGCATATATCCATGCAAAAGCAGCAGTAGAAAACCCAAAATTTTTTATTACATTCAACTCATAATTTATATGTGGCATCAGTCCCATCAGCTGGAACTAGCCTAAACATATGGTGCAAATATGACACTTTCCAACAAATAATAACAGCAAGATAAACACCTTCTACTGATGCAACACAATGCATCCCAATGGTTGTGGGGACTGTGGCTCAACTTCAGCTTAGAGAAATCTAAGAGGGACACACCCTTCATGAACATTCACCACACAAGAAGCACAAACTCGTGCACATGTCCAAGAAGGATATCTCATTACATAGTTAATATAAATGGCAAGGCTTCTGCCCCCATTGTGTTATGTGCAGTGTGATGAAGCAAACAGGAAAAAGAGAAGGGGGACATAGTAGGTTGATTTGAATACCTGAGTGCTGTACTGTTTTGTTCTGTTTCGCCAAAGTTTTCCCACATGAAGGGGGGTGAAATGCATAGATAATCTCATGACTTCTGTTAAAGCCAGGTAATAACTTGTAAGGCAAACAAGTTTTTATTTTAACTTGAATATTGATTTCATGCTGCTTTCTTAATTATGGTATTCAAATTCCTTCACATCTGATTGTCCACAGGGACCACACTAAATAAGAAGCTGCAGATAGTGATGGTGCTTGCTAGGGGTCAAGGGCAGTATAGTGCTTTTTCATTCATAGCAATCTCCCAGAGCAGAGCCCGAACACCTCAAAGGCATGTTGATTTGTGTCAAAATAGTTAATAGTTTCTTTTAGCATTCAGTAAGGAGATAACACAGAAAACTCAGTGTTTCCAGAAAAAACAACTGCAAGCTCCAAAGACATTCTAATCTCTCAAATGCATTTGACATAAACCCAAGCATAATGGTCCTTTGCAATTTTTTTAACCTTGTTATCGATGTTGTCTGAAATATGTCATACATAAAAAGTGTTTTTCTTCACTGGGAAAAGAAGAGCTGAAAGGGCCCCACTGTTAAAATGTCACATTTTTGTTTAATTAATACAGGAAATTAAGAAAAACTGGTGAGAAACCTAAGACAAAGTTCATTTAATATGAAGCCATGCCTTGTTCTCATTAGTCTGTTCTCATTATATTAGTCTGTGTCTGGACGTGCATTGTGTTCCTTGCACTCCAATATGAAACATTCTTTTAGTAGGAATTATTTGCAATACCCAGCACCCTTTCCTGCAGTATACTTTCTGTCAATCAGGGAATATATATGTTATAGAAATGTAGCTTTCATTGTCATCTAGAAAGAATATTTCCCAAGATAGAATTGAATGTGTAAGTTACATAATATGGAACTTTTAGGAATTTGGGAACCTAAAAAAATTCAGTATACATTTCAACATCTGAAAAATTGACGATTCCAATGGAGCTATTATTTATTTATGGAATCAGAACGTAAGGATTATGCTGATCATTCCACAATTCTAATGCTTTAATACATAACGATAAAACTACTGCTGCAGTTCTCTTTGAATATATAACCATACATCCTTTAACAATAAGTTATTTTGTGCAAGCCAATGCGCTGGACTTTCTAGTATAGGAGGCATCTATTATTTTTAGAACTTGATGTTACATATATGTATTTATTCATTAATTCAAGCAATCAATTCTCTTTTTAGTATTTAATGTTATTTGTTAGGCATTGGCAAGAGAGAAAGCTGTTAAAAATGGAACCTGTTTTATAATTTGCATAAATATATAATTAATAATAATTAATACCTATTCTACCCATTTGCAGAGGGAAAAATATAGAAATTATAGATAGATAGATAACTTGTTCATAAATGGGTGTGTGTTTTTTTACCTGCCCCTGCCCCTGATGTCATGACTCTAGATGTACCTCAAAGCATTACAGAAACAGCGTTTCATAAAAGCATAAAGTTTCCAAAACAACCCTGTTGTCAAAGTCAGCTGAAAGAATGCATATCTTGCTTAACAGGGTCCCAGATTCTATTAAAGCCTTTGATAGACTCTTTGAGGAAGGAAAACAAAGAGTAAAGAAATACAGATTGTTGTTACAGAAAGTTCCTTTTTATTTTTTTTCTATGTTCTAAAAGATGTTTTCTTAGTTAATATCCCCCCCATACATGAGGCTGATTTTCAAATTATGTATAATTTTTCATTGTATATAATAAAACAGCTATAGGACTAAATTATGCTATTATTAATTTCACAGATGGAGATGTAAACCACCCAAGCTATATAATTTAATGGGCAAGGCAGATCTATTTGTTACCACTTGTATTACATTTTCATTTAAAGTATGAGTTTTCACTATGACATATTATAAAATTAATCACTTATAAAAAACAGCATTTTCTCTAAAACAAGATCTTTTAGAGCTAGTTTTAGTAAAGCATATTACCCTCAATTGAGGGATAAACAGAATAGTAAAAAAGAAAAACATGTTATAATTGGAAAAATGCTTTTGAAATGCTATAGTATTAATTTCATGGATATCACATTTTATTCTGTCATATGAAGACAATAATCTTAAAAATAGAAATTGACTCTGTAGGATCAGAAGTATTCTAAATATCCTGAATTCTTTGTAACTTCCTGCATATATAAGTTGACAAAAAATACTAACCATCACTATTGTAGCACAATTTTTTGAATGGCAATGCAAAATTAAGAAAGATATATATTTTTGGCAGGCTTTAAATATGACAAAAATCTAAATGTGTTCTTTTTTAACGTATGTCCCTATGTTCTTTAACAATAAGTGTATTTTTGTGCAAGTCTATGAACTGGACTTTCCAGGACATTTAAATATTACATTTATGACATTGTCAGTCCATGTGTCAAACCATGTGTCCAAATTTTGGGTTCAGAAAATTTCTCAATTGCCACAAATGTTTTCAAAGTCAAGATGAAACACTTTAAAATGAAACTAGTTAGACTTTCACATAACAAATGTGGTGCTTTATTATTATTATTTATTTGTTTGTTTGTTTTAGTGTTCACTAAAACTATTGCTTCCATTCTATAACATAAAAATTTAGGTGTTCCAGCCCTCATAAGATCAAAAGAGAAAGTGTTCTTTTCCTATTAGTGACATAGAGTTCCTTTGTTCCAATAGAAAAAAATAGATGCCAACAGGTAGAATATAGAGAAAATGTCAGTCCATCAGCCTACTTCCTGCAGCTTCTGAATTATCTAAGGAAATATCTATACCAATTTTGCTATAAGTCTTTGTTCTGGTCAATAGCAGAAGAAGTCCACATTATTGGGCTAATTTTGCTTACATTGACAAGAGAAATGTCACGTGATACTCAGGCCAAGCTTTCTCTTCCCTCATATCACCTTCAAGGAATGTCAATAAACTCACTTTGGTATGGCATTGTCTGTGTTTCTTATTGCAAATGGAAGTCTAGGTAATGAATAACAATTTGTATTATGCCTATTCTCTTTTTGGAGATAAGCAACAGAACAATACAGAAGTCTATCACCTGCTATTATAAACAATTCATGGAAAAATTATTTATCAAGAAAACATATGTGCTCACAAATCTTGAATAAAGGAACAGGTTTCATAACAAATTCCTTCTGTATGCCTATCAGAACTGCACAAAAACCACAGGGACTTCATTTTATAAGTTTCCTTTATGTTGAGGCAGGCATACATAGGCTTTTTGAATTTATACCTGGTGAGATGTTTTTACAAAGGCTTCAGGACACAGACTCTTAAACAAGGGTTAGCAGTAGGCAAAAATGCTGTGTCCAATGTCATCCTATCTAATAAAAGAGTAATATGAAAATTGACCGTACCTCCACTACACTCACAAGCCATGCCCACCAGCCAATCAGAAATGAATATGCAAATAAACCCAACCAAGATGGCTGCAGCCAAGGAAAGCAAGAGGGAGGCTTTAGTTTCCCTGGCAATGGAGGAAGCCAAGCTTCCCGCCTACCCTTGCTTGGCCCAGGCCTCCACTCAATGCTACAAAGTTTCAATGATGGAAGATAAATAAACTCCAACAAAAATGGCAGCAGCCACGGAGCTGGAGAGAGCAGGAGGCTTGAGTTGCTCCTGGAGATGGAGGAAGCCAAGCTTTCCACCTGCCTTGGCAGGCCCAGTCCTCTGCTGAAGGCCACAAAGTTTCAATTATAGAAGATAAATAAACCCCAACAGAAATGGCTGCCGCCATAGAGCGAGCAGGAGACTTGACTCCTCTCCAGGCTACAAGGTTTCAATTGTAGAAGATGAATAAATCCCAGATACCAGGGCCTTCACTTGGATCACTGGGGAGTGTTGCTGGCCTGCAAACCACCACAGGCCCCTTGCCCAGGCCACTCCACGTCCCAAGAGAACACACACCCTGATCCGGGACACCCTTCAGGGCAAACCAGCTGGCCCCCACCTATGTACCAGGCTTCTATCCTATCTAATAAAAGAGTAATATGCAGATTGACCAATACTCCAATACACAAGATGGCTGTCCCCATGTGGACACAAGATGGCCAGCAGGGGAGGGCAGTTGGGAGAGACCAGGCCAGCAGGGGAGGGAAGTTGGGGGTGACCAGGCCTGCAGGGAAGAGCAGTTGTGGGGGACCCAGGCCTGCAGGGGAGAGCAGTTAAGGGTGACCAGGCCTGCAGGGGAGGGCAGTTAGGGGCAAACAGACTGGCAGGGGAGCAGTTAGGCATCCATCAGGCTGGCAGGGGAGTGGTTAGGGGGTGATCAGGCTGGCAGGAAGAAGCAGTTAGGGGCAATTAGGAAGGCCAGCAGGCAAGCAGTTGGGATTGGGCCTAAATGGGCAGTTGGACATCCCTCGAGGGGTCCTAGATTAGAGAGGGTGCAGGCTGGGCTGAGGGACACCCCTGTCCCCATACATGAATTTCCTAAACCGGGCCTCTAGTATATAATAATTTCTGATATCGTAATGATATTACCTCTTTTTAAGCCTTGAAAAGACAAACTATGTGGCTTACATGGTGGTCAAAAGCTGATTTAGTTTGGTGGGAAAAAACATGTTATTAGGAAAAAATAATATGGGTAGCATTGAGAAAAGGAAAAACCTACACTACTGGATTTACTTTAGACTCATTGTAACTGAAAATAGCTCTTCTCTTGTCCTGGCCAGATGGCTCAGCTGGTTGGAGCCTCTGTCCCATACACCAGAAAGTTGTGGGTTCAATTCCTGGTCCCAGGACATACCTAGGTTATGGGTTTGATCCCCAATTGGAATGCATATGAGAGGCAACTAATCAACGTTTTTCTCTCAAACTCGGTGTTTCTCGTTCTCTCTCTCTCTCCATCCCATCCTGTCTCTCTAAATATCAATAAAAACATATCCTTGAGCCGAGACTGGTTTGGCTCATGGATAGAGCATCGGCCTGTGGACTGAAAGGTCCCAGGTTCGATTCTGGTCGGGGGCATGTACCTTGCTTGCGGGCACATCTCCAGTGCGGGGCGTGCAGGAGGCGGTTGATCAATGTCTCTCTCTCATCGATGTTTCTGACTTTCTATCCCTCTCCCTTCCTCTCTGCAAAAAATCAATAAAATATATGTTTAAAAAAATAAAAAATAAATAAATAACATATCCTTGGATGAGGATTTAAAAAATAACTCTTCTCTTAGAGTACAAACTGGGTGGCTCAAAGAAGGCTAGAAGAACAGATCAAGGTGATGGTACACTCAGTTCCTTCCAAGGGCCTTGAGAGATAATTTGTTCTATTCCTCTCTCCTACCTTCTAAACTTTGGTATTCCTTTACTTCCTTTTTTTACCCACCACCATTTATCCCCTATAATAGGGCCTATATGCTCTCTTCCACCTCCACCCACCACTATCACCCCCTACAATCACCTCACTGTTGTCCATGTCCATGAATTCATTTTTTTTTTTTGCTCAATTCCTCCACTCCCCCAATACACCAGAGCTGTCTGTCTGCTCTCTATCTGTGAGTGTTTCTATTTTGCATGGTAGTTCAGTTTGTTCATTAAATTCCACATTTGAGTGAAATCACATGGTACTTGTCTTTCTCTAAGCAGCTTATTTCATTAGCATAATGTTCTACAGGTTCAGCCATGCTGTTGCAAAGATTTTCTTCCTTTTTACCACAGAGTAGTATTCCATTGTATAAATGTACCACAGCTTTTTTATTCACTCAGCTACTGATGAACTCCTGGGCTGCTTCCAAATCTTGGCTATTGTAAATAATGCTGCAGTGAACATAAGGGTACATACAATCTTTTGAAGTAGTGTTTTGAGTTTCCTTGGATAAATTCCCAGAAGTGGGAAAGTTGGGTCATAAGGCAGTTCCATTTTTAATTTTTTGAGGTAATTCCCCATACTGCCAACTTGAAGCATTTCCTGCCTCTGTGAGGAGCCAGACTCTTCCTCAAGTCAGAAAAACAGGAATCAGGAGACTGGAAGTTCATAATATCATTCATCTTTATTATTTCACTCAGCGGAGTATAATTACATGGATTCCAGAATTTGTCGAAATAAGAGTTATGCAGGACACAAAATTATTAATGGTGACAGTCCATGCTCTTATAAATGGGTCAGTCTTTTTTTTTTAATATATTTTATTGATTTTTTACAGAGAAGAAGGGAGAGAGAGAGAGTTAGAAACATTGATGAGAGAGAAACATCAATCAGCTGCCTCTTGCACACCCCCTACTGGGGATGTGCCTGCAACCAAGGTACATGCCCTTGACCGGAATAGAACCCAGGCCCTTTCAGTCCAAAGGCCGACGTTCTATCCACTGAGCCAAACCAGTTTCGGCAATGGGTCAGTCTTAAAGGTAAGTTGATACTTTCAAAAACAAACAAAAGCAGGTGATATCAATCCTGACCCCAAAGTATCTCTACATCTACTGAAAGAGGATTGGAAACATCTGGCCCTACATCTACTGAAAGAGGATTCTAAAGTTCTGGCCTCATACAGTGCCTCCGTCAATCTTAACTGCTCACCTGTGAGTAGAACATTACCATCTTGGAACCCAGGGGCAACCTGGAGTGCAGAGACTGCGTGAGAATGAAGCTGGACTGAGGAAACGGCACCTGCCTCAGCCGGCCTGCTCCCGGACATGAGACACCATAAGCCCCTAGCGTGTTTATACCATAATTATGTGAGTTCTCCGGTTATCACCTAATTCTTAAACCTCAAGATAAAGAGGGGAGAAAAGTGCAAAAGAGTTTTCAATAACATTTTCTAGAGGAAATCTAGAATTATACTTAGAATTTTAAAATTTTGCCAAGTTGTCTAGTCTTGGCAATTTTACTGGTTTTTGTTCTAGTCTCCTTCGCTGTGATGATTTAACAATACAATCATTTGACACCTCACCCAGTCTTGTTCATTTCCTCGGGGACAACAAAGAAGGGGTGACTGGGTCCTTTTGCATTCAGACTAGAAATGGAGAGAGCACAACGGAATAGCCACCACACCAGGAAAGGACAGCTCAGGGCCAGCGGTCCTGACAGGCACGAGGTGGCCCACCGGATCCAGCTGTGCCTCTCTGCCAGGCCCAGGATTTCCCAGACGTTGCCTTGCTCTCGTGTATCTGCACGCCCTGATTCTTGTGTGACTATATGTATTCTGCCCCAGGCTGGCCTTCGCCTTGGTCCTGACTCCAATCTATCTGCAAAGGTAAGGTAATTCTTGTGACTTGATTCTGACCCTTTTTCACTACATTATTTTTTTCTTGTTCTTTTATAATCTACTACCTACCCCAACCTGAAAATGTATTTACCTCAAAGAGCCAAAGCATCACAAGGTGAGAGGCCTTGATTTCTCAAGCATTTAAAAGTCAGGAACCCGCCCCAGCTGGCTTGGCTCAGTGGATAGAGTGTCAGCCTGTGGACTGAAGAGTCCCAGGTTCGATTCCGGCCAAGGGCACATGCCTGGGTTGTGGGCTCAGACCCTAGTGTGGAGCGTGCAGGAGGCAGCCAATCAATGATTCTCTCTCATCATGGATGTTTCTCTCTGTCTCTCCTTCTCCCTTCCTCTCTGAAATCAATAAAAGAAATATATTATTAAAAAAAAAAAAAGTCAGTAACCCGCTTCCCATCCACCAATCTTCCCATTAAACCGCCCCCGCACCCACCCACCCCCGCACCTCAGTGCGTCTCTAACTTAAAGAGACCCCAGGCACTTCGGCCACCTATGAAAAGAAACTTCTTACTTGTCTTACGATTGCCATTCCGGGATATTGCCTTTCCTGGGCAACCCCAGTTATTTTGCCGCGGTTCTCCCCGTCCACGGGTCCGCAGGGGTATCCCTGCCCTCTACGCTTACGCACCAGCTCATTGGCCATTTTCAAAAGGTCCGCTACCTGGTCTTGCATCGCTTGGCCGGTTTCTTTGTTATTAAAAGCACAAACTCGCCACCCACACTGTTTAACGATCTCCTTAATAAATACGTTATCGCTGCTTCCACAGTAAACGCTAATGTCCTCGCCCGCCAAGTCCTCCTTGCGGGTGAAAAGCACAATCATGCCCTCCATGACATCCTTTCCGAAGACGCTCTTCAGGGTCTTCACCGCCTCTCTGTCCTGGGCCGTGAGCCGTCCCAGCTGGAGCACCAGGACGAGAACCGTGTTCCCTTCATGGCTGGCCACATAGCCTCCGACCTCCCTTAGGATGAGCGGCTGGCTGGCCATCAGGCAGAAGTCGGAAGTGTCCACCACCACCACGTCCTGCTCCGCCCCCGTCCTCTTGCTTTTCTGCCACGTCCTGGTGACCGGCTGGGACCGGAGCTCAGAGACGAAGACCGAACTCCCCAGGATGGAGTTCCCGGTGGCGCTCTTCCCAGTCCCGCTGCGCCCCACGAGGACAATGTGCAGGGTCTCTGGCGGAGGAAAAAGCAGGGGAGCGTCATGACCCCGGACTGACCTGGGTGCGCCTTTCAAAGCGAGGCCACGCGTTGCAGCCCACGGGAGTGGCTTCCTCCAGGCACACAGTGAACTAACTCCGAAGCAGGACTGGGACCACGGTCCCTGCCCCCCACTCACCCTCTGACATGCTACTGTCCTCTCTCTCAATCTGCTCCTTTTCGGGTCACTTCTCTGGCTCCCTGGCACCTGTGAGTGCTTTGTTACTCTTCCCCTACGCACCTGGGTCCAGTCTACTCAACTCATCTCTGCCTTCTGTTCCTGCTGTGACCATGCCTTCCCACTGCCGACGAATGCTAACCGTAGCGAAACCTCCTGGGTGTATTTGAAAAATTATTCCGTAGAGTTTCTTTTTGTGAAAAAGCAACTACACATACCACCTGTGGATTACCAGAGGAAGCATTTCTCATTACAACCCCATTCCATTTAACTGTGTCGTTCATTGATGTTAAAAGGCCTCTCATGGTGCCCTGGCTGTGTTTCTCAGTGGTTAGAGCATTGGCCTGCACAAGAGCCTCAGGTTCCATTTCCATTCAAGGACATGTACCTAGGTTGCAGTTCAATCCAGGCCCCAGATGGGGTGCATGTGGGAGGCAATCAATCAATGTGTCTCTCTCACATTGATGTTTCTCTCTTCCCCACCTCCACTCTCTCTAAAAATCAACGGAAAAATATCCTTAGGTGAGGAGTAACAATAACAAAAAAAGGGACCTCATGGTTATAATAATGAATACCCACAAAACTATTGTGTGGTATCAATGATGAATAAATTTCCCAACAGATGGAATTACTGGAGTAATTCGATGTGTATCATTAGGGGTTTCTTTATGACTTTGCACTTGTACTGTGATCTCTTCCATTCAGGTAGCTTGACACTTTTCCTCAGTCATGACCTTTTCCCCAAATGACGAATATCCACCTCAAAGCAAGGAGAAAGGAAAGCCCACCTTATCTTCTCCCTACCAGGGGAAATTATTGAATTGCTTATTCCAAAGCCACAAACTTTTGCTTACAGGATGAATAAAGTCTCCCGACAATCCTGTATCTGTCATGCATTTCAATCCAGCTTCCATACCCTCAGGGGGTGTGGTTCTCAAGGACCTCTGTAAACTCCCAATCTCAATTCATCTAGAGGTGTGACTCCTTCATATCCAGCAAGACCATTCCCTGAAGTTCCCTCACGTGTGGCATGCTTAGTCCTACCTCTTCACTTCAAATTGCTAGTGTACTCTCTGGAATGTCTTCCAAGTTTCTGCTTAGCCATCCAAACTCAACTCATTCTCCAAAGCCCATTTCAAAGTGGGCTTCCTCCACACATCCTCTCCTGATATTCCCACACGTCTGTACTTCTTCTTTATATATATAGTAGTAGCCCTTTGCACGAAGCCATGCATGAGTAGCTTGCTGCCACTCGCCTCAACTGGCTGCTCATAGCTCTCTGCCCCACGCACGTAGCTTGCTGCCCGCCCTCCTATAGCTCTCTGCTGCTGGTGTGGCTCAGTGCTTGAGCATCAACCCATGAACCAGAAGATCACAGTACTATTCCCTCCTGCTGTTGGTCCTTTTGTGTCACAGTGTAACGACCATTTGCATATTACCTCTTTATTATATAAGATTTTTTTTATTGATTTCAGAGAGAAAGGGAGAGGGAGAAAGAAATAGAAACATCAATGATGAGAGAGAATCATTGATCAGCTGCCTTCTGCATGTGCTCTACTGGGGATCGAGCCCACAATCTGGGCATGTGCCCTTGACCAGAATTGAACCCAGGACCCTTCAGTCCTCATATTGACAATCTATCCACTGAGCCAAACCAGTTAGGGCTGTACTTCTTTAGGAAGCTTCCCAACTCCTGGCCCTCCATGAGGAATAAGAAATGGCTCAATGAACAGATATGCTCCTTTAGATCTGATGTTCTTCCCAGGTGAGTACATTTGAAGCATAAGAGAATGGGATGAGTCATGCTGGGCTGGAAGGATCTCAGCTCATGTCAATAGAATGCATAGCACTTAGTGGATAGGAACTTCTGTTTCAGCAGTAGATAGGGCAGTGTGGCTAGGTTAATAAATAAATCCCATCTATAGCCATGTGGGGCCCACCCACCATGAGCATTCAGGCTCCCAGTTATTGTTCCATCAAAATGGCCTGCCCTCTCCAATAGAGAGAAGAGTAAAGAAACAAGAGAGTAAACAAAGTCAAGAAAGGGAGCGAGAGAGCCTGGCTGGTGTGGCTCAGTGCTTGAGCATCAACCCATGAACCAGGAGATCACAGTTCTATTCCCGATCAAGGCACATGCCTGGATTGAAGGTTCAGTCTCCAATAAGGGGCATGTAGGAGGCAGTCAGTCGATGACTCTCTCTCACCATTGATATTTCTATCTCTCTCTCCCTTTCCCTTCCTTTAAAAAAACAACATTTTTTTAAAGAAAGGGAGGGAGAGAGTGTATGTGTATGTGTTGAGTTTAAGACAAAGAAAGATAAAATAAACCAATGGTCAAGAGCTATGTCATCACCAACCCTGAGTGCTAAGCAACAGACATCCCTCAAGGGGTCCTAGGGATGGAAAAGGTCAACTCATTCCTTTAAGGCCCTCACCATCCAATTGGAGAAGTGAGGCCTGGCTCATGAAAGAATTAAAGACCAGGTCAGCACAGTATGCAAGGAAAGGCAACTAAGTTTAGTTAAATAGAAGAAAGGAGAAAGAGGAGTTAGTCAATAGAGTGGACCTGTCCTTTTTATCTTCTCTATGCCCTTCAGAAAATAAAAAGTTCCTGTTAGCCTATATCTGCTTTTTTAAAGCATATATAAAATGTTTTCTTACCTTGCTTTTTAAAGTTGCAAGGCTTGTCTCCATTGTATTGCACCATTTTCACAATTTTTTGCAGGAGCTCATCCACCTGGCACTGTTCCTCTTTTTCTGTCGCTCTGTAGTTGGAGATGCTGTATCGGTTTCCACATGTCTTGACAAGCTTATGGAGGTCTACATTGCTGGTTAAAAATGTGTCTACATTCTGATCCTCTAGATCTTCTTTCCTTGTGAGGAGCACAATCAGATACTTGGCTAATTTGTCTTCAAATCTTTTTTGGATGGTGTTCAGAAGCTCTTCAGATTTCTCAGTTAAGGAGCCCAGTGGGGTCACCAGCAAGAAGGCATGGGGGCCCTGAGGTGCATGTTCCTGAAGGTCTGATTTAAAGTCATTTGAAGGTAATAATTCTGGACCATCAATGATCAAAATTTTTCTCCCTCTCCAGATTCTGCTCTCAGACTTAAACTTCGTGGTTACTGACTGATCACTGAATTTGGTCTCAAAGACTCGCTTCCCCAGAAGGCTGTTTCCGACTGTGCTTTTTCCAATGCCACGCTTCCCCACGATCAGGACCTTTAGTTCTGACATCAGAGGGTTCAGCTCAGATCCTATGGCTGGCAGCTGCTCCCCTAGAGGACAAAAGGACAGATTCCAAGTCTCTTCTTATAGTTGGACACAAAGACGGGGACAAGTTTGATCATTTCTCTTCCTTGTCATTTTTTATAGAAAACTAGAGGCCCAGTACACGAAATTCGTGCATGGGGACAGGGATGTCCCTCAGCCCAGCCTGCTCCCTCTCCAATCCGGACCACTTGAGGGATGTCCAACTGCCTGGTTAGGTCCGATTGGGTCTAAACGGGCAGTCGGACATCCCTCTCACAATCCAGGACTGCTGGCTCCCAACTGCTTGCTTGCCTGCCTTCCTGATTTCCCCTAATTGCTTCTGTCTGCCAGCCTGATCACCCCCTAACCACTCCCCTGCCAGCCTGATTGATGCCTTACTGCTCCTCGGCCAGCTAATTTGCCCTTAACTGCCCTCCCCTGCAGGCCTAGTCACCCCCAACTTCCCTCCTCTGCTGGCCTGGTCCCCCACAACTGCCCTTCCTTGCAGGCCTGGTCCCTCCCAACTGCTTCTCCTGCTGGTCATCTTGTGTCCACATGGGGGCAGGATCTTTGACCATATGGGGGCAGCCATCTTGTATTGGAGTGATGGTCAATCTGTATATTACTCTTTTATTAGATAGAATAGAGGCCTGGTACATGGGTGGGAGCCAACTGGTTTGCCCTAAAGGGTGTCCTGGATCAGGGTGGGAGTTCCCTTGGGGATGTGGGGCAGCCTGGGCGAGGGGCCTGTGGTGGTTTGCAGGCCAGCCACGCCCCCCCTGGTGATCCAAGCAGAATTCCTGGTATCTGGGATCTATTTATCTTCTACAATTGAAACCTTGTATCCTGGAGAGGAGCCAAGCCTCCTGCTCGCTCCTCCATGGCGGCATTTCTGTTGGGGTTTATTTATCTTCTATAATTAAAACTTTGTAGCCTTGAATGGAGGACTGGGCCCACCAGGGCAGGCAGAAAGCTTGGCAACTCAAGCCTCCTGCTCTCTCCAGCTCTGTGGCTGCAGCCATTTCTGTTGGAGTTTATTTATCTTCTTTGTAGCATTGAGTGGAGGCCTGAGCCAGTCAAGGGCAGGCAGAAAGCTTGGCTTCCTCCATTGCCAGGGAAACCAAAGCCTCCCTTCTACTTTCCTTGGCTGCAGCCATCTTGGTTGGGTTTATTTGCATATTCATTCCTGATTGGCTGATGGGCATGGCTGGTGGACGTGGCTTGTGAATGTAGCAGAGGTATGGTCAATTTTCATATTACTCTTTTATTAGATAGGATGGCATCAGTGCTCTGACCCAACAGAACTCTAGTCCTGGCCAGAAGCTACCCATCAAAGTAAGAGCCCTGAAAGGGACCAGAAACAAAAGAAGAGGTATGTAAAGGGCTTACGATTGGAACATGAAAATGTTAAACTTTGCTTTCACTGGCCTTGGTCCTTAGCATTCCTCTCATTTTGCTACCAAAGGTAAGTACTGGGACATGAAGTCAATGGGCTAAGGCAGGACCAGGGAGAATCTGACTTTAAAATAATCATGAATAGCCCTGGCCAGTGTGGCTCAGTTAGTTGGGTGTCATCCCGTACACCAGAGGTTGCTCATTCAATTTCAGGTCAAGGGAGAATCCAAGATGGCGGCATAAACACCTACACTGCTGCCTCGCACAACAATTTCAAAACTACAACTAAAAGACATCATCCAGAACCACAGGAAAGCTGGCTGAGTGGAAGTTCTACAGCTAGAGGGAAGGAGAGGGACTCACAGAAACCCAAAGGAGCTGCAAAAAGCTGAGGTACGGAGACGCTCGCGCTGAGAGAGCGGGTGCTGGAGTACCTGGCTGGCTTTCTCTGGCGGGAGGGAAACGGAGACTCCCAACAGCATTGAATCCCTTATCTTACAACACTAAACCCCAGATCCAGCCGAAACTCATACAGGGGGAGTTTGGACTGTGAAAAGGGAGAGGCGCATGGTAAATTTAGGGGAGTCGCAAAAGAGGTCTGGTGCGCACGGCACTGCGCGGAGGACAGATTGCTGATTGTGCCACTGGCTTTCGCGAGTGGGCGGGAGACAGACCCTCCCAACTGTGCCACTTCTGACTCCACTAAGCCTCTGTTACGGGCGAAACCCTGGACATCTAGACTCGTGTGGTCCTGGTGCACAGGGGAGCTGGAAAGGCAGCGGTCTAGAGGCACTGCAGGCGCGTGCGCACAAGGACCTCTCCAGCGATTACCCAGTCACATGAGACTCAGGGGCCGTGGAGGGCAGGGCCGACTGGAAGGTAAGGCGGTCCCTTAAGCCCTGAGACTCCACCCATCCCAAGCTCAACAGAGGCTTCTTCGGTTTTGCAAGTCTGCTATCATAAGGCTGAATTCAACACAGAAGTTTCCCCAGCATAGTGAAAATGGTAAGACAAGGGAAGGGATCACAAACAAAAGAAATGGAGGGAAAAAACCGACTGGATATAGAGTTCAAAACCACGCTTATAAGGTTTTTCAAGAATATACTAGAAAAGTTGGATAAATTTAGCGAGAGCCAAGAGGAGATGAAAAAGGACCAACTAGAGATGCAAAAGAGCCAACTAGAGATGATAAAGGTCCAACTAGAGATGAAAAATGACCAACTAGAAATTAAACATACACTGACTGAAATAAAAAATATTATACAGAGTCCTAACAGCAGACTAGAGAAAGGCAAGAATCAAGTCAAAAATTTGAAATATAAAGAAGCAGAAAACACTCAACTGGAATAGCAAGAAGAGAAAAGAATCCAAAAATGTGAACATAATGTAAGGAGCCTCTGGGACAGCTTCAAGCGTACCAACATCAGAATTGTGGGGGTGCCAGAAGAAGAGAGACAGCAAGATACTGAAAACCTATTTAAAGAAATAATGACTGAAAACTTCCCACATCTGGTAAAAGAAATAGACTTACAAGTCCAGGAAGCACACAGAACCCCATATAAAAGGAATCCAAAGAGGACCACACCAAGACACATCATAATTAAAATACCAAGAGCAAAAGACAGAGAGAGAATATTAAAAGCAGCAAGAGAAAAACAGTTCATTACCTACAAGGGAGCACCCATACGACTGTCAGCTGATTTCTCAACAGAAACGATTGCAGGCCAGACGGGAGTGGCAAGAAATATTCAACGTGATGAACAGCAAGAACCTACAACCAAGAATAATCTATCCAGCAAAGCTAACATTCAGAATTGAAGGACAGATAAAGACCTTCACAGATAAGAAAAAGCTAAAGGAGTTCATCAACACCAAACCAGTATTATATGAAATGCTGAAAGGTACTCTTTTAGAAGAGGAAGAAGGAAAAGGTAAAAGCCAAAAAATTATGAACAACAAATACATATCTATCAACAAGTGAATCTAAAAATTAAGTGAATTAAAAATTTGATCAACAGAATAAACTGGTGAATATAATAGAATCAGGAGCACAGAAAGGAAGTGGACTGAATTCTCAGGGGGAAAGGGGTGAGGAGTATACAAGGAGAGACTGGACAAAAATCATACACCTATGGATGAGATCAATGGGAGGGAGCTAAGGGCAGAGGAAAGGGTGGGAGCTGGGTGGAAGGGTGCTATGGAGGGGAAAAAAGAGAAACAAATGTAATCTGAATAATAAAGATTTAATTTAAAAAAATTTTTTCAGGTCAAGGGCACATGCCCGGATTGCAGGCTCAATCCCCAGTAGGGAGCATGCAGGAGGCCACCAATGGATGCATTGCTCTCACATCAATGTTTCTCTCTTTCCCCCTTCCTCTCCCTCTAAAAATCAATAGACTATTCTTAATAATAATAATAAAATAACTCTGAGTGGTATATTCATAAAATAGAATACAACTCAGCAATTAAAAAAGAAACAAATGAACTACTGATATGCAACATGGCTAGATATCTAAAACATGCTAATTAAAAGAAGCAAAACACAAAATTACATGCAATATGAGTACATTATATAAAGTTCAAGAACAGACAAGGTTAACTGATGTTAGGGGAGGGGCAGTGAGAACTTGTAAGGAGCTGGAAATGTGCCATATCTTTATCTAGATGGTGGTCGCGTATGTGTAGATGTGTAAAAGTCATTGAGTTGTATTTACTCTATGTAAACTGTACCTCAATAAATTGCTGTAAAAACCTGAGCTACAAAACTCTCTCGCCACACCTACCCTGTTCCCACCACTTCTCCTGTGATCCAAGGTCAACACCACACTTACATGCTGAGCAAATGGCAGGGTCAGCAACTCCAGGGATAGTCACTGGGGCTCTGTTATCCAGGGCACCGTCCCGGTGGACTGTCACTCCATGTCTGCATGACAAATCTGAGAGGGGAGTAAATGTGGCATTTAAAGAAAGCAGCTGAAATGCAGTGACTACACATCCTTGGAAAGTTGCCTTCAGAAAATTACTACTTTCCCCAAGATCACCTTTCACTAGCCTTCATCCTATAAAAAGTCCTTTCTGCCTGCCTGTGTGGCTCAACTGGTTGAGCATCATCCATGCACCAAGAGGTCATTGGTTTGATTCCCAGTCAGGGCACATGCCTAGGTTTCAGTTTTGTTTTGTTTTGTTTTGATTTTAATTAAATCTTTATTATTCAGATTATTACATTTGTTTTTCTTTTTTTTTCCCCTCCATAGCACCCCTCCACCCAGCTCCCACTCTTCCCTCCCTCCCGTTGACCTCATCCATAGGTGTATGATTTTTGTCCAGTCTCTCCCTGTATACCCCTCACCCTTCTCCCCCTGAGAATTCAGTCCACTCCCTTTCAATGCTCCTGATTCTAGTATATTCACCAGTTTATTCTGTTGATCAAATTTTTAATTCACTTAATTTTTAGATTCACTTGTTGATAGATATGTATTTGTTGTTCATAATTTTTTGACTTTAATCTTTTTCTTCTTCCTCTTCTTAAAGAGTACCTTTCAGCATTTCATATAATACTGGTTTGGAGTTGATGAACTCCTTTAGCTTTTTCTTATCTGTGAAGCTCTTTATCTGCCCTTCAATTCTGAATGATAGCTTTGCTGGATAAATTATTCTTGGTTTTAGGTTCTTGCTATTCATCACGTTGAATATCTCTTGCCACTCCCATCTGGCCTGCATCATTTCTATTGAGAAATCAGCTAACAGTCGTATGGGTGCTCCCTTGTAGGTAATGAACTGTTTTTCTCTTGCTGCTTTTAATATTCTCTCTCTGTCTTTTGCTCTTGGTATTTTAATTATGATGTGTCTTGGTGTGGTCCTCTTTGGATTCCTTTTATATGGGGTTCTGCGTGCTTCCTGGACGTGTAAGTCTATTTCTTTCACCAGATGTGGGAAGTTTTCAGTCATTATTTCTTTAAATAGGTTTTCAGTATCTTGCTCTCTCTCTTCTGGCACTCCCACAATTCTGATGTTGGTACGTTTGAAGCTGTCCCAGAGTCTCCTTAAATTATCTTCACATTTTTGGATTCTTTTCTCTTCTTGCTTTTCCAGTTGAGTGTTTTCTGCTTCTTTATATTTCAAATTTTTGACTTGATTCTTGCCTTTCTCTAGTCTGCTGTTAGGACTCTGTATAATATTTTTTATTTCAGTCAGTGAATGTTTAATTTCTAGTTGGTCCTTTTTCATCTTTAGTTGGACCTTTACCATCTCTAGTTGGCTCTTTTGCATCTCCTCTTGGGACTTGATAAATTTATCCATCTTTTCTAGCATATTCTTGAAAAACCTTATAAGCATGGTTTTGAACTCTATATCCAGTCGTTTTTTTTCCTCCATTTCTTTTGTTTGTGATCCCTTCCCTTGTCTCCGCATTTTCACTATGTCGAGGAAACTTCGGTGTTTAGTTCAGCCTTATAATGCCAGATGTGCAAAGCCGCAGAATCCTCTGTTGAGCTTGGGATGGGTGGAGTCTCAGGGCTTAAGGGACCACCTTGCCTTCCAGTCGGCCCCGCCCTCCATGGCCCCGGAGTCTCACGTGACTGGGTAATCACTGGAGCGGTCCTTGTGCACACACACTCGCAGTGCCTCTAACTACTGCCTTTCCTGCTCCCCTGAGCACCAGGACCACACGAGTCTAGGGCCCCAGGGTTTCGCCTGAAACAGGGGCTTAGTGGAGTCAGAAGTGGCACAGTTCGGAAGGTCTGTCTCCCGCCCACTCGAGAAAGTCAGCGGCACAATCAGCAATCTGTCCTTCGCGCAGTGCCGTGCACGCCGCCACCAGCCCTCTGATCTTTTGCGACTCCCCTAAATTTCCATGCACTTCTCCCTTTTCACAGTCCAAACTTCCCCTGTATGAGTTTTGGCTGGATCTGGGGTTTAGTGTCATAAGAGAAGGGGTTCAATGCCATTGGGAGTCTCCGTTTCCCTCCCGCCAGAGAAAGCCAGCCAGGTACTCCGGCACCTGCTCTCTCCACGTGCGCGTCTCCGTACCTCAGCTTTTTGCAGCTCCTCTGAGTCTCCGTGAGCCCCTCTCTTTTCTTCTAGCTGTAGAACTTCCACTCAGCCAGCTTTCCTGTGGTTCTGGATGATGTCCGTTCTGTCTTTTAGTTGTAGTTTTGAAATTGTTGTGCGAGGCAGCAGTGTAGGTGTTTACCTGTGCCGCCATCTTGGATTCTCCAGGTTTCAGTTTTGATCCCCAGGAGGGGGCATGCAGGAGGCAGCTGATCAATATTTCTCTCTCATCATTGGTGTTTTTCTCTCTCCCTCTCCTTTTCTCTCTCCTAAAATCAATAAAAATATTTGTTGAAGTCCTTTTCAACACTGCATCCTGAAATACCCCTTGGTTCCTTGTCATGTGCTATTCCTGCCCAGCCATAGTCAATAAACCCAGTTTTATTGGTAACAGGTATGTCACTGGGGGTCTTGGCTGCAGGGCATCAACAGAATTTTAAATCCCTACTGCTACCTGTCGTTACATATCTGTGGCTAGGTTCATTCATCTATAAAATGAGGATAATGATAATATCTTCTTTATAAGGTTGGTGCAAGGATTTTATATATTAAGAGGATTGAATGATTAATATATATTACATGTAATTTTTCAGCACATGTCAACTGTAATTATCATTAAAATTTTCATTTTAATTATTATTTTGGGAGGACCGAGAGCTCATCTATTGTATTTAGTGCTGAATATTCAGTTCTTTTTTCCTTTCTTTCTTTATGTGTGTCTGTGTGTTTGTATTCTGTGTGTGTGTGTGTGTGTGTGTGTGTGTGTGTTGGGGTTTTTTGTTGTGAATATTCAGTTCTTTCACAGAGCTGGCCCAGAAATAACTGGAAAGTATATCAATGAAGAGAGATGGTTGATGGTCAAAACCAGTTTGGCTCAGTGGATAGAGCGATGGCCTGCGGACTGAAAGGTCCCAGGTTTGATTCCAGTCAAGGGCATGTACTTTGGTTGCGGGCACATCCCAGTAGGGGGCATGCAGGAGGCAGCTGATTGATGTTTCTCTCTCATTGATGCTTCTAACTATCTCTCTCCCTTCCTCTCTGTAAAAAAAATGAATAAAATACATCTTTTTAAAAGAGATGGTTGAATATGCCCATCCTACAGACCAAATTGCATCTACTATACAGAATGAGGTAGCTCTGGATGTACTGGCATGTGCAGAATGTAGTTTACATCACTAATGGCAATCAGTACAAGAATACTGAGCTGTATCACTGCAAGTTAGTGCTATCTATGAAGGAAGGATTTCTGCTTTCCTAGGAGAAGTCAAAAATTGGGTGGTGCTAGATCTAAGGCCAGGAAGGATAGGCCAACTTGGTACAGCCGTCAAGCCCAGCATTGCAGAGGTCAGGGACACCCATACCAGGTACAGGACCTTTGCTGGTGCTACACCTTCTCAAAAGGCTTAAGAGTTCCCTAAAAACAGGTTGTAAGCATTGACATGAGCTAGGTCTCCAAGGTACATTTTTGCTCTGACTTATCACTTTGATGCATAACATGGAATGTCTATATGAGCTTCACATTCTTTTAAGGATCACCTTACCATGTAGATCATCCTCCTCCTGAGAGGTAGTGTCTTTCACATAGTCCTAAAAAATAAAGGGGAGAAATGATGTACACAAATCTAAACTTTCTTCTTTTCACAAAGTAAACAAATGGAGACACAAGTGTATAATCCAGAATAACTGGATGATTAGGATGTGGTCAAATCAAGGCCACGGTCGTGGTCCTTCCTGGTCATTATAGACTTGTCCATAATGGCAGTCAGTCTTGAGATCCTACAGCTGCTGCTGCCTTAACAGGTTCCCCAGACGCAAGATGGATCTCGCTCTCAAAGAAGCCCACAAAAGCCATCTGCAAGGCATTGTTCCTGAAGCCCTAACTTCACTTCTCCACAGTTCCCAACAATAATTGCTCCCAAAGGCCCCAGGGTTTCTGCTCTTCCTGGAGAAAATCCAGAGGCTTAAGGAGAATTTTTGGGCTCCCTCAAGAAAAAAAATTAGCTCAGTAATGTCTGTGATGAGACAAGGCAGAGCGAGGACATTGGGAACGAGGCTCCCCATGTCTCTCCAATGTCTCCTGCCCTCACTGGATCCCCCAGGGTAGAGATGAAGCTTCTTCTAACATGAATTCAGTAAAAATTGAAAGCTTCCCCATCCAGCTGGGCAAATAAAGATGGCAACAGAGGATGTCTCCTTCACCTACCTGGTGAAGTCTTATGCTGATTCCCCAAACTTAAATTGGCATGGGAGCATAAAAGAAGTTGAAGACACTCTAGTCAGTGTACTCAGTGGTTAGAGTATTGGCCCATTCACCGAAGGGTCAAGGTTCACTTCCCAGTCAAGGACACATACCTGGGTTGCAGGTTCACAATCCCTGATCCAGTTGGGGTGTGTGCAGGAGGCAACTAATTGATGTCTCTCTTTCTCTCTCTCTCTCTTCCACCCCACCCTTCCTCTCTCTAACAATCAATGAAAAAAGTATTCTCAGGTGAAGATTAAAAACAATTAAAAAAAAATGAAGGTGAAAACAGTGACATACAATCTTGATGAGTCTGCTATCCCTAGAAGCTTCCTGTACTTTATTTTAACCTTGTCTTTGTTAAGCCTCCAGGCCAGCCAAGTTCCCTGCTTTCTCACCTGGTCTTACCTAAAACCACTGATGCCATCAATCATCTCTCCCTGGGGTCTTCTCATTCCTCTCTGGTTATCAGACTTTTTTCCACTTTTCACAGCCCCGCTCAAATTCTTTCATGTTTGTTTGTTTTAATCCAAAGGTATGATCTAAAATTTAATAATTTTTCCCATCTCCAATCCACCAGAAAAGTAAGTTGTTAATTTGTATATCCTTCTATGTTGTCTTATCTTTATACAAATACATACAAGCAAATATGAACACATAGAGAGACTTGTTAGGCTCTTTTGTTCTGCAATCAGCTTAATAATTAATATATCTGCACATCTACATAAGTAGGTGCAATTAGTTTCATATGCAACCATTTAAACTAATGCAATCCTTTCTTTGTTGATAGACCTACAGGCTATTTCTGGTTTTACTATTCCATAATATTCAGTGATAAAGGTCCTTGTCCATACAGCTTTATATATTTTTATGTCTTGGTGCTAGAGTCCTAAAAGTGGGAATCTTCGCTCCATCTCTGAATTATTAAATCCTTTTTTAAAATATTTTTATTGATTTTAGAGAGAAGAAGGGAGAGATATAGAGAGATAGAATCATCGATGACAAAGAAACATCGATTGGCTGCCTCCTGCACACTCCTTACTGGGAATTGAGCCTACAACTCAGGCAAATGCCCTGACTGGGAATCGAACCAGTGACCTCCTGGTTCATGCATCAATGTTCAACCACTGAACAACTCCGGCTAGGCTGGATTATTAAATCCTTAATGTCTCCATAATTTATTTGGACCTCATACACTTTTATAATAATAATAATAATCAGAATAATAACAGCTTATATGTAATTATTGGACATTTATCTAGTTTCAAGTATTTGCAAATTACTTTGTAAGCATTTCATTTACTCCTCACAGCAGTCCCTGAGATACATATTACAGTGGTACCTCGAGATATGAGTGCCCTAACATACGAGATTTTTGAGATACGAGCCGTCAAGCGAGCGATTTTTGCTTTAAAATACGAGCAACATTTGAGATAGGAGTAATCATGCGGATCGGCTGGCTGCACATGACACCCACCAGTTTACCACGACTTGAGCGTCTCATAGTTTCCCACGCCTCAAGGTTACGGAACGAATTAAACTTGTATCTCGAGGTACCACTGTATTCAGAACTCTTGAGCCTCAGGGTCCTCATCTGTAGAACATCTGTGCATAGAGTTGCTGTGAAGACTAAATCAGTTCATGTATGTGTCTGGAATTTAGTAGTTACTCCATAAGTACTGGCTTCTCTCACATGGCCATCAGCTCCAAGAAGAACCCAACGGTCCCCATGCTGAATTTTTGTTTGCTTTACCTTCTTCGGCACCTATATTTATAGAATTCTCTATGCCAATGTAAGCTTAGTTATACTGAGTCAATGATTACTTTGTTTCTTATGCATAAGTCACTCCAGTTGAAGCATAAGCTCCTAAGAGGCAAAAGCTTGCATTCCTTAGTTCCGAATACATTCTTCGTTCAAGTTAAAAAAAAAAAAAGTAAATAAAATGTCACTCTGGCTGTTGTGTGTAAATAAAATGTCACTCTGTTGTGTGTAAGAATGAATGAGGGGAAAGTTGTTAGTAGAGTATTTGTAAAATAGTGCAGGCAAGAGAAGAGGCTGTCTTGTACCCGATGGTGGTTGTGGAGGTAGAGAGAAGCAGGTGGGTGCCAGGTGCATGACCACAGACTGGAGGATTTCTTGGGCAGCAGATGCTGACTATGGTATCAAAGCTGAGTCCTGGGTTTGTGTTTGAAGAGCATAGTATTAGGCAGCATATCCGTTTACCAAGTTGAGAGGAAAACAGAAATCTTACAGATTTAAGAGGGAAAACCGAAAATTTGGACATGTTGAGTCTGGGGTCCTATAAGAGAGCCCAGTGAAGATGTCAAGTAGCAATTGGACAAAGGAGGCAGAACTCAGAAGGGAAACCTGGGCTGGGGCTACTAATTTGGAAACCGTTAGAAATAGATGGAGCTCAAAGATGTAAAATGTGGGATCACCCAAGGGAGAGTGTAGAGAATTGAGGACAGGCTAGATAGAACCAAGCCCTGTAAGTAGCCAACGTTTAGAGTTCATTCAAGGAGGATTCAGCAATCCCCAGAGTGGCCAGAAAGGATGGAGTGGGGCAGGAGGGAGAGAAGAGCCTAGTTTTATTGAAGCCAAGGGGGTCTACTGAGTAGTTTGTGTCCAAAACTATGGAGTCAGGCAAGGACTTAAATGTATTCATTAATTTACCAATGAAGTCCAAAGGTTAATATCCAAAGTAACCTACCATCTGGTGCCTCATCTTTCCAGATTATGAATCAATATCCCCTTAAACAAGGTCTATGAACCTTTTCACATGTCTCTGCCCATCTTCATCCCACTCTCTCTAACAACACAGAGATCCTTGGAGTCCTTAACAGGAATTCTCACCTGGAGCCCATTGTTGAAATTCACGGGATAGGGTTCTCCATTCTCATCCACCAAAAGCTGGACCATGTCGAGGAGCTCTGCCACCTGGCTGTCCCGCTCAGCCTCACCTGCCTTGTTGTTGAACATGCAGTAGCGTCTTTCACAGTTTTCAACCAACCCTCCAACTAATGCATTCCATCGAAGGTAATCTTGCAGGGACTCATCACCCAAATCATCCTTCCGAGTGAAGATGATAATGATGTACCTCCTGACTTTCTCTCCAAACACCTTCTGGATGCCCTCCATTGTCTCTTTGTCCTCCTGGTTACAGTTGCCGATGGGGATCACCAGAAGCAGGACATGCAGGCAGGGGGCAGAAAGCTTCAAGCAGTGTTCAATGTCTCGTGGCTTGTCTTTGGCACAAGCTGTTGAGGAGAAAAGGTTGGGGGTGTCGATGACCACAACCTCCTTCCCTCTCACGGTCCCACTCTTCCTCTGGCACATTTCAGTCACCGTTTGCTCACTGAACTTGGACAGGAACACCCTCTTTCCCAGGATAGTGTTTCCTGTGGCACTTTTTCCTGCCCCGTGCTTCCCTAAGAGAAGAAGTCTCAGTGGCCCTGTGGAGCCGCCCTCTCCTGCAGCATCCTCCTGACACCAGCTCCTGCTGATCCTGTTGGAATAAAGAGCAACCCATCAAGGTTCAACTCACATGCAGAGTAAACAGAGGAACGGCAAGAAAATGTGTTGGTTTTTTTTAAGACTTTTACTGATTTTTCAGACTGTGAAATTACAGCAGGAAGATTAAAGTTAGGTGAGGTAGATAAGAGATCAAACAAAGGACTTGTATGCATGCATATAAGCATAACCAATGAACATAGACACTGGGGGGTTGGGGTATGCTGGGGAGGGAAGGGGGCAATGGGGAGATATGTATAAAAAAATTTAATAAAAAAAATTTTTACTGATTTTTAGAGAGAGAAGAAGGGAGAGAGGGAGAGAGAGAGACATTGATATGAAAGGGAAACATCGATCAGTTGCCTCCTACATGCCCCCTATTGGTATCGAGTTTGCAACCCGGACATGTGCCCTGACTCGATATTGAAACAGCAACCTTTTTGTGCATGGGACGATGCTCAACCCACGGAGCCACACCAGCCATAGCAGTGCATTCTCTTTGACTCAAACTTTCCCCCTGAATATTTAGGCTATTGAAGTGCTAGACACAGACTAGACTGGAACAAGGAATCATGTTTACTAGGATCTTGGCTGCACGCTTGTTTGATGGATACTCTTACAATCCATGTTGATAAAATGTCAAACACTGTAGATGGGCTAAACTGACAAGCCCCTTCTTTACACACATTACCTACTTACATGCTGGGAGAAACTGGACACTCTCTGTGACAGAGAGAATAATGCCTGCCCCCCTTCCCCCATGTGCTAATGTTCTAATACCAGAATCTGTGATTTCATTACCTTTAGTGGTAAAGGGGACTTTGCCAATGTAATTGGGATCTTCAAGTGGAGTTGTTAGGGGTAGAAAAAGAATATTGGGAATTGGCCATAATTATAAGAAATATTAACCATGCTCTGAAATTGAAATGTTCTTTTTTATTATTATTATTATTATTTTTATTATTATTGACTTGAAAGAGAGAAACATTGATTTGTTGTTCCACTTATTTATGTATTTATTGGTTGCTTCTTGTATGTATTCTGAGGGGAGATCAAACCCACAACCTTGGTGTGCAGAGACTATGCTCTAACCAACAGAACTACCAGCCAGGGCTGAAAAGTTATTGTTTTCTTGATGACAGGGGCAGACTCCAGCAGAGCG
This sequence comes from Lasiurus cinereus, assembly GCA_011751065.1. Classification (NCBI taxonomy): domain Eukaryota; kingdom Metazoa; phylum Chordata; class Mammalia; order Chiroptera; family Vespertilionidae; genus Lasiurus; species Lasiurus cinereus. The sequence continues at coordinate 39,898,966 of JAAGEH010000307.1, forward strand.
CTCCTATTATTACTCTCCCTCTTCTATTTTGCATGGAACTTAAATGTGATGTCTGGAATTGCAGCTGCCGTCATGGGGCAACGAGGTAACAAATAAGAAAGCAAAAGTCAACATGCACCATTCAAGCCAAGGGAGTGCGGAGCAGAAAGATGAAGGATCCCTGATGACATCACTAAGCTGCCAGATCTCCCTCAAACCACCTCTCTGTTAAATAAACACTTAATACTCTTACAATTTAAGCTGTTGCTACTCCAAGGATGATTCCCAGATTGCAAACAACTGGGTTCTCATGAGAAATGCAAAATCTCAGGCCCCGCCCCAGACCTGCTAAACCAGAATCTGTATTTCAACAATTTCCATGAAATGCAAGTTTGAGAAGCACCTTTAGTTGAAAATTGGCACTCTTAACTGAGTCAGAATCTGCAGAAAGAGCCAAGTTTCGCAGCATCGTCTACTGAGCAGTCCACCCATCAGATACCAGGTGCCCATATGTCCAGGTTCTCTGCTATGTCCATTGAATTCTCAGTCTATTCCTGAACCACAATGTCTTCACTACTAAAACCAATATGACTTAATCAGTATAACTTTCAAAGAGGTCTCAGTGACCTGATCGAGCAGTCCCAATCTTGCTGTAGCTCAAAATTGTCTCACTGTTTCTTGGCTTTTTAATCTTCTAGAGGACTTTTAAAATCAGTAGACATTTTCTTTAGGAATTCCTGTTGGAATTTTGAATGCCATTGATTGAATTTGTAGCTTAGTTCGAAAAGAACTGACATCTTCATAGTGTTGTTCCCTTCATTCTTCTTGTTGATTGGTTTTAAATACTGTATGCTCTAATTTCAGGAACTGACATGTCTGCGCCAACCACGAAGGCAAGAGGAAAAACAGTCCAGAGATGGAAGACGTTGACTACACCTTGCCATGCAAGCAGTTAGCAACTGTGCATCGCTACAGGATGCCTAGGACCAAACCAGAGAGGGTCGGACCAGCATTGCCACCATTTATCCACTATCCAGATACCATTGATGACATGTACACATAAGGAACTGTTTGACATTGAAGCTGGGACTCAAACCTATCAGACATTGAAATTGGGACTCAATCATTTTTCTTTTGCTCTTGTGGGTTTATTTCTAGCCTACAAGGGCAAGATGTTTTTAAAGACAAGAATCAGGTGGTGGGGGGAAGCAGATGCAGAGGCAAAGAAGCAATGAACAGACTGTGGTGCTACAGTTGGAAGGCAGGGGAGGTTGTGGGGGAGGGACCTGTAGGAGATCAACCAAAGGACTTGTATGCATGTGTGTATGGGCATGGCCAGTGGATGCAAGGCAGTGGGGGAGGTGGGGGGGACGGATGGGGGCATGTGCTGGTGGGTGGAGAGGGCAATAGGGAAATAAATAAATTAATTAATTAATTAATTAATTAATTAAAAATAAATAATAAATAAATAAATATGCTCTAATTTCAAATCAACTATGATTTCTTTTTGGTCCATAATTAAGAGAAGTGATCATTAAATTTAAAAATATATTGGGAGATGAGATATCTTTATTTGTTTCTAATGCTAGTGGACTGTGTTCAGAGATCATCTGTATAAAATATTTGTAATTAGCTGAGATTTAATTTTTGACCCAATAAAATTTTTGTATATGATTTGTGTTGGCTTGAAAAGAGCAAGTAGTGTGTAATTGTGGGTGCTTTTCACCCCACCTTGCATCTGCCACCTCAGCTCCAGATCCCCAGAATACCCAGCATGCTCTTTCCTGCACCCCTCTCCTCTGGCCCTCCTGGAAGATTCCTTCCCATTCTTCACCACTCCACTTTGTGGGGAGCAGCTACAGTGTTTGGACAGGTTCAAGCCTTGGACTGATGAGGGGGCAGAGTCCTCTCATTGCCACGTGCAAGTCCCAGCTTGGAAGGCAGGGCCCTCCCAGCACAATTATAGCCAATAGCGATAGTTGTAAGCTTGAACCTATGCTCTGAACATGTGGTCCCATGTGCCTGAGTAATGTAAGCTTGATAGAGTTCAGGTGCATGTAGCTGAGTAAGATTGAAACCCATGAGAATGTTGTAAACATCTTGATCGTGCCCTTACTTTGCCTCGTGGCACCTGCTATAAAATAAAGACACGGCCGAAACCAGTTTGGCTCAGTGGATAGAGCATCGGCCTGCAGACTGAAAGGTCCCAGGTTCGGTTCCTGTCAAGGGCATTTATCTTGGTTGTGGGCACATCCCCAGGAGGGGGAATGCAGGGGGCGGCTGATCCGATGTCTCTCTGTCATCGATGTTTCTAACTCTCTATCTCTCTCCCTTCCTCTCTGTAAAAAATCAATAGAAAATATATTTTTTTAAAAATAAATAAATAAATAAAGACACGGCTTGTGGGATGGTCACTGTCTCTCAGAGAAGCAGAGTCCCACAGAGACCCAGCTTTCATTCTGTTGTCTGTCTTTTCTAAGCCTTTCACCACCCCCGCTCAGGTTCACCCTTGGCCGTGTTGGCACGGCACACCACTTAGAGCCGTGGTTCTCAACCTTCCCAATGCTGCGACCCTTTAATACAGTTCCTCATGTTGTGGTGACCCCCCAACAGGAATGGTATTAAAGGGTCGCGGCATTGGGAAGGTTGAGAACCACCGACTTAAAGTCACCTCCACATCAAGCCTTTCCTCATTTTTCCAGATTAAACTGGTCATCAGCTCTTTTCTGGACTTTGGCAATAACATTATCTCTGGTCTCTCAGCTTCCAACTTTCTCCCAGAGACTAAAACAAGATAGATACCACTTATCAGTCCGAAGTCCCACCACTCAAAGTACTAGGCAAAGGCTTTATGGTAGTCCAAGACCGCACCCAATTCCAGCCCTGGCTGCCTCCCCACCTCCACCTGGCTTTGTCACATCAACCTTCCTGCTGTTCCCAAACATACAATGTTGGGGGTTTTTTGCTGGCTGCTCCTCTGATCAAGTCCCCGGACTTGTGTAAGGCAGGTTCATTTCCAATAGGTCTCTCCTGCATCGTCCCTGTGGCACTGAAGGCCTTCAGTAACCCTTTATCTAAGACCTCCTCCCACCCCCTCTCCCTCCTCCCTCCAGCCTCCTCCCCCGCCTTCCCGCACATCACCAGCACTCCCAGTCCCTGGCACCCTGCTCTATTTTTCTGCCCAGCACCCACTGCTACTATCTTTCACATTGTGTGCTTACTTGCTTATCACTTTCCTTTTTATCTTCCCACCACTAAAGGGCAAGTTCCACCAGAATGGAGACTTACCCTGATCTGTTCACCCAATATCTACAAACAACAGAGAAGGCATCTGATAAATACTTGCTTATGACCAAGAAGATGGTTTTTGCCTTGAAGAACAAAGAAATGCAGCTGAAGAAAGTAAAGAATGAGAAAAGCCCTTGTTATTTCATAATTCATATCTTTTAAAAGAATAGTGTCTTGTAAAATATGATTATCAAACGACTATGCTGTACACCTGAAACTAATACAAAATAATATTGAACGGCCTGGCTAGAGTGGCTCAGTTGGTTGAGCATCGTCCTGTGCCCCAAAGGTTGCCAGGTCAACTCTCTGTCAGGGCCCATGCCCAGGTTTCGGGTTCAATCTCTGATTGGGGCATGTACAGAGACAATTAATAGATGTTTCTCTCTCTCTCTCTCCCTTCCTCTCTCTAAGCATATTCTCAGGTAAGGATTAAAAAATATGTAATAACAAAACAAGAAAGCCCACTGCATTGGAGGACATATTTGCCAATGCTATTTCAGAAAAGAGTTTGATCTCAAAAATTTACAGGGAACTCATACAACTTAACAAAAGGAAGATAAACAATCCAATCCAAAAATGGGCAAAGGACCTAAGTAGACACTTTTCAAAAGAACACATACAGAAGGCCAAGAGACATATGAAAACATTCTCAAAGTCACTAATCATCTGAGAGATGCAAATCAAAACAACAATGAGATACCATCTCACACCTGTCAGAACCGCTATCATCAACAAATTAACAAACAACAAGTGTTGTCGAGGATGTGGAGAAAAAGGAACCCTCTTGCACTGCTGGTGGGAATGCAGACTGGTGCAGCCACTGTGGAGAACAGTATGGAGTTTCCTCAAAAAATTAAAAATGGAACTTCTATTTGACCTAATAATCCCACTTCTAGGAATGTATCCCAGGAAACCAGAAACACCAATCAGAAAGGATATATGCTCCCCTATGTTCATAGCAGCACAATTCACCATAGCTAAGATTTGGAAACAGTCTAAGTGCCCATCAGCAGACGAGTGGATTAGGAAACTGTGGTACATCTACACAATGGACTACGCTGTGCTAAAAAAAAAGGAACTCTTACCATTTACAACAGCATGGACGGACCTGGAGAGCATTATGCTAAGTGAAATTACCCAGTCAGAGAAAGATAAATATCACATGATCTCACTCATTTGTGGAATATAATGAACAACATAAACTGATGAACAAAAATAGAACCAGAGACATAGAAGTATCAAACAGTCTAACCTATGAGGAAAGGCAGGGAGGGGGTAAGAGGTCAACCAAAGGACTTGTATGCATGCATAAGCGCAAAACCAATGGACACAGACAGCAGGGTGTTGAGGGCTTGAGCTTGGGGGAGGAGGGGAGAGAGGAGACTCATGTAATACTTTAAACAATAAAGAGTTTAAAAAAAAAACTTGGAGTGTGCTCTAGAATCAAAAATTTAAGTTCATTAGCATGAAAGCTTCTGCATTTAATGTACTAAATTAAAAAGAAACAGAAACTGGAAAAAATATAATGATAATAATATTGAATGTAAACTGTAATTTTAAAAAAAAGAATAATATATTAAGAAAGACTAAAAAAGTGTTAAACTGTTAAAAGGAAGACCAGTTACCAATGGACTATTTTTGTTCAGTCAAGGCAAAGATAAAATGTAATCATTTCATATCATTATTATTTATGAAAATAGTTTTATCTAATAGAGCAGGAACATGTTAAAAAGTAATCTATGCCATTGTCAAACAACTAGGAATACCCTAGCCTCTCATCCCCACCCCTAATTTTATTAAGATTCAAGGCTTGGAGTATAAAAGCTCTTGCTTTTTTGGCCCCAAACAAAAAGACAGTAACCTATTGGTTATGATGAATCCTCTTTTAATGAAATCAGCACAAACCTGTGGGAGAGAGGGGCGGGGGAGGGGGCGCTGCCAGTGGCCTGTTAAAGGGAGAAACCTCGCTGTAAGGAAGGGATCAGAGAAGGGTGGGAAGGCCCTGTGTCAGCCCTCCTTCAGCAGCCCCACCAGGAAGGACGAGCACCTGGCCGGGGGTGAGGAACTGCTCATCGGGCCACAAACAGAAGCTGGGCTCTTCTCCAGAACCCTCTGGACCCCTCTTAGGTGACTCAAGAGGCAACGTCCATCGAAGCCTGAAAACCACACCTCAGGGCTGTTACTCCGAGAACTAGACTCCTTTGTAGCCTAAGTCCATCCCTGTGGACTCTTCTAAGAGCACCTTCTTGCCCAGACACACAGCTATATAAAGAAACCCTTGCTCTAACTCCTTAGTCTCCTTTATTTCCATCCGGTATTATTTATTGTCTACTTTCTAATTTTCTCTCCACTGCCCCTAGTATGAAACTCCACAAGGGTAGAGACCAAACCTGTCATATTCTGTGTCCCTGGGCCCTGATATGGAGCCTGCCATATAGTACAGGGTGGGACCAAAGTGGGTTTTACAGTTGTTCATATTGAAAATAATACATCCCTGACCAGGATTGCTCAGTGGTTGAGCATCAACCCATGAGCCAGGTCAGGGGTCAATTCCCAGTCAAGGCACATGACCAGGTTGCAGGCTCGATCCCCAGTGGAGGGCATGCAGGAGGCAACCAATCAGTGATCTTCTCTCATCATTGATGTTTCTCTCTCTCTCTCTCTCTCTCTCCCCCTTCCTCTCTCTGAAATCAGTAAAATATTTTTTAAAAAGAAAATACGCCCTAACCGGTTTGGCTCAGTGGATAGAGCATCAGCCTGCGGACTGAAGGGTCCCAGGTTTGATTCTGGTCAAGGGCATGTATCTTGGTTGCTGCCACATTCCCAGTAGGGAGTGTGCAGGAGGCAGCTGATCGATGTTTCTCTCTCATCGATGTTTCTAACTCTCTATCCCTCTTCCTTACTCTCTTTAAAAAAATCAATAAAATATATCATTAAAAAAAGGAAGGAGTTGCTTCTCCTTCCTTAAAAAAAAAAAAAAAAGAAAGAAAGAAGAGAAAATCCTATATAAGGCTAATATGCAAATTGTCCCCTGGGAGTTCGACCAACCAGGAATTCGATCACTCACTATGATGTGCGCTGACCACCAGGGGATGGCGTAGAACAAAGGAAGGCCCCGGCCATCAGCTGGCAACCAGGGAAGGAAGGTCCCTGTTGGTCCTAATTGCTGGCCAGGCCTAGGGACCCTACCCGTGCACAAATTTCATGCACCGGGCCTCTAGTAATACAACAATTCATCAATAATCATACAAGAAAAAACTCTATGTTTTGCGTACTCACAACTGTAAACCTACTTTTCCTCATGCCTGTATATGCTCAATAAATGGTGTTAAATGAGTGAGCATGAATGGCATGTGAGGAAGGAAACAGTTTTTACAAGTACAGAGGGAGACTAGATGGTATTACTTTGACTAATAAGAGAAGTAACTGTATGTTGTATCCCAACTTAGTGAAATGGCATTTATTTTCATGCCTTAATTTTTAAAAAGCCCTAGCTGGTTTGAAGAGAGTGTTGGCTGAAGACTGAAGGGCCCAAGTTCAATTCCAGTCAAGGGCACGGTACCTTGGTTACAGGCTCAACCCCTGCGTGTGGGAGAAAACACATGGAGCTTTCCCTGTCTCTCCCCCTCCCTTCCATTGTCTCTAAAAATCAATGGAAAATCATCCTCAGGTGAGGATTAACAACAACAGCAACAAAAGCAACAAAAAGCACTGGTGGGTGAATAAGCAGAGACCTTCAGCAAGTGTGGAGGAGAAAGGAATTTCTTCACCAAGTATGCACCACTGTTTTACACGGTTTCCCAGCAGAGTGTGACCAAATGATGTTACTGAACTCTTTTCAGTCCAAGAAGCCTCTCTCTCTCTCTCTCTCTCTCTCTCTCTCTCTCTCTCTCTCTCTCTCTCTC
>JAAGEH010000307.1:39906147-40125179 GCA_011751065.1 Lasiurus cinereus
CTCTCTCTCTCTCTCTCTCTCTCTCTCTCTCTCTCTCTCTCTCTCTCCATACATCCAATTGCCCAGCCTATACCATTTTCTCCCAAGCATATAGAAAATACTTTTATGGAAATCAAAACTCCCTCCTCCCTTACGCTCCCTTTACAATCCACAGTTCCCTCTGATCATCTCCCAAGCCCTCTGGAGACCCCAGCAGAGCAACCAAGAGAGAAAAAAGGCAGAGAGCTTTCCCAGCCTCCACCTTCTTCTCAGGAGTTAGTGGAGGGGGGATGTGGCTTCAGGCATCCAGGCAGGGATTCTGGGCATGCAGGGACCCCCATCCCCAGCTGGGCCGGGGAGAACTCAGCCAACCCACAGGCCAGTCATCCCAAGCATTCATGGCATGAGCCCAGGTGGCTTAAATGTAGGTGAAATCGGAAATATTATTTCTGCAAACACTCTCCACTGCCAGTGACCAGGTATTAGAAACTGAAGTGTGCAAAGGTTGGGGTACATTCTAAAAGTGAATGTAGGAGATCAAGGTCCAAACTTCCAGCTTCTGGGGGTATGGGGCAGGCGGTGGGGGTGGGGGGCTGCTGCTGACACAATCCCAAAGTCAGGGGATTCCTCCCCCAGTCCCCCCACACACACCGCCCTCTCCCTTCCACCTCACTAGGCCTTCATCCCAGCCTTGAGGGGAGCATCCCCTCCTGATATGCCCCCTCCCAGGAAGGGGGAGCCTCTGCCCCTCCCCACGCCCCGGAGCTGGGGAGACCAGTGCTGACTAAGGAGGAACCATCTCAGAGGCCCTGAGACTGCACCCTGCAGGTGGCTCCTGCCCCCTCTCTGGGTTGGCGTCCTGGTGGTGTAGGCCCATCCCTACACACATACCTTGGTCCTGTGCCCTGGCCGGCCTCGGTCTCAGAGCCTCCGCATCGGGCCTGCTCCATTGCTCGGTGGGTGGAAGCAGCTACTACCGCCTCTCAGGCAAACGGAATCCTAAAGAGGCAGGTGCGAGGGGCCGGGAATACAGGAGGCAGGGCGGGACCAGCTCTGCAGGCTCTTTCTGATAAACAGAAGGAAGAGGCTTCTAGACTGGGGTTTCGCTTTCGCAGCCACAGGAGCACAGAAGTTCAGAATTGGTGCCAGGTCTCAGGGTGACCGGGCAGGGGCAGGAGGGTTAGGGCGGGACGGGCACACACCTCTCAGGGTGCAGGCCCAGGCGGAGCTTGGGGGGTCCCCAGAGAGGGCTCAGCAGGCGATGTGGGCGGCTTCCTGCCGCTGAGGACGGACACAGTGGCACCTTTAGGGGCTTCGATGAAGAAGACCCTGTTCCCACCACCAGCTCCCCAACCTCCGTCCACCCTGAAGCGGCCTTCCAGCGCCTGGTAACAACCCCCCACCCCTCTTCCAGGAAGGCGTGCCTGAACCCCTGGCCGGGCCAGCTCGGGCCCGCAGAGGAACGCTGCTTCCCAGGCGAGGCCCTCCTCCCCAGCAGCAGAGCACGTCCCATGCCGGCCCGTCCACGCTTGGTGAGAGGCCAGAGTGTCCCAACGCTTCCTGGGACAGAAAGAAGTTGAACGTGGAGCAAGACTTCCTCAAGGTTTATGTCGCTGTGGTAACCAATAAAAAGTAACCAACACGTTAAATGGACTGTCTTAGCCATTTTTAGGCGCACAGTTCAGCCGTGTGAAGCACGCTCACACGGTTGTGCACGCTCCACGGTTGTGCAAAGAGCTGGGAACCTCTTCTCCTTGCAACACTGGAACGCCACGCCGTGAGACACGACTTCCCTGTAACCTCCTTCCTACTTCTGTTTCTGTGATGCTGATGGCCTCGGAGACTTCATACTGGAGGAACCAGGCAGTGTTTGTCCATTCGAGACTGGCTTTTTTGCTTAGTGTCAGGTCCTCGGGGTTCATCCGGGAGAGCAGATTTGTTATTGAGACGCAGAGACTGGCCGTTCTGCGAACTTGAGCTCACACTTTCACACCAGGGTTGGTCTTTGGAATGTCGGAGGTGGCACTGAGCTTTCCGAAACCTGCAGGAAGGAGGCGTAGGCTGTGAGGGGCTGCTCCGTCCTGCAGGTTTCTCCTGGGCAGGTCTTGTGAGGAAGCTGGCATTGCCCTCCCAGGGCTTGGGGCGAGGGGCTACCTCTTGGTGGAACACTAACAAAGCCTCTTCCCATTCCCCACCCCACTTGCCCCCCTTAGTAAGGGGGACTGGGTCCTGGAATACTCCACCCTCGGGCATCAACACGGTCAGACCATGCCTGTCAATATTTCTCCCTTTTCCGCGTCCAGTGCAGCTAGAGAGTGGTCCGGTTCCTGAGTAGGGGCAGCTGGGGTTGAGAAAATGAAAGAAAGAGACAGACACAGGGATGGAGCGACAGTGACAGTGACCCAGAGCCTTGGCACCATGTTTATTTTATGACCCCCCACATACCAGGAAGTTCTCCTTTTCATTCCTGGTGCTCGGCTGGGTTTACATAATAAAACCCACTCCCCTGGCAGAAATGAAGGTCAGGCTGAGGACGCTTCTGCCTTTTGGCAGAATGTGTTTCCAGGGCGTGGCTCTGCTGACCGCCCTGGATTCAGCTGACAATCTGAAGAAATGCCCACGTGCCTCCCCAGGGGCTCTCTATACACGCCCTTCCACGGCCGTGGTGGCTCCCCCAACTGTGTCACTCCCAGAAGAGCGTCCGTTCAGGGGCAGAGCGACAGGCCCCGTGGGATAGCATGTCCCCAAAACAGACAAGACAATAAACTGAGTTAAGAAAAGCTCACTCATTAAGTGTTCGGGGAGCATTCTGAATCAAACCAAAGTTTCAAATAACTCCTCCACAATTCAGCAAGTTTTTACTCAGTGTTGATTTGACCCTTTTGCTGAATGATCTTCCGGTACATCGGTACATGGGTACATCGGCTTTGGGAGGATTGACTTTGCACAAGGAAGGCTGCCTCTGACTCTGGCCCAGCCCTGCCCCCCCCCACCCCCGTGGCTTTAACAAGGGCGGAGTAAGGACAGCACTCACTCAACACCCCTCCTCTCACCCCCTCCCAGACTGTGGGGACAGGAGGGAGAGGGGCTGGACCTCAGGCACCTAATAAGGTGGAGGCCACCAGATGCCGGCAGTGTATTGATTCAGGGACCCAAAGCCTCACAAGACCAATCTCCAACTCAAGGAGTTCGGTCAAATGCTAAGAAGAGAGCCTAAACCTATGCAACATGTGGTCATGATTTGTCCAAGGTGGCATGGGAGCAAAGATGGAAGCTCCATGAGCCCTAAAAGATGGAGTGAAAATCAAGTGGAGAAACAGAAACAAACCCATAAACCACTGTTGACTGTGGTCTACAATGAAGGGATGATAAGGAGAAGGCATACTCAGGAATCTATCCTCCCTTAGACTTGGAGAGCACACAGAAATTTCTCTGTGACGGGCCCTCCAGCAGAGAGAATAGCAAATGCCACAGCATCCAGGGTGCTGAGAGCAATTTGGCTTGGACGAAGAGGGGGGGGGGGAATCGGGGGCAGGGAATGGAGGTAGAAGGACCAGTTACAGGCTACTGCAACAGTCCAGGCTAGAAATAAGGTCATGAACTAATATAGTGACAGTAAATGAGGATGGTGGAAAAGAGAACGGGTTTATGATATAATTAGGAGATATTTACAATAAAATAATTGTTAAGAGACAAATTCAGGACTGCAATCGTTCAAGCTGCCACAGCGAAGAACGTGTTAATCATAGCTAGACATGTGTCACTTCAAAAAAAATATGTTAGATGTTGTTTTACTTCAAAGACAGGAAATATGTGGTCACCACAGTTTGGCTAGGTGGCAGTAAACAGTCTTCTAACGATATGTGTATATGTTGACAATTTTCTGGTGGAATTAAATGTCTTATTCAAATAGAGTCTTTGTTACAATAATGATTATTAAGGAATAATATGCTTATTTTTAAATCTTTAACCTGCAGAAGGGACACCATTTTCTGAGTCACATAAAGGCTGATCAGCGGTCACCCGGCTGATGGGCTGAGGAATAGTCTGGGGTCACAGCCGTCACAGAGCCTGGTGCTTTCAGCTTGGGGAACACTGAGTCTGAGATACGGACATGGGGCAGGCAGAGAAGCCGAAAACATCATGACTCACTCCTATTTCCCATAAGATATTCATGCCAACTTTTGCACTGAAACAACTAAAAGTCAAGTAAAATAGAAACATGTTTAAATCTTCTCAACAGCATCCAAGAATAATAAGGCATAAGCGAGGGCATGTCACCATCTTGGAAAACAGGAACCTTTGCTTTGTAGCCTCCCTGGGAGAGGAGGAGGGGAAATCAAAAGCCGGGGGGAGGTGTCAAAGCATAGTGGTCCTCTCAGCCTTCCCCTTCCCAGCCATCATAACCTCCTGACCAAAGGAAATGGCTCAAAATCAAAACTTCAAGTCAGCTGCAAGCACACAGGGATGTAAAATGCAGAATAGGGAATCCTATATAATAAAAGCCCAAAGCCAAAACCGGTTTGGCTCAGTGGATAGAGCGTCAGCCTGCAGACTGAAAGGTCCCAGGTTCAATTCCAGTTGGGGGCATGTATCCTGGTTGTGGGCACATCCCCAGTGGGGGGCGTGCAGAAGGTGGCTGATCGATGTCTCTCATCGATGTTTCTAACTCTCTATCCCTCTCCCTTCCTCTCTGTAAAAAAAATCAATAAAATATATTTTTTTTAAAAAAAGCCCAGTGACCAAACAGTAGAATGACCAAAACAACTGGTTGACCAGTTGCTATGATGTATATTGACCACCAGGGGGCAGACATTCAATGCAGGAGCTGCCCCCTGGTGGTCAGTGTGCTATCACAGTGGGAGCACCACTCAGCTGACTGGGATGAGTAGCTGCTCCCACTGCAAACACAGGGCTGACAGGCGGGAACCCAGACTGCAATCGTGGCCTCCTCTCCTCAGGCTCCTCCTCCTCACTCCCTGCCACCTCCTCCAGACACCTGTAGGCCACACAGCACTGCCACCACTGCCAGGTTCACAGAGCTGACCCCAAAGGCTAGGAGGCAGGCTCGTGGCCACTTCAGGACTGAGGTCTACTCTGCCGCCTCTCAGTGCTATTGTCCCTGGGCTCAGCCCTGACTGGGTCCCCTGGAGAGGCAAGTGCTCCAGCTCCACAGAAGATCAAAGAGCAGCAGCTCAGAGGGCAGGTCCAAAGCTACTTTGCTGACCAGGATGAGCAGCTGGGCGATCCCTGCAGGCCATGCCCCCCACCAGTGCATTAATCCTGTGCACTGAGCCTCTAGTCCTATCTAATAAAGAGGAAATATGCTAATTGCTATAACAAAGATGGCGGCACCCACAGCCAACAAGGAGGGAATATGCTAATTGACTGTCACACCCTCAAAGATGGTGGTGCCCACAACCACAAGATGGTGGCGCCAAGTCCCCTCAGCCTCACCAGGATGGCAGGTGGGTCCAGCCACTCCATGCACCTGCCTCCGGGGTCCCCCAGTCCTCTCAGCCCCCCAGCCACCCAGAGCCAGCCCGAGATGCAGGCAAGCCTCAGATGGCAGCTGCACAGCAACCCAGAGCCGGCCTGAGGCTCAGGTAACCAGGGCCAGTCAACGCTTGTGCTGCTGGCAGTGGCAGCAGCAGAGGTGTGATGGGGTGTCGCCTTCCACTGATCACCAAGTTGCCTCCTGCCCCTGAGGGCTCACAGACTGTGAAAGGGGACAGGTTGGGCTAAGGGACACCCCCCCTCAAGTGCATGAATTTTCATGCACCAGCCTCTAGTATAGTCAATAATATTGTAATGACTGTGGGCACTAGGTTTATGGGGAGGGGGGTGGAATCCCCTTGTAAATTACATAAGCATTTAACCACTATGCCGTACACCTGAAATGAATATAATATTATATGTTTTTGTATGTAATTTGATTTTTTTAATTTTAATAAAGATTAATGAAATTTATGTTCTTTGATCTATACATTACTCTTCACTTTATCTAAAAAAAGAAACTTTGCTTTTAAAATAAATAAATAAATCATCCTCAAACTTTTTCCCTTCCCTAACTAACATTTTGGCTTTTATAAACCTATTACAAAGGAAATTTCCCAAAGGCTAGAAGGATATCCTTGAACTTGTTATCATGGAAACTTTCTAACACATGGTAACAGTAGAGAGAAGAGTGTATAATGGGCCCCAGTTTCCTCTCACTCAAATTCAAGTTGTCCAGACTTTGTCAGTGGGATCCAATTCCTCCCAACCATTTTCAAGCAAATCCTGTATAGCATTTCCTTTATCTCTGAAAAGGTAAAGATTCTTTCATTAAGATAAGCACAGTAACTTAATCTTATATAATAAAAGAGTAATATGCAAATTGACCATCACTCCAATACACAAGAAGGCTGCCCCCATGTGGTCAAAGATGGCTGCCCCCATGTGGACACAAGATGGCCACCACAAGATGGCCAGCAGGGGAGGGAAGTTGGTAGGGACCAGGCCTGCAAGGGAGAGCAGTTGTGGGCGATCAGGCCAGCAGGGGAGGGCAGTTGGGGGCAAACAGGCTGGCAAGGGAGTAGTTAGGCATCAATCAAGGTAGAAGGGGAGTGGTTAGGGGTAATCAGGAAGGCAGGTAGGCAAGTAGTTGGAAGCCAGCAGTCCTAGATTTTGAGAGGGATATCCAACTGCCTGTTTATGCTCGATCCCGGTAGAATCAGGCCTAAACGGGCAGTTGGACATCCCTCAAGGGGTCCCAGATTGGAGAGGGTGCAGGCTGGGCTGAGGGACACCCTCTCACCCAAGCACAAATTTCTTGCACTGGGCCTCTAGTTATAAATAAGAAAAAATAATAATTCTGTATTATCAAATGTCCAATAAGTGTTCAAGTTCCCCATAATGTCTACCTTTTGAAGATTTACTCACAGGGGGTGGTGGTGGGTTTTCCATCTCTTGCTACACGCCTTCTCTCTTGTCCTGTGAATGGATCAGCCAATTTCCAGCTTCTTCTCTTATAGAATGCTTTAGATTTTTATGAGCAAACTTTTATTCCTGGTATTTTGGCTAATTCTCTTTGGAAAGTTATTTCTTTTTATTTCCTCTTGAAACTCAGAAGAAAAAGTAAAACATTAGATTTTTTTTTTTTTTTGCCTCCAATTTTCTCTTATCCCCTATAATTCCCATCAACTTTCATTCTATCCTTAAAGGGACAATTTACTTTTACACATCTGCTTTTTTTACTCACTTCCCTAGGGCACTCCAAGAAGCCTCATTGTTCTGTTTATTCATTCAGCAAATATTTACTGACAATTTAAATGGTCCCTAATGATACATTCTAATATAAAGGTGACAGGCAGGCCTCAGGGCACCAGAGCAACAGCCCTCTACAAATTCACTCGACATCAGTTCTCCAAGTGCGCACTAGAGGGCGCCACTCTCCCATTGGCATTCGTTACAAAACAGTCTGGAGTGATTTCAATACGCAGCCTATTTAGGTTCTTTCTTTTAATGGAGTCCATTTGACGTACAACATTGTATAAATTTAAGGTGTACAACATGTTACTTTGAAACATTTACGGTAATGGGATTGTCCAGTTTCACTAGCAACATCAGCTGTGCTAGGAAAATGGACTCCGAGGGATGCCATAAATGGACAGTGACCACTCACACCAACAACCAACAACAAGTAGACCCAGATCTAGCTGCTCCCATAAACAGGTTCTCTGGAGCCCATGAGCTTTAAACCCAGTTTCAGGGACATTCCTCTCCCCGAGTTTCCCATGCCAAGGGAGAGAGCAGCTCAGCCCCTCACCCACGAGGGCACTTCAGGTCCCTCCCGCATCTCAGGTCCCTGGCCCTAGGTGCTCCACTGAACATCAGCCCTTTAAAAATGGTTATCACCAAAACCAGTGTGGCTAAGTGGATAGAGCATCAGCCTGTGGACTGAAAGGTCCCAGGTTCGATTCCGGTCAAGGGCATGAACCTTGGTTGTGGGCACATCCCCAGTAGAGGGTGTGCAGGAGGCAGCTGATCGATGTCTTTCTCTCATGGATGTTTCTAACTCTCTATCCCTCTCCCTTCCTCTCTGTAAAAATCAATAAAATATTTTTTAATAAATAAAAATGGTTATTACTCATCACCACAGCTAACATGCTGGTCTGAAGCATCTGCGTTTGGAATGCGTCCCAATCCCCTCATCGGAGAATATTAAGAATGGCGCTAGGTGTTTGTTTTACCTGGGTTTAGCAGCAGGGGTGCGATGACCTTCCAGAAACAAGGAAGGTCTGTTCCAAGGTGGCTCTGCCTCTGCGGCTAGAAACTGCAGTGCTCCAGCTTAAAGGGAAAATATCCAGCTCCAGGGCCTGGAGCCTCTGCTCCAGAGTAGGGGTGCCGCAGCTGTCCGAAGGAGCAAGGTTGGTGACAGGACCAGTGTGGGGAGCGGAGGAGGGGGTGCCGTCCAGGGGGACCAGCTGCACCAGTCGACAGGGGCCTCAGAGTAACGGGAGGGGCTGCCACAAGGCACTTCAGTGCACTTCCCTGAGAGCCTACCGGTGACCAGCAGCACACTGAACCTCCAAAAAGAAGACTCTACGGACAACAGGGGGTGAGGGCATGAGGGGGTAATGGGAGAGTTATGGGAGATAAGGACACATACGTAATACCTTAATAAAGAAAATTTTTTTAAAGACTAGTCATGATCTCCTATATGTGTAAGATGCTCTGCACATGTGGTCCTCAGAGACCCTGCGTGGGTCAGGCTCCCTAGAAGCAGCCACCTCTCAGGGACCAATGGGAATCACCAGAAGGAGCTCAGCAGGTCTGGCCTCACTGTGGGCTGAGCGAGCCGTTGGGGCTACTTCCAGGCGCTCCCATATCCATCACCCAACTCTAAGCAGCAGCCATTATCCGCAGTAGATGGGGCGGCTCAGCTAATTCACTGCTATGCCTTTTGAGTTATGCTTCCTACAACCCTTGGACACACACCATGTTCCCTTGAACATGACTCGAGAAATGATGGAGGTAGCTGGAGGTCACCGCCCTTCTTCCATCTGAGCCCCCAAGGACCACTCCTCACACCAACTGATGCCAACAGAACATTTATTCCACTCGGTCAGCCCCTGTGGCGTCAGTAGCCTACAGAAATATCCAGCCTGGATGACCATTTAGGGGGCTTGTGAAGGGAGTCCCTCCTGCCCCACTGCCCCCAAGTAGGCATGGGACCTTGCCGGAGCCAGCCGGCACTGCAGTTAGAACATTACCTGAAAAGGGGGGTGAGGATTAAAGAACACAGACACCTTAGGTACCGGGAGGGCAGACAGCTCAGGACTGTCGCGCCGAGTTTATTCTCTCAGCTCCTTTTATAAGCAGAAACAACTTATGCAAGCATACAAGGTCAAGGTTCAGTCAGCATGTTCTTTCCGTATCAGCAGTGTCTGATGCATACTCTAAACTACTCCCTCGGCCAGCTTCCTTATCCTTGTTCTTGTTGCAAAAACATCTTGCACTCAAGAACACATTGCACTATTGACTCTGCCACAGTGTTACTCCCTCTTAACTAAGAGGAGCTACAAGCCCCAGCAAAGCGGGGAAGCACAAGGGGAAAAGCATATTGCTGGATAACTGCACTTAATTGTCCTTCACGGTTCCCCACATTTCCCCCTTTCCTTTATAATATAAGGACCGGGGTGGGCTTTAACTGGCTAAGGAAGTAGAGGTCTGATTCCTCCCGTGGCTATCAGCCACCTTTTTGGCTCTTGGCATCTTTTGGGGAGGAGAGGCAGAGCCCATGTTTCTTCTTTACTTGATGCCAACCTCTGTGCTAATCAGACATAACTTCAGAGGAAGTCAGAGACGGTCAGTTACAGGACCTTCCCTCGCAGATGCTTCGCTCTGCGCCTAGCCAGTACCCAATCTTGCCATACGGCAAGATGCAGCACTCTGACTATTCATCTGCTACCGTGAAGGCAATTAAGCTTAGTAGTATCCTATACAACATGCAGAGGTCCTGGCGGGCCTGTCCTGAGCTTGACCTCGTGGAGTCCTGCTTGAAGCCGTGTCAAAGCGCTGACTCCTTTGCGCACCAGAAAAGGCAAAAGGCACATTATTACTACAATGGTGACCCCCATTAAGGCCACAGTAAGGACTACATGCTGCAAATCAGAGGTGGAGGGGACCATACGCATGAGCTGATCTAAAAAGTCCTTAGCGGTTTCCGCTGTATCTACTTTAAAGGGGTCTGTATTTTGTAGACCCTGGATTTCTTCATGCAGTTTCAGTAGGTCCATGGACTCATTAACATTATGCCAAATCCCTGTCAAATGAGCCTTCACTTTCTTCCAGCCATGAGTGGACCGGTTGTAAGGGTGAGGAGTGACACATATCCATTGATAATTCGCATGGCATCTTAATCTGTTCCTCACCTTTAGACCATCTACCTCTTCCCCTAGGTACATAACTAGGTCGTATAAGGTGTTGAGTTTCTCCTCTATCTTTTTATCGATTACCTCTTGCGTCCCTAGGGCTGTACTAACATTTTTAGATAGTTCATTGACAAAATGCGCTGTCTGAACCTCCTGAGTGAGTGCCACTGCAGCAGCAGCAGCTGTAGTAACCAGGG
The DNA here is from genome assembly GCA_011751065.1 of Lasiurus cinereus. NCBI lineage: Eukaryota > Metazoa > Chordata > Mammalia > Chiroptera > Vespertilionidae > Lasiurus > Lasiurus cinereus. Next base: position 39,916,742 of record JAAGEH010000307.1, read on the forward strand.
CTATCAAGGTCGCAACACCTGCTATTAATAACCCAATGAACCTTCGGGGTCTGCTGAGGGCCGAGGTTACCTCTCTCCATACCTGGAGGGAATGATCATCATACCAGGGCTCAGAGAGGTTCACCGGGACCATGACGAAAGCGGGCTGATGGAGAACAATCACCTGTTCACCCAGAGGCACATTAGCAATACAATTGGTTAACAGACAATTCACACAAGTGACATTAAAGATCTGCCCTCTATGGGAAATATTCACCCCCCCTACTAATAGGGCATAAGGCTCTGGTACACAGGTTGTCACGTTCACGGCCCAATGGGTCGAAGTCCAATTTTTGTCCTCTTTACTAAACGGATAGGTCACCGTAGCCGTGACTGTGTCCAGAGCAGCAGCCAGTTTCCAAAGGAATAGTTGTGTTGGGCCGTTACTTACACTCTAGAGTCCTTTATAAAGGCCTTGGGTCCAACTGGTCTTGTTAGCGACGGACCAATTAATGATGGATGAGTTGGAGCCGTGAATCGGGTAGGCAACAGCTCGTTCAGTGTAACACCGTTCCCACGGTACTGAATGTACTCGTATATCAGAGGGTTTCTCACATGGCAGGACGTCTCGGGGAAGGGAGGTATTTAAATCAGTTCCCGATTTTCCGAGACTCCGCATGTTAATGTTCCATACGACGTCGGAACTGTTGGCCCGAAAGGTTAGCTTGTCAAGGTTAACACAGCCCGTCACATTCTCATCTTTGGAAAAGCAGACAGGAGTGCCCTCTCCCATAGCAGAAAAGTTATATGGGATTGGGGCGTGCACCTGAAGGTGACTATTCGAGGGCCCCCCAAGAAGTTTGGTATTATTGACATACACCAGGACGCTGCGACCCTCCCACACCGACACGTGCAGCAACGGAGGATCAGGTACATATGCCCAGTATTCTCCCGCCTCAGTTGCAGCACACCATGCTAGTAAAATGAACAGCATTAGCTCGCACTTCATTCTGGAGCAGTGTCGTTGTCTAATTCTTGTGTTGAATCTGGGCCTTTTTCTTCAGATGTGTGGATTTCTGCGTGGCGAACCAGCCTCTCAGGTAACCAGCGTGGTCCTTCGGCGTCCTCTGGGAAGACACAAACATGGCCTCGCCCCCAAATTAATACAGGATCAGGTCCACACCACTGTCCCGTCAGAGGATCCTTCCAGCGCACCTGAGCATAGGTGCGGGAACTACTGGCTCCCCACAGTCTCTGAGCCGCAGATTGTCCATTAGCATCAAAAGTTAAAAAATTAAGGGTAAAGAGAGCATGATGTAAGTAATTATGCGCTGACCGAGGATATAACTCCCCCTCTTTTATTTTTTGTAATTGAATTTTAAGAGTTCCATTAGCTCTTTCGACTATTCCTTGCCCTTGAGGATTGTAGGGAATTCCTGTTTTAAGACGGATACCCAATTGATTGCAAAATATCTGGAAATTTTTCCCCGTGTACCCAGGCCCATTATCCGTTTTGATACATTTGGGCTGCCCCATAGTGGCAAAGCACTTTAAACAATGAGCAATGCAGTGCTTACTGGCTTCTCCAGTTTGGGCAGTTGCCATAATGTATCCGGAAAAAGTATCTATGGTGACATGTACATATTTCATCCTTCCAAAATGGGCAATATGAGTAATATCCATTTGCCATAGCTGGTTGGGCATCAATCCCCTGGGGTTGATGCCATAAGAGGGCACAGTAGTTGTAATGGGGCAGGTACCGCATTGCTTGACTATTTGCCGTGCTGCTTCTCTGGTAATTTTAAATTGCAAGCGCAGACTATTACTATTTTGATGATGTATGGCATGCGATTGCGTGGCTAATTGTTCTGGGCTAACCTGTGTTTGAACCAGCATTGCCTCCCGAGTGGCTATATCGGCCAGGGCATTTCCTTCAGACAGGGGACCAGGAAGGCCCATATGAGCTCGTAAGTGACCAAAGTGACAGGAAACCTGCCGTTGCAATAACAGTTCCTGGAGTGGGCAAATAACTGCTGGACTGTAAAGTTCGATGTTTCTATAGTTGGCACAGTCTCTATTGATTGTAAAGCCTTTATTACATACTGACTGTCAGAATACAAGTTAAAAGTCTGGGTAGGCAGCTGTTGTAGCACCTCTAGAACGGCTAGTAATTCTACTACCTGAGCGGATTTGTATCCTGTCTGAAAAGAAGTTATTTTTCCTGATATATTGGTGGCAGCGACTCCATTAGAGGATCCATCCGTGAATACAGTGAGTGCCCCTTCAATAGGTTTTTTACAGACTATCCTGGGAAATACAAAAGTATGAATGCTAGCAAATTGTAATAATTTATGCTGAGGGTAGTGATTATCAATTTTTCCAGTAAACTGGGCTAAGGCTATTCCCCAACTGTCACTATTTTGGAACAACCAATTGACTTGCTGTTTAGTATAAGGAACAAGCAGTTTTGGAGGCTCTATTCCTAATATTCTTCGAGCTTCCATTCTGACGGACTGAATTAGGGAGGCCACCGCTTCAAAGTAAGGAGAAAGAACTCTAGAGGGAGATACGGGAAGATGGATCCATAAGAGTGGATTATTTTGCCATAAAACTGCGGTCGGTGTATGAGTAGTGGGTAAAATGCATGCCTCCCAGGGTTGAGTATAATCAAAATAAGTAATCTGTTGCTTCTTGATAGCCTCTTCTACCACAGTCAGGGCCTGCTGGGCTTCAGCTGTTAATTCTCGGGGAGATGTGGGCTGTGCCTCTCCTTTAAGGATATCAAACAAAGGCTTCAACTGTCCTGCGGTTAACTTTAAGTAGGGCCTTATCCAACTAATGTCTCCTAGTAACTTTTGAAAGTCATTTAAAGTTTTTAGCTCATCTCTTCTAATTCTAATCTTCTGAGGAGTTATTTTTTTCGGGTATAACAGATACCCCAAATACTGAAAAGGGGGCTTTCTCTGTACCTTCTCCGGGGCAATGACCAGCCCTCTTCTGGCTAAATCCTGTTGTAATTGGGCATATGCGGCTAAAAGTAGACTCTCATCTTTACAGGCTAAAAGGATATCATCCATATAATGAATTATGTAAACTTGCGGGTGGCGCTTGCGAGTGCCTTCAATAGCCTGTGCTACAAACTTTTGACATAAGGTAGGGCTGTTAGCCATTCCTTGCGGTAGGACCAACCAATGATATCTCTTCATGGGCTCTTGCAAATTAGTGGATGGGACACTAAATGCAAACCGTTTGCAATCCTGGCTGGCAAGAGGAATAGTATAAAAACAGTCTTTTAAATCTACAATTATTTTAAAGGTGCCAGCAGGTATTGCTAAAGGCACAGGCAGTCCAGGCTGTAGAGCCCCCATTAGTTCCATAGTCTCATTTACTTTTCTAAGGTCTTGTAATAGTCTCTACTTTCCTGATTTCTTTTTTATAACAAAAATTGGGGAATTCCAGGGTGAATTAGATGGGGCTATGTGGCCGCGATCCAATTGCTCCTGCACCAATTGGGTGGCTGCCATAATTTTGTCTGTGGTGAGGGGCCACTGATCCACCCACACAGGATCATCAGATTTCCAATTGATGGGATCTGCATGAGTGGCAGGAGCCTCAGTGACCCCCTCTAAAAATACCCTAGCCCGGTCCTTTGGGACCTGGGGCTAAGTATTAATGGCCTTGTTATACCCTGATTTTGCTTACCTAGTCCTTGTGCGGGTAGGAGCCCCTGGTCCAACATCTGCTGTGTTACTGTGGCACTGGGACTGTATAAATATACTCCCATTTCCTGCATGATATCCCTTCCCCACAAATTGACAGGTAGGCCTGCTACTATGTAAGGCTGAAATAATCCCTGACGTCCTTCCTGATCTCTCCAGCGCAGGGACCCACTGCTCTGTTCGGGGGCAGCTGCTTGGCCAATCCCTTGTAGCTGGGTCATGACTAACTGTTTAGGCCAATTCTGAGGCCAATGTCATTCAGCAATAACCGATACATCCGCCCCAGTATCTAGGATACCCTTGAATTTTTTCTCATTTATGAATAACTCTAATTCAGGCCTGTTCTCTTTTATTTCTTGTACCCAGTACGCATCCGAAGACCCGAATCCTTTATTCCCCCTAGGAGCATAAGATTTAACCTGACCCACTTCAAGGTAGGGTATTAATAATAATTGAGCAATCCGTTGCCCTGCTTGTACAACGGAAATGGTGGCAGGGGAATGAGCCATAATTTTTATTTCCCCAGAAAAGTCCCCATCTATTACCCCTGGGGCCACAATGTAACCCCTTAATTGTGCTGCTGCTTCTTCCTAAGATTAAACCCATGACTCCTTCTGGAAGAGGCCCAAATACCCCTGTGGGTAAGGACTGGACCCCCATCTCCGGGGTTAGTACTGCGTAGGTGGAGGTACAGAGGTCCAATCCTGCGCTGCCTGGGGTTGCCCTGCACAGCTCTTGAATGGATTTTCCGGCCCTAGGTTGACTTGTCCCCCCTGGGTGGACTGCTCCTGAATCACCCCGTAACATTGCTGCGGGGCCCGGGGCTGGCCCCTCCGTCTGTTTCCCTGTTGTGGTGGTAGCACCTGGCCTTGAGCATCTTTCTTAGACTTACATTCATTAGCCCAATGAGTACCTCTCCTGCATCTAGGACATAGGCCAGGCTGCTTTCCCGGAGGTGCCGTAGCCTGCCCTGGGGTCCGGCTTGGCTCTCTCAAAGGGCAATTGCGTACTCTGTGGCCCATTTGTCCACATCCAAAGCAACTCCCAGGAGGTCCAGGGGTTCTTTGATTTCTCCTTTTTCCTGTCTGCTGTTGTTGAAATAAGATGTCCTTGAGCGTTTTTCCCTGCAATGCCGCAGCAATTGTTAGCCCCTGTACATAGGCAGGTCCTATGTCTGCACATAACCTAACATAGTCTGAGAGGTTTCCCTTTTTCCTATAAGGTCGGCTGGCAGCTTGACATGCAGTATTGGCATTTTCAAACGCTAATTGTCTGGCCATGATTATCCCAGGCTCACCATCTCCTATTACCTTTCCTACAGCCTCAAGTAGCCGGGATACAAAGTCCTGAAAAGGCTCATCAGGGCCTTGTCTAATCTTAGATAAATCCTCTACTTGCCTTCCAGTACTAGGCAGAGATCTCCATGCCTTCCTTGCAGCAGCATTGACTTGGGCATATACTGCAGGATTAAATTGTAACTGAGTATCTGCATCTTGGTATGGCCCCTCTCCTGCTAGCATGTCAAAAGTAATAGGGATCTGCTGGGCTCTATTCCTTGCGGCTGTATTCTCACATTGTTCTGTAAACGCTGCCTTCCATAACAGATACTCTCCCCCAGCTAATGTAGCTCGTGCTAGTTGTTTCCAGTCACTAGGAGGCAAAGCATCTGTTGACATAGCTTCCACAAGGGCCAGCGTAAAGGGTGCATTGGGCCCATACTGTGCACAGGCAGTTTTTAACTCCTTAAACTGCTTAAAAGGTATGGGCTGGTGAATTCTGCGGACACCTCCCTGGCCATCAGGTACCTCAATTACTGGACATAGTAACAGATCACTGGTATCCTCCCCTCTACGAGCAGCTTCCGCCGCCATTACTTGTAGGGGGGTTTCTACCTTATAAGTCTTCCCTATTTCTTCTATCGATGGCATGGCCAGCGGTCGCCCTTGGGTCATTTCTCCCTCTGCCGTCACTCTTCTAATGACCGGAGCAGTTATTTTAGATACATCCTTATCTTTTTCCGCCGGGTGGCACTGGGTCCCAGTTCCTCCCAGCAGTATTTTTCTGGTTAATTCAGTGCATAGTTGTTCAAGTTTCTCTACTCTATCCTGCATTGATTCAATTTCCTTTTTATCTGCGAGCCCGGAAGAGACAGGGTGGTTGGGTTTTGCATTGACCATCTCTTCCCCTCTATCCCTTTCTTTCAGGGACAGTACAGACCAGTCATCTCCCCAGCTACATCCTTCTTCCCACCCGGTCTTATCCTCCCATGGCTCTATAGCTTCCTCTAAATCCCACCCGGGCTCTGGCGGAGGGTAAGGCGGTGGTGGCAATTCAGGCTGTTCCTCTCCTTCCTTTTTAAGGGCTGCTGCTTGACCTACTTCTCTCCACTTCTGCCCTTCATGCTTTTCTACTAAACTATCCCTCACCAGACTCCATAAAGTAAAGGCATCTACCGGTGTCCGGTGAGGGCCGTGGGCTTGAAAATGGCCCTGAAGTCTCTTCCCTACTTGTTCCCAAGTTTCTAAACACACGGTTCCCTCTTCCGGAAACCATGGGCACACCTCCTCGATAAAGGTAATGAAGCGCTCTATTTGCTTTTGACTTGTGTTAATACCTCGAGCCCTGAGCATGTCCTTAAGCATATATACATATAATAAATTACTGCTAGCTTGCCCCATTCTGACTTATTTCTCCCGCCGTCTGCCCTGTCACCGCGTCCCACTACCACTGCGAACGTTCTCTTACCGTATTACCGCGGTGCTCCTTCACCAAATCCCCCGTGTTCAGGTCCCTGTTCGTGGCGCCACCTGCCGGAGCCGGCACTGCAGTTAGAACATTACCTGAAAAGGGGGGTGAGGATTAAAGAATACAGACACCTTAGGTACCGGGAGGGCAGACAGCTCAGGACTGTCGCGCCGAGTTTATTCTCTCAGCTCCTTTTATAAGCAGAAACAACTTATGCAAGCATACAAGGTCAAGGTTCAGTCAGCATGTTCTTTCCGTATCAGCAGTGTCTGACGCATACTCTAAACTACTCCCTCGGCCAGCTTCCTTATCCTTGTTCTTGTTGCAAAAACATCTTGCACTCAAGAACACATTGCACTATTGACTCTGCCACAGTGTTACTCCCTCTTAACTAAGAGGAGCTACAAGCCCCAGCAAAGCGGGGAAGCACAAGGGGAAAAGCATATTGCTGGATAACTGCACTTAATTGTCCTTCACGGTTCCCCACAGGACCTGAGGCCTCCTATGGGGCAGCCCACAGTCCAATAAAATGCCCCCATGAGTGAACTCACCTGACCCCCGCCCCCTTTTGCACCTCTTATCCCCGGCCTCCAGCATTTGACCCAACAGCCAGTCAGCAAGTATGTGCTAAGGGTTGAGTCCAGCCCCATGCTAGACCCTGCTAGGTTAAAAAAAAAAAATGGCATGACCCTTACCCTCAGGGAGCTCACAGTCTTGTGGGAGATTTAAGACACACTCACACACGTTGCACAAGCACACACGAACACGCAGGAAGCTGGAGTATAAGACTGCACACAATACCTGAGTGTGAGTGGTGTGTCAACACAGACACTGCAGAGGAGGAAGGGAACGTGAGCTAGGCACTCAGGGAAGCTAGGCCTGGGAGAGAAGAGCGCTTAGTGGGACGAGCAGTGGCAGATTTCAGAGCAATTCCTGGGAAGCCAGAGGCAGGAAGAGAAGCCAGTTATGAGTGTGTGTATGTGGGGGGGGGGGAGGGTAACGAGCTGACAGTCAGCAGGGAAGGGGTGAGTCTGTGAGATTCCTTCCTTGTTGGCCAAGAATCAGCGAGTGGAGCTCCAGGAGCCGAGAGTGCCTGCTCCTCCTCTGATCCCCGCAGAGTGGCTTGCTATCCACCCTCGGGGCCAGGACAAGGCACATGGAAGATGGGCCTCCGGACGGCCGTGACCAAACCTAGTCCAGCCCTGGAGTCCCCCCACCCCCAAACCCAACACTGACATGCCCTCATTGCCTGGCTGTGATCTAAATTCAGTGACTAAAGCCCTGGCCACTATTGCTCATGCAATAGAGCATCCGCCCATGCATCAAAGGGTCCTGGATTCGGTTCTCAGTCAAGGACACATGCAAGAGGCAACCAATTGATGTGTCTCTCACATCCATGCTTCTCTCTCTCTCTCTCTCTCTCTCTCTCTCTCTCTCTCTCTTCCTCCCCCACCCCTCCTTCCACTCTCTCTGAAAAGCAATGGAAAAAATATCCTCCAATCAGGATTAACAAAAATAATAATAATGATAAATTCTGTGACTAAAGACCTCTCTCTACCCCCAAGGGCTTCCCTAAAAATAACCAACGTCATGAAGTCTGGTAGCCATCGAAAACCCACCCAGCCCTGGGGGGTCACGCCTTGTCTGATAGGCAGTTCATTGGAGGGAGGCCTGTAAGCTCGCTCCAGGCCACCTGCTCCCGTATGAAGACCCAGGAGTCTAGCCTAGCATCTCCCTTCCACCTGCTCTAGTGGCCGCTTGGGACACACAGAAGCTTCTCTGCCAGCCTCTCTCCTGGCCTGGTGCCGGCTGGTCCCAGGCTGGAGACAATGTCCTCCTCCCCAGTCTTCCCCACACCATGCTTGGCTGAGGCTGAGGCTGAGGCCGGGGCGTAGCTGCTGCACAAAGGGTGCTGCTTCACCCAGCGTCCACGAAGGCCCAGTTTTCCCATGGCCTCTATGGGGAGCTCCGAGCCCAGGCCAGGAGCCCAGGGCGGCACCAGGAAGCGAGCAGGCTGGTAGCCAGAGCCGGCAGCCCTGACCCAGGGAAGGGCAACGGCAGCCCAGGGAGCCTCCAGCGATGTCTGGGGGAGGACGGAGGTTCCAGAGCCTGACGCGCTGTTTCTTAGGGCTGGAAGAACCGAGTGACTGACAGGGTTCCCCTCCTCAGAATTTTTTATTCCTGAACAAGGCAAGGAGGCCCGATGGGGGAGGGAGGAATGCTACTGGATGGTGGACCCTCGGGACCAGGGAAGGACAGGGTGGTGGACTGGGTCCCGGGCTGAGGTTCCATCCTGGAGTCCAGGAGCTCCTGGTGTTCTGGTAGGCTCGTGCTTCTACGTGGGTATGCATGGCTTCCTGGGGAGACGGTTCATCACCTTGGTCAGCTTTCCAAAGGCCTCCATGCCCCCAACTATGGCAAGAACCTTTGCTGAAAGGCAAGTGAAGCCTGCAAGTGTGGTCCGCACCAGGGAGGCCGTGCCTCTGGAGCCAGGACACTACCAGGGTGCTGTGTTCTGTGAGGCCAGGCACTTCCTGTCTCTGGAGGGCCAGGTGGGGCCAAGAAGCCAGCTCTCCACACAGGCATGTTCCCTGCTGCCAAACGAGCGTGGAGGTCCGTGGTCAGGTGGCCAGGCAGCCAGGATGAGGCCTTCAGGGAGTCATTCCCAGGGAACAGAACCTGCCTCCAATTCTGGGCTCCACCAGCACCCTCTGCTGGCACTGCAGGGCACCTCCCAAGGTAGGTCTTAGGGCATGAGTCCTCTGCCAGGGTGCAGTTCCCAGGGTCTCCATCCTAGTTTCTGTGCCCAGATGTGCCTGGCACACTGTCCAGAGGTCCTGCCCACTCCGCATCTGTTCACAGAGACAAAGAGAGCAGGGTCAGGGCTGGGGTCATAACACAGCCCTGCCCAGCCCCCCTCTGGGGCTAGGAGAGGGCAGGCAGCTGGGCCACCTGCACCGTCCACGGCTCCGGGATCACTCATCCACTTACAAACAAGATGACTTGGCTTCAGAACATTTTGCTGACCATTCCCAGAGGCCCCAGGTCCTGGCTTAATCTCTTAAGTGCCAGACCACATTGCCATAACCACCTGAGGGTAGCAGGCAGAGGGCAAGGGTTCCCAGAGGAGCCACAAAGCTCTAAGGAAGGGCAGAGGGCAGAGCCAGGTCTCCAGCACCAAACACAGCCCCTGGGCATGGAGGCAGGGCTCTGTGAGTGCAGGTCCTCTCCAAACCCCACTTCTTTCCTGCCAACCCACCCTGGTGGATGCCATATGCATACCACCCATCGATGGCCCTGCCCAGGCTCCTGCCACATGGTGCCAGGTCATACTCCTACGTACTCGAAGCTCATTTTCCTCTCAGTAAGAGCCTCTCTAAGGGCGGTGGAGTAGAGATGAAGGATCTTGGGGTCCAGAACCCAAAAGAGGGCCCAGGCTTGCACTGCTGTCCCACTAAGTCCTAAGTGATCTGGGGCAAGTTTGGATGAGCCTCCGTTTCCTCGTCTGCCAAATGGCTGAAGCAGCCCAGGTCTCAGAGCGCCAACTTGGACTCAGAGGCCCTGGGTCAAGGCCTGGCTCTGCCCTTTCTCACAGCATGACGCTGGCCAAACCTCTTAGCTGAGGGCCTCATGTTGTCTGGCTCCGAGGAGGCTCAAGGCTCCTGCTCCTCCCACTTTGATCTGTGCTCACAGGGCCTACAGTTCTCGAACTGCACATCTGAGGTCATTCTGCTCTTTCTGGTGTCCCCTTTCCCTGGCCACAGTCCTTTGCAGCCTCCACTATCGGGCCCCCATCTCTGAGTCCTCCTTCAACACTGCTCTCCCTAGGGCAGTGGTCGGCAAACTTGTTAGTCAACTGAGCCAAAAATCAACAGGACAACAACTGAAATTTGAGAGCCGAATTTTTTAAACTTAAACTTCTTCTAACACCACTTCTTCAAAATAGACTCGCCCAGGCCATGGTATTTTGTGGAAGAGCCACATTCAAGGAGCCAAAGAGCCGCATGTGTGGCACCTCGAGGGACAAGGCCTGTGTCTGTGCCTCCTCTGGAGAACCCAGCCCAGCCCAGTGCCCCGCACACGGGGGTATTTGAACACGGTCTGGGCCAGCGACATCACCCTCTCTTACCTAGTAACGGCCATTACAACCCTCACGATAGCCCTCACTTTTGGCCCCAACTTACAGATGAGCAAACTGAGACATGACATGCAGTGACTTCTCCAGGACACCAGACAGTGCCGGCGCTGTGGAGAGTGGCCCTCTCCAGGTGGCTTTCCACTCTGGCATTCTAGGAATGAAGTTTCAGTAAGAAGTTGGTCACAGAGACCTAGTACACCCCCCATTCCCCAACCCCCTCCTGTCCCCACCGGACATCACCCACCCGCTCCCTGGGAGCCTGAGCGCCTCTGGCCCTGGGGTCTCACCTGCTGGCTTTAGGCCGGGCCAGCCAGCCCGAGGGACCTGAGGGAGGAGCCGAGGAGGCCACAGAGCAGGGCGGGGCCCTCTCCTCCAACACCCCCGGCCAGCCATGCACATCTCCTGGGATCCCCTCCGGGCGGGGGTCCGCAGCCCGGTGCCACCGCCACCAAGGCGCAGGGACACAGCTCCGGGGCCGGAGGCCGCGGTCAGCCGGCCCGGCGCGCATCACAGCGCGCGGCCTAAATGGGCGGCCGGGCCCTCCAGGCCGAGGCCGTGGCCGTGGCTGCGCTGGTGCGTCTTGAGCGAGCCCTCGCGCGCGAAGCTCTTGCCGCAGCGGGCGCAGAAGTAGGGCCGCCGCTCCCCAAAGACGCCGGGGCGGCGGGGGTGCGGGGCCGGCATGCGCGCGTGGGTGCGCTGGTGGTTGAGCAGGAAGCGCGGCTCCCGGAAGCAGCGGCCACACTGCGCGCACTGGTGCGGCTTCTCGCCGCTGTGGATGCGCTGGTGCGTGAGCAGGTTCTGCTTGAGGCTGAAGCAGCGCCCGCACTCGGGGCAGGGGAAGGGCCGCTCGCCGGTGTGGGTGCGCTGGTGCACCTCCAGGTTGTGCTTGACGCTGAAGGCCTTGCCGCACTCGGGGCACACGAAGGCGGCCGCGCGGCCGGCCCCGGCGTGCGCCTTCTGGTGCCGCACCAGGCTGGGCTGCTGCGAGAAGGTCTGGCCGCACAGCGGACAGCGGTGGGCCTGCTCCTCCGTGGGGTGGTGGATGACCAGGCCTCGCTCGTCCCCCAGTCCCTCTTCCCCGTCCCCCGTGGGGGACCCGCCCCCCGAGGATGCCAGCTCGGTCATGGGCACGTCCAGCTGTAATCACCAGCCCCTGGGAAGGCAGAAGCAGAGAGAGGAGTCAGGGGGGACCTGCGGATCAGACAGCCCCCCGCCCCCTACCCCCGCCCCGGGAGGACCACCCCACGGCCCTCGCCCGGGGGGAGGATCCCCCCCCTTACGGGCTTGTGGAAGCCAGTTCCCTTGCTGCATGCCCTCCTTTCTCCTCTACCCCTTCATCACATCCTGCCCCTCCTTAGGCCCTTCTGGAGTGCCACCTCCTCCTGGAAGCCTTCCAGGAGCTCCATGGCCCCACCTTATGACCCTCCCTCGTCACACTGCATACATGTCAGGCCTGCCGCCTTGGCTTCTCGCCTGCGAACACCTTAACGACCGAGCCGCCACCTTTGATCCCAGCACCAACCACCGTGCCTGCCGTACCAGGCCCTGAGCAAACGCTGAAAGGTCAGATTCAGGGGCTCCTAGAATGTACTGCCAGTTATCCTGCTCGGGGATGTGTCTTCTCTCTCCACCCTGCTTCTCAAGGAGAGGGCAGGGAAGGGGCATCCCCAGTCTGGAGGGAAGGGTAGGGGGTGGTGTAAAGATACTTCTTGCAAAGCTTAAGAGAAGAGACAAAACAAAACCGCTGAGACTTGAAAGTAGCCTCAGTCAAACACTAGAGGCGCAGCCTTGTTTGTAAAGAGGCTTTGTTTGCAGGTCACTGACCCCGAATGTGAGCTCCCAGAGCAGCTCAGCCTCACTCCTCCGGGCATCATCCCCACAGCAACGCCTGGCGGGCTGAGCGGCCCTCCGTCCATAACAAGCACCCCCACGTGCCGCTCCATCCACTCACGCTGGTTCTTCTAAGGGTCCTCTTCCCCGGGGCACCGTGCTCCTCTTCGACTGTTTCCCATTGCACTCATGACAGCCCTGAGGAAAGGGCAGGGCTCACTGAACCCCAATTTATAGATGGAGAAACTGGGGCCCAGTGAGGTCAGCTTACTTGCCCAAGGTCACACAGCAAGGTGAGCCAGGACGAGGCTCTCATTTCCTGGCTCACTGTCCAACGCTCTTCTCAATGTATTAGCTAGCTGCTCATCAACCAAACTCTCCTCAAAATGTCCACAGACCAACACCATCATCCCAGCCACCGCAGAGCCATGGATACTGAAGGGCCACTGCTCCCAGAGAGCACTGTCTGCTGCCATCACCCCCAGGCCTCAAACACCCTTGGGCTCCTGCTTCTGCAAGCTCTGAGGGCTGCAGCTCCCCTGCCTTCCCCCACCCCCATCAGGGGAGCTTGCTGGCCCTTCCCCTGGTCCTCCCTGCAGGACCTCACTGCTTACTGCAACCTCCGTCAGTCTGCAGAGGGGGCCTTCAAGGGTACCCCTTCGGCCTCCCTGAACCCTCAGGCCAGGAGGGAACACACCCTCACCCTGAAGAAGGGGACAAGTACTACTTGAAACAGACCCGCCCCACCCACAAGTGTTTCCCCAGGCAGCTGCATTGACATTGCAAAGGCAGAGCCTCACAGTCCCCTGGCCGGTCTCAGCCTGGCCTGGTCACCGGGCAGCCTCCCCACTTTCCTCAGTTGTACCCCTAGCCCGCTGAGAGGGTCCAAGGTCATGCCCCGCCCTTCTCCCCCAAGTTTCTCATCCCATCGCACACTCACAGCCCCGGCTGCGCCCCTGCTCCTCCCGTCTCCAGCAGTGCCTTTCCTCTAGTCTGCGCTGCCCAACGCAAGTACGGTAACTCCCGCAGCGACTCCCGCGCCCCTTCTCTCTCGCCTCCATAAAGATGGCCAGCCTCGCGCACCGGGGTTCTTATCAAATAGCTGCAATAGTCAGAAGAGCTGACCCCACCCACCCGACCCCCACCGCCACCCCCACCCCCAGCACAGCCCTGCCAACTCCTTGATCCATATTTCTCCAGGATCAAGAAATATTCTCCAGGATGTTTCTTGATCCTGGAGAAATATGGTAAACTCTGTGTCGCAACCCCACCCCTAGGAAAACACGTAGGTCAACACCCCCCCCCCCCCCCCCCCCCCCCCCCCATCCCACCCCGCTGAAAGCCCCGCTCCCTTAAGGAACGAAAGCAACCCACCCGCACCCCGCTCCCACGGCGCTCCCCGGGGAATCACGCCACCCTGGGTAAATACGTAATTAAGTCGCAGCGCTTCCCCAGTCCCAGAAAGGGGCTGCGCAGCTCCCAGCAAATACGGTAGTGCTCCCGCAGTGACCCGCCCCCGGGGTCCGGCAGCGGCCTCGGTAAATACGGTAATCTCCGGCGCGGCCGCGGCCGGCTGCCCGGGACTCACATGGCGCCGCCTCCCGAGCCGCCGCCTCCGCAGCGCAGCAGCCGTCGCTGCAGCCGCACAGCAGCCCCGTGAGGCTGGGAGGTCTAACGCGCCAACCACCGGGCTGCGGACAAAGGAGGGCTGCGAGACCTGCGCCCGCCGCGCAGAGAGGAGCTAGGCTGGCGCTGGTTCTGGGCAGGTCACCCCAAGTCCCCGGGCCCTCCTGCCCCAGATAATTCCATTTCAGGATTCCTGAGACCCCTACTTTAGCAGTCAGCACCTCACCCTGAGGCAAGGCTACTCTAGCCAGGCCCACAAACCTACCCAGAAGCTAGAAAAAGGGTCCAGAAAGCCAATGTTTCCCTTGCAGGAGAGAGAAGGGGGCTGGGGGTGAATGCAGCCCTTGCCGGAGACTGGGGGGCGAGGGTGGGGGAGCTGGGTGGGAGGCGCAGTTGACAGCTCTGCCAAAGCCTGCCCTCCTGTGTGTTGCGGGTGATGCCGCGAGGATGGTGAGGATGGCCGGAGGACTGGAAGAAGAAATTACACCCCTGTGGTCCCATCCTCCTCAGAAGTGAACCCAAAGAAAACTCATAAAACCAGGAGAAGCAGCTGGTGTGGACAGGGTTGGGCTGAATTCCAGTTTGCAACTGCCATTTCATAATAATACACCTTACTTCTACATGACTGGTCTCTTTACAGAGCCCGTCCCATATATTACCCGGTGGGAGCCTTCTAATAACCATGCACCACCGTCCAGGTGTTATTACCCTATTTCATAGATGAGAACATAAAATCAAACTGCAGCACAGAGTGGCTTCCCACTGCTGAGGCCCACAGCTCTGAGTGGTACAGCCCGTGGGAAGGCAGGCCCACGGCCCAGAAACAGAAACCTAGTGTGATGACTGGGATCAGCAGTCACAATGCGGTCTTGGCTCAGTGGATAGAGCGTCGGTCTGCAAACTCAAGGGTCCCAGATTCCATTCAAGGGCATGTACCTTGGTTGCGGGCACATCCCCGTTAGGAGGTGTGCAGGAGGCAGCTGATAGATGTTTCTAACTCTAGCCCTCTCCCTTCCTCTCTGAAAAAAATCAATAAAATATATTTAAAAAAAGAAAAAGAAACTGGGCCAGGAAGGCAAAGTGACTTCTTAAAGCTAAAAGTTCCAGAGGGACAGGGACTAGCCTTTTTCTCCGTGGCCCCTCTGTAGCTGCCAGGTCCGGGAGCCGTTGGGATTCCGCAAGGCCAGGCAGTTGGGATTCCACAAGGCAGAGCTCTTCACAGCAGACAGGGATGTGGCCGGCCAGGTGGCACTCTCCCAGCTCACCAGGTCCTCCCCCCTGTGCCTCTGAGAGCCACGGGAACTGAAGGATTCCAGGTGAGGTCCACCCAGCAGTAAAATCAATCTCTACTCCCAACATCACAGCTTGCTCCGTGGACAGTCTGCCCCAGAAGGTCCACCCAGGGCACTCTCGCCTCTCAGGACCTCATCCATGCTGCTCAGAGGCACCTCACTGGGGCAGATGGAACTTCGTGAGTTAGACATCCCAAGGAGATTGGTATTTCAAATAGAGGCAACGGGGAGAGAATTCTAGGAAACCCCAAGAAATGAATCCAGCAGGGTAGATGGCACCCAGGGATAAGGGTAGATTTCCCATGGCATTGACAACAGGATCCCTAACCACTGGTGACACCCCACACCCACCCTCTGCCTGAGTGCTGGAGCTCCAATCATGGGACAGCCACACCTCCCAGCTCCAGCTTTTGTTATCACTAGCTGTCATGTCTCTTGCAGACTATAAGGGGAATGGGGACAGTTAAAAATGACCAGGTTTTCAAAAGCAAAATCAATAATATACCTGAGGATGTAGCCCATATTTTTAGTAGCATTTTCTAGGTAAGCTGTGCCAAAATGGGAAAGGAGCATAGGCTGGGGGGAAGAGAGGAGCAGGCTGACAAGACCACCTGAAACTCATCCTGTCTCGGTGGGAATGCCGAAGGCCAAGGCCCCCAGAAGGCTCCCCGTCTCTGCTCAGCCACTGCCTGATTTCCACTTTGTTTCTGTGATTTCATACACATGCACCTCCTCCCACATCTCCCCTCCACCATTCTCCCGTGCTCTGGTGAACACCATACTAGTAGAATGGCAGTGTGGAAGCATTCTGTGGCAGTCATGCTTCCTCCCACAGGCAGGGCCAGGGGCTGCCGAAGCAAGCACCACCACTCTGCGAGGCTCGTGTGACAGCTGGACTCTGGTCCCTAACAAAGGCCTGGGATGCTCACAGGGTCCCAGAGAACAGATGGCCTGTGGTCCCCTTGTGGGTATTGGTTCTGCACTGTATCTCCCACCTTACCCCCAGGGGCACACCAGATGGACGACCATCACCCGTGTGCTCCCCTGGACAGCTCCAACTGCTGCTCTCACAGATACCTGCCTGCCATCCTCCAGCTCCTGTTCTGCCTGCATCCCCAAGGCTTTGCTCCGCAGGACAGCCATCTCTGGTGACCAGCTCTACCCATTTCCCCCAAATTGGATGGTGATCACTAACATCAGATTGGGATTCAGCACACTTTTGTTTTCTCACCAGGTTGTGAATTTCAAAGGGCACAGGCTGTGTGTTCAGCATCTTTGGATCACAAGTGCCCAGCATACAATAGGTCCTCAATCCAATGTCTATTGAATGAATGAATGTTTACAAGCAACACCTGAGAGCTGTGATGGCCAGCCAGGGCACTAATGCAGAGTAAAGAATGAGGAGCAGTGGGGAGAACTGCCCCAGTCACAGCTTTGAGCTGGGAAACCTGCAGAGATCCAGCTGCAAATGTGGGGCTCTGGGTGCGAGGTCACATCTGCTCCAAAGTTCTCTCTCCTCTAAGCTAAAACCCAAGACATGACCTATGACATCAATTCAAGCCCTTCAACTTGCAGTGGGTCTACTTACCCTTGGGAATGATTTATTTCGTATGGGGACTGAGCTCTGTTTGGGGAAACCCTTCCCACAGTACAACTCCCACTTCTGCAAATGCTTTGCAGGTAGCGATACTGACAATGTCACCACAATAATGCCCATAGCTACCACTTACGGAGTGCCTGCTGTGTGCTGGGACCATACATAATGCTGTAAGTAGGTTACTTGCCTAAGTCTCACAGCTTAAATGGCAAATCCAGAATTTAGTCCCAGAACTACCCAACACAATCCACTATTCCCAATGACAAAAGCAAGTTCTTTCTAGATTTGGGTGGGGGAAGGGAGAGAACATTTCTACTTCTCAATAGAAACATAATTCCTAAAGCTATACTGTCTAGTAGCCCACATGTGGCTATTTGGATGTAAATTAATTTAAATCAAATAAAATTTAAAATTCACTTCCTCAGCCTCGATAGCCACATTTTTAAATTTTCTTTTTTATTGATTTGAAAAAGGGGAGAAAAAGTTAATTTGTTGTTTCACTTCATTGTACATTCACTGGTTGATTCTTGTATAAGCTCTGACCAGAGATAGAACCTGGAACCTTGGTGTATCAGGACAATGCTCTAATCAACTGAGCTACCCAGCCAGGGCCTCACTAGCCACATGTGAAGTGATCAAGCAACACTGACTGAGGCTATGGCATCAGGCAGCAAACAGAGAACAGACAGTTCTGCTGGACTAGCTGGTCTAGCACCTCTCCCTCTAGATCTGAGTAACCTAGGAGAAACCTTTCTAACTTACTCCAGAGGACAAGCTACGGATACCAGGCATTTCCCTCTCTTCTAGGCTGTGACCCTATCCAGGCAGTGATACATGAAAACATACTGGTCTCAGCCCCAATACTATTCCTCTTAACAAAGGGTCTAGGTTAGGATATTTCTTTTCCAAACCCAACTACTTAAAAAAGAAAAAATCTCAGTAGCATCCCTAACTTACACTAGACACTCACTACCAAGTCCCTACTGGGCCCACTCTCTCCCAGGTCAGTGCAGCTGCTCACATCCGAAAGCTCCCTGGGGCTGGACAGTGGGCAACCAAATCCTGGCAAGGAGGTTGGCCACCTTACCGCTGACTTGAAGTTCACGGTGCTTGCCAGAGCACAATCACTTTCCAAGGTCCTAAGTCAAATTTTTAGCTCCCAGCCTACTTCTAAGGATGGAATGCAAGGATTATGCAGGCGATTCCAGGACCCCAGCTCCACCATGCTCAGGTGGCCTGCTAGAAGATTGGCCTCGGGTCTCCACCCCAGACTTACCTGGCCATGGACAGAGTCTGTTCTTTAAGGGTTTTATGTCTTTAAACATGGTGGTTTTCCATTCCCTTCAGCAACCCTTTGATCTCCACATGCTCCTGAGCTTTTTGAATTATAAACCACTAGGATAGGCTTGACCTTCTTGTCTTTGATTTCATGGTGTGGCTCTTGCTCAATATTCTCTGGCCTAGTGTTATTATTTTAAAATGAAAGGCATTGGAAATTGAAGTTGACAGTGTCAGACCTCCCTTGGAGAAAGAAGCCTGTGATTGTGACTGTGGAAGAGGGTTAGGTTAACTGGAGACCTGGGACCTGCTGTCAATTTGCAACATGACCTGCTGGACAAGTCCCACACTCCCCACCCCCACTTCCTACTCATTACCTGCCTAGGTCACTGTCCGAGATGAACAAGAAAGCCTCCCTAAGAGAGCCGGGGCTGGGACAACTGGTTCAAGAGCTGATCATATAGATTGTTCCAAACTGTGTGTGCATTAAAGCGATATTCTGTGAAGGTCAGTGGGCTCCTCAGGGGGAGAGACTGTGATTGCTATTGACTGAATCATATCTCTTTCCCCCTGACCCCCCACAAAAAAAAATTTTATATTGTAAAGCCCTGACCCCAAAGTGATGGCATTTGGAGATAGGGCCTTTGGGAGACAGGTGTGGATGAGGTCATAAGTGTGGGCTGCTCATGATGAGATTAGTATCTCTATAAGAAGAGGAAGAGACCAGAGCACTGTTTTGGGCCTTTCTCCCTCCCCCGACCACCCACCACCATATGAGGACACAGAGAAAAGGTATTCGTCTGCAAGGCAGGAAGCTCTCACCAGGGACCAAATCTGCCACCACCTTGATCTTGAACTTCCCAGCCTCCACACTGCATTGTGTAAACCCCCAGTGGTATTTTACTACAGCAGCTCAAGCTGACTGATACAGTGGCTTATGCTTCACAGCATCCCTGAAGTCTGACACAGTGCCTATCACACAGGAGGCTTGATTAATGGGTCAATGTGTGACCTTCCCGACCTGGTCAACAGGTCACCCACCTTTGATGGGCTTGGCCCTACCCATTGTGACCCAAAGCATCCATTTGTGAGAGACTCCATCACCTGGGGCCAGTGAGCAGGCATCCTCATGATTTTGCTTGGAGGGGAAAAGCTGTGATTAGGCCTCATTAACCCCAAGTCCTACCAATACAAGGTGCTTGATTTGATCACTGAACACAGGCTACTTGTGGAAGATAACAAGCTATGGTACAGAAATCCCCCTGCCTGTCTCTGCAGTATGTGTTTGCCCTGGCCCTCAGGCACCCGATTCCACGGGCTTGTGTTTCTCTAGGTCCATCCTTGCAGACAGTGGCTCTCTAATACAGGCATGGTACTCTAGGTGTGCTCACTTGAGTTGGTCTCCAGATTTGATAAGTGGCAAAGAGGAAGAAGCAAATGACCCTTGAGCCTTCCCCATGGTTAAGGTAGGTTTTTGGATTGTTATTTTATTTTTTTGTTTGTTTGTTTTTTTATTGATT
This sequence comes from Lasiurus cinereus, assembly GCA_011751065.1. Classification (NCBI taxonomy): domain Eukaryota; kingdom Metazoa; phylum Chordata; class Mammalia; order Chiroptera; family Vespertilionidae; genus Lasiurus; species Lasiurus cinereus. The sequence continues at coordinate 39,936,466 of JAAGEH010000307.1, forward strand.
TCAGAGCAGAAGGAAGAAATAGAAACATCAATGATGAGAATCATGTACTGACTGCCTCCTGCACACCTCCTCCTGGGGATTGAGCCTGCAACCCAGGCATGTGTCCTGCCCAACACATGTCAACTATTGCTTCATAGGTCCATGCTCAATCACTGAGCCACACTGGCCAGGCTAAAGCGGGTTTTGATGAGATCCAAACCTACTGTCTGGGGGAGGAGCCAGGCAGGCATTACAGGGAGAAAGGAAAGCACTTAGGGCTGGTGTGGGTCAGAGAGGGGTCTAGAAAAACCGTTCTGATTTGGCTTCTGCCTGGTCCTGGGAGTTGATTGAAGGATGGGCACACAGCATGCTTTATGATCAAAGACCTGGACCACAAGTCAGAGCCCTGGCTGAACACTAACCATCACCAAATGTGTTCCCCAGGTAAACTGAATCATCACCTCCTCAGGTCTTTCTGAGATGCTACAATTAGACCTCCTGCCAGATGAAAGGGATTAAACAAAACCTGGAAAGAGGAGTAACCAGAAGCCAAGGTGAATACAGCCAGCTCCTGGAAAAGGAAACACATCTCTGAGATCAGAGAACCCCACAAGCCCTGGAAGGCAGGTACACATAGTTCATCCTCCTACACAGTTAGCTAGGCTGCCCCCTTTTCTTCCCACCTCTCCAACCCTAGCACCCCAACACTCCCTCCTCTGGGAAAATATAGTCCAAGCTACAGCTGGGCTGAAGCTCTGGGTTCTGCTTTGGAAAAGCATGAGGAGTGACTTTGGGGGGCTACAGGTTGAGAGGAATATATGGAAAGAGATAAATTGTATTGGAAGAGGGGAAAAGAGACTTGGGTGTGGGCAGTTACTCTGCTTGTGGCCAAAGCTCCTTATCCTGGTCCTGGGGCAAATGGTCCTTCAGAGCACACAGAGACCTGGAGATCATAGATCCAGAGACCAGAGATCAGGAAGGGAAGCTTAAGAAAGACAATGAGACCATGTGAGATGGTCAATTCTTCATTTTTCTCTTCTGTGACACTGCCGTGATAAGGAGCCGAGTCAGCCATCAGGTGTGCCCCAGGCCCACAGAGTAGGAGCAGCAGGCTTGGCTGCAGGGCCCTTCCTAAGCCACCAAACCTCAGCTGAGACCACACCCCTTGTGCTCAGCCCCTGACCATCTCACACTCCCCATCCTAGGGACAAGCAGGCCATAACAGCACCCTATGCAGTGGGGCACTCACGGTGAGGACCATAGAACCATTCACTCCTTCCAAAACTATGCACTGAATGGCCATTAAGTGCTGGGCGTTGCCTTTGCATTGGGAATATGCTTGCCCCTGCCTCGCCTGCGTGTGGCAGGCAGCACTACAGCTGACCAGTTCAGACCTGGGCCATTTCACACCAGTGATCCTCTCCCTCAGCCCCCAACAGTCCCCCACCTGGCGCCTGAGGGCTGGGGTCCCACCTGAGGAAGTTTACCGGTTTGGCCTTCAACCTGTTAGGGACACATCCCAGCTCCAGGGTGAGAAATGCTTGATCCCACCTCCTCCCTTGGCCAGGAGGACCTTTTGCGGTCTCCCTTTGGGATGCTTCTGGAATTCTGTTCTCAGGCCTTCAGAGCCTTGTAATAGGGTCTTACCCCCTGGGGTTCTAAAAGCCACCATTTTGGTCATTCCCCATAGGCACCCCCACAAACATCCCCCCCGCGAGGGTCCCCTTCGATCCAGGTGCACTAAAGCGCTTCGACCTTGACGCTGGGGGTGGGCGGCGGGGTCTCCAGGTGCACGCGCTGGTGCTTGAGCAGGTGCTGCTTCTGGCTGAAGCTGCGCCCGCAGGCGGCGCACCGGTAGGGCCGCTCGCCAGTGTGGTTGCGCCGGTGCCGCGTCAGGTTGGGCTTCTGGCTGAAGCGGCGGCCGCACTCGGGGCACGGGTAGGGCCGCTCGCCCGTGTGGATGCGCCGGTGGACGGTGAGCGCCGACCACCACGCGAAGCTCTTGCCGCACTCGTTGCAGATGAACTGACGCTGCTCCCCGGGCCCAGCCAGATCCTCCTGCGCGCTGCACCACCGCACGTCCCCGGGTCGCCGGGCCGATGGAGGACTGTGCGGTGGCGCCGACCGGCCCTGGTGGCCTTGGGCCTGAGACTCCGGGCTCAGCAACTGGGCAGTGGCGGCGCCAGTGTGTGCGCGCTGGTGGGCCCGCAGCGCCGCGCGGCTGGGGCAGTTCTGGCCGCAGACAGGGCAGCGTACCGCCTGGGCGCCTGGCAGGTGCGTGCGCTGGTGCTTGAGCAGGTGCTGCTTCTGGCGGAAGCTGCGGCCGCAGAGCGGGCAGGGGTGCGGGCGCTCGCCCGTGTGGTTGCGCAGGTGCCGCGTCAGGTTGGGCTTCTGGCTGAAGCGGCGGCCGCACTCGGGGCACGGGTAGGGCCGCTCGCCCGTGTGGATGCGCCGGTGGATGTTCAGCGACGACCACCACGTGAAGCTCTTGCCGCACTCGCTGCAGATGAACTGGCGCTGCTCGCCGGGCCCCGTGGCAGCGGCGGCAGTCTGGGCCCCCCCGTGGCGCCACCAGCCCTGGAAGAGCCCCAGCCAGGCCCACTCGGGGCGCCCCCGCGGCGGCCCCGGACGCAGGCGGCAGCCCCCGCAGGCCGCAGATTCCCGGAGCAGCTCCAACAGCCTGGCACGGGCGCCCTGGCGGTCCCGGACGTGCGCGCGCTGGTGGATGCGGAGGCCCACGTGGTGGCGGAAGCAGCGCTCGCACTCGGGGCACGAGTAGGTGGCGGGCCGAGAATGGGTCTTCTGGTGTTTGAGCAGGTGCTGCTTCTGGCTGAAGCGCCTGGCGCACTCGGGGCAGCGGAAGGGCCGCTCGCCCGTGTGCTGCTGCTGGTGGCGCGCCAGGTTGGGCTTCTGGCTGAAGCTCTTGCCGCAGCTGCCGCACAAGTAAGGCTTCTCGCCCGTGTGGGTGCGCTGGTGGATCTTCAGGGACGACCACCAGCTGAACCTCTTCCCGCAGTCCAGGCACACGAAATGATCCTCGCTGGCTGAAAGAACGGGGCTCAGGGGGCCGGGGGCTGCCCCTGGAACCTGGCCTGCCAGCCCAGCATCCTGCTCAGTGGGAGGAGTCCACCTGGGACCCCCAGTCTCCTCCTGTCCTCCCAAGGATCGGGGTTTCCCCAAAGCCTGGCATGGTGGGAGGCCCAGGGGCTGCTGGAAAATGTTTTCCTTGTCCTTGGAAAGCCCGGCCGGCGGCGCCAGGGTCTGCAGCAGCCACTCTGGCTTCTCTTGCTTGATCTTCATCACCAGTCTGTCTCCTGCTGGAGGCAAAGAGACAGAGGACAGGGAGAGTCAGTCACTCCTCTGAGCTCTGAGGGAGACTTGCCTGGAGGAGAGAGCAGGAGGGCCAGAGCATAGAGAAAATAAAACAGGGCTGAAGAATGCACAAGGAAGAGATTTGAAAGGGGAGAAGAGGAAATGGGGAAAGGAGAAAAAGACAGGAGGAGAAGGAAGGGCAGTAGGGCAGGGGCAGGTTGGGCTTTGGAGAAGGACAAAAGGAAAGATGCAAAATAAGACAGCTGGTCCTGGCCCGGTCGCTCAGTGTTTAGAGCGTCAGCCTGTGTACCAGAGAGTCAATTCCCATTAAGGGCAGGTACATGGGTTGCAGGTTCAATCCCCACCCAGGCAACCAATCAATGTGTCTCTCTCATATTGAAGTCTCACTCGCTCTCCCTCCTTTCTCTCTCCCCCCCCCCCCACCCTCTTCCTTCCACTCTCTCTCAAACTCAATGGAAAAAATATCCTCAGGTGAGGATTAACAACAACAAAGAAAGGAGGGAAGCTAAGTGAAGCTGCTCTGCCCGAGGCCCAAGAGATACAGAGACAGTTAAAGACACCCATCCAGTGAGATCTTCCCTGGAGAGCAAACAGAACATGGCCAAGTTCAAACATCTTATTTTCCAAAGGGTCATGTGCTGGGAGTTTGCTAAGTGAGTCTATATCCAGTCCCTCAGGGCCCAGTCACTGCCGGGCCCTCTCCAGGGTGGCAGCCATGGTGTGTGGGCACCTCACCTGCTGGGACCTTGGCCATTTGGCAACATCACTTTTCTTCAACAAAAGCAAGAACAAGAAAGTCAGCCAGAAAGGTCTCAGCACCAGAACAGGTGAGCCTTGTCTTTGTACTAAACCTAGGCCCCTTTACTCCCGAGCCCCACACAAAGGACTGCTCCAGTCTAGAGGGGCACTCTGTTCCTCTGGCTCATGGACATCAGCCTGATGGAAAAGGTCTGCTACAGACACTGAATACAGACTATATGTTCCCATTATATGAAGTTCAAAAGCTGGCAGGACTAATGGGTGAGTTAGAAGCCAGAATAAAGGCTCCCTTTTAGAGCGCAGTTTGAAAGGGGGCAGGAGGGACTTCTCATTCTGGCAATGGTCTCTTTTTTGATCTGGGTGCTGGTCACATGGGAGTGTTCATATCCTAAGAATTTATAGAGCTCCTGAACTATGCACTTGTCTATGTGTTATACTTCAATAAAAAGTTTACATTCAATTAAAAGTAAAATGAAACAGTTGTGAACAAAGAAGAGAGAGAAGCTCTAAACAACAGGTTCCAATATTTAAAAGACAATAAATCCAGAGGAAGTAGGAGGGAGGAATTAACAAAGAAAATAGCACATGTGTGTGCATGCCAGTGTCTGTGCATATGTGTGTGTGTGTGCGTGCTTGTGTGTTCCCTTGCCTGGCAAGTTTTGACCTGCCCTCTGTCATTTTCTTAGTTCTTATAATCTGTCATTGTCCCATTCTTTAAAGACCTTTAACATCCTGCAATTTGACACCCTCTAAGTAAGGGCAGCTTTGGAGGGACATGAAGACAGAAGACATGCCAGGGAAGGAAGCCATGGTCGGCTCGCACCTTTCCATCTTCTGTCTTACCTGTGCTGGCACCTGCCAGGCTGCTCTCCATCCCGGGGGCCCCATGGTGCCCTGACTTGGCCTGTGCGTGAGATGGGAGCAAAGGAAACAGAGTTGGCCTGTGTGATAAGGACAAAAAGCTTTCCCAGTCCTCGTGCCACCTCACAGAATGCATTCCTTCTTTTTCAAGAGCTTTTATGTCCATCACCTTGGTTGAAATGTGCAGGATTTTTTAAATTGCATAAATACCTGCTATGCAGGTAAAACAAGCATGATTCCCATTTTATGAAGAGGAACCTGAGGTCAGAGAGGGCCACTGACATACCCTAAGTCACATAGGTGCTAAATGGTGGAGCAGGGCAAGATCCTAGGCCTTCTAGCTCCCAAACTAAAGCCTCAGGTCCAGGTTCTCAACATCTTCAGGGCGGGGTGTGAAGGACACTGCAGGGGAGTTAGTGGCCTGAGAGGTCTTGCAGACACCCAGGAAGGCAGAATTGTGCCTGAGAAACCACAGCCCTCCTCTCTCTAAGTCCCCGTCTTATGTCCCAGCACAAACCCTCCCAAGGAACACTCCATGCAAGAACGCACAGTCCAGCTGGGCTACCTGTCCACCAATCCAGACCTTTTCCATCACCTTGCTGGTTAATGCTCCAGTTGTTAGAACATTTCTTTATGGTTCCTAATGCCTGGAACATGATAGGGTAAAGGTCATGATGCTCAGAAGCCTCGGGCTTTGCACTGGCTGCCCCTCTGCAAGGGGTGTTCTGTCTCAGATTTTGGCAGGGCCCCCCTCACCTCTTTTAGGGCTCACCTCCTCAGCGCGGCCTTCCCTGGCACTCAGGGTAAAGTCACAAGCCTAACTCCACTTCACATTCCTCCATGACACTTTGCCACCTGACATGGTATTTACTCTGCTTATTCCCCTTCAGCTGGAGGACAGGAATGCTTCGTGCCCACTGAGGAAGGCCTGGGTCCTGGGACAAAGCCCCATATAAAGAACACCTGACAGCAGTGTGTGGCACTCAGAGTTAGACTGTGGCAGCCTGCAGTTTACTCTCTCTACCGAGGTACCATGGACTGCCTCTGCTATGGACAGGATTCTTGTTTCACATGCTTGCTTCCCCATAGACTCCCACAGAGCCCCATTGAGGACCTGTGGCTCTCAGATCAGCTCCAGCAGCTGCTACCATGGGGCTTTCCTGGCCATCAGCTGGAGCTTCCTCCAGGGCACCTCAGTCCAGCCATCCTCACAAGATTCCCTGTGTTATCTTGCTCCCTACCCCTACCTCGGCCCCTTGAGAGCCCTCCAAAGCTCCCATCCTAAGGGTCCCCCCATCTCCTCTCCCAGGTCCCCTTCCCAGGCTGGGAATCTGGACCCTACCAAGAGGAGTGGGAGGAGATAAGGGTAAATATGAATCTAAAATACAGAAGAAGAAAAAACATTTTCCCTAGTGCAGAAAGGGAAAGAGACACCTCCCCTTTCCTTCAGAACATTTCTTTAGAAAACTTCTAAACATAGCTTCTTCCTCTGTCTCTTTGAGATGTACATAAATCATTTTAAAGGCAAAATAAGCCTCTTGCCAGCTTTACAACCCAGGAGCCAGCTTCTCTCTCAGGGACCTGGAAGCCATCTCTTTGAAATGTAAATATCAAGGGAAACAGGGCCCTGTCTCCCAGTCCCCACGGGAGGCTGGGACCTTAACCTGGGTGGACACCTGCCTCCAAGCTGCAAAACGGACCTCCTGTCATAAAGATCTGAGAAGTGTTTTTCCTCTGGATAAAGGCAGTTAACAAACACCCCTCTACCAGGTGGATCTAGGATGAACTCTGTGACAGTGTACCTGGAGAACGTGTGTGTGACAGACTGCACCTGCTGGACTGCGTAACAGGTGAGATTTCTTTCTGTGTTTGCAATCTTCTGGTGGCCTTCCTGTGATATGCATCTCATTCTGGTGTGATGATTATTCGATAATAAAAACAAAGACCCTAGCAGGTTGCTCAGTGGTTAGAGTGTTGTCCCGTGCATGGCCGAGTCCAGGGTTCGATTCCTGGTCAAGAGCATGTACTTTGGCTACAGGTTCCCCAGTCCCTGCAACCAATTGATGTTCCTTTCTCTCTCTCTCTCCCTTCTCCCTCCCTTCCACTCTCTCTAGAAATCCTTGGGTAAGGATTAAACAAAACAAATCAAACCTGTTGATTCTCCCCTACTTTTGTGAGGAGCTTTTCTGAGTTGGCAGGCGATTTTGTTTTTAATTCTATTTCCCCAGTAGAGTGCACTCCTTCTGTGGTTTATAGACACCAAAACCTGCCTGTGGGGCAGAGAAAGGGGAGCCCAGAGAAGAGGGGAGAAAAGGCCCACCATGGGGGCCCTGATACACTCTGTGTCACACGCCTTGGGGAAGCCTCTCACCAAGGTCCACCTAAAGAGGCTCAGGGGATTAGTGAATAGGGAAGCCACCGAAAGGTGGGGAAACTCAGGGGGCAGGGGCCAACTTCAGTGTGAGGACAAAGGGTGGGGCTTGGCCTTATTCACAAAACCCTAACATGACACAAGAGGCCCCTTAGCCTAATCAAATCAGTCCTACTTGACTGATTCTGTCTTCCAAAAGGTATTAAGAACTAAAAATCGCTTCAGGCCCTAGCTGGTTTGGCTCAGTGGATAGAGCATCAGCCTGGGGACTGAAGGGTTTCAGGTTCCATTCTAGGGCACATGCCCGGGTTGTGAGATCGGTCCCCAGTAGGCGGCGTGCAGGAGGCAGTTGATCAATGATTCTCTCTCATTGTTGATGTTTCTATCTCTCCCTCTCCCCTCCTTTCTGAAATCAATAAAAATAAATATATTTTTTAAATCACCTCGGGTGACAGGAAGACTTCAATTCTTAGTGAACAATTCACAGTGAATTAATTACCTCATCCCTGGTACCCCTGGGCTCACTAGGGCTTGTGGTCGGAGTAAGACAGAAGTGGACACGAAAGGAAGTGGACCCGCATGGGCCCCAAGGGAAGAAATAATAAGAGGGCAGGAGTAGGAGGAGCATGGAGGACAGGAATGGGGGGTAGGCAGGCCATGTCTTGGGGGCCCACCTCCACCTGTATGCTCAGGTGGGACAACTGGAAAACAGGTGAGCGGGTATCCTGCAGAGAAACCCTGAGGTAGCCAAACCCAGGAAAGTCCCTCCTCATGGCCACTTCTTTCCAGGTCGGCCAGGTCGGAAGGATGCCTTTTCCATCCTTCTCTCTTACTCTGCCACCCAAAAGTCCCCCCGCCACCTGACACATCGGTTCCCTGAGATGCCCAGGAACCCACCCAACAGGCTGCCTAGCAAAACGCCCCAGCCAGAAAACAGGAGGCTATGGGGCCAGTCCCACCGCCCCGCCCCAACAGTGACCACTGAGTCTATGAAAGTCGCTTGGCCCTGATCCCACACTCCAATGATCTTTCCCTGGCGGCCCAACAAGTTCTGTGGAGAGCAGGACTCAGGGTAGGGCCCTGATCACCATCCCCTTCCTAGCCCCTGGCTCCAGGCCCAACCCTCCCTACGTGGGGTCGGGCTGCAGCTGGGATATGAGTCCCCTCAGCTGGGGCAGCTGCCATGACAACTGCCAGACCACACAAAGCGGGGATTGTGGCCTGTGGCAGGTGGTGAGGTCTGGGGCAGGGGAAGGTAACAAAGGAGCTTTGGTCTTAGCAGAAACTTGGGGGCGGGAAGGGGCGGACAGCAGCTGGGTGAGGAGAAAGGCCACAGTGCAGGGACATATCCAGGTCTCCTACATCCTCCCAAGCTCAGGCCCCTGGAGCTTTTCCATCAGCCAAGCACATCTCTCTTCAGAGACTCAGGCCTCTAATGGGGAAGAAGTAGATAGTGCCTCATGTGTCCTTTGTCACCAGTGGAGCAGGGACTGGCCACATGCCCTGCACCAGGAGCTGAGGCTTTCAGGGATGGTCCAGCTCATAGGGCCTGCTCAGTCATGAACCCCGACCCAGGGCTGCACCCATGTCCTCACTGTCTGCCATGCTCACTTATGCCAACAATCCTGCCCCCACAGGAAACTGCAGGCAAGGGGACAACCTTCCCCAGGTACCCCACCACATCGAGCTGGCCTCCCTCTGCGCCTTGGTCCATGCTTCCCTACTTTCTCTTAATCACATCTCTCCCAACCATTCACTGGTTTGACCTCACCTGGCCCTCTGTGCCTCACCCACTCTAACCAGCCTCCTACGCTCTGTCATGTGCTCTAGTCTGGCTGGCCTACTCTCTGCTGGCTGATTCCTCAGTGGGTAGGTGGGGGAGGAAGGGGGTGGCTGAGAACTTGGGATAGGGTTTGCTTCTTTTTAAAAAAAAATGTTTTCATTGGTTTCAGAGGGAGGAAGGGAGAGGAAGATAGAAACATTGATGAGAGAGAAACTTTGATCACGTCCCCTACTGGGGATCAAGTCTGCGACCTGGGCATGTGCCCTGAAAACGAACTGGAGACCTCCTGGTGCATGGGACAACACTCAATCAACTGAGCCATCCCAGCCGGACTGGGATTTGCTTCTGATTAGCCATGTGACCCAAGACCAACTGCTTTTCTTCTCTGGGCCAGTTTCCCCATCTACAGATGCAAATAATGCTTGTTCCTAATGTACAGAATTGTTATGTCAAATGGAAGGAACAGTTGAAAAGACTGAAAAATGTTCACAGGTGCAAGATGACTTTTTAAGTCATTGTAGGTGCCACACCTCCCCCCCACACACACTCCCCACCTTGTAAGAACTGTATCACAGGGTTTCCCCGGTAGGAAGAACCCATTTTAGTGACCTCAGTTTGTACCCGCCAGCCTTCCTTGGGAACCAAGTCCAGGTACAGCCTGGACAGCCAGTCTCCCATGCCTCTCCACTTCCTGGAGGTCCCTGATTTGACCCCAGGCCCATACCTGTGGCACCTCCTTGCAGGACTTCTTCCTCTACCTGACTTACATGCACATCTTTGCTGGGACTGTCCCACCCCCACCTCCATGCCCCCACACCTGCCCCACACCATGGCATCCCCATCCCAGTGTCCTTTTAAAAGAGCACTTATGTTCCTCCACCCAAGTCCAGGACTTAGGAGCCTGCCAGGACCTGGGACCCTTATTACTTGATCTGAAGAGCAGGGACAAAACCAACTGCTCACAACAGTGAACAAGTGTGATTTTAATCTATAAATCCTTTTCTAGTGTTTGCTGCATTTTAAAGGAGGTTGGGGAAAGTAGGAAGTGTTTCCCTCTTGTAAAATGAGGAAAGTGAGTCTGAGCTGACATTCTCTGACTCAAAGAGAATTAGACATCAGGTCTCCTCCTGCATTTCCCTCCAAGCCATTTGGCCCTAGGAAACCTTGGATTCCTCAGCTGATCTGTCTGCAGGGGCAGATGCATGGGACAGACCACCTCCACCATGTTCTGCACTTGACCCCAGACCTCCCTTGCTTCCCCAGAGATAGCAGTGGATCCCCATCAGGCCTTTCAAAAACGCACCACCTTTGCTACAACAGAGCATAAACACCCACAACACACAGGTCACTGAGTGGTACTGGTGCTATTTTTTAAGACTTTCATACCTCCTACTACCCCTGCCTTAGTTCAGGCCTCACCACTTCTCTCCTGGACACTGTACCTGTTTTGTTTTGTTTTAATATGTTTTATTGATTTTTTTACAGAGAAGAAGGAAGAGGGATAGTTAGAAACATCAATAAGAGAGAAACAACATCAATCAGCTGCCTCCTGCACATCCTCTACTAGGGATGTGCCCACAACATGCCCTTGACCAGGATGGAACCTGGGACCCTTCAGTCCGCAGGCCGACGCTCTATCCACTGAGCCAAACTGGTTAGGGCGACACTGTACCTGTTTCAGAGTTTATCTTGCCCCTCCAACCCCACCTACCACCCAGAACTCAAAGCAATATTACAATTTGGACATGTTTCTACTTTGCTCAAAATACTTCAATGGGTCCTCAACACCTTCAGGTTCAGTTAAAAATGTCTTGGCAAGACCTTTTAAAATTGGCCTCCGCTCACGTCTCCTCACTGCCTGGAGCTCAGCCTGCCCCACTGTCCCACTCTGCGGCCCCCTGCCCGGGCCACGTCAGAGCATGCCTGTGACCAGTCCTGGGGTACTCTTCCCTGCCCAGCCTGATCAGGGATCATTGTGACCAGGAAGACTTTTGGATTTGTCAGGCTCAGTCAGGGGCCCTTCTCTGCTTGCCCTGTGCATCCACCCAACCCAGCACCATTCACGTGGTCTAATAATATTCTGTCTGTCTCCACAAGACTGCAAACATCTTAATACAGGGACTGTTTCTCCCTCCTCAGCACCCAGCACGGGGTCCCACATGCTGACAAACCACTGATGCCAATTTTAATAAGGGAACATCTAAATAAAAGAAACTTAAGTCCAAAACAGATTACAGAATCACAGAACCTTACGTAGAGTTGAAAGGAGACGAACACCCTCTAACCTTTTCATTTTACAGATAAACACAGGGACACGCCCCCCCAAAAAAACACACACACACAAAAAAAAAAAAAAACACACACAGCCTAAGCCTAGACGTGTTCCTGCCCCTGCCATTCCCCCCACTCCCACCCTCCCCCACCTCTGGGACTTTGACCACACCCAACCCAGGCTCGGCTGACCAGGGCCGTAAGGGGCATCATCTCACTGTCCTCCACCTTTACGGGGAAGGAGCCCCCCGCCCCCATCCCCCGCCCCACCCGCTGGGAGCTGAGCTGCTGTGCCCACTTTCCTGGAACGGGGGTCTCAGGGAGACCCCTGCACGCACTTCAGTTTCTGCAGTGCTCCCCTCTCATTGTTCTCACCCCAACCCCCGTTCCCACTTCTTCGGTGGTTTGTTAGGCACCCAAGTGTCACTGCGGCCATCGCGGGGCTCCTGCGCTCCGAGCCCCGTCTTTCGGGGACGGTCACAGCGCCCGGCCGTCGGGACAGCCCCCGCGCCCACGCCCGGTCCCTCCCGCTGTCACCCGCCCCCCCCGGCTCTCGGCCCCGACCGGCGGCCCCTCCCACGCACGCCCCCGCCCGTCCCCACGGGCTGTGTGGGTTGGGCAGAGTTCGAGGCCGGGGCGCGGGGGGCTCAGGGGACCCCGAGGCCGCCTCCAGCCCGGTGGGGTGGGGGTGCGGGGGGGCGGGTGGAGGCAGCGCGGGAGGAGCGCCCGGGCGCCGGCCCCTGGGCGCCGTCTGTCCCTCCTCCGCACGCCCCTCCCCGCTCTGACTCAGGGCTCGGCGGCAGGGACGGGAATAAATACCTTTGACTTTGAGGCTAAGGTTAACGGGAACTGCCACCCGGGGCGACTTGGGCACTGGGCACCCCGGCCCCGCCAGACCCGGCAAGGGGACGAGCGCGCCCCCCTGATTGGCTGGCGCGCCTGGCTCCCCAGGGCCGCCCCGCCGCCGGATTGGATGCGCCTCTCAGATGACCGCCTCGGCCCTATCGGAGACGCCCGCGGGGCGGCCCTTTTGTTCTCCGGAACCAATAGTCGGGGGTGGGGGGGCGGGCTGACCTCGCCTCCCTCGGCACCTGAGGCGCTGTTAACTCGCTGGCCGCGGGGCACCTGACCCGCGCCTGGGTTCGGACGGGCACCCCTGCCCTGTCAACCCGGGGCTCTCTCGCCCGGCCCCGCGCATCACGCTGTGAAACCCACCCAGTCCGCCCGACGCTCTTGGCGCGGGGCTCTGGGGGAAGAAGCAGGAACCCCACTCGGATGCTCACACTCGAGTGTGCATGTGACGTGGTGGTGGTGCGGGGCACCACCGCACACCAGCCGTCAGGGAGATGTCTCCTGTGACAGCAGAGAAATCGCCCCCCGCGCCCGCGCGGCGCATAGCAAGCGACCCCGGGGGTCCCAGACATCATTCATCCCAACCCCTGGCCTTGGGGAGGAGGAAACGGCGATCCGGCACCGGCGGAGGCTACGTCCCTAAATCGAGTGCCGCTGCTGCTTCAGAGGCAGAGTCCACATGGCCAAGGGGGGTGCTGTTCGTGGACACCTTCAGGAAGAATTGCCTCTCCTACCCACTGGTTGGAAGTGCTCCTTTGTGTCAAAACTCCTCATGCTGCCACCTCACAGGGAGCCAGCAACGTCCGCTCCCGCTGGCAGGGTGCTCGGGGAGCTGCTTAGAAACCGCCTCTGGGACGGAGGTTGAGACAAACAGGAACTGGGCTGAGGCTGCCTACAAACCTGACTGCTCCGCGGCGGACTATTGTGATTAATGTCAGCAGCTGCGGGCGCAGCAGCTGCCATGGGCCAAGCTGCTGTTTAGCCTCTCACACAATAGAAATTGGTGACCAAGATTCTAGCAAAGTTTGACCACAAACTTTGTGTACATTTTTTTTTTTTTTTACAAAAGATACATTCTGTCTCTGGATTTTGACTTACTCATCTGTAAAAGAGTTGCATACATACCTTACTGGATTTTTGCAGGGCCCTAACTGGTTCTATCATCTATAGAAGTTTTCGTAAAGTAACCTTACACAGAAGCCAGCCATCACTAAGCCACCAACTCTTTAGTCTCATTCACCTCTTTATTTTCTAGAACACCTAGCAAAGGCTTAGGGATTTGTATTCTAGTTCCATATCTGCCGCTGGATTCAAGTGGGAAAGTCACTATGGGGGCCTGTTACCTCCTCTACAGAATGAGAGACTTCCTCCAGATTGACATTTCATGACCAAGGTTATCCAGAGGGTAGAAAGAATGAAGCATAGCTAGGGTCCTATTTCCATAAAGTAAAAATGAGGAGCTATTATGTTCATATCTGCAAATGCACAGAAAAATATTCTGACACTACCCTCCGATTCCCTACATGGAATAAAGATATGGAGGGTGGAAGGGGGGGAATGAAAGACTTCCACATGAAAAAAAAAATCTAAGTATATCTGCATTGCTTAATTTTGACAAGATAATTGACTACTTCTATAACCGTGGGAGAAAACAGGCATAGCCAGGGCTCTTCAGAACAGAAGGGCAGCTCCTGTCAGCAGAGCGCTGACCATCCAAGACAGTTCCTCTTTCAAGACTGCTGGCAGCATGTGCGATGCTGAGCAAGGGCTTGGGACCCACTGGGTCCCCTGCAGGACTCCAAGGGCAAGTTCATCCTGCCTTACCAGCCCCCCCCCTCCCCGAGGCTACTTCCCTGACCCTTGGCCTTCTTCTCACCACCTCTACCCAAAAGCAGCGGGCAGCAGAGCAGTAGAGGACTTTCGGTGCTCACCTTCCCCACATACCAGGCGTTTTCTTTAAAGGTAAGTTTTTAAAAAGTCAGAACCCCTGGACAGATCCCCTCTCCCTCATCCTTTTCTCCAACCCCACCCACCCCAAATAATAACCCTAGATGCCTAAGGACCTGTCTCCTGCTCCCTAACCATCACCCCATCTACCTACTTTCCTGATACTCCCTCCTTTTCTCCCACACCCCATAAAGCACTGCTGCTCCCTTCCCTGGAAGCCCTCAGCTCTCTTAGACATATTTAGGTGAGGCTTCCTTGACACAATGCCCCTATGTTCTGAAAGCTAATTTGCCACCATCAACTACACAGGCTTTTAAGTAGCCCCATAACCCTATAAGCCAATATGAAGCATTGAAGCTGCCTGATTCTTTCCTATACACTTGGAGCCCCACACACCCTCATGTCCATCCCTCTATACTCATTTGTATACACATATATGTCCACCCCAAACTTAGTAGGCCTTCTAAGGGGAAAGATTGGGGCTTATCTTTGTAAACCCTCCGATTCCATCAAGCACACAGTAGGCAATGAATACTTATCTTTAACAAAAGCAGCAGCATCCTCCAGGGCCATGGTCAAAGCACAGGTTCCAGGAGTCAAACTGACCTCTGACAATCACCAGTTACATGACCTTGAGCAACTGCATTCATCTGTAAAAGAGTACCTACCGCACAAGATTATCTAGGGACACTTCTTTGCAAGGTGCCACTCACATAAACCATTTGTGGCTATTATTATGCACCAGACTATGCCAGGTGCCAGTAACCTGTACAGAAATTACAAAGACTGGCAAGAAAAGGGCCTATTGAAACCTGTCAAAAACAGGCAATCTTATTTGTATGAAACAACAGGACCAGGAAGCGTCCCCAGTAACAGATGTGGGGAACTCCAGCAGGCCAGCCAGGGAGGCACTGCAAGAAAAAAATCAAATCAGAACTTTTCTCCAATAACTGGCATCCACCACGTCTGACCTGACCCACAGAAGGCTGAACCCCTAGAGAACTTGCCCCTCTTGCTGGATGCGCCTGTCCTTCTCTGGAGAATTGGAAGCAGGGACAGAGGGGCTCAAGTCAGGGCACTTGGCCTGCTACTAAGTTATTGCCCCCACACAGCACTGCCCTCCTCCTTCCAACACCTCAGATTACAGGGAGAAAGGAACACTTCTCAGCCACCAGTTCTAAAACCAAATCTTTATTCTCTATTTTGAAAAGGAGGGTGGTAGTTCTGTTTAGTTCCAGAGAATAGCACAAGGCCCAATAGGTAGAAGTTATAAGCAGATTTCATTCATTATAAGGAGTAACTTCTAACAATTAGAATTTTCCTACAATAGAACCAGGGCCTCAGGAGGTGGGGACTCCCTGTCACCTATGTGTTCAAGAGGAGGCTAGGCATCCAGACACTAAAAAGGAAATTCACCCCTATCTCCCTTCGATATCAGCCGGGCAATCCTTCTACAATATGTGGGGTTCTGGAAGGTGTGAAAGATGACTGGGGTGTTTAGACAAAACCCTGGACCCAGGACTGCTGACAGCCAGAGGGTGCTCTAAGCATGGGGAGGGTGGTGGCTCAGTGATTGAGTGTTGACCTATGAACCAGGAGGTCATGGTTAGGTTCCAGATCAGGGCACATACCCAGGTTGCAGGCTTGATCCCCAGTAGGGGGTGTGCAGGAAGCAGCCCATCAATGATTATCTCTCATCACTGATGCTTCTCTCTCTCTCTCCATTCCTCTCTGCAATCAATAAAATGTGTGTGTGTGTGTGTGTGTGTGTGTGTGTGTATATATATAAATTTTTTTTTTTAGTCAAATGGGATGATCTGTGCAGAAACCAGAACTGACCTTTAGGGAGGGAGGGGAAGCCAAGACTAACAATAGATGGGTCTCTCCGAGGCTGGGTACCAATGCAGGGGCAGGTGGGAGGGCTGGGGACGGATAGGTCAGAGCAGCTTGGCTTCACCTGCCAGGGCTGCCTAACAAGGCCAACAGGTTTCCCCAGCTACATCCAGCTGTCCGCTTTGCTTCCCAAGCGCTCTTTACTAAGGACTACCACACCTACTTCCAAAAATAAGCTGCTCAAAATAAAAGGCGGGGACATTAAGGCGTTAACACCAGAGAAGGGTCATCCTGTCCACCGGTAGCCCCTCCAGCGGAGGACAGACACTAGGGGGTGGGTACAGGTGCTATTGCTACTCTTCCAGGGCACAGGACAGTGAGGAGGGAACCTTGGCAAACACCAGCTGGAGGCCGGGTCCCCGTGCTCTGCATGGGTTCCCTGGCCTAAGGTGTGGAGGTTGAGCTCCCTCTCTAACAGGGCCTGCCTCTCCAGCCCTTGCTACACCGACAGCAGCACAGGCCCTGTGGCCCCACTGCATCACTTCCTCGCGAACGATGCCCCTGCCCTCAGATATCATGCTTCTTCTGATGGGTCAGGAGCTTCTCCTCATCGTCAAAGGTCTGACCACAGATGGCACAGCAGAAGGCGCCATCCCGGATGTGGCTCTTGCGGTGGGTGATGAGATTGGACTTCTGGCTGAAGCTCCTGTCGCAGTCGGGGCAGGCGTAGGGGCGCTCGCCAGTGTGGATGCGCCGATGGGACACCAGGTTGGACTTCTGGCTGAAGGCTTTACCGCAGTCGGGGCAGACGTAGGGCTTCTCACCTGTGTGGATGCGCCGGTGGGCCGCCAGGTAGGGTTTGTGGCGGAAAGCCTTGCCACAGTCTGGGCAGACGAAGGGCCGCTCGGGAGCGTGGTCACGCCGGTGGGCTGCCAGGTGGCTCCCCTGGGAGAAGCGGCGCCCACACTCCTCGCAGGCAAAGGGCCGCTCCCCTGAGTGGACCCGGGAGTGGGCCACCAAGTGGGTCTTCTTGCCAAAGTTCTTCCCACACTCCGTGCAGATGAAGGGCCGCTCCCCCGTGTGCTGCCGCTGGTGAGCCCGCAGGAACCTCTCCAGCCGGAAGCTCCTGCCACAGTCATCACAGCTGAAGAGAGATGGGGGGGCTTCTGCCTGGTCCCGGGGGCCCTCTCCCGGGGCCTCCAGCAGAGGATCGGGGGTAGGCTCCTGGACAGGCTGCTGGGCAGGTCTCAGTGCAGCCTCGGGGGTGGGCTCTGCTAACGATTCCAGGGGACCGGCTGAGAGCTGGGGGCTCCCTGTGCTGGCGGCGCTCTGGGTGGGCCCTTCGGACCGCTTGTGGATCTTGCTGTGAGACAGAAGGTTGGGTTTGTGGCGGAAGCGGCGCCCGCACTCCGTGCACGGGTAGGGCTTCTCACCAGTGTGGATGCGCCGGTGTGAGGTCAGGTAGGGCTTATTGGTGAAGCGCTTCCCACACTCGGGGCACTGGTGGGGCCGCTCGCCCGTATGCACCCGGCGGTGGGCAATCAGGTTGGGTTTGTGCCTGAAGCGCTTGCCACAGCAGGCACACTGAAAGGGACGGTCAACGGCGTCTCCCCCGGGCCGGGGGGCAGTCACTGCGGGGCGGCCCCTGGGCCGAGGTCCAAGAGCCTTGGCTGCTGCCTCCTCCAGGGCCTCAGCTACATGATCCCGTTTGTGAGCAACTAGCTGGTCCCACTGGGCAAAGCTCCTGCCACAATTGCCACATATGAATGGCCGGGCCTCAGGGGCAGGAGGATGGCACCTCCGCAGATGCACTCGAAGCTGCTTTCGTCGCCAGAAGCGTCTCTCACACTCGGGGCAGGCGATGGGCCGCTTGGCAGCCGAGTGGG
This sequence comes from Lasiurus cinereus, assembly GCA_011751065.1. Classification (NCBI taxonomy): domain Eukaryota; kingdom Metazoa; phylum Chordata; class Mammalia; order Chiroptera; family Vespertilionidae; genus Lasiurus; species Lasiurus cinereus. The sequence continues at coordinate 39,954,341 of JAAGEH010000307.1, forward strand.
CCTGCAGATGCAGAACCAGGGCCACCCAGCCTCGGAAGCTGTGCTTGCAGAGGTGGCAGGAGAAGCCCAGGTCTGGAGTGGCAGCCGCATGGACCTGGCAGTGCAGGGCCAAGAAAGGGGCGTGTCGGCAGCGACGGCCACATTCTGGGCAGGCCAGGGGCAGCCGGGCCTGGCAGTGTCGGGCATGAAGCCACAGCGCCACCCAGCCGGGAAAGTGCCTGCGACAGTGGGCACAGCGATGGACCCGACCTGGAGCTTGGCTGCCTGGCTGGGCCACTGAGGTACCTTGTAACCTCAGCCCGTGGGGCTCCTTCTCCAGAGTCTGGGACGACTCTTGGGAGGGCCCAGAAAGGAGCTGGGGCTGGGCCGAGCCCATGGCCAGTGGGCCCCTGCAGCGTCGTTCCAGCATCAGTTCTTCCTCTGTGGGTGGAAAAGCACAGTCACACTAGAGGTCCACTCGCCCTGCCCCCATTCCTCCCCTGCCACCCCAGCCCGAGGGAGCTCCCCGCTCTGGATCCCTCGAGACCTTGAATCTAGTCTGCTCTTCTATATTAGTTCAATCTTGGGCTTCTAAGACACATTTCAAATATATTTGTCATGAGTCTTTATTGACCCTGACACTTCTCAGAATCCCCCTTGTGGCCGCCATGTGCCTGGCATGGAGTAAACACTCCATATTGGCTGCACAAGCAATCTGCCTCTCCAGAAAGCGTATCGCCACTCTCTGCCATGCATCCCTCTCCTGTCCCTACTACTTCCTGTTGCCACAACAGCTTCACAGCAACTCCGAGAAGCTGAATGAGCAAACATTAGGCTCTCTGTTTGACAGATGTAGCAACCCTGAGGCATAAAAGGTGATAACACTGGCCTGAGAGGACACAGTAAACCAACAACAAAAACAGGATTAGGGGACAGGTCTAAACTCCCAGGCCAGTGTTCTTTCCTCTTAAACCCTGGGTTTGTAATGCTCTCATAGAAACTGCTATAGCCTTTCATTCCTATTATCCTCTCCCAGATATTAATCACAGCACACGAAGGCTTTCTCTGCCTCCCTAACTCAGTCTCTCAGGGGAGAAACCAGGAGAGGGAGTGAGAACAGCCCTGCTACGAACAGGAGGGGAGCTAGATGCTACTCTCAGCAAGAGGCCAGGCCACCGCCTGTCCAGACTGTGCCCACATTCTGCCCACCTGCCCCCCTCCACCCACACATGCATGATTAGAACATTGCAGGAAGGAAAGCTCTCCCAAGGAACACTCACAACCTGCTCCCCTCAGGGACCTAGGGCCCTTGTGCTGCCTCCCTTGGGTGGAAGGGATTATTGGGGGAAGAGCAAAGGAGGAAAGAAGAGATTATATCTAGTCCTGTCCAGACCCTGGCAAGGGCTGCCCCATTTTCAGTAACTCCAAAATGCCAAGGAGACCAGATTCCTGCAGGACAGCCTTCTAAGCCCACTAAAGGGTGGATGGAGGTTAGACTCCTAAAGGACCCTCACTTCCCTGTTCAAAAGCTCCAGACACCTCCTCCAAAATTCCCTAGAATCTGCACTGCTCTGAGGACCAGAGACATGACTCATTCCCAGCGACCAGACTGAGAGCAGGGAAGGCTCCAGGATATGAGAATGGGATCCTTCCCCCCAGAGCCCCTTTCTTCCAGGGGTGGGGGGCCTGAGCACTGGGGCTGGGGAATGGATTGGGGACCCAATAAAGAATCTACCCTGGAGACCGTGGAGCTGGAGATGAGTTTTTTCCCAGCTCCTGCTGGGGATGCTCCTGGGGACACTTCTGCGGCTGTGGCGCCTGCTTCGGCCCACACTCTGGTAGCCCCCAGATGTCAGAGAAAACTGCAGGAGTAATGACACCCCTACCCCCATGGCAGAGCTCAGGCCTCTGAGCGCAGAGAGGCCAGCCTTACCTGCGGGGAGGGGAGAGAAAACAAGCATGAGGCTCTGCGCTCCGCCAGGGCAGTCATCTTTGTGTCCTCGCCAGCCACCGCCCCCTCCCCCACCAAGCCCCACACCCGGCCGGCAGTGACCTTAATAGCGATCTCATTGAATAAATAAAGGTGTCCCCTGCACCAAGGAAGCACACAGCCGCGTTTGGGGGTCACTTCCTCCACGGGTAAGGTCACACAACACGAATCCCCCGCGCTGGTGGCAAAGGCTGGACTCCCGCAGCAACTCTGGAATCCCTGCTGGCTCCCCTCCCCCACGCCCTCCTCCCAACAGGAATTCCAGGCCCGTTTCCCAGGGGCTGCGCAGGCAGGCAAGCTAGTGGCCACGGCGGGCCGGCAGCCCCTTGCGCGTCCAGGGTGGCAAGGGGCCGAGGGGACCCGACACCCACCCCGACTTGGCGCCCGCGCACGTCCCGCGCCCCACAGCTCCGCACTCCCCTAGCGGGCCCTTTCGGATCCCCGCGCCGAGAGCACCTCCGGGAGCCTGTGCGCAGGTGCGCAGGCTCCCCTCCACCATCCTCCCGCGGACCCCCCGCCCCGCTCCGGTCGGCTGGTGCCCCCCACACAGCGCGCACACGGTCACGCGCCCCCGCCCCAGCCCGCGTGGGAGCCCGCGCCCTGCCCGAGAGGAACCTCTCCCGCCGGGTGCGTGGGAGCGCGTGGCGCGTCCATGAGGCCAGAAAGCCGGCGCCGGGAGCCGCGCTCCCCGCCGCCGCAGCGACAGCAGCCGGTTCGAGTTCACCACCGCCAGGCCCGGGCTCGGCTACACCCCCGGCCCCCCGCCCCGCCGGTTCCCAGCGCCACGTGACTACAGAAGCTGCCGAGGGTCAGTCTCGGGCTCCGGCCGGCGGCCGCGGTCGGAGGGAGGGAGGGAGGGAGGGAGGGCGGAGCGGGTCCGGGCGCGCCGCGTTGCCCGCAAAGTGGGGCCCTCGCTGCCCCCCAGCGCCCCCTCGCGGGCCCGGCTCGCGGAGGCCGCCGAGGGCCCGACTCCGTTGCCATGGCGACCACCGCCGGGCTATTCCCGAAGGGGGCCCGGCTCAAGTTTCCCGACCCCTTTGTCCCCACGGAGGACGCGCGCGCGTCCCAGGGCGACCGCGTGGCTAGACTTATCGTTCAGCCCGACCCGGCCGCGGCGTCCCGGGCTTCCTTCCCAAAGGCTCCAAGCTCGCCCTAGCCTTTCCGAGGGCGCTCCCGCCCCGCCCCCCAGCCCCCAGCCCCCCGCCACGCCCCTCACTCTCTGGCCGCCTTGACCTTGGCCGTGCTGGGCACCTCCAGGGGGCTGAGCCCTGAGCCGCGCTGACCACCACCCAAGCGTCTGTTCAGAAGCGGAGACAGAAAACGCCTGATGGCGTGAACTTGGAAACAGGAATGCCCTCTATCCCAGGCATGAGCCAAGAGAGGAGTTCTGAGGTCCGGGGCCGCGGGGCGCGGGGGCCCTTCTCGCTTGGGGCCATTCCTTTCGGAAACCCGAGGCGCAGGTTGGCGAGTGCGGAGGCAGGTGCGAGCCTGCGCCGGGGCCTCACCCACGAGCAGGTGGCCTTAGCTCTCCAAACAAAACACTTCCTGCGTTTCCCAGGCTCGCGCAGTCTCATGCTTTCCAACAAAGGCCATTTTTTTTTCATTGTACCCATATTTTAAACACTTTAAAAAACTATTCCATAAATAGGAAATAGAATATAAAAATCTCTCATACTAGAGGGAATTACATTTAATATTTTGGTATGTGTCCTCCAATGCTTCTCTATGCATATCAGACATACTAGTAATTGGGATAATGCTTTTTTTTTTTTTGCAAAGATGTATTCTGCCCTTTATACTTAACACCGCTATGAATCGTCCCCCCCCCATTTTATAACATGATTCTTAATGTCAGCATAAATGTACAAATAAGTTGTTCACATTTTTCTGTCGTTCTATGTCATTATAGATTTGTCTTTCATGTCTCCAGGCTCTATGAAGATGTCCAAGTATTGTTTAGAAGCAGCTCTGTGTCTGCAAGAGGGAAAACTCCATCCACCTACAGTATTGGAAACAGACCCCGTTCATACATCCGACAAATATTTAATCAGTGTGCACCATCTGCCATGGCGCCAGGTGCTGGCCTGATCATGAGCCAGGCAGAAATGGTCCACGCTGTTTTTCCACAATGCTTTATCACCCTGGGTGAGCGATGGCAATGTCTCTTGGGTTAGTCCTTAAAATGAAATAAAACCAAATGCTCGTTGACAATTTCTGAATGGATGACCGTTGAAAAGCTAGAGGAGACTAGGGAACAGAGAAAAGAGAGGAAAGCTGCATTCTAATGGAACTTACTTTATTGTCAACTCCTGCTGCAGACAGCATCCTGAAGGCAGATTAGGAAACTCACCAAGCTTCTTCCATGTGTTTTCAGGCAGTGTGGGAAGGAGGGAGAAAGCGCATGTGACCACGTTCACCTTGATGGAGGCCGTGTCTGCTGGGAGGGCCTTACACTGGCACGGTCACTGTGCGGCCTCCGTTCTTAGAGCCCTCTCAGCCTGGGGACCTGGAGAGGCCGCAGCCAAGGCTCACCCTGAGCAAGGCTCTGACTGCCCACGGCCAGCATCTCAGGTGAGAGCAGTCTCGCTAGGTCATGTGGAAACTCTTCAGGAAAACATCAGTGTGCTTCCACTGCTGCAGTTCTAAGAATATCCTTAAAGGCACAACACACACAGAGTGCCTGGCAAGGATGGACCCTGTAAGAGCAGCCCTCAACTGGGATCAAATGTCAGCCCTAACTCTGTAGCGTCGGACACTTTCTGTTGCAGATCTAGTTCCAGGAGTCTGTTTTTCTAAAAGAAAAAGAACTTGCCAAAACCGGTTTGGCTCAGTGGATAGAACGTCAGCCTGCAGACTGAAAGGTCCCAGGTTAGATTCCGGTCAAGGGCATGTACCTTGGTTGTGGGCACATTCCCAGTAGGGGGTGTGCAGGAGGCAGCTGATTGGTGTTTCTCATCAATGTTTCTTGCTCTCTATCTCTCTCCCTTCCTCTCTGTAAAAAAATCAATAAAATATATATTTTTAAAAAAAAGAACTTAATTGGTCAAAAGGAAACCCAGTAGGGATCTCAGATATCCTGTACCAGTACCAGGGCTGTGAGACCCTGCTCACCACTTTTCACTTCTCCCCGCCTCCACTGCCCTGGAGCTCAGTCTCCCGAACCAGATTAACCCTTTTAAACATAGGTCAGGTGGCTTACGTCACATTTTGAAAACATCACAAACCACTGCCACAGCCTCTCAGGCTCTATCTGGACTGACCATGCCTACCTCCCTAGCTCCATGCCATCGGGGTCCTGGTGGACACTGTCCCAGCCCCAACAGTTCAGGCCTCCTCTAGGGCCTTTGGAGTTGCAGTTCTGTCTGTCTAGGGTGCTCTTCCACCAGAGCTTTAAAGGGTCAATCTTTCACTTTATTCAGGTTGGAGTCCAAATATCCTCTCCTCAAAACATGTTCCTCCCACTGTGTACTCATCTACTCATTCCTGTGGCTACTGTGACAAATTTCCCCAAACGTGGTCGCTTAAGGCAACAGACATTGATTCCCTGGCAGTTCCAGAAGTCAGACACCCAAAATCAGTTTCCCCGGGCCCAAAGCACGGCGCCTGCACGGCCACTTCCCTCTGGAGGCACTAAAGGAGACTGTTCTCCAGCCTCTAGAGTCGCATTCCCTGGATGCCTTGGCGCCCTTCTCCCTCTTCAGAGAATTGCCTTCCGTCTCTGCCGTGGTCAAATCTCCCGCTGCCTCCTTGTTATCAGGACCCTTACATCCAGGGCCTGCTCAGATCATCCAGGAGAGTTGTAAGGGCAAATGCAAGTTAAAACTAAGAAAGACAAGTTTGCATTCCTGGTGCAAAAAGGGACAGACTTTCCCCACAGCCACCACCCTTTCCTTAGAATACTTGTGAATTTTTCTCAGTCTTTTTGAGATGCATGCATACATAAGCCTCTTGTCAGCTTTACAACCCAGGAGCCAGCTTCTCTCTCAGGGACCTGGAAGCCATCCCTTTGAAATGTAAATATCAAGGGAAACAGGCCCTTGTCTCCCAGTTCCCCTGAGAGGCTGGGACCCTAACCTGGGTGGACAACTGCCTCCAAGCTGCAAAACGACCTTCTGTCATAAAGATCTGAGAAGTGTTTTTCCTCTGGATAAAGGCAGTTAACAAACACCCCTCTACCAGGTGGATCTAGGATGAACTCCGTGACAAATGGTCAAGTCCTCTCACCGGAGGACTAGTGACAGTGTACCTGGAGAACGTGTGTGTGCACCTGCTGGGCTGCGTAACAGCTGAGATTTCTTTCTGTGTTTGCAATCTCCTGGTGGACTTCCTGTGATGTGCATCTCATTCTGGTGTGATGATTATTCAATAATAAAATGTTTTTTTGTGTGTGTTTTTTTTTTCTCTTCTACCTTTGTGGGGAGCTTTCTTGGTTGGGTAGGCAATTTTGTGTTTTAATTCTATTTTCCCAATATAATCTCCCCATCCCCAAATTCTTAGTTTAATCACATCTGCAGTCCCTTTTGCCATATAACATTCACAGGTTTCTAAGGATTAGAGCATAGACAAGCCCACCACCCACTCCTGCTCCATCATCTTCAAAACCCACCCCCCCCCACTTGGTCTTATTGTTCTTAGCACTTATCACCTATTTGAAATTATTTAGGCATTTATTCATTTAGATGTCTTTTGTCTAGTTAGCTACCACAACCTAAGTCACACGAAGGCAGGGATTGTCCTGTCTTTTTAACCACCACATAGTCAGGCCCTGGAAAGGTGTCAGGCCCACAGTGGGTACCCAGTGTTTGGGGACCAAATGAGTGAGGAAATGAAAGAGCTTGACCCCGTGGTTAAGTGAAATTGATTAGACCACACGAAGCTGCCTAAGAAGCAGCCTGAGCCCAGTGTTTACCTCAAACTCTCCCTTGGCTACTGCTTGTTGAGCCGGTGTTGGGAGCCCCGCAGAACTGCTAGTTCAAATCAGTGTGTGAACGAGGTGAAGAGCAAGAAACTCAACATTTGAGTCCATAACTCTCACTTGAAGGACTCGTTATCGGAGGCAGTGCCTTCAACATATTCTTTCATCTGGAACACTATTCCAGAATAACTGGAATGCAGGATCCTTTAGGGAACCTGTGGCTCCTCCAGGAGAGGAGGGCGCTCCCCTCCCTGGCAATGATGTTTACCACCCGGTGGTGATTGGGAATTAGCACCAGACACTGCAAGAAAATACTGGAACAAATCCTCCTGGTATCTCAGTCAGGAAAGAAAGTAAGTGCTTGACTTTACCTAGAAATCTACATTTATACCCTTTTAAGGTTAAGGCCCATCTATTACTACAATGCTATATCTTGTTCAACTTCAGACTGGGATCAAATTATATCTTTTTCAACCTAATTTTAAAAAAATGAATTTAGAAGCCAGTGTGTAACTGTTCATGGTTTAAAACCTACTAAACACCAAGCTTGATTTGGAAACACAAGGGAATTCTAACCAGAATCTCCCCAGTCTTTGCAGTTTAGCAGAAGCAGGTATATTTTCAAGTGTCTTGTTTCCTGTGTGTGGCCTGTGCTGTTGTTGCGAAAACCATCTGTCCATGTTCACCAACAACAAAAATGCTCTCTCTAACCTTGGCTCCTTCCTATCCAGTCTCCTCTCCATAAAACCACTTGGTGACTCAGAGAATCAGAGTGTGAACCTGGCCTTTACTCAGTGCCTTCTAACAGGATGAAGACCAAATCTAGGTCACAGTTAAATTTGTTGCCTTCAGAGTTGGCCAGTGAAGTCTCAATATTCTCAGAATCGGTTAACTTTCATTGTATTACAAATTACTTTTCTCTTAACAGTATTTATGGTTTATTTAGTGGATGTTATTCTAAATTCCAACAATATAGCATGTTGACTACATAATAACAGTGTATAACATTACTACATCCAATAAATAACATACTAAGTAAAAGCAAAATTTTTGAGGCTTGAAAAATGTTTTATTTCCTAAGCACCTAAACTGGCCTCAGTGCCTTCTTCCACTGGCGAGGTGCCACTCATTACCCAAGCCTTAACAAACATGCATCTGGGTGTAAAACCGTTGCAACAAATTGGCATGGCTTATCAGTCAGATGCTGTAAAGAGAAGTTCTTAGGGTTAAACAAGGAGTCAAAAAATGATCACAGGTAACCACAAGTATGTAAGAAAACTAATTCCACAGCCTTAGGGAATTCCTAAGTTTCAAGGACCTAGCTCAGGCTCACTGTTTCCCTCTAGTGGTAGGTCTTTGAGTGAGATTTGAGGAGCTCATGGGGTCTGTGAGACTTTCAGTTTAGTTATTTGCCTCTTGGTCACTTAGATTTGGAAAAATATTTTTCACTCTTGAAAGTGACTTCTTAAATGTATTAAATAAAAGTGAAAGTTCCTTTGGTTAGTTTGCTGAATTTCCTTGAAAGAGCACAAATTCTAAAATGTAAATATTACGTTATGTTATTGTTAGGGTGCATCTGTTAGCAGACCGAGTCTGGGCCTGGAGTGGGTCTGCCGTGGGCCCACTGTCAATATGTGGGTTCTTGACTTTGTGTAGACAAGATTTCCCAACATGAGTCCAGGTGATTTAGAAAGTGTGTTTATAAAGCTGGGGACAGTGAAACAAAGGAAGGGCTTAAGATAGAAAAAGCAATGGGAGAGAGAGCCTAGGCTGGGCTGCTTTGGCTCTCGAAGAAATAAAAGTCACAGTTAAAGAAATGACCTCACTGGGAAGTCAGAGAAAAAGTCCAAATGACCTCACTTGGAGACAGGTTCAGGGGGTAAGCCCAGGACAAGTTGCCACTGCCCACTGCTGCCCTAGTTGCAAGTATCCTGGGGTCCCTGAGAGTTTAGGAGACAAACAGCAGAAATACCAGGCGTAGGTGTGCTTTAGTGAGCTCAAACAGTGGGTCCTTTGTCTTGAAGCTTTTTATATATTTTTGGCTGGATGGAATCCCAGTGGGAGGCTCAGGGGAGGATCCTAACAGAGTATTTATTAGCTTTTCATGTGTGTCCTTTAAAATGTTAATTAATCAAAATGTGTATATAGAGCCCTGGCCAGTGTAGCTCTGTGGGTTGGAACATCATCCTGCACTCCAAAAAGTGGCCAGTTCAATTCCCGATCCATGTTTCTCTCTCTAAAATCAACTTCTTAAAAATGGGCATATAGAGGGGTCAGGAGTTATTTTCTGTTAGTTTAATTTTAAAGAATGTCATCAATTGAAGAAGGACCAGTACCTAGGACATTCTGGAACGGGAAAACCATTTGTTCCTAAGTGTCCTTGATTAGGGAATAGAAAAATTTGTCATTCCTTAGCTGACTGTAAATTGCTTAAATAGTTTGGCCTTATATAATTATTTTGGGGGTTTCAAGTTATTATTTAATTATTTTGGCTCAGTTTCCCTTATTCCACTTCTCTAGGAATTTCCCTAGCTCCTTACTATCCTGCCTCACACCTATTGAAATCCAAATTTCAGTTTCTGCCACACTAAAATGTCAAAAATGGCATCTTGATTGTGTATCTTTTTGAAGATAAATGATAGGATTTAAACATTTATTCTCAATAAGGCAAAAATTTTTGGCTTAATATTAGTCATCTTTACCATGTTCGTTTTGCTCTCAAAGCACCTGATCAGTGTGTCAGGTGCTTTGTGAACAAAAACTTGGCTTTTCAAATAATCAGGATGAGTGCATAGCACCAGGTCTTCAGAAAGGATCTCCTCTGTGTGTGTATAAGTTTGTCAGGACTGCCATTACAAAGGACCACACACTGAATGGCTTCAACTGCAGAAACTTATTCTCTCACAATTCTGGAGGCCAGAAGTCTGAGATGAATGTGTCAGTAGGGTTGGTACTACTGAAGCCTCTCTCCTTGGCTTATTAATGGTGGATTTCTCCCTGTGACTTCACATCATCTTCCCTCTGTCCTTGTCTTAATCTCTTCTTGTAAGGATACCAGTCATATTGGTTTGGGACCCATCCATATAACCTCATTTTACCTTAATTACCTCTTTTAAGTCCATAGCTCCAAATACTGAGATGCCAGGAGTTAGGCTTCAACATATGAATGTTTCTTTTTAAGTAACTCACAGACTCTGGTTAAACACATGATTATGTAATGTGGTTATCCCTATTCCCTTCTATAACTTTGTTGAAATGACAGTAAAAGAATAAGAAGCTATATATTCACAAGGAGAAAGACGATGGGAGAAGAAACAAAAGAGGACGAGACACTGACATGTTTTGGTTGTTGTTTTTTTAATATATTTTTATTGATTTTAGGGAGGAAGGGAGAGGGAGAGATAGAAACATCAATGATGAGAGAGAATCAATGATTTGCTGCCTCCTGCACACCCTCCACTGGAGATTGAGCCTGCAGCCCGAGCATGTGCCCCTGACTGGAATCAAACTGGGACTCTTCAGTCCGCAGGCCATCCATTGAGCCAAACCAGCTAGGGCCACATGACATGTTGTATAAGATGGTGCAGAAGGCCTGGTAGTAACTGAACAGGGTTCCTATGGGGATGGGGGTGATCTGTGAGAGCAAGAGACATCCTCTGAACCCTGAAGAGTCTCTGAACCCTGAGGAGTGTCTGAACCAGAAGGCACCAGGTGCACGGGAGACAGGGGCACAGGAGGCTGGGACATTGGAAGAACATCCCGACCATCCACCACTGCCAGAGACTAGAGTCGTTCCTGCAATCAGGTGAGGGCAATGGCCCAGATGAAAGCAGGAGGGTGAAGTCAAGGTACCATGCTAATGTTGCTCTCAGCCTCTGACCCCACTTGGCACCCAGAACACAAGCAGCCACTTTCCATACATTTGCTCCTTTTTTCTTCACCACGACCCCCAGGGTTTCTGATCCCACTAGGCAGTGAAGGAGGCGGGAGTTCCAGGGCTTAGAGTCCAATAAAATCCTGTGTCCAGCATTGGGACAAGGCCTGGAAGCAGAGAAATGGTCCCCCTGGTTACTGATAGGCAAAGTCCCAGTGCTGGCTCAGATTTGTTCAGAGGTGCAGGAGTTGACCCAATTTCTGGACACTGTTTCCCTGATTCCCCATTGGCTATGAATTCTACCTCAGCATCCTGCCAGGCTCCCAACATCACACGAGAGACCCGTGTCTATATTGCCACTAAAGATAGGACATACAGGATCAAGGCTGTACTTGTGTGCTGGTGGTAGAGGTTGTTGCACATCAGCGTCACCCCAAAACAAGATGCCTGCCCCTGGCTGGTGTGGCTCAGGTGGTTGGACATCGTCCGTGCACCAAAAGGTTGCCAGTTCAATTCCTGGTTAGGGCACATGCCCAAGTTTCAGGCTGGATCCCTTGTAGGGGATGTGTAGGAGTCAGACTATGGATGTCTCACTCTCATATTGATGTTTCTCTCTTTCTCTCCCCCACCCCCTTCCTCTCTCTAAAAATCAATATAGTTATATGCCTAATATACAAAGTGTCCCTTCAGGAGTTCGACTGACCAGGAGTTTGACCATTTGCTGTGACATGTGCTGACCACCAGGGGGCAGTGCGAAATGAAGGAAGGCCCCAGGCGACAGCCGGCAGGGACCCTACCCGTGTGTGAATTTTGTGCACCAGGCCTCTAGTGTGTAGTGTGTGTGTGTGTGTGTGTGTGTGTGTGTGTAGATTTATATATATATAAAAATATATATGTGTGTGTATGTAATAATGTATATGTATATGTATGTATGTATGTATGTATATGTATATGTATGTGTGTATGTATATATATATAGGCTTTAGGGCATGGGAGGGGGGAGGGATTGAATGATTTCTGATTCCTCAGAGCCTCATCTGGTTTGAGGATGTCTGCATTTCTGGGAAGAATATCCTGAAATGAGTGTCTCAGGACTGGTCACTCAAAGGGGCCTAAGAAAAGGGCAGCCCTACCTGGAGGCAGGGTGGGGGGCAGAGCAGTCCCATTTCCTGAGGGGTCGAGGGAGAAGAGGGAGAAGAGTCCTCCGTGCCAAGACCTTCTAGAGCTTGGCTCCTGGGCCTCACCTCACTTCTTCCCAGGCTCCCTGACACCCTGCTCCCCCGCCCAGTCTGGGTGAGCGGCCAGGGTCAGGATCACAGGACCGAAGGGCAGCGGAAGGGAGGGACGCAAGGAGAAGCTCAGGAGGGGGTACGGCCCCGGAGGCCAGTCCTAACGGGGTGGGCGGAGCCTGGGGCGGCGCTGGGGCCTGGAGAAGCCCCGTAGGTGGGAGTGAGAAGGTGGGAGTGGGCGGGCGAGAGGCGGGGCGAGGGGACTGGGAAAAGGCTGTCAGCCCCAACTCTCCGCGGGAAGTTAGAATAGACTCCCTCCGCAAAGCGCCAAAAAGGAGGTAAGGACGAGCGGGCTGGGGGCAGCTGGATGAATGGGGATGGGAGAGAGGGGTTGGCGAGGAGAGGGGCAGGAAGAGGGAATCGCTCCAAGGGCCAAGCTTTGTCAGCTTGTCCCGAGAGCCCTTGCTTTAAGGCAACACCCTGAGGCTGAGAGAGGGGGGATGTGGAGGGCCCAGAAAAAAGACAAGGGAGGGTCTGCCTCCAGAAAGCCAAGGCTGGGGCCCAGGCAAGACCCCCTTCTCTGGTTTAGGGGCAGGGCCCATGGCAACAGACAGCCCCAGTGCAGGGAGGGGTGAGCATCCTCCTGGGTCCCACCCTGTTTTGGCCCTCCAAGTGTTTACATCCTTCCAGAAATATTCAGCCTCCTTTCTGAGCCCTCTTCCCCCTGCAGTTATATTGCGGGGAGCAGGGGGGGGGATATGGCGGAGGGGAGGGGAGGGCCAGAGGCTGGGACCTGGAAGCCAGTAGACCCCGGATCGGAAGGGGAAGCTGAGAGGGGCTCTTGGGGCAACTGGGGCAGCTGAGACAGAGAACTGGACAGAAAAAGGGGGGAGGAAGGGGAGAAAGAAGGGAGGGAGGGAGGGAGGCAGAGAGGGAGGGAGGAGCAACAAGAGTTTTTCCCTGGCTGTTGGCCTAGGACAAAAGCCTACTCAGCATCTACCCAGGACAGGGCCAAACCCAGGCTGAGCTGGATCCAGGGAACAGCGGAAGACGGGGCAGGGAAGAGTGAAGGGCAGGGGAATACCAGGGGAATCTAGGCAAAGGGCCACATCCTGTCCTGTCCCTCTACCTTTGCCCAAAGCTCTGCCAGGCATGCTCCCCTCCCCTACCTCCAGTGTAGGGCCAGGGGATTGGTGGCTCCCTGGCTGGTATGAAGAGCTGAGAACATACCCTTTGCAGGACCGGGGTGACTGAGGTGAAGTCATGTGGCAGCTGCTGATCCTGCTGGCCCTGTGGCTGGGCACCTTGGGCTTGGGCAGGGCCGAGCTCACAGCAGCCCAGCACCAGGGCCTGCAGGTGGCCCTGGAGGAATTCCATAAACACCCGCGTGTGCAGTGGGCCTTCCAGAAGACCAGTGTGGACAGTGCCATGGACAAGGTTAGCAGCACAACCCCTGGAAGGGAGGGGGTTAGGGCCTCACCTCTAGAGACCCAGGAAGCAGGTGCTAAAGTACTTGGGTTCTGTGAGCACCCGGCTCTTTGGAGAAAGGCCATTACGCCAGCCACCAACTGGGTTGTGTTGTTTCACTGTGGGGAGAAGGGACAGGTCACTTTCCAGGAATTGCTCTGCCTGCTAACTGTCTGTCTGTCTGTCTGTCGCCAGCCCTCCCAGGTGGGGACCTTTGTGAGGCTGGAATTTACGCTCCAGCAGACAGGCTGTGGGAAGAAGGACTGGAAGAGAACTGAGTGCAAGGTCAAGCCCAATGGGGTGAGTGGAGATGTGCACCCACGTGTGTGACGGGGGCACTTGCTCGGGTACAGGTGTATGTAATTGGGTTTAGTTGGAGATCCAGCAAGAAGCCTGAGGTTGGTGACCCCTCTGTGGAGCCTGTGGTTCTGACATTGTGGGTAGCCTGGGTCTGAATAAGTAGAAGGGAGAGGTGGGCTACTGGCACGAAGGACAATTTCATCCGATCACTGGCAGAAGCCCATGGTGTGGGTTCATCTGGCCCCAGACCTGGTGAATTCCATCTTCTGTGAGTCTTCAAATGGAGATGGCCCAGCCCAGTCTGATCCATAACAGGGCTTGACTGTAACCAACCATCTTGGGGGGAAAACCTGCTATTGGGGAATCCCTGGGCTGGGAATGCAACCATCCAGCTTCTAGACTCAGCTCTGCCAAGCACCAACCCTGTGGCTTTGCAACCCTGAACTAAAGGCCTCAGTTCCACCATCTGTTAAAGGAGGGGCCAGGTTATACCAGACATCCGTGCCAAAATCCTTATTTTCAAATAAAACCTTGCAAGAAAATGCAAATAAATACAATAGATGACAGGAGAGTGGGTCTGGTGAGAGTCACCTGGGAAGGATTCCTGCCTACATACACAGAAGTCCCATAGTTTTGAAAACTGCAAGATAGTTTGACTTCTGAAATTTCCAGTCCAAGGGTGGACTGGGCCTGAGACCAGCTGGTCTGCATGATCCTTGCCCCTTTGCTCTAGGGCCTGTGGGGGAAAGGACCCCATTACAAGCAGCCCTCAGCCTCCACCCTCAGTGGAGCAGGCACAGCCCTGGGTGGGGGCTGGATTGCAAACACCCTCTCATGAGGCCACAGGCCTTCCCTCACCCCTTTCTTCTCCTTGCCCTATGCCGCTCTCCCCAGAGGAAGCGGAAATGCTTGGCCTGCATCAAACTGAACCCTGAGTTTAAAGTCCTAGACCGGATGGTCCACTGCCCCATAGAGACGCAGACTCGACAGGTAAGAGTGGGCAAGGGAAGAAGCAGAGAGGTTGGGCCTGTGGGGAAGGTTGAGAGGCAGAAGTATGGATGGAGTAAGGACAAGGAGTGGAGGGGTGGTGGAGAGGGGTGAGGAGGGATTAGAAGGATGAGAGGGGTGAGGATGAGAAGAGGGTGAAGAAAGGTGAGGAAGGTCAAGGAGAGGTGAAATGGGGAAGGGGGGAAGGAGGAGGGGTATTCCTTAGGGGCTGTGAAGGTGGACTGGGCAGAGGCAGACAGCCCTCCTGGTCACTGCTCCTGGCAGGGGCCCAAGGAGCAACAGGAGGCCCAGTGCAGCAGGATTGAGCAGGCCCACGAAGGACCCCACAGATATTACTTCCCAGGACAATTTGCCTTTCTCCAACATCCTGCCTCCGGCTGAGGCTCTGACTGGTAGGCAGCCAGGAGGGTGGAAGACAGTGGAGCAGGAACAGCCCTGGGTGAGGGTGGGGTGGAAGAGAGGGCTGGTGCTGGTGCTGGGCTGCAGGAGGAAGGAGGGGAGGAACGCCTTAAACTGGGACCAGGACCAAAACAGCCTTCCTCAAACCCAAATGTTGTTTTCCTTTTCTTTAGAGTTCCATCTTGTTTTCTGGACAGCTGTGGAATGTAACAAGTGCATCAGCCCTCCCCTGTGTCCAGGGAAGATCATCTAATGATCCCCAAATTAATAAAAATGCCCTCAGAGCTGTTTTCTCCTCCCCTTGCTCTGTGCACTCTTCTCCCCTCAGCTCTGAGTAGGGTGGTGAGTGAGGAGAGGCTGGGCTCACAGGAGAAAGCAGGACACCCAGAATGGGGGAGGGGCTTGTGTGTGCTCCTCCTTCCCACAGGAAACCAGAGGTGGAGGGATCATCTTTCAGGAACTCATGCCCAAATGAAATGACAGGCATTGAAGCATCAGAATTAAAACAGAGATATTTAATAGGTTTTAGAATGGGCCGTGAAGGCTCCCTGGAGACACGGACTGGTGGGGCCGAGCAGAGGGTCATGTGGGTAAGCAAATCTGGAAAGGGGTAAATGCCAGCTTCCATACTCTGTGCTCTGCTCATATCTATTTCCAGGACCACTGGGATGGGGGGCACTCCCTCCCTTCCTTTGGCAGCTTTAACCTTAGGGAGCAGCAGCTTTCTTCCACCAGTCTAAGGCCTGAGCAGCCAGGAATGGCAAAGGCCTGCAGCCTCCTCCCCAGGCGTATGGCACAGGTGGCAGGAAAGCCGCACAATGCCAGCTGCTAATGGAGGGTCCTTACACCTGCTTGAAGCACTGGGGAAGTGCTTCCCTGAAGAACATAGAGCTTTTCTTGAGGTAGGAGTGGGAAGGAGGGGGTCTGCTCTTAGGAACAGGGATAAATGAATAGCCCGGTTTGCCGGGACAGTGACCAGCGTGATGAACAGTGAAGACAAGTGCAGAGACAGGAGGGGAGATGTGGGCAGCTAGGTGCCAACCCCATGGCCTTGTGCCACGCTGTCCAGGGCCATGGGCACATTTAGAAGACAAAAGATGAGGCGGTCCCCACAGGACTGAGTAACTGCTCAGCCTGGGCCAGGCTGTCACCGGCCTGGCGGTCCAGATCTCTGCACTCCTGCACAGTGTCCTGGAACTGCCGGCAGGCCTCCTCCAGTATGGAACTGCTCCGGACGGGCCAGGACTCCCAGTACCCTGGCTCCACCCAGGGCTGGGCCTCCGTGGTGCTGGGGCCTGGGCTGGAGCTGGGCTGCAAGGAGCAGTCCAGGTCCCGACACAGCTGGTAAAATTCACTGCCACGCCCAGTCACTCGCTCACTGTCGATGACCTTCAGGCCTGGCAGCAGCTCTCGGACCACCGCCCAGTAGGAGGCACTGGCACAGAGAGGGTTGCTGAGCCGGGCCAAAGGGTCCCGGAGCCGCAGGTACTCCAGGCCCCGTAGCCCCGCCAGACACTGCAGCTGGCTAGGGCTGGCCAGCAGGTTGCCTGCAACATTGAGACTCTGCAGGTTCTCGCAGGCAGCCAGTGGCTCCAGCCCTGTCAGCCGATTGTTGGCAACATTGAGGACTGCCAACTGGCGCAAGGAGGCCAGGGGGCCCAGCTGGGTGAGCGCATTGCCAGACAGGTCCAGCCACTCGAGACCCAGGCACTCTCCCAGGCAGCCGAGGTCCACCAGTCCCAAGCCTTGTAGCTTCAGCAGCAGGATGGACTCCAAGGCAAACTCGCCTGAACAAGACTTGAGCATCTGGGAGGTGATTCGCACCCCTTCGGCCTCTCCTGGCTTCTCGCCCTGAGGCTCCATGAGTTGAAGTCAATCCAGGTGGTCTAGGCCTTGACAGTCTGGGGGCAGCGGGCTGTTCACTAAGGAAAGAGAGTTAAACAGTAAGCAGAACTCTCCTAAACACCTCTGTGACCCTGGAGCAGGTGACAGTGCCACCAACCCTCTGCTACCAGGGCCAGAAACCAGGTGACCCAACAAGTCCAAGATACCGGATACCCCAGGCCCCCTGAGGGAGGTGGGCCAGGCCCAGACCTTACTAAGAAGACCCGACTCAGCTTGTGAGCTGTGCTGGACGGCATTCAGGCCCAGTGTTACCAATTCTCCCCATTTTCCAAATCTCCACTGGACAGCAAAATCTCATAATTTTATTTTTACCATAACCACTCATGATCTCTCATTATTAGTTTTGAGGTGTTTCTGTTTACCCATTTAAAGTATTTTTAAAAGATAATGGTCACCATCTCCAGTTTCCTTTGTTACCTCCCTGGGAGAGCCTTGCATTTGCAAACATAAACAGGAGCACTGGGCCTGGATTTATTCACTCAAAAATGTTCCAGATGTCAGAGTGCAGAATCTTGGAGGGAAGGTGGGGGAGGGTAGGTGGGTAGGAGGTAATCAACCAAGGACCTTGTATGCTTATATGCATGACCCATGGACACAATGGGGCAGTGAGGGCTTGGGGGGTAGAAGGCAGACTGCAGGAAGTCAATAGTGGGGGTGGAAAGAGGGACCTATGTAATACTTTCAACAATAAACAATTAAAGAATAATAATTTTTAAAATGTTCCTGATACATCTTTTTAAAATGTAAATTCAAAATGGTTTTTAGTTATGTGGGCCAATTTATAACCTCTGGTCCTTCTGAGGACCAGCCTTCAGTCCTAGACATAAAACTAAGGTAGAAGGAAGAAAGGGACGGTAAGCCTGGGGATAAGACCTCCATTTTACCTCCTCCACTCCAACCACTGCTCTCCAAATATATACTCTCACCTCCCTCCCCACCCCGGTCCAAACTAGTTCTTTACTCTGGTGTCAACAGAACAGCATCAATCACTGTTCCAGCTGCAAACATGACATCATTTCCAAAGAAAGCAAGGGGGTTGGAGAGATGGGACCATCCTGGAGGGAGGGGCAGGGTGGCACCAAAGTTGGCTTCAGAAAGGCAGGGTAGGGGCATTTCAAGTCATCAGTGGCTGTGGGACAGCAGCAGCCCAGGTGCCAGTAAAAACAAGCATGAGGGAGGAGGCCTTGGGGAGGGTCCTGCCGCCCACAGAGGGTCAAGGTTTCAGCAGAGGAAAACAAGAAGGGACCTCTGCTCCAAATGGCAGTTTCCCAACTTGGCAGACTTTGGTCAGGCCCAGGCCATGCAGAGTGATGCCTGCAAAGAACTATGGAACTATTCACTCCGGTTGATAAAACCTGGGCCTCCCCAGAGTATCTGCAGTCCCAAGTCTGAATTTCCATAATCAAGGCCACTTTATATTTCCCTCTCTCCAAGGAAACCAGGCTCAGAGCTCCTTCCATACCTCTGCCAGCACTTACCCTCCCAGTCCCATCTCTGAGAAGGGGGTCCCTATATCTCTATCTAGCTCTCCTCTGGTCTGCAACTCCCCAGCAAGTTCTCATTTCCATCTCATTTCTTTCCAAAAGTGACTGGAGGCATCTACTAAGAAGTCACAAACAGGATCTGCAGGGTTTTGTCAGCAGGCAGTAGAGTAGTCCCTTCTGCCTCTGATTAAAACTGCTCTGGCCCAAAGCTCAAGGGTACTAGACACCTGCCATAAACACACTAGTGAGACAAGGACCTTACTGAGGGCAGTAGAGTGATGCAGAGGGACAAGGGTCTAGAATAGTAAAGCATGCATGGATCTGCCCAGGTGACTGGATGCAGGGACTTCCTTCTCAAACACTCAGGACACAGATGTGACAGGCTAGGGGGCAAGACCTTGTCTGAGGTGATCATGTGGCACTGGACTTAGGAGACATTTGATGCTCTAAGGCAGTGGTTTGCAACCTTTCTAATGCCGTGACCCTTTAATACAGTTCCTCATGTTGTGGTGACCCCCAACCATAAAAATTATTTTCGTTGCTACTTCATAACTATAATTTTGCTACTGTTATGAATCGTAATGTAAATATCTGTGTTTTCCGATGGCCTTAGGCGACCTTGCTAGTTCTCAACCTGTGGGTCATGATATTTCTCTAAAAAACATGAGTCCTCCTGGTCTTATTATGGAAATGTGCCAATAGAGGCTCTTGGCCCAACATGTGAGTCTGCACCAAGAACTTGGTTACACGGATGAGACAGTGACTAAGACACAATTGGTACTCGGGTCTCAGGGGGAGGTCTATCTGCCTGTGCAGTCACCCTTTGCTGAGTATCAGTTTACCTATGTAGGAAGTAGGCCAGAAAATGATGCCCAGGAGTCAGCCAGAGCCACTTTGTCAGGGGACAGTCACCAGGCCACTTTGGTGAACTGGGGACCCTTCCTCACCCCATTCCCTCCAGGTCCCAGTCTAGAGCAGGGTTCTTCAATCCTGGCACTATTGACATTCAGGGCCGCTAAGTGTTGAGGGGGTGGGGGGCGCCTTTCTTGTGCACTGCAGGGGGTTTAACCACATTCCTGTTTCTACCCACAAGCTGTGATAACCAAAATGTCTCCAGATATTGCTAAATGTCCCCTAGGAAACAAAATGTCCCATTGAGAACCACTGCTATGCCCAAGCTTGGGACCATCACACTTCTGTCTCATTATGTTCCTTTCACTCCCCAGCTCCCTCATATGCTCCCCACCCCTGCTGCTTCTCCATTCCAACCTCTCTCTCTCCAAGAACCCCAGAGCCAGTTCAGTGATGAAGTACCTCTCCTGAGAACTGCCTAGGGCAACTTTAAGGTACATCACATTCTTGCCCTTACTCCCAACCCACTTAATCAGAATTTAGAAAGAGAAATAGGACCCCAGGGTCTTAAGACACTATTAGGTGGTGCTCATTCAAATCTAGGCCACATGTACATTTAAGGGAGGCAGGCACCTAGGGGTCCATGCCCATGCCCTGATCTTACTACCCAAATGCACTTGATTTAGGGTCAGCATGGTGAGGAGTGCAGCCACAATCCCAGCCACTCACCGTCACCCAGGCAAGCCTCACCTTGGGAAGCCTGTGACATCTCCTAACAGATGGGGAGAGGAGTCATGGCCTAAACAATCTGGAGGCCAGATTTCAAATCATGCTACTCCAACCATCCCATCTAATAAAAGAGCAACATGCAAATTGACCACACCTCTGCTATACTCACAAGCCACACCCACCAGCCCATGAGAGCAAGTATGCAAATTAATCCAACCAAGATGGCAATGCCACAGAGAGAGGAGGGAGCTTGGGTTGCCCCTGGCGATAGAGGAAGCCAAGCTTTCCACAGAGCCTGGCTAGTGGAGGTCTCCGATTAAGGCAACAAAGTTTCAATGGCTGCCTCCACTGAGTGAGGCTTGGGTTGCCCCTGGTGATGGAGGAAGTCAAGCTTTCTGCACACCCTGGCCGGCAGGCCTCCACTTAAGGCAACCAAGTTTCAATGGCTGTATGAGCAGAAAGCTTGGCTCTGCTCCAGGCTACAAAGTTTCAATTGTAGAAGATAAAGAAATCCCAGAAACCAGGGCCTCTGCTTGGGTCGCTGGAGGATGTGGCCAGCCTCCAAACTACCACAGGGCCCTCACCCAGGCCACCCATTGCCCCAAGGGAACATCCACCCTGACCCAGGACACCCTTCAGGGCAAACCAGTTGTCCCCCACCTGTGCACCAGGTCTCTATCCGATCTAATAAAAGAGTAATATGCAGATTGACCATCACTCCAACACACAAGGTGACTGCCCCTATGTGGTCACAAGATCCTGCTCCCATGTGTACACAAGATGGCCACCACAAGATGGCCAGCAGGGGAGGGCAGTTAGGGGTGACCAGGCCAGCAGAGGAAAGAAGTTGGGAGTGACCGGGCCTGCAGGAAAGGGCAGTTGGGGGTGACCAGGCCCACAGGGGAAGGCAGTTAGGGGCAAACAGGCTGGCAGGGGAGCAGTTAGGCATCAATCAGGCTGGCAGGAGAGTGGTTAGGGGCAATCAGAAATGCAGGCAGGTGAGCAGTTGGGAGCCAGCAGTCCTGGATTGTGAGAGGGATGTCTGACTTAAATGGGCAGTCAGACATCCCTCAAGGGGTTTCAGATTGGAGAGAGAGCAGGCTAGGCTGAAGGACACCCCCCCACACCTGTGCAAGAATTTCATACACCGGGCCTCTAGTTAAATATAATCTCTACAAAGCTTTATATAAGAAGATACAGTTAATGTACTATTAAAACGAAAATACAACATACTAACTAGTCCAAGGGATATGATCTCAAAATAAAGGAAATATGGCAATGTTTTACAGAGGTTGAGCGAAAGGGTTATGGTTAATTTTTCCTGATTCCTCATACTCAGTAACTTACAAATGCCCTAAAGTGAATCAGTCTTAGTGACATAAGACTGACAGTCCCTGTGGGGGAGGCTGGGGAGAGGCCTCCAGGTTCACTCCCACAGCCAAAGTGCAAGTTAGGCCTTGAGTACCTCCCCCTGCCTCTACCTACTTTCCCTCAGAGCCATCCTAGTGGTCTAGCACCTAGTGGTCCAGACCCAGATTTGGGTCTTGTGGGGTGTGACAGGCCTGCTCCAACTTTCTTCCTCCCCATCTCTTCCCTCTCCTACCTGAAGCCACCAGTTCCTGGATCCTACCCGCTCAGGTCCTGTACTCTGCCCTACTGGAACTCTAGGCCAGCGGTCACCAACCTTTCGGACCTCATAGACCACCGGTTGGCAACTGCTGCTCTAGGCGGTCCATTACTAGTTGGTCTGATACACAGCCTTTCTGGCTTCCGGGTAGGGATCTGCCCTCTAAAAGTGGTCAGGGACAAGGAGAGGTGTGGGTGCTGCAGCTGAAATGTATACTTAGCCACCTAGAGCCTGGATGAGCATGGGAGCTCTTTCTGAGACAGCTATCACTATAAAAAGGAAGAAACCCCGGATTTCCAGCAGTGTAAAAACAAACTATGGGTAAAAACAGTATAAAGAATGAGTGCCTCAGTCTTCTCAATTCACTCTTCCTCAATAGCTGGACAGTCTTATTTATCAGAGTTCTCCAGCCACTATGGGTTTGACAACAGGAAAAAGTACAGACCTTAAGAAGACTGATGTGCACATGCATGCGTACATACACCTCTCTCTTAAAAGGGCTACTCTATCTCAGGGGTTCTTTCTTTCTACAATGAAAAGTTTCAGAAAGAGCTTTCATAGCTCACCCACGTGCCTGAATATATATCCCACTGGAGTATATGTGCCAGCACCCCGTAACCCTTGTCCCTGTCTCAAGAGAAAACAAACCTTGCCTTAGCCAGTTCGGCTCAATAGATAAAGCATCAGCTTGGGGACTGAAGGGTCCCAAGTTAGTCTGGTCAATGTCCTGATGATGGGAGAACCTCATGGACAAGGCTGGTGGCACTTGCAGGTAAGCCTATCTGCTTCTCCACAACCCTCGCCTCCTTTCTTCTTGGACTGGCTGCAATTGGCCTTCTTTCCCTCCCCAGCCTATCCTTACTCACCAGGGGACAGACTAGGCCTGAGGTTTTGGACTGCCCCTTAATTTTGCGTTTGTCTAATGCTGGCATGACCCAAGAGAACAGGTGACTTGGCAGGTGTTCTTACAATCAATGGGAAAGAACAGGCTGACATCCAACACAGGTGTCTTGAGTGCCTGGGGTGTGCCCTTGAGAAACCCAGCCCTTGGTCTCTTTCATAGTTCTGACCAGCTTCTTCAAGCAGGGTGACTGCTGGAGGCTCAGCAGGGATGACCTCCCCGCTACAAAGCAAATGCCTCTTCTTCCACTCCTTGAAGCATCATACCTTTCTTACCAGACAGGCTATGAGGATGTCAGCTTGCCTCACCTCCTCATTCTCACTAGGCTGGCTCACCTCTGACCTATCCAGTCTGGTTGCCTGGATCAGCACTGGGGTAGAAGGAGCTGGGCTAGAGCTGAGCTGTGGGGCTTTTGACTTCTTTCCTGCCAGTTGCTCCACCTCTCTCCATTCAGGTGTCTTCTGCTTGGACATCTCCTCAGGCTGAACAGAGGGCTCCTGCCCAAGCCCAGATTTCACAACACAGAGTTCACAGTCTCCCTTTGGCCTATTCTGCCTCAGGCTGGCCTGGCTCATTGCATTAGTTGAGTGAAAACCAGGCTTCTACGGTATGCAGGCTCTTCTCTTCCTGCTGCGGATGCATTGACCCAAGGTGCCTTCCTCCTGCTCCTCCAGGGAAACTTGGTCAGATGAGGGGACGGAAGAGCCACTGGGAGGGAGTGGAGTCTCTCCCTTCGCAGAGGAAGATTCCTCTCACTCCCTTTTTTGGAGCCATCTTTCTGCGGCTACTGCTGGCCTTCTACTCTATATCTACTCTAAGGGACAGACCAGGACTGAGGTTTTGACCTCAGAATCTGGCAGGTCCCCCCTGGCACCCCAGCCAAGTTCACAAGAGGTGTTGGTAACTCTGATGTTGAACTCAGAGCTGGACACTGGGGGAGACAGATCCTGAGGGTGCATGTCTCCTGGGAGGGCTTTTTAATTTTTTTCTACTTCCACTATGCTTGGGAACTTGGGGAAACAAGAAGATGGGCCCAGCCTGCAAAGCAAGATGAAGAGAATGACTCTCAGCTGCCTTACTCAAGTTTGAAGAAAACTGAGGGGGAAGGTGGGGCCCTGAGGGGCGTGAAGACAGCAGAGGACAAAAGATGTAGAGATATAATATGAAATCAGCCCCAAGACAAAACTCTTAAGACCTCAACCTCCTTGGAGAAGGCTGCCATTCACCCTCTAGACCCAATGGAGCAGCTCTCAGCTCAAATCTCCACAGCCCTATGCACATCAGTGGTCCGTCTTCTTTGCCAAACTAACTTGTGTTTCTCTTTTTTCTCTCAATGTTTATTGAGAACCTAGTGCGCACTTGGCAATTCTCCTGTGTGGTGGATACAATATACAGCAAACAAGGCCACTACATGCCTATGTAGGGACAGACCTGAATAAGATTCACTCACAACAGGTAGACCAGAGCACTGGTATAGGTATGAAGAGGCAGGTGCAAGGCTGGGAGACCTCAGGGAGAAGACTGACCCTGCCAAGGAGTCAGGCGGGTTGCCCTATCAGAGATGCAGGCACCAGACATTGTAAGCGCAGAGCCTATCAGTCTCTGCATCCTGAGCACCTGGAATACCACACAGGTAACATAACTCATTCAGGAGTGATGCAGCCTGAGCCTTCCTGGGCCAGAGGCCTGGCTCAGAGCCTTTGACATTCCTTCTCTAAAAGTCAGCCTCCAGCAAAGAACACAGGATGGGGTAGCTCCTAATGATAGTGACTCTGGCCCCCTATTGTCCTCTCATTCTCCTTTCTCTGTCCCAGAGATACTTTTGAAGGGATGGTTATAGTTTGTCACCTTTCATTCCTCTTCAAACATTCTCATCTCTGTCTCTGGCCCCTACTTTTCCTAGTCACTACTCTTGCCAAGGCCCCCAGTGAAGCACCTGCCCCTGGTCTCCATTTGGAAGACTGTTTCCTCATAGTCCTGGGACACATTTTCTTGGTTTTCCTCTCATCTGCACCTCCTCTTCAATCTCTGTCTGGTCCTTTTCCGTCTATCTATCTCTTAATGATGTTTCCTGAGAGATTACTTTCTCTTATTCTACACCTTCTCCCCAACTGGGACTGCATTTATGCACCAGCTACTGTCCAGTCTCTCTCTGGCTCACCTGCTCTTTCTACAGCCAACTCAAACAGACATCTGTTCACCCAAATGCTCAGACCCCAAACCTAGGCATAATCCTTAACTCCTTCCCCCTCATTCATTTTCCTGGAGATTAGGTCAAATCCAAAGCTTTCAAAGGGAAAGAGACATGAAGAAGAGAGAAATATGTGGAGAGATGAAAGGGCCTACTGAGGTAGGATGTGTTTCCTCAGGAGAGAAGATTCAGAGAAAGATGGTTTAAGAATCCCACCACAAACTTCAGGAAGGAAAGTCTTCCTCTCTTCAGAGCAGAATGAAATGCTAGCTAAACAAGATTTAAAACCAGTATATCCTAACTCTGAGTGACATTAACCATTAAAGATCACCAGCGATGGCAGGATTGCCTCTGGAGGTGACAAGCCCACTGAAGAGGCTCATGTGAGACTCTGCCCAGGGAGGAACATGGGCAATGTCATACTGAGAGGCTGACATTGGAAGAGGCAATGACCTCATGCCCATCATGCAAGAACTCAGTCACTACCACATCACATGTCTGAATCCTCCTGGAAGTTGACACTGTGGAGAGGCTGAATAAAGGTTCGAATGAGATGTCAGACACTATCCTGGTCCCAGAAAAAGTGCTCTAGGATATCAGAACTGGAAGGGACTTACCTCAGTTCTTATTTTATGAATGAAGAAACAGAAACCCAGAGTGGTAATATGATGGTCAATGGCAGAGCAGAAAACTAGAGCTAGCACTGGGTCTCCAAAAGCAATCTGCAGGCTTCCTCACTACTGAGAACCCAGAACCAGATACTGAAACCAGGCCTGCATGTGGCCTGCCCTCACTGATGATGGTAGAGAAAAGGAAAGATCCTGTGTGTTAAGGCTACAGCCTGGGTCACACCAAACCCATTTTGTTCCTCCATTAGCCTTATTCCTCTACAGATAAGTTACAAAAATACATCAAATACAATCAAACCTTGTTTCTCGAATGTCTCCCATCTCAAACAATTTGTTTTTCAACCAAGTTGGTCATAGAAAAAATTGTTTTAGTTGTCAATCAAAATGTGTTTTTGACCAGACAACCCTTTTATACTGATATCTGAGCATGATAAAAGCATATCTTAGGCAACGAAGTAGAGAATGCTTTTGTTGCTAGTGAAATCGAGGATTAGCACAATTTTAAAAACAGAGAAAGGCCATCAAGAGTGCTAATGTTGTGCCTGGCCCAGTGTGGCTCAGTGGTTAAGCATAGACCCACTGACCAGAAGGTTAAGGCACATGACTGGGTTGCAGGCTCCATCCCCAGTAGGTGGTGTGCAGGAGGGAACTAATGGATGATTCTCTCTCATCAGTGATGCTTCTCGCTCGCTCTCTCTGAAATAAATTTTTAAAAATATTTTTAAAAGTGCTAATGTAGCTAAGGGTGTGGAAGTGCTCACAAAACAACAATCACAGACAATTGAAAAGGCAGAAAAACTTGAATGGATAAATGGAAAGCAGTTAGCTGGTGATAGCATTTCAGAGGCAGTGATATATGAAAAATTCATTTAAAGCTAGTAGGGAGTAGTTCAATAAATTTAAGAAGTGTTTATTTACAGATTAAACAATACATTAGGCATGTACTGTATATAAGAAAGGTTAAAACGGGGAACATTTTGGGGTCTGGAATGGATTAATTCAATTTACATTATTTTTAATGGGAAAAAAAATCGCTTCTCTAACAGCCTTCGAGAACAAATTAGGTGTAAGAGCCAACGTTCCACTGTGTCTACTATGAGTCAGCACTGTACCCTAAAGATTTGAATACAGGAGAGTAACTTCCTGACTGGCACTCGGAGCTCATGACAAGAAGACACCCTGGAAATGGGCTCATGGCACTGAAGCAAGGCGAGTGGTAGGAGGTACTGTGGAAGCCAGGCTTCGAGCTGACCTTGAGGTAAATCTAGTCTGTGATAGTGGAATTCAGATTCTGTATTATAAGGAGTTGCATACTTTAGGCTGCTGCTTCAGGATCCTTATCTCCTGGGTAGATCCAGGATCTAATGCAGTCAATGCCAAGCAATCACCCTTCTCTTCCACTGAAGCACATCAGATGATAGTGAGGCTGACACTGTAAAGACCCAAGGCTGAAACTCAGTGAATGTAAAATATTCAGCGTTTTATTAGTAAGTTACTGACATTTCTCACAACAGATGACAAACACACATTTGAGGACAACTACAAGGTGGAGACTCTCGGGCTGCACACGAGGCAGCAGTCTAAAGAGCACTGCAATGAGACCACACTAGCAGCCTCGGCACTGGGAAGCAGGAGTAAGAAGAGCTGGGGCAGGTAATGGCAGAGGGACTGGAGGGGAGGGGCAGTTTGAAGAGCTATTCAGGAGGCATATTATGTTTGAGTTGAGATGGAGAACAAGGAAGAGATACAAAGTGATTCCCTTATGATTAATATAGTTCAGTTTTAGAGATACTGATTTTAAGGTTCTTCTGCAACAAATCTTCAGGAACAGATGTGACAGATACATGGGTCAGGAGACAGGTCTAAGCCAAAGATATGGATCCATGTAAAAGTCTCCTTAGAAGCTGAGGGAAAATGCCAGAGGGAGAGAGTGGAAGGTGGTTGCCCAGACAATGCTGACACTGTGGGGAGGGTGGAGAATGAGCAGACTTCAAAGATGACTGACAGGCAAAGGAGGGAGACAGAAAAAAATATGCAGTTTTGATGTCAGGGAAGCCAGGAGGTTTTCCAAAAAGGCAGATAAGGTCAAAGGTCAGTGCATGAAGAAGGTGGAGCCCAGAGTTGTACAATAAGTGGAAGAGGCAGGTACTTGCAATGCCAGGAGTGGTGGGGAGGGTTATGCTTTGGGATGGGAGGGCAAAGGCTTGGCTGTGTCTCTAAGTAGCGCAAGAATGTCAATCTTACAGTCCACAATGAATATTTTTGCAGCCCAACCAATATGTAAGACTTTTTAATAAAAACTTCATAACTTAATTTTTACAATATCCTGTTATACATAATCTATCTATCTATCTATCTATAAGCCTAATATGCTAAGTGTCCGACCGACCACTTGACCATTTGGTTGACGGCTCGATCAGTCACTATGATGTGCACCAACCACTAAGGAACATTCACTCCAACTGATGTTAGCTTGCTGCTGGGGTTTGGCCGATTGGGACTGGGCAAGACGGGGCAGACATGCTCTGGAGCCTTCCTCCACTTCCTCTCTGGCTGGCCAACCTTTCATGGTCCTTCCCCAGTCAGCAGGCCCAATAGGGACTGAAAGAGATGGCTCCCATTGTCCTGATCACCAGCCAGGCTGAGGGATCCCACCCCAAATTTGTGCACTGAGCCTCTAGTTATTAATAATAAACTACAATGTTCAGTAATGACTGATTACCATAATCATATTGCACTCATTTCCCTTACGCACCTTACACATAGGTGCACCATTTCTCTCTACTAATACTAGCAGTGAATACTTTAGCAGCTGATAGCCACATCATTAGTCTTGGACTGACTTGTTTGGTGTGCAAAACAGGAAATATTTTGCTTTTGGAGAACAATAAAAATAGGTTTATTTGCATTACATTTATTAATTTTTGCAGTTATTCAGTGTCTGATTAAGTTAATGTTAAAGAAAAAATATTAACCTTTATTAAAATGTTCTTTTATGTTGCAGAAACCGGTTTGGCTCAGTGGATAGAGCGTCAGCCTGCGGACTGAAAGGTCCCAGGTTCGATTCCGAGCAAGGGCATATATCTTGGTTGTGGGCACATCCCCAGTCGAGGGTGTGCAGGAGGTGGTTGATCGATGTCTCTCTCTTACCGATGTTTCTAACTCTCTGTCCCTCTCCCTTCCTCTCTGTGAAAAATCAATGAAATATATATATTTTTAAAATGTTCTTTTATGTTAACGATTACTCATTTATTTCAGCCCTTTGTATTCAGTATGTCTCTATCGAAATAAACCTATGTTTCTATGAAATATGAAGCCTTTTTTTTGGGGGGGGGGAACCCACATAAACTTAAACCTTATTTGGTCCAGGTTAGCCTTTGAGTTTAACATGCTTAAAGTAGAGAAACATGCAGTGGGAAGAGAGGTAAGATGGACATTCAGGAGACAGAGAACAAAGGCAGGAACTTCCCCAGGGAAGGGATTCACAGCACCAGTCGTGGGCAGGTTTATCCCTAGAGGTGGGAAAGAATCTGCTTCTGATAGAGCAAAAGGATGGCTTTGTTGGCTATTAAGTCCTTCAGTGTGTGTGGGAGAAGGAACTGCAGCAGTTTACACAGAGGAGCCTAGATTTCCAAGAAGCCAGGGACTCCTAGAGGCAACAACCTGCTGGTTGAGCTGGTACTGGTGGTGGTGGTGGTGCCTTAGCACTTTCCTGTGTATGTTCTGGCTCCATGGGTCAGACGCTTCTGATCACCCTAACCAGGCCTTCTCCCAGTGCACGGCCAGAACGAAAGGGCCCACTTTTCCATTTCTCTTGTGCCTGCTGCGCTCCAGGGCCTTGCGCAGACCTCAGCCCACCTTCGGTAAATATGCTGGACCTTTCTCTGAGTATTCACTCTGCCCAGTCCCACTGGCCACCTCTTCTCTCAGATCCTGCACTGGGGGAGAGGCAGGTGTCCCCCAGACAACTAGGGGGTTTCAAAGCACTTACCGGGCCCTCAAGTTCTTAGCTTCTCACCCTCCACCCACACCCACCCACCCACCCACCTGGGCAGGTGGTGACGAGAAGGATGAGAGGAACGCGTAGGAGAGCAGACAAGCCCTTTTACGTTTTTGGTTTTTTGTCACACATGCAAATGCTAAGAAAGATGGCTAAAATAACAGTCCCGCCTCATTAGATTTCACATAATGCAAAAGTGACATCGAACAAGATCCGTTTTAAAACTGCACACCGGCAGAGAGGAGACTCCTTCGCCCTCCTCTGCGAGGCTGCTCTCTTTCCATACCGGACTGAGTGTGAAGTGCAAAGCCAGTCTCTGCGGGCTGATATCCCTGCTTACACTCACCGGCTGGGGCCGGGCGCTAGCGCGCTTGGGTTTCCTCGACTGCGCCAGGGCCACCACCACCCGCCGCGCAGGCTTGTTAGGGCTGAGAAAACAGGGTATGCAACAGGGTGAACGACGGACACGGGCCGCTGTGCAGTACATTCTGGCCTCCCCTGGCGTGGTTCAGGCTCCGGGCCGGAGAGACCCAGCCCGGCCTAGGGGGGGTGCACGCTGCCTCCGCCCCTGCCCCCGCCTCAGCGTCCACTTCGTTGAGGGGGGACCACAACTTCCCTAACCTCGGCTTACCTAAGGCCAGGGGTTCGGGATTTGGCCAGCCGCCCGCCAAGACCAGGCTGGTGAAGCCGTGAGGCCGGGCGCAGCTCCCACGGCAGCCCACGGCTCTCCCGTGGCCAGCAGTGAGGAGCCGCCGCCCTCACCCCTCTCACCCGTGCGGCCGCAGAAGCCACCGGAAGAGCCCGCAGAGCCTAAGGAGACTTAGACTTCCGGGACGCGCAAGGGGCTACTTCCGGGAGCGACAGCCCGCCCCCTCCCCCGCCCGCGGTTGGTACATTTTCCCTGCCGACGGCCAGCACAGCACGTAGTGCGCAGGCGCGGGAGGCCGCGGCCGGAAGCGAAGAGAGTGCCCCGCCTCCTGGTCGGAAGCCACGCCCTGCTCTCACTTTTCCCCAGATTCCTTCCTACGCGTTTCCCTCTGCTAGTTACTGTTGTGGCCTTGAAGAACGCGGTCACGGCGTTCCTGGCTGGTGGAGGCCTCGTCTTCCTCCTCCACCTACCGACCCCCACGGCCCCTTCCGCTCGGGCTCTGCGCCGCGGGAGTCTGCCCGGAGGCGACCTGGCTCTGCGCGGGTGCTGGAGGCTGCCAGCTCGGCCGGCACCTCCGCACTCGGAACCGTCCAGGGGCCCATGGGACCGCGTGCGCTGGGCGGAGCAGGGAGTGCCGCTCTCTCCCACGTTGGTCCCTCCTGGACACCAAAGTGCCCAACCTTGTCTCGCGAGCCACACGCTAAGCTTCTTTCCACCTGCGGAGTCGGACAAATTCAGGGGCCGAGGCCAGGGCGCCTGGGTCCCAGGGCGGACCTCCCAGCGGTGGTAGATTGGTCCTATCTCCCTCCAGTTCTCCTCTGGTCTCAAGCAAATCGACTCCGTGTCCAATGCTTCAGCTTGAGCTAAAACTCGGACCCCTGCACCAAAAGTATTCATCTTTACACTTTGTCAAGGTTATCTTAAATCTGATTTGATTCTCTCCGATGCCTCAGAGATGGAGGTATTGATTTTTCTTTTATCTTTTTTATGTTTCTTTTTTATTTTTATTAATTTTTTATACATATTTCCCCATTGCCCCCACTCCCTCCCAGGCATACCCCGACCCCCCAGTGTCTGTGATCATTGGTTATGCTTATATGCATGCATACAAGTCCTTTGATTGATCACTTATCTACCTCACCTAACTTTAATCTTTCTGCTATAATTTCACAGTCTGTTTGATGCTTTATGATTTTTGTCCTCCTGAGAATTATCAGTCTACTCCCTTTCTGTGCTCCTGATTCTATTATATTCACCAGTTTATTCTGTTGATCAAATTTTTAATTCACTTAATTTTTAGATTCACTTGTTGATAGGTATGTATTTGTTGTTCATAATTTTTTGTCTTTTACCTTTTTCTTCTTCCTCTTCTAAAAGAGTACCTTTCAGCATTTCATATAATACTGGTTTGGAGTTGATGAACTCCTTTAGCTTTTTCTTCTCTGTGAAGCTCTTTATCTGCCCTTCAATTCTGAATGATAGCTTTGCTGGATAGATTATTCTTGGTTGTAGGTTTTTGCTGTTCATCATGTTGAATATTTCTTGCCACTCCCGTCTGGCCTGCATCGTTTCTGTTGAGAAATCAGCCGACAGTCGTATGGGTGCTCCCTTATAGGTAATGAACTGTTTTTCTCTTGCTGCTTTTAATATTCTCTCTTTGTCTTTTGCTCTTGGTATTTTAATTATGATGTGTCTTGGTGTGGTCCTCTTTGGATTCCTTTTATTTGGGGTTCTGTGTGCTTCCTGGGCTTATAAGTCTATTTCTTTTACCAGATGTGGGAAGTTTTCAGTCATTATTTCTTTAAATAGGTTTTGAGTATCTTGCTCTCTCTCTTCTTCTGGCACCCCCACAATTCTGATGTTGGTACGCTTGAAGCTGTCCCAGAGGCTCCTTACATTATCTTCACATTTTTGGATTCTTTTCTCTTCTTGCTTTTCCAGTTGAATGTTTTCTGCTTCTTTATATTTCAAATTTTTGACTTGATCCTTGCCTTTCTCTAGTCTGCTGTTAGGACTCTGTATAATAGTTTTTATTTCAGTCAGTGTATGTTTAATTTCTAGTTGGTCTTTTTTCATCTTTAGTTGGACCTTTTCCATCTCTAGTATGTCCTTTTTCATCTCCTCTTGGGTCTCACTAAATTTATCCAACTTTTCTAGCATATTCTTGAAAAACCTTATAAGCGTGGTTTTGAAATCTATATCCAGTCGGTTTTTTTCCTCCATTTCTTTTGTTTGTAATCCCTTCCCTTGTCTCGGCATTTTCACTATGCCGGGGAAACTTCTGTGTTGAATTCAGCCTTATGATACCAGACGCAAAGCCACAGAAGCCTCTGTTGAGCTTGGGATGGGTGGAGTCTCAGGGCTTCAGGGACCTCCTTGCCTTCCAGTCGGCCCCGCCCTCCACGGCCCCTGAGTCTCACGTGACTGGGTTATGGCTGGAACCGTCCTTGTGCGCGTGCGCCCGCAGTGCCTCTAACCGCTGCCTTTCCGGCTCCCCTGCGAACGAGGACCACACAAGTCTAGGTCCCCAGGGTTTCGCCCGAAACAGGGTCTTAGTGGAGTCAGAAGTGGCACAGTTGGGAGGGTCTGTCTCCCGCCCTCTCGCGAAAGCCAGTGGCACAATCAGCAGTCTGTCCTGCGCGCAGTGCCGTGTGCCCCACCAGGCCTTTGATCTTTTGCGACTCCCCTAAATTTCCGTGCACCTTTCCCTTTTCACAGTCCAAACTCCCCCTGTATGAGTTTCAGCTGGATCTGGGGTTTAGTGTCGTAGGATAAGGGGTTCAATGTCTTTGAGAGTCTCCGTTTCCCTCCCACCAGAGAAAGCCAGCCAGGCACTCCGGCACCCGCTCTCTCCGTACCTCAGCTTTTTGCAGCTCCTCTGGGTCTCCGTGAGCCCCTCTCTTTCCTTCTAGCTGTAGAACTTCCACTCAGCCAGCTTTCCTGTGGTTCTGGATGATGTCCGTTCTGTCTTTTAGTTGTAGTTTTGAAATTGTTGTGCGAGGCAGCAGTGTAGGTGTTTACCTATGCCGCCATCTTGGATTCCTCCTGATTTTTCTGTTATACAGATAGGACACAGATTGAGTCGCACAGCGTGTTAAAGTAGGAGATGGCAGGAGCCACAAATTATTTTAAAGTTGTATTGATTCATATATAATAGACTCAGAGCTGGTCTCTGCAGTGTTAATCCAAAGCACTCTAGAACCAGGGGTGATTTAATTGCAAGACTAGGAGACACTGGGGGGAAAAACATAAAAGATCAGAGAATTCAGTAAGGAATCTGGGTTTAATATTAATATATAGAAATCAAAATCTTCCACATATGCAAACAACCATTTAGAAATAGGAAGGGAATATTTCATTTTACTAGCAATAAAAAATATTAAACATGGGAAAAGCTTAATAAGAAATGTACAATATCAACATTAAAAAAACACCACAAGGAAGTTTAAACATCATTAATGATACAAAAGAAACAATACCTAGACCAGTGAGGGCATGTACTAAGGGGTGGGGAGGGCAATAGGGAAAAAATAAAAATAATTAAAAAAAAAAACAATACCTGAACAAATAAAAAGGCGTATCAGCCCTAACTTGTTTGACTTAGTGGGTAGAGCATAGGCCTGTGGGCTGAAGGGTCCCCAGTTCCATTTTGGTCAAGGGTATATGCCTGGACTGCTGGCTCCATTCCCAGTAGGGAGTGTGCAGGACGCAATGGATCAGTGATTATCACCATTAATGTTTCTCTCTTCCTCTCTGAAATCAATAAAAATGTATATTTTTAAAAAGGCATATCATATTCAGGGTTGGGAAGACCTAATATATCAAAGATAATAGTTTAAAATAATATACAAGTTTAATTAAGTCCCAATAAAATTTTTAACAAGAGCATTTTAGAACAAAGTAGGTCCGTGGTCAGCAAACTGCGGCTCACAATCAACATTTGGCTCTTTGACCCCTTGAGTGTGGCTCTTCCACAAAATATCACAGCCTGGGCGAGTCTATTTTGAAGAAGTTTAAGTTTTAAAAATTTGGCTCTCAAAAGAAATTTCAATGGTTGTACTGTTGATATTTGGCTCTGTTGACTAATGAGTTTGTCGATCACTGGACTAGGTAATTCTAAAGTTCAGAAGGAAAAATAAGAAAAGCTTAGAAAATGTTGAAGAATAATAATGATTAGGGGTAGGAAGGAACAAATCCTATAATACATAAAAACTAGAGACCCAGTGCATGGAATTAATGCATGGATAGGGTCCCTCAGCCTAGTCGGGGATTAGGACTGATCACCTTCTGGCTGCCAGTAGGGGCCTTCCTTCATTCAGCACTGCCCCTTGGTGGTCAGTGCACATCATAGCAAGCAATCAAACTCCCAGTCTCCAGGTCAAACTCCCAAGGGAACACTTTGCATAGTAGGCAGATAGATAGATAGATAGATAGATAGATAGATAGATAGAGATATAGATATGAAAAGTTACTACAGTTGAAACACTGTGTACTAGTATAATAGAATTGAAGACCAGATTAATGGAATGCAATAAGAGATAAAAAATAAGCTCAGTGTATTAAATCTTGGTAATCCATATGACAGAATATTATAAATACATTTTTAAAAATAAAGAAACTTTTGCCCTAGCTGGTTTGGCTCAATGGATAGAGCATCGGCCCTTGGACTGAAGGATTCCGGGTTCGATTCTGGTCAAGGGCACATACCTGACCCATGTGTGAGGCAACCAATCAATGTCTCACATTGATGTTTTTCTCTCTGTCTCTTCTTCTCCTTTCTATTCCCTCTAAAAAATTAATGGAAAAATATCCTTGAGTGAGGATTAACATAAATAAATAAATAAATAAATAAATAAACTTAATGTACTGATATGAATTGATTTTTCAATATATATCATCCAGTACAAAAAGAAAGAAAGAAAAGTAAAGAAAAATAAGGTAGAAAACAGTGTATGGTTTATGTGTTTAAAAAAGAAAAGAATATGCCTTGGTTGGTGTGGCCCAGTTGATTGTATCATCATCTGGTACTGAAAGGTCAAGCAGGTTCAATTCCTGATCACAGCACATACCTAGGATTCAGTTTCATCCGCTTGGGGCGATGTTTCTCTCTCACATGGGTGTTTCTCTCTCTCTCTCTCTCCCGTCCTCTCTCTGGGAAAAAAAAGGAAAGACTATATATCTATATAAATATATGTAATAATCCCTGGCCAGGTAGCTTAGTTGGTGAGAGTGCTGGGGGAAGGAGAAGAGTGGGGGTAGGGGTAGGAGAAAGAACAGGTCATGTTCCCAGAGGACAGCACAGCTGGGTCCTCTGTCCTAAAGATTTTAAGGGTGGAGATTTTAGGGGAGGTCCCAGGGGAAGATCTCAATAAAATATTCAGCAGCTTTCCAGGTGTGTCCTTTTAGGGTCAGGGTCTCCACTGATTGATTGGTCTTCACCAGGGAAGGGGGTCATTGTCAATGCAGCTGGTCCTGCGGTCATCCTTGGTGTCCCTTGTCTGATTTTGCTGTTTTCCTGGAGTTGAAAGACAGCCGAGGCCTAGATGATCTCTAAGATGATCTCTCAGGTGGTCCAAAATCCATGACCTATTAGGGGAGGAAAGGTCACCCTGGCTGCCAGGTCCCACCCTACAACTGTCCTTTGCTAGGTACCTGGAGCTTTCTACCCTGACCTTCTGTACCTAGCTCATTATCCTTGCTCTGCTCATGTCTAACTGCCTATCACAGAACCAGCATATCTGTGCTAGGACCCATTCCTTCTTCTCCCCTCCACCTAATGCATTAGTGTTTTTATTGAGAAAACACTACCATTTCAAATTCTGTTAGTGTTCTCTGTTATACCGATGAAGACACAGACTTAGTGATTAATAACTGGCATTTATTGACAAGCCAGTCACTATTTTTTTAATATATATTATTGATTTTTTTACAGAGAGGAAGGGAGAGGGATAGAGAGCCTGAAACATCAATGAGAGACATCGACCAGTCGCCTCCTGCACGCCCCCCACTGGAGACGTGTCTGCAACCAAGATACGTGCCCTTGACTGGGGGCGAACCTGGGACCCCTGAGTCCACAAGCCAATGCCCTATCCACTGAGCCAAACCGGTTTCAGCAACAAGCCAGTCACTTTAATCCACTCTCTCAACTCCTATTCCCAACCTCTACGAGATAGGCATTATTATACCAACTGGACAATAAAATTGAAGCTCAGAAAGATTAAGAAACTTTCACTTGACTGTAATCAGTGGAGCTAGGATTTGAACCCAGGCCGGCCCAATTCTCAGTTCTGCACTCTCAGCCTTAAAGCTGAGCTGAGCTGCTCAGGCAAGGTGAACAGCTCCAACTGTGAAGGCTGGGCAGAAAGACGGAAGAGACTTAAATGTTTGCCAAATCAATTCCTGTGAACCAAGGGCACAGCTGTTGCAGCTGGTATCACAACCGATCAAGGTTGCAGCCTCTGCAGTGATCCATCTGGTCTGACAACCCTGCTGCGGAGTCACAGAATGGGCAGGTAAAGAAAACCACCATCCCAATGTCTCCCGGGTCTTTGTCAGGAGGTGAAAGGCTGACACTTTTATAGGGAGGAAAAGCCGTGCTGCCATCATGGCCCTTGATCCTGAGGTTAGGGAGCTGAGGTGGGGGTTCTGGAAATATCCATCCCAACCATACCCACCACCCTTTTTCAGGGAAGATGCCTGCAGGGTAAGCTCAGGGTTCTACTGGGCCAGGTGAGCCTCCAGCTTATCCCTGGACCACATGGTGCTGGAATTAGTCTACTCAGACACCTAATAATCCCCTAAAGCTTGGGTGCTCCCATCTCCCCAGGGCATGGACAAAGTCAGAAGCTCCAGGCCTCTTGGGGAAGGCAGACAGGGCACCCTGGTTCTCAGGATACCAGATTTCATCAAGGTTTCTCAACCTCTTTTGCAACTGCTCTTAATTAAACTTTTATCAATCACTTAGGAGGTCAAATCTAGGGTAGTGACTCCCCATGTTGGGGGGGACCTGGCTCCCGAGGGAACATTTTAAAATGGCTGGAAAACTATATGATTGTCACAACTGGGAGCACGGAGAGGGGTTCTATTGGCATTTGGTGAGCAGAGGTCAGGGTGCTACTAAGCATCCTACAATTCACAGAATCATCCAGCCCAAAGCTGGGAAACTCTGTCTAGAGGGTTTCAGTAGCGTAAGAACCCTTGGGAAACTTGAGTCCCAACTCTAATCCAGCAGGATCTGGAGTGGGCCCAGGAATCTGCATTTTCAAGCAGTCCAGGTAATTCTAGTATAGGTGGACCATATTCCACCCTGAGAAATGCCACTGCCTGATTCCAGAACTCTGATCCCTGGAACTGTGCAGCCTGGTAACCATCAGGAGCACTTATTAAACGTCTGGGAGTCTTGCTCGATCCCTGGAGATTCTGTCATAATGGACCCAATCCAGCATTCTATGGGTTTGTTTTGTTTTTATTCTTATGCAGATTTGTTAATATGCAGTGTGGGCTGTTAGCATAAAGTGCCCTCACTTTTCTGATGGTGGTTGTCAACTGATATTGTTCCTGGAAACTCCAAAATTATAAACAAAGGTCACTTCTAGGTGACTGAGGAGCAACCATAACCACCCCCATGGATTTCACATACACACACCCTCACATTCCCATTGTTATGAATGAATGATTCTATTTCTGTTCAAAGCAACTATAGTTCAAGGGGCCTTGTTTTAGGGGCTTCCTCAGGGCTGTGATGCTGTGGCATGCAGTCATTTGTATGTACTTCCCCACCCCATTGAGAATCTGGGCTGCTGGGTGTTCCTAGGATAAGTTGGCACTTATCAGATCTATCAGGATGTTGAAGTGAGAAAGGTCAGAGAGGATGGTTGGGAAGGCTGGCATCAGACATCAAATTGGTAAGACAGCTTAGTTCTTTGCCCTTTGTTTTCCCCAAGCAGTGGCTGGCACCTGGTAGGCATCAGTTGTGGTTGTTGTTGTTACATATCCTTGAAGGAAATTTCATCCAGGCTGTGGAATCATCCTGAGAACTGTCCCTGTTCCCTGCTAACAGGTCACTAAAGCCCCAGAACCTGTAAAATCTTGCTCCCTTGGGTGGCCAGATAGAAAATGATCTCTGGAGGCTTCCATCCTGTGTTCAGGTGCTGCCCCCTGCTGGCCAGCTGTGTCTCTTACCTCACAGCTTTGTCTTCTCCAGAGTCCACCATCCAGAGCAGGCTGGATCCATCCTGGCCTCCTCCTCTCCCACTGCCAACACGCTGGTCATCTTAGCTACTAAGTAGGCTTTCAGTCTGCCCACTCGTCCTTACCACAGCTCACCGGGGGCCCTATCACCAGGCTCCTGCAGAGATTATCCCAGAAATCAAATTGGGTCATAACCCACCCTGGCTTTCTTTGTGGCTTTGCATAGCCCTTTGGGTCCACCCAAGCTCCTCAGCCATGGTCAGGCCCTCAGTGGTCTGGTCCCTTCTCTATGCACCTCCTCACCATAAACTTCTTGTGCTGGCTCCTCGCTGGTCTTGAAGTGCTAGTTCCTTCTGCTTGCTATTTCCCTGCCCCATGCAGGACGTTCTCACCCATGCCAAGTGCACAGCAGGCAGATTTGAGCCCTCAGGTATTTGGGAATGAGGCAGGCTACACTCCAGAAAGGTTGGGAACCTGTTTTATTAAACAGCCCAAGAACTGTTCACTCTGCATTTAGAGGCACAGATGAGTGGTGGTCAAAGTTCCACTTGAGCAAGTCTTCCACTTTTTCCTCTTGCCAGGCCTGGTTCTGGCAGAATCCAGACCAGCTGCACTGTCCTTCAGGTCTTAGGAAAATGTAGTTTTGTGTCCACATCCCAGAGCTGCAGCTTCAAGCCACTTCTAGCCCTCTTTCCTGTCCCCAACCTCACCCCCACTCTCTGAGGACAGGGAAATCAGGTGGGCAGGGAAAGGATGGCCAGCAAACTTGGCCTCAGCCAGGACTCTGCCACCAAACAGTGATTTCCCATCACTTGTGAGTCACTAGATACAGATTGGGTTTTCTGTATAACCCACACACAACACCCTCACTCCAGGAGGGCCACAGGGGTCAGGACAAGGAGTTTGAAAAGGGTCTATAGATGTCAAGGGGAAGCCCAGCCTGAGCTCCGAGCAACAGGCCGAGCCCAGACCAAGAAATCCAGGTGAGACACCTCACACCCTACCACAGGTCCAAAAGCAATGCCCACTAAGTGGGAGCAAGGCCAATCAAATAAATAGTCAATAAATACATAAAATTGGCTTCTTCCTCCAGGGAGGCCATGTGGCAGAGAGGAGACCCTGATTGGCTCTGAGGCTGAGGGCAAATGTCTGCGATCTCAGCCTCAGCTCTCCTGGGAGTGAGAGCATGGGCTGGGGGTCCCAGGATCTCATTGGTCTGCCGCCTGCTCAGCCAGTCAGGGACGAGGCCCTTCCATCCCTCACTATTCCAGCCCAACCTCCGAAGCCCACAGTGCTGCCCAAACCTTGCCTACATTTGTCTCTCTTCACCCTCCACAGCGCAGGTGACCTAGAGGCTGCTGTGAGGGGCTGAGATCTGCCTCACTGCAGCCGAATGAATGGAGTCCAAACTGGGGGCAGAAGCTGCCTCGTTTCTGAGCCTCTGGGGAGGGAGGGGTGCTTTAGCCACAGAGTGGGGGGCAGGAGGAGAGTGGAACAAGATATTCTGAGGAGGTACAACTTTCTGAGCAGGCCACTTAAGTGACTTTACAAGGATAAAGGATGCTAAATACACAAGTTTCAATCTGGAGCCAAATTACTATGGTGTTTTGGGTGTGAACGATTTTCCATTACTTCAACACAGAGGTATCACGTCACAGCTGTGGGGGTGGAACAAAGGGATCTTCAGGGAGAGTTGAGCCAAGGTCATCCGGAGAGCTGGGGTACCTGAAAAGCACATCACATGGAAGGATCACCTCCTCGCTGTGGAGACCCCCTCTCTACCACCCCCTCCCTGCCTCTGCCCCAGTCACTCAGCTTATCTCAACCTCCTCTGTCCAGCTGGGCCAGGATGGCGATGAGCCAGCTGCCAGGGACAGCACACTGAGGGTGAACTGGGACACAGGCCTTCCTCTCTCAGGACAGGTTCTGTATCCCAGCCATGCCCTCTGGGCCCTCTGAAGAAGCACCTCGAGGACTGCAGTTTGCTATCCATCTGGTGCCCAGCACAGTGCCAGGCAGGCAGAGAGTAGGTGCTCACCACTTTTTTTGTTTTTTTTTTGTCTGATAAATGAACATCTGAATCCAAATGTAAACTGTTAAAACGGTCCTGCCTGTTCTCTTCCTCCACGCCAGGTGCCCCCTAACCACTGCCTGAGCCCCAGTACCTGGGCTGAAGCAACAGCAGCGGTCACTCCCACAGGAAGCGCACATACCAGATGGTCTCGTTCTTCAGCTGTGGCCCAAACAGAGGGTTCAGCTGGGCCAGGATGGCGATGAGCCAGCTGCCAGGGACAGCACATTGAGGGTGAGCTGGGACACAGCAGGAACCTCCCAGCTATGTCTCCTGTGAGGCTTGTGGCCACATGACCCACCCGAACACCAGCTGTAGGGTCTGTGAGTGGCCCACCGAGCCACCCACACTCCAGCTGGTAGATGGGCTGGGGCTGGGGTTTGTGGATTTTGGTTTAGATTAGGTTTTATTTGATGTTCTGTAAATTTATTAGGTCTCTGAGTTGAGGCTGACTCTGGGATAAAGGAAGAGGTAAGACAGTCTCCTGGGCACATCGGGAGTGATTCCTAGCTGCGCCCCAATATATCCCTGGTGTGGGCCAAAGAAGCAGGTGCCAAAGACCCTGGAGGTGCACCACTTCGCATGCCTCAAATGCTGGTACCAATGGAGCTCCGGCTGGTTTTGTAGGAAGGATCCAGCTCTTTCACCTCTGAATCCCCATGGCAGCCAGTCACCTGCCTGATGCCCAGGACACTGTCAGAAACGGTTGCCCGCCCACTTATCATTGGCATGACCCCAAGTTTATGTTTTGTAAATATAATTTCTAGGCATGGCATTTGCTTAAGTTGCCCCACCTATCTGCCCATGTGCATCTGATCTGCAGCCCAAATTACCTCCCATAAGCTGATTTGGTGTTTGCAGTTACCCACATCCTGCCTATATCCTGTCTTCCACATTCTCAGTCACTATCCTCTGTCCTGGTCTCTGAGTCTTCAAACCTCAGCCCCACAGGCCCTCCCTGGGAGAGATAAGGGTGTCTGTCCAGCTCTAAAAGACCAAGAAACAGCACAGAGAAAGGGACTTAGAGATGCTCTGTGCAGGGAGAATTCTGGAAAGCCATATGCCTTATGTATTTAAACTAACCTCTGAAAGTCAGCATTATTTTTTTAACAAGTTTTACTTTTTTGTTAGTAGAAAGTAGAAATGTTAAACATTATATAAAGTGAAATTAGAATTGACTAATAGGAATACTGTAACTATCTCATGATCTCATTAGACAAAACAGGTTTTAATTATGTAACAGGCACCAAACCTGAAATCAATCATGCAAATTAAAAAAAAAATGTAGGTATTAACCTATACATTTGAAAATTTGGCAGACCTGAGAAGTATCCTAGTTACTTTCAAAAGAATCAGTTACCTTTTAAAGAATTAGCATTTTATCATGTTACCTGTCCTACCCTGAACACCCAACTACACCAGTATTAACCCCCAAAATAGTGTATGAGACCCAGGAAGATGGGAAGCCACAGAGGCCTCACATGGGCTCGACTGATAATGAGACAGGCCTCCCTATCACCAAAATGTGAACTTACTCCTCAGTTTGGCAGCCAGGATGATTTAAACATGAAGCAAGGAAACATATGAGTGGAGATGGATGGAGGGGTAGGGGAAGGGCTATCAAGAATAGGAGTTTTAGAAAGAGACCATCTAGGCGCTGAGGACCTGGAAATTGATTCCCTTGAACTGTCCAGGTTCTCAAATCCCTCAGAATGCTCTTCTATGTTCCCAGGGCCCCCTTTCCAAGTTTGGAGACTGCATCTGGTGGCTCTAACTAGCTGCATCACAACCACCCAGGGATGTGCATTATAAATTGGATTCTGGAGTGCAGACCTTGAGCACTGTGATTTAGTGGGTCTCGGTGCAAGGCCTCAGAGCTGTATTTCACAGTCTCTCCCGGTGATTCTGATGCCAAGTTGGGCATGAAAAGCACTGAGCTGGCCCAACTCCTCATTTCTCACACAGGAGAGAGCCACAGTCTGTGGACATTACAAAGCTTGTCCAGGTGACACATTTAGACCCAAAACCGGAGTTGATGACTTCCAGCCTATTGCTCTCTTTGCCATTGCAAATCACACAAATCCAGCCTTTCACTACAGGGAGGGGAGGAGAAAGGCACTGGCTAATTTTGAGCTGGGGAGAGGAGGTACTTACAAGAGGTAACAGCAGACAGCAGTGGCTACCAGCATGGTGATGATCACTCTGCAATGGAAGAGGATGTCAGGTCAGGGCCAGGGATAGATCCAGTGCCCTCAGAAGGCCTGGCCAGGGCCAGAGAAGGAGCTCCTGGTGTCAGCCCCTCTCCCATTGGTCTTCCCCATGTCACCTGAACACCGGAGGCTGAGTTCTTCTCAGATGGAAAAGAAAAATGCTAAGTGTCACCTCATGGGGAGGCTGACCTTGACCATATCAGTCACCTTATGATTCCTTCATCTCCTTTTTCTATCACCCAATATGTCTCCATCTTAATGCAACCATGTTGAGACAAGACACTCACAGAGCTGCATTTGCAGCAACCCACTGTGGAGGAGTCTCTGGAATTCAAAATTCATTGGGTAAGGGGAAGGAAAACAAAAGACTAGAAGACAAGACAAGAAGCAAGGAAATTGCACCATCCCTGAGGCAGACTGAGTGGCTATGAGAGCACAGGGTGGCCACCTTGTGTCCACTCAGACCACTGGAGACAGAAGCTTATAATGCAGCAGGGGAAATTTCCGTCAGAAGAAAGAACTCACCAAGGTTAGCAGGGGAGGGGAGATACTACGAAGCTGTGGGTCCTCAGCCCTGCAGATCTTGAAGAACAGAGGAAACACCCATGTGTCCAAAACTCCAGCCAGAGCTAAACTGAATCCAAACCAGGTCCTATGACCTCTGACCCAAGCACTTGAAGTCTGCACCAGAGAAATTAGCACTTGATCCATTCTTTTAACATTACCAAGCACAGTCCTGTGCTGGGCATTGGGGTCTACAGTGGCCAAGAAGCCATCTGGAGCATGAAGGAACATGTAATCAAGGGGAGACAGTACCTTATAACTGACAACAACACGAAGTGAAACTGGTGAATGGTGTGACAGGCACAGAAATCTGCTCTAGGACCTCCACAGGCCAATGATACCTACCAAAGCATTCAATACATAATACTAGTGATGCATCGTTATGAGTTTTATAAGCGTTATTTCGTGGGATCCTCACAGCAACCTTAAAAGGCAGCCATTGCCCTGGCCAGGTGGCTCCACCGGTGGAGCGTCCTCCCATACACCTCAAGGCTGCTGGTGGATTCCCCTCAGGGCACATACCCTAAGTTGCGGGTTCAGTCTCCCATAGGGGCGATAGGAGAGCCAATCAATCGACGTTTCTCACATCTCCTCTCTCTCTCTCCCTCCCTCCTTCCCTCCGTGTGTGTGTGTGTGTGTGTGTGTGTGTGTGTGTGTGTGTGTGTCTATGGAAATATGTCCTCCGGTAAGGATTTAAAAAAAAAAAAAAGGCGTCGCCATCATCCCCATTTTACCTATGAAGAAAGGGAGGCTTGAGCGGTGACATCCGCTCAAGGTCACAGCCGGTGCGGTGTGAACAGTGGCTAGCCACAGCGTGACTGACCGGGGCGGGGTGGGGGCGGGGGGTGGCCCTTGAGCATCTCCCGTGACAGTCGGCTCTCCGCCTTCCTAAAGACGACCGACCCTCTCAGAGGCCCTTCCCCGGCTGCACGCACACCCAGGAGGAGGAGCGGGAGCCGGGGTCCTCGGACCGCAGCTGGCGCACTCGCCCCTGGAGGGGTCTGCAGGGAGGCTGGGCCCGCGCGCCCCTTACCCGCGGTTGGGTCCTTTCGGCACGAACCAGGGCCCGGCGATGCCGATGAGGCCCCAGAACGTGGTGAAGATGATGACCGGGAGGGCGAAGGAGTGAGCCGTCATGGCGGGGCGCGGGACGCCCAGATCGGGGTTCTGGGTCAGCTGCAGATGCTCCCGGATCCTGGCGGCTTAGTGGGCGCCAAGCATGCGCACCAGGACCAGGCCGCCTCGGGGAGCGCACTGGGCGGGCCACCCTGCGCAGGCGCGCGCGCGCGCATCCTTTGGGAAGAGGGGCCCGGAGAGATGGGCTAAGGGCGGGCTTTCCGGGCAGACAGATCTACTTAGGTTTGTTCAGCTTCTTTAGTTTCCTAGTTCTGGCTAAAAGAATTTATAGAGCAGAGGACTGGGTCGAAATATGTTTTATTCAGAGCAAAACAGTGAGAATTAATTGTGGTCTTATAAACCTCATTTGCATATATGCGAAGGAGAGAGGACATTTCTGGGCC
Organism: Lasiurus cinereus; assembly: GCA_011751065.1. NCBI lineage: Eukaryota > Metazoa > Chordata > Mammalia > Chiroptera > Vespertilionidae > Lasiurus > Lasiurus cinereus. The sequence goes on from JAAGEH010000307.1 coordinate 39,999,024, forward strand.
GTCATCCTCTTCCCCCCACCATCCCTGGAGTTCTTGGCTGACAGACACCTGGATGAGGGAATTGGCCAATGTAAACACTGTCCTGCTAAACACTGAGCATGCCTGGGTTTGGGAAAGAAGCAAGTCTGGTACGTCATATGCTCTCTAATATATCCCAAGGGCGGAGAGAGGGACGGGGCAAGGCATAGGTCCCTTTCCCGCCCCACATCCTGGTCTCTATGGCTTTCACCTACCTGTCAGTTATAACGCTGGCTATTCAGGTCCATCATAGGGTGCGGTGGGTGGGTGGGGAATGCCAGGATGGAAACATGGAGTTGCCATGAAGATTACGGTAGGGGAGGAAGGTGAAGGCTTGTCTAGGACCCTGGGCAAAGGCAGAGCACTTGCTCCTTCTATTCCCAATGCCCTTCAGCTTGATTGCTTGTGAGGCAAAAATAGGAAGCCTCTCCAATCCAGGGATAGCCAGACCCTGGGATCTGGAACACAACAGCTCTCTTGAAATGAAATGAGTTGGCCAGGCAACAGGTCTCCAGTAATGGCCTAAAGGCGCTCACACATTTCAGTCCTGGGGTCCACTTTTCTGAGGGCTCCAGCTTTTTCTAGGCTAGCACTGGAAGCTTGCTCAGAGCACAGAAGTGGCAAGGCAGGGTGTGTCCCTAGTTGGCCTCCACATCAGCATCTAGACCTGCATCAGGAATTAAGTGCATGGAACCCACATGCAGCATTGACCGAAGAACTAAATCTTGCTCTGAGGATTCTTAGAGGCTGGAAGATGCCCTGCGGGAAGTCCTTGAAGGAAAGTCACCTCAATTTGGGATTCCTATGAGTAAGGTGGGAACTACAACCCCCACTTTAGAGGACCTCTCTCTCTTCCTTCCTATCAATTCACCACCCCCACAGTACCTGGCCTAGCGCAGATTCCTGAATGTGTGAGTGGACTCCCTCTTGGCCATGTGACACACTGCCAAAGGTCCAGCCCCGAGGGCCTGTGGTACACCGCTGGGCAGGAAGAGACATGTCCATGGGTTCAAGGCAGAAAGTGAGAGCAGAATTCCTGGCACAAAGGCTAAGTGCTAAGGGTGGGGTGACAGAAACCCTGGGAACCAGGAGTCAGCCACCTAGTGAGCCTTTCAGATACTAGCATTGCAGAGGCTCTCAGCACTTTTAAGGAGGGGCAGACTGCTGGCTGAGGATCAGACCCCCTAGATTTGCAGCACAGAGCAAGGACCAGCAGCTAGGCCAGCAAGGAGCACTGCTTCCTGCGAATAAGCAAGGCAGAGGCAAAGGAGCCCTGCCCTGGGTCTCCAGCAGTGGTCAGGTAGGCAGGACCGGACACACCATCTCCAGCCAGAGAAGCAGCCGAGCAGCCCGCTGAAGGAAGCTGCCCTGGAAGGAAAGTGTTTCACTTTGGGGTAGAAGGGGAGATGGGCAAGAGCATAGAGGAACCTCACAGTGTGGGTGCCCTTCTATGCCTGGAGTGGACGCACGAAGTTCCTGGGGGACCTTACAGCCAGGCACTGAGCCCCAGTCAGATGCTCCTGCTCACATGGGACTGGGAACCTGAGATTCTTTTCCCCTTGGTGTGTCCCCATCCAGGAACTCTACCATGCAGACTTACTTACATAGGAATGGGGTGGCACCAGGGCACAGGTGTAGACGTGGCTGAAGCACCGGCCCGAGGAGGTTAGGTACCAGTGCTGGATGGTGGGCTGGGAGTCATACTCGGTAACTGCCACACCATTCACTGCTGTCATCATGAGCATGTTGATCACCTCATTGGATAGCTTGGTCCTCTCATCAGTCCTGATCCGGTTCATGGCACTGAATCCACGCTCACAGCAGGAGGAGGAGACGGGCACACAGACCACCACTGCCACCAGCCTGCTCAGCAAGGGGAAGCGGCAGTGCTGGGCCAGGGCGTTCTTACACAAGCATGGAGAACGGCAGGTTCTTGGCCATGGCTTTCAGGCCCAGCCACTCCTCCAGGAGGGCTTGCTCGCTGTACCCGGGGGCATTGAGAGCTCAAAGTACCTGGCAAGGGTAAGGATATCATCATTCACAAAACTGGCCAGTTCCATGCCACTTGGCCAGGTCATGGTGTCAAACACCTCCATATTTTTGAGTTGGGGGACGCTCTGTGTCAAACCTCTGCTGAAGGTACTCAGTCCCTGTCAGGATCACTCTCTCCCTGTCTGTCCAGAAATGCTGCTCTGCCATCTCCATTATGTCTAAGGAAATGCCATGCAGCTGCCCATCCTTGAAGCTGGCATAGAACTCTTCCTCTTTGGGCCCTGCCTGGTGGCGGAGGGTCTCCAGAGCTATGTAGGCCTGTTCCAGCATGGAGTTCACCTCTGTAATTAAAATACCAAGAGCAAAAGACAAAGAGAGAATATTAAAAGCAGCAAGAGAAAAACAGTTCATTACCTACAAGGGAGCACCCATACGACTGTCAGCTGATTTCTCAACAGAAATGATGCAGGCCAGGTGGGAGTGGCAAGAAATATTCAACGTGATGAATAGCAAGAACCTACAACCAAGAATACTCTATCCAGCAAAGCTATCATTCGGAATTGAAGGGCAGATAAAGAGCTTCACAGATAAGAAAAAGCTAAAGGAGTTCAACTCCAAACCAGTATTATATGAAATGCTGAAAGGTACTCTTTAAGAAGAGGAAGAAGAAAAAGATTAAAGTCAAAAAATTATGAACAACAAATACGTATCTATCAACAAGTGAATCTAAAAATTAAGTGAATTAAAAATTTTATCAACAGAATAAACTGGTGAATATAGTAGAATCAGGAGCATTGAAAGGGAGTGGACTGATAATTCTCAGGGGGAAAGGGGTGAAGGGTATACAGGGAGAGACTGGACAAAAATCATACACCTATGGATGAGGTCAACGGGAGGGAGGGAAGAGTGGGAGCTGGGTGGAGGGGTGCTATGGAGGGGGAAAAAAAACAAATGTAATAATCTGAATAATAAAGATTTAATTAAAATTTAAAAAAATAAAATAAAATGTGATAGAAGAAATTTAAAAAAAATAAATGGAATTGTTAGAAGATAAAATCAAGGAAATCTCTAAGGAAGCAGAACGAAAAAGTTGGAAGCAGAAAATGGGAGAAAAAGAGAAAAATAAAACAAAACTAGCCCTGACCAGTTTGGCTCAGTGGGTAGAGCATTGGCCTGTAGACTCTAGGGTTCCAGGTTCAATTCTGGTCAAGGGCATGTACCTTGGTTGTGGGCACATCCCCAAGAGGCAGCTGATCTATGTTTTTCTCTCACTGATGTTTCTAACTCTCCCTTCCTCTCTGTAAAAAATCAATAAAATATATTTTAAAAGAAAACTAGAGGTTTAACTTAAAAAGTGTAATATCTAAAAATTACGACTTTTTGGAAGAAAGAGAGAAAATAGGTAGGAAGAAATAACAGAAGAATTTTTCCCCAAACTGAAAAAAGTGAGTTTCCATACTTCAGAACCCTGGAATAGATCCTAAAAAGAATATAAAAACAGGTTGTGTTCAAAGATTTAGGAATAAAAGACATTTATACTCCTCAATAGCACCTGTAAGACCTAAAAGCAATGCTTTCAAAATGCTGAGGAAAATTTTTCCCTACCTGGAATTCTCTACCAACCCAAATTATCAATTGTGAGAGCATTTTCTGATATGCAGAGTCTTAAAATATTTCTTCCCATGCACACTATCTTTTTTTAAAATAAATCTTTATTGTTCAGATTATTACAATTGTTCCTCTTTTCCCCCCCCATAGGACCCCTCCACCTGGTTCTCACCCCACCCTCTGCCCTTAAACCCCCACTATCCTCATCCATAGGTGTATGATTTTTGTTCAGTCTCTTTCCACACCTGCCACACCCCTTCTCCCCCCACCCCGAGAATTGTCAGTCAACTCCCTTTCTTTTTTTAAATTGTTTTAAACTAAATCTTTATTATTCAGATTATTACATTTGTTTGTCTTTTTTCCTCTCCATAGCTCCCCTCCATCTGGTTCCCACCCCTCCCTCTACCTTTACCTCCCTCCCGTTGACCTCATCCATAAGTGTATGATTTTTTGTCCAGTCTCTCCCTGTACACCCCTCACCCCTTTCCCCCTGAGAATTACCAGTCCACTCCCTTTCTGTGCTCCTAATTCTATTATATTCGCCAGTTTATTCTGTTCATCAAATTTTTAATTCAGCCGAAACCAGCTTGGCTCAGTGGATAGAGCGTCGGCCTGTGGACTGAGAGGTCCGGGGTTCAATTCCAGTCAAGGGCATGTACCTTGGTTGCAGGCACATTCCCATTGGGGGTTGTGCAGGAGGCAGCTGATCAATGTTTCTTTCTCATCGATGTTTCTAACTCTCTATCTTTCTCACTTCCTCTCTGTAAAAAAAAAAAAATTAATTCACTTAATTTTTAGATTCACTTGTTGATATGTATTTGTTGTTCATAATTTTTTGTCTTTTAACTTTTTTCTTCTTCCTCTTCTTAAAGAGTACCTTTCAGCATTTCATATAATACTGGTTTGGAGTTGATGAACTCCTTTAGCTTTTTCTTATCTGTGTAGCTCTTTATCTGACCTTCAATTCTGAATGATAGCTTTGCTGGATAGAGTATTCTTGGTTGTAGGTTCTTGCTATTCATCACTTTGAATATTTTTTGCCACTCCCATCTGGCCTGCATCGATTCTGTTGAGAAATCAGCTGACATTCGTATGGGTGTTCCCTTGTAGGTAATGAACTGTTTTTCTCTTGCTGCTTTTAATATTCTCTCTTTGTCTTTTGCTCTTGGTATTTTAATTATGATGTGTCTTGGTGTAGTTCTCTTTGGATTCCTTTTATATGGGATTCTATGTGCTTCCTGGGCTTGTAAGTCTATTTCTTTCACCAGATGTGGGAAGTTTTCAGTCATTATTTCTTTAAATAGGTTTTGAGTATCTTGCTCTCTCTCTTCTTCTGGCATCCCCACAATTCTGATGTTGGTACGCTTGAAGCTGTCCCATAGGCTCCTTACATTATCTTCACATTTTTGGTTTCTTTTCTCTTCTTGCTTTTCCAGTTGAATGTTTTCTGAGTCTTTATATTTCAAATTTTTGACTTGATTCTTGCCTTCCTCTAGTCTGCTGTTATGTCTCTGTATAATATGTTTTATTTCAGTCAGTGTATGTTTAATTTCTAGTTGGTCCTTTTTCATTTCTAGTTGGATCTGTTCCATCTCAAGTTGGTCCTTTTTCATCTCCTCTCGGGTCTCGCTAACTTTATCCAACTTTTCTAGGATATTCTTGAAAAACCTTGTAAGTGTGGTTTTGAACTCTATATATCCAGTCGTTTCTTTTCCTCCATTTCTTTTGTTTGTGATCCCTTCCTTTGTCTCGGCATTTTCACTATGCTGGGAGAACTTCTGTGTTGGATTCAGCATTATGATACCAGACTTGAAAAACTGCAAAAGCCTCTCTGTTGAGCTTGGGATGGGTGGACTCTCAGGGCTTAAGGGACCGCCTTGCCTTCCAGTCGGCCCTGCCCTCCACAGCCCCTTAGTCTCAGGTGACTGGGTAATCGCTGGAGCGGTCCCTGTGCCCGCACACGCTCTCTCGCAGTAACTCTAGACTGCTGCCCCTCCGGCTCCCCTGTGCTCCGAGACCATATGAGTCTGGGTCCCCAGGGTTTTGCCTGAAACCAGGGTTTAGTGGAGTTAGAAGTGACACAGTTGGGAGGGTCTGTCTCCCACCCACTCATGAAAGCCAGTGGCACAATCAGCAGCTGGTCCTCTGCGTGCAGTGCCATGCGTGCCACCAGACTTTTGATCTTTTGCGACTCCCCTAAATTTCCATGCACTTCTCCCTTTTCACAGTCCAAACTTTCCCGTATGAGTTTTGGCTGGATCTGGGATTTAGTGTTGTAAGATAAGGGGTTCAATGCCTTTGAGAGTCTCCATCTCCCTCCTGCCAGAGAAAACCAGCCAGGTTCTCTGGCACCCACTCTCTCCATGCGCGTGTCTCCGTACCTCAGCTTTTTACAGCTAGCTCCTCTGGGTCTCTGTGAGCCCCTCTCTTTCCTTCTAGTTGTAGAATTTCCACTCTGCCAGCTTTCCTGTGGTTCTGGATGATGTCTGTTCTATCTTTTAGTTGTAGTTTTGAAATTGTTGTGCGAGGCAGCAGTGTAGGTGTTTACCTATACCGCCATCTTGGATTTTCCCACTCCCTTTCTATGCCCCTGATTCTATTCTGTTCATCAGATTTTTTATTCACTTGATTTTTAGATTCACTTGTTGATAGATATGTATTTGTTGTTCATAATTTTTATCTTTACCTTTTTCTTCTTCCTCTTCTTAAAGAGTACCTTTCAGCATTTCATGTAATACTGGTTTGGTGTTGATGAACTCCTTTAGCTTTTTCTTATCTGTGAAGCTCTTTATCTGACCTTCACTTCTGAGTGATAGCTTTGGTGGATAGAGTAATCTTGGTTGTAGGCTTTTGCTATTCATCACTTTGCATATTTCTTGACACTCCCGTCTGGCTTCCATAGTTTCTGTTGAGAAATCAGCTGACAGTTGTATGGGTGCTCTCTTGTTAGGTAACTAACTGTTTTTCTTGTGTTGCTTTTAATATTCTCTCTTTGTCTTTTGCTCTTAGTATTTTGATTATGATGTGTCTTTGTGTGGTCCTCTTTGGATTCTTTTTGTTTGGGGTTCTTGCGCTTCCTGAACTTATAATTCTATTTCTTTCACCTATTTCTTCAAATAAGTTTGCAGTATCTTGCTCTCTCTCTTCTTCTGGCACCCCTATAATTCAGATATTGGTACGCTTGAAGTTGTCCCAGAGGCTCTTTATACTATCTTCAAATTTTTGGATTCTTTTTCTTTTTTCTTTTCCAGTTGGGTGTTTTTTGCTCCTTTTTATTTCAAATCTTTTACTTGATTCTTGTGATCCTCTAAACTGCTGTTGGATCTCTGTATATTATTTTTTATTTCAGTCAGTGTATGCTTACTTTTTAGTTGATCCTTTTTCATATCCTCGAGGGTCTCACTAAATTTATCAGCTTTTTCTAGAAAATTCTTGAAAAACTTTATAACCGTGGTTTTGAACTCTATATCCAGTAATTTGCTCTCCTCCATTTCTTTCATTTGTGACCTGTTTCTTTACCTCCACATTTTGGCTGCTTCCCTGAGTTGATAGAGTGGCTTTGTGTGCTAGGTGTCCTATAGAACTCAGTGGCTCAGCCTCCCCAGTTACCTGAGGTGGACTCTCTTGGTGCACCCCTTTGTGGACTGTGTGCACAGTCTTGTTGTAGTTAAGCCTTGATTGTTGTTGGTATCACTGGGAGGAATTGACCTCCAGGCCAATTGGCTGTGAGGATCAGCTGTGTCTATGATGGGAGAACTTCTGTGCTGGAGACACCCTATGAGGCAGGACTTGCTCCAGTGGGGCTTTGGTGCTGAGTCTGCTCCTGAGTGTGTCCCTTATGGATCTGAGGAGTTGTAATCTAGATGGTCCTACTATGACCCCTGGGTACACTGGCTCTTGGATCTACAAGAAGGTGCTAATTTAGCCTCTGCCTGAGGCCACCTAGCAGGAGATATGGAGAAATCTGCAGATTCCTCTTGTTTGGGTTTTGGAGGTGCCCAAATGAGGCCTAGTGTGAAGCAATGCAAGCTGCTGTGGTGCCTTGGGCCTTATTTTGGATGTTCTGGATCTCTCTGACTCAGTTGCAGTTTGTTAGATAAGTTTAGATTTCAAAGGACCAGGCCACTCATATGCAAAAGCCTCTCCATATAGCTTGGATGGGGTAGAGTCTCAGGGTGGAGCAAACAGCAATGGCTGACCCTCTGCCCTGCCCTAATAGGCCCCCGGGTCTCAGTATCCCTTGGTAATTGCTGCAAGCACCTCTGAGAGAAAGGTGCCCTCAAGCTCCGCCCACTGCCAGACAGTCCAGTTTCTCCCTGTATGAGTCTGGGGTTCAAAGCAGTTGCGAGCTTGTGTCTCCCTACGGGTTGGAAAAATCCAGCCACGTACTCAGTTGCCAGCCTTCTCCAAACATGCCTCCATACCTCTGCACTTTACTTCCGCAGCTCCTCTGAGTCTCAGTGTGCTTTTCTCTTCCCTTCTAGTTGTAGAATTTCCACTCAGCCAGCCTTCCTGTGGTTCTGGATGATGTCCATTTTGTCTTTTAGTTGTAGTTTTGAAGTTGTTGTGCGAGTCTGCAAGTTCAGGTGTTTACTTATGCTGCCATCTTGGTTTCTCCCATACACACTTTCTTAAAACAGTTACTGGAAGATGTATCTAACAAAGCAAAGATCGAACCTGAAAGAAGAGACAGACCCAGGATATAGGGGAAAGATAAAGGACAGTGTGAGGCCACAGCTATACAGCAAGTCTTAAGGACCACTAGTTTAGATAGAGCAGAGGCAAATAGAAGACCCATGACAGAAGTCTCCAACCAAAAGTGAAGCTGATAGGTAACTGGAGTTTGATCATGGGGAAAAGACTCTTCAAAGGAGTTGTGGAATTTCATTGAGAGTTTCAGAAGAACTGGTGACAGGACAGAAAACTAGTAAGTAAATAAATAAATAAATAAGAAAAAAATTCAATTCCAGTGGAAAATCCTACAACAAAGGAAATATAATATGCCACTTTGATCAGAAGTAAATAATATATAATCATAAACAGTTTACACTGAATTAACCAAAAAGTGTGGTATACCTGTTCTAAGAGGATGGAGGGAAGAGGACCATATCTTTATCTTCCACAGTAGGAATCAATAAATAATATCTAAAATGAATAAATCAGGATGAGCAATAAACATATGCAACAGGATAGTCAAGTGTGATTCTGTCTGCCTGTTTTGGCTGAAGGCCCCCACAAAATAGAAGCCAACTATCCCCCATTCCAAAGCTAGACACAGAAGCCTAACTGGGAAGGAGGGTAGCTAAAACACTGAGCTGTAACCCAAGCCCTCACCTCAAAGAGGGAATCAAAGCACTTAGAGTGATAAGGTCAGGGATTTGTATATTGGAGATGTTTCTGGAAAGAGCTGTCAGGTGCATTGTGAGCTTCCTCTACATACTACTATGGGAGGTGTGGGGCAGGCTACTTTCCCCTGACCTTAAGCCTAGTGGGAATGACAACCTGACCTATGTGTCCTGGGGCTATGGGGCTACCCATGAATCCAGGTCTGAAAAAGACTAATGGCAGAAAATGGCTGATGGGCTCCTTTGTGGTGGCCATTCTTGAAGAGCCTACTTTTCCAGGGTTTGTTGGAGCAAAGGATATAAGTGTTTTCCATGGTCCCTGCAGACATGGGCCCCACAGGAAAAGAGAAGAGACCTGAGCCACTTAAAGGGACTTTTCCCACATCTGTTTACATGGGAGCCAGGTAAAACCTTTCTTGTACCTCTCCTCCCACCCATGCACCAGCGTTCTCACCCAGATAATGGCAGAGGTCCTGGAACTAGCTGGAGGGTAGAAGAATTCCTTTCTTCCTACTGCAAGATTCAGCTCTAGACCAGAAGCAGGTTCAGGTAGGAGAGGCAAGAAATATTAGCTTGAAATGAAATCCCAATTTTTGACTACTACACCAGGACTGGACTTTTGTCTCCTCATTGTTTTTGTAAGATTTTGCTATCATTTAAAACTTATAGAAAAATTCAACAATAATACAGGAAACTCTAATCATTAATTTTGTCCCATTTGCTTTATCATCCTCATGCACCATAGCTTTGCTAGCCTACTTTAAATGTTCTCAGAACACAATATCCAGAAAACACTGGCTACACAGCATACTGTATTTAGGGTATCCACTGTTTACCCTCATGATCGGGGGATGGCTGGGAGATGTGGCCACCCAGCATCATGAGAGAGTATCTCATTGAATATCGCTCACTCAGGAAAAGATCAAAATTCAAAATACAGCTTCTACTAAATGCATATTGCCTTTTACCACCATAAAATTGTAAGTCGAACTATTATAAATAGGGGACCATCTGTATAATATATAAATTATATTTGTAATATATATACAATATTTTTCTGAACCATTGAGAGTAAATTGTTTTCACATCCTCTTCATCCCTAAATACTTCCATGTGTATTACTCAAGAAAAAGGACATTCTCTTACAGGGTAGGCAAAATTCTAACAGGCGCTCCAATGACCCCTGACCCTGCCTAATCTCTGCCCCTCGGAGTGTAGTGGAATCTGTGAACACAATATTACACTCATGATTATGTTACATGACCTGGCAAAAGACAGGTTATCTGGATGACCTACCCTAATCACATCAGCCCTTTACAAGCAGGGGAAGTAAGAGCTTCAAAGTATTAGGAGGATTTGACATACTGCTATTGTCCTGAGGTTGGAGACCACATATAGAGGACCTGACCACAGCCTCTAAGAGCTGAGAATGACCCCCGCTCAGCAGCCAGGAGGAAAACCGGAACCTCAGTCCTACAATACAAGGGACTGGATTTTGCCAGCTTGTGCAACCCTAAGGGAAGAACCCAGCTGAGCCCAGGTGAATGTCTGACTTACACAACTGTGAGCCAATAAAAGGGTGTTTTTAGCCACTAACTTTGTGATAATTTGTTGTGTGGCAACTGAAAACTAGCATGTCTTATATAACCAAAGTATAAAGATCAAAATCAGAAAACAGAACATTGATATACTACTACTAATTGACAGTCCACAACTACGTTTCTTCAATTGTCTCAAAATGTCCTGGGAAAAATGGACATCCACATGCAAAAGAATAAAATGTCTATCTATATGTCTATTTTTTCCCAGGTCAGCACCTAATCCAGGATCATAAGCTACATTTAGTTGGCATGTATCTTAGGTCCCATTTGTCAGCCCTTCTTTGTCTTTAGTTATCAGAGCATTCTTTTCTTTTTTTCTCTCACTGTGGTAAAATATATGTAACATAAATATATGTAATATATGTACATAAATTTTGTTACATATATATTACATTACATATTAAATATATGTAACATTTTAAGTGTTCAGTGCAAAGATATTAAATATATTCACAATGTTGTACAAATATCATCACCATCCATCTCTAGAACTCTTCACCTCATAAAACTAAAACTCTACACTAACTAAATAATAACATTCCTATTCCCCTCAAACCAAGAACCCCATACCCATCATTCTAGTTTCTGTCTCTATTATTTTTACTACTCTAAGTACCTCAGCTAAAGGGAATCAAACAATATCCATCTTTTTGAGACTATCTTATTTCAACTAGTATAATGTCCTTAGGGTTCATCCACATTGTAGCATATTACAAAATTTCCTTCCTTTTTAAGGCTAAAATAATATTCCATTGTATGGATAGACCACATTATGCTTATCTGTTCATCCATTGATGGACACTTAGGTTGCTTACATGTTTTAGCTATTGTAACAGTGTTATGAACATTGGTGTACAAATATTATCTTCAACAGCCTGTTTTCAATCCCAGAAGTAGAACTGTTATATCCTGTGATAATTCTATTTTTAATTTCTTTAGGAACTCCCTATTGTTTTCCACAATGACTCTACCATTTTACATTCCCATCAACAGTGCACAAGGGTTCTAATTTCTCCACATCCTCACCAACATTTTTATTTTCTTATTTTTTTGGCTAGTAACTATCCTGATGGGTGTAAGGTGGTATATCAATATAGTAATTTTTATTTGCCTTTCCCTAGTGATTAGTGATGTGGAGCATTTTTCATGTGCTTATTGGCTATTTATATATCTTCTTTGCAGAAATGTCTATTCAAGTCCTTTGTTCATTTTTTAAAAAACAGGAGAAATGTCTATTCAAGTCCTTTGTTCAGGTTGTTTGGCTTTTTGTTGCTGATTTTGAGAGTTATCTATATATTCTGGATATTAATTCCTTATCAGATGTATGTTTTGCAAATACTTTTTGGCAGTCGGACATCCCTCTCACAATCCAGGACTGCTGGCTCCCAACTGCTCGTTTGCCTGTCTTCCCGATTGCCCCTAACTGCCTCTGCCTGCCAGCCTGATCACCCCCTAACCACTCCCCTACCAGCCTGATGCCTAACTGCTCCCCTGCCAGCCTGTTTGCCCCTAATTGCTCTTTCCTGCAGATCTGGTCTCCCCAACTGCCCTCCCCTGCAGGCCCAGGCACTCCCAAGTGCCCTCCCTTGCAGGCCTGATCCCTCCCAACTGCCCTCCCCTGCTGACCATCTTTTGTCTACTTGGGGGCAGGATCTTTGACCACATAGAGGCAGCCATCTTGTGTGTTGGAGTGACAGTTAATTTGCACATTACTCTTGTATTAGATAGGATAAATGCCTGGTGCACAGGTGGGGGGCCAGCTGGTTTTCCCTGAAAAGTTTCCCGGATCAGGGTAGGGGTTCCCTTGGGGTGGCCTGGGCAAGGGGCCTATAGTGGTTTACAGGCTGGCCACGCTCCCCGATGACCCAAGCAGAGGCCCTGGGATCTGGAATTTATTTATCTTCTATAATTGAAACTTTGAAGCCTTGAGTGGAGGCCTGGGCCCACCAGGATGTGCAGAAAGCTTGGCTCCCTCCATTACCAGAGGAAACCCAAGCCTCTTGCTCTCTCCATGGCTGTAGCCATCTTGGTTTGGTTTAATTTGCATACTCACTCCTGATTGGCTGGTGGGTGTGGCTTGCAGTGTTGTGGAGTGGTTAATTTGCATATTGTTCTTTTATTAGATCGGCTGTTATTCTTTGTCTTTGGCAACTTTTTTTTATTTAAAGTCTACATTGTCTGGTATTAGTAGAGCCATACCTGTCTTCTTTTGATTACTATTTGTATGAAATTATCTTTATTCATCAATTAATTTTCAATCTATTTGTGTCTTTGGATATAAAGTGAATCTCTTATAGATGGCATATACACTGAGTGGCCAGATTATTATGATCTCTGAATGCATAATAATCTGACCACTTAGAGGCCCAGTCATTGAATTCATGCATGGGTGAGGTCCGGCCAGCCTGGCCAGAGGGAGGGGACATGGGTGGTTGGCCGGCCTGCCTGCTCGTCAAACTCCTAGTTGTGGGGACAATTTACATATTAGCCTTTTATTATATAGGATATACACTGAGTGACCAGATTATTATGCATTCAGTGATCATAATAATCTGGCTACTCAGTGCAGTTGGAATATGCATTTTAATCTATTCTATCAATCTCTGTCTTTTGATTGAAGAATTTGATCTAGTTTTACTTTGAATGTAATTACTGATAAGGAAGAACTTGCTTCTGTCATTTTGCTATTTTTTTTCTCTATACCTTATAGTTATTTTGTCCCTTATTTCCAGGATTACTGGCTTCTTTTGTGTTTAGTTGACTTTTTGTAGTGAAATGTTTAAATTCCTTTCTCATTTCCTTTTGTGTACATTTTATAACTATTTCCTTTTTGGTTTCTATGGGGATTCCATTTAACATCCTAAAGTTGTAACATTCTAATTTGAATTTATACCAGACTAACTTTAATAGCACACAAAAATGCTGCTTCTTTACAATTTCATCTCTTTTACTCCTATTAACTATTAATGTCTCAAATTTACATCTATATATAGTGTACACCCAAAACATAAACTAATAATTATTTTTAAAGCTTAGTTGTTGCTGGAATTCCTACATTATGCACGGCAGCCTGTTCTGTAACGTTTCTGTTACTATATGTGCTATATAAAAAAAAATATGTGCAAATAAAAAAAAGTAAAAGCTTTATAACATGAAAAGTTGTCTTTCTATTTTGATGCATGAGAACTTTGGTTGCTTGACAGAAAAAGAACAGGAAGCAGATGGAGGAGATAATGTTCTGGGAAGGTAAGAAACACTATGACCTTCATCATTCTCCAGTGCCTAGTCTAGTGACACTTGGGCCACTTGGCCACTAACCCTTGCTGGCCCCTGGAAAGATAAGGCAGCCAGGGCACAGATGAAGTGGAGGACACAATACACTCGGAGGCCCTTTCTTCTTCCAGGTCTTTGCTCACACTGTCCCCACCTCTGTCATGTCTACATGTCCTTCCACCTCCCTGTCCAGCTAGTTTTCAACTGGTGAAGACTTTGCTGATCTCTCCTTCTGTTGCCCAGGAAAATTAAATCACTCTCTTTAGCAGCCCTGGACACTTTTCCTGAACCTCTCTTTTTTAATCCTCATCTGAGGATATTTTTCCATTGATTTTTAGAGAGATTGGAAGAGAGAGGGAAAGACAGAAAGAAATATTGATTGAGAAACACATTGATTGGCAACCTCCTGCACATACCCCAACTAGGGCTCAAGCCAGGAAGAAGCCTGCAACTGAGGTATGTGCCTTTGACTGTGCCCTTTGGTCCACAGGCCGATGCTCTGTCCACTGAGCCAAACCGACTAAGGCCTGAACCTCTTTTATGGAGCTTGTGTTGTTCTATAGTTTCTTATTAAAGTATCTGTTTCTCCCAAAACCTGCCAGCCTCTTGAAAGCAGAGACCTTGCTCAGACCTTGAAAGCAGAACGAGTTCAGGTTTGCCAGACATATACTAAGTACTCAATAAATGTCTGGTGAAGGATGGGTGATAGATGGGTGAAGAGAGAATAAAGTATAGTATATCCCAAAGCAAGGTGAGTTCTGAGGTGCAAAAGATAAACTCATTCTCTGCCTATGAATATGGAAAGGGCGGAAATGGGAAGATGACCACAGCCACAGTGCCCTTGTGGGTTTCGCATGTCAAATGATGGTGGTGAACAAAGGCCTACAAGAGCCCCTGGACTCTGGACATGTCACTCCCAACGATGCGTACAACGAGGCTGCCCTCCATCCCCGGCCTCAGAGCAGCACTAAAATCACTACATGAAAGAATGTGTGTGAAGAAATGTGGCAGTGCTTAAAAATACTACATGGTTCCGAAGTCCAAGTTGAAAAGGAGATGTTAATTGGATGATTTAAGCATGCTGCAGTTGTTCTGTGGCTGTGGATCACTGACTGTGTTCTGTGGTTGTTTTGGATTCTGGATAAAGATTACTATTCTGACTCTAGGAGCTTCCCTTCTATCAGAAGTTAGAATGTTCTGTCCCGCTGGTTTGGCTCAGTGGATAGAGTGTTGGCCTGCGGACTGAAGAGTCCTAGGTTCGATTCTGGTCAAGGGCATGTACCTTGGTTGTGGGCACATCCCCAGTAGTAGATGGGCAGGAGGCAACTGATCAATATTTCTCTCTCACTGATGTTTCTAACTCTCTATCCCTCTCCTTTCCTCTCTGTAAAAAATCAATGAAATATATTTTTCAAAAATAGGGCTATTGTCTTAAAATAAATGAGAGTACATGTAGAGTACTTAAAACAATACCTAAGACATGACAAGCATCTTAGCTTAAGATAACATTAGTAGCAGGTAAGCTAATATAATTTTTTCATCATCATCACGCAATATATGTTGTTCTCAATATGGAATCCTCCCCTGGAGATATAGCAACTATTATGAACATACTAGAGGCCTGGTGCATGAAATTTATGCATGGGAGGGTCCCCGGCCTCAACCCAGCCTGCACCCTCTCCAACCCGGGACCCCTTGGGGGATGTCCGACTGCCAGTTTAGGCCTGATCCTTTAAACAGCAGTCTGACATGCCTCTCACAATCCAGGACTGGCTCCTAACTGCTCACCTGCCTGCCTGTCCGATTGCCCCCACTGCCAGCTTGGCCACCCCTCACTGCCCCCCACCCCCAGCCTGCTGGCTTACTTGCCCCCAGCTGCCTCCTTGCTGGCCTGGTCACCCCAAGCAGCCTGTTCAGTCATCCATCTGGTTGCGATGGTCACTTAGGCCAGGTATAGATTACCTGGCTGCACAATTCAGCAGAGTCATTACACACAACGTTAGTGTTTGGGGAGCTGCAGACATCACCTGCGGTTTCTTCATGTCTCAAATGGGAAGTGCAGTCTACATACAATGCAGGAAGTGCTCCATTCCCCCGCCCCCCCCCCTCCTGGTTCCTCCAGTTCAGCTCGAGAACTGGGCAGGAGCTGGGCCATATCACCATAGGCTCCCAGAGGCACTGAGGGGTTCAGAATAGGATAATCTGCAGGGAAGAGATGCTCTGGGCTGGCATCTCGGATGTTCGGGAAATGGGCTGCCCAGATGGGGGCCTGTGCGGTCAAGGTATTGATGCAAAACAGGTGAGCTTTGCTCTTGGCATAATATTTGAGAGTCTCCACTTTGAATGGTCCTGTATAGCCTTCTATCAGTCTAGACCGTCTCTACCTGGCAGAGGAGTGTTCTCTGCAAGTGGAGCAAAAGAGAGCCGTCTGCTCCTCATTCATCACCAGCCATGGGAACTGTGCAAACCAGGACTTCTGGATGGACCGGCATTTCAAGGGATTTTTGCATTTTTCTGTACAGCCTTCCTTGATGGTTCCACTCTCTGCTCTGAAGTGGGAAAGACAGGCTTTCTTCTGAGGGGGGAAGGTACAGTCCAGCTTCTCTGGCTGGCCCGTGCATGTCCATTTCTTCCATGTAGCCCATCTTGTTTTTTTCTTTAGATAAAAGAGACAAATGGAATTGCCCTGAAGTCCTATAGTCAGAGCCACTGCCAATCATAAATACAACAACTACAAAAGCTGGAGATCACATGTGCCAAAGTGACACAGCCTCTCCCCGAATTCTCTTCCTTCAGTCCCACCTTATTGCCTCCAGGAAGAAATCAAGTGGGTTTAAGCAGACTTAAGCTGACTGTTCTTTTGTTGTTTTCTGTTTGTTTGTTTTTTAATTTAAAGGATAGACACACCTGACCAAAAGGAGATTGGTGCAATTTGATCTCTGCAACCTGAGACAGTGACATAAATCTTCAGGACTTCAAATTTGTTTACAGATAAGAAAATGAACTAATAGAACACAGGGTCAAAAAAGAGATTTGAAGCCAAATTTAGCTGTATCTCAGATGTAGTGTGGATTCGGTTCCAGATCACCACAAGGAAGTGACTATCGCAATAAAGTGAGTCACACAAACTTTTTTACTTCCCAATGCATATACTAGTAAAAGTTATGTTTACACTATACTGTAACCTATTAAGTGTACACTAGCATTATGTCTACAAAGTGTATGTACCTTAATTAAAGAATACTTTATTTCTTTAAAAAAGCCAATCATTGCCCAGCCAGCTTGGCTCAGTGGTTGAGCATCGACCTATGAACCAGGAGATCACAGTTCGATTCCCAGTCAGGGCACATGCCTAGCTTGTGGGTTTGATTCCCAGTGTGGGACATGCAGGAGGCAGCTATCAATGATTCTCTCTCACCATTGATATTTCTCCCTGTCCCTCTCCCTTCTTCTCTAAAATCAATAAAAATAAATAAATAAAAAGCCAATCATCACCTGAGCCTGGAAAAATGGCACTGGTAGATTTGCTCGATGTAGGATTTCTATAAGCCTTCAGTTTTGTTTTGTTTTTTTAAAGCAGCATCTGTGAAGTACAAGAAAGCAAAGTTTGCCTGCACTGCAACTCCATACTCAGCATGAGTCCCCTTCCCCAGTATTCTCTGACAGACAGGCATCTGCACTTTGCTCAAGTACATTTGGGATAAAAGAACCACCGACCTCCTAAGCAGACAGCTTTGAGCCAAGAGTTTTCTTAAGCTCTATCCGTCTTTGTATAACTTCTACCTTGGGGGTCTGCTTCAGCCCTCAAGAGAAACAAAGTCCATTCCTCTGTTACACCACAACCCTTCAAAAAAGTAGAAACACTCATAACCTCACTAAGATTTTCATTCTTTAAGTGAATACACTCCTTAGTTGAAATGCAGCTTAGTCAACTCAAACTCCTCTAGAGACATTTTTTTATGCATCAATGTAAGTTCTGATGCCCAGTGCTGAAGGCTAGAAACAGTAATTAGCATAATAAATGCAGTAGATCCATTAAAAAGTTGATGGACAGTTTTAGCACGGCTGAAGATTTGCTTTATTATTGCCTGCTGCCAGACTGTTGAGGGCAGTTTTCCCCAACCTGATGGTCCTTTATTGTTTACTAGGCCTTATCTTTGATATGTATATCTGCTTTGCTTGAGGATAAAATGTGTGAATAAAAAGTCGTGGGTGCAGGAGATTCTAAGAACTTAGTCACTAGAACTAAGCTTCCTCTGGCTTCCCAAAAATGCCTTCCAATTTATATTTCATGTCTAGTCTCTTTATTCAATGTATTCGAAGCCCCTTCTCCAGATTCCTGAACTCTTCTAGATGCAAGAGAACAACCCTGGCAGCCCAGAGCCAGCTAAGAGACCAGTCTATAGACCTGTAACTAATCCAGGAGTACAAAACTACAAATATGAGTCAAGCATGGGCCCTAACCAGTGTGGCTCAGTAGACAGAGCATCAGCCTGTGGACTCAAGGGTCCCAGGTTCAATTCTGGTCAAGGGCATGTACCTTGGTTGCGGGCACATCCCTAGTAGAAGGTATGCAGGAGGTAGCTGATCGGAGTTTCTCTCTCATCGATGTTTCTGACTCACTATCCCGCTCCCTTCCTCTCTGTAAAAACCAATAAAATATATGTATTTTTAAAAAGAATCAAGCATAGAAGAACAAAACAAGTATTATAAATAATATCAAGAAGTCTAGGACTTGCCCTGACCAGTGTTGCTCAATAGTGAGAGCATCAGCCCAAGTACCGAAGGGTCTTGGGTTCAATTCCAGGTCAAGGCCATATACCTCAGTTGCAGGTTCAATCCCCGGCCTGGGTCAGGGCACATGCAGGAGACAACCAATTGATGTGTCTCTCTCACATCAATGTTTCTCTCTCTCTCCTCCACCCTCCCTCCCTTTCACTCTCTCTAAAAGTCAATAGAAAAAATATCCTCAAGTGAGGATTAAAAAATAAAAAAACCTAGGGCTCCTATGGTCCATCTGAGAGAGATCATGAGGGAGAGCAAACTTCTGTGATTCAATTCACAGAGGAGCTTGTTCCCACCCCCTTTTCCTCCCTCAGGAAAGGCTGGGTTAACTCAGTCTCTCACACAGTGACAGGTTACCACATGGCCTGGCTCTGTTTGAGCCACGCCAATCCCTGGACAGGACAGCTTTATCAAAGGAGGGAAACATAGCTAAATCCTTAGAACTTAGTAAATAGCTATTCATTCATCATTAATCCATTCATCCATTATTCACTGATTATCTATTGTGCAACTACTATGTGCCAGCCATTGTTCTTGGCACTGGGAATACAGTAGTAAAGAAGTGCAAATCATGCCTTCATGGAACTTATGCCAGGGGAGGTATGTGTATTTTAGTTATGGTGAAGTGGGTGGTGGGGGGAAGCATTCATGTGTAAGTTGGTAGAGAATAGGGAGAAGCAAAGGATGAGACAGGAGTCCTCTTTCCAGCTAAGACCCCTGCCCCCGGTGCAGGTCCACACTCACCTGGGTGGTAACTCAGGAGACTCCTCTGGTCCTGGACATTGCCTTGCCATGGTTCTGACCTTTGGTCAAACTTATAGAATAGCTCTGGGTTGGCAATAGTTGGCTCTGAGTCAAGAAGAGAGAGAGAGAAGCACTGAGATCTTAGATCTATATCACAACACTAAGAAAAGATCCGCCAGTGACATCTTCTCAGCATTGTAGGATAATTGGTTAAGGAGGCAAATATAAATCTCAATGTTTCAGCATAAATGGTTTAGAAATGCAGGTATCCATGAGGCCCCTAAAAGAATGGGGGGGGGGCAGTGAAAGCGATGAGGGACACAGCAAGGTATGAAAACTATTGGTTCAAAACAGAGGCTCAAACTCAAAGGCTGAGAAGGAGCAGAGTAATAACACAACTGGGGAAATTGTGGCCAACCGTGTACCAGGGCAGCTGCTACTCCAGTCCAGGAGGAGGCTACCATACAGACTTTGGGCCAGCACTGTCAGATGGTCCCATTTTTTAAGAGAAGCCAGAAATCCATAGTTTTATGTGAAAACTCCCAATAGTTCAATACTGATAACTTATATAGTATTTTTTTAAGAAGCCAAACAAAAGTATTAAAAGCAAAAAAATTTTTTTTTAATTTTTGTATTAATGTATTACATGTGTACATATCTTCCCATTGCCTCCCCCCACCACACTCCCATGCATGCCCAAAGCCCCCAGTGTCTTGTGTCCATTGGTTATGCTTATATGCATGCATACAAGTCCTTCGGTTGATCTCTTATCTACCCCACCTCTTCCTAACTTTCCCACTGTAATTTGACAGTCTGTTTGATGGAAAGCAAAAAAAATTTAAAATAAATAATCTGCAGACCGAATCTGGCCCATGAACTACTACTTTGCCACTTCTGGTTTAGAAGACTAAGACCTGTAACTAATCCAGGAGTACAAAACTACAAATACGAGTCAAGCATTTTCAAGTGTTTTAGTACAAGAAGAAGACCCAACCCAGCAACAATCCCCCCAACCATCTCACAACTCTTAGACATAGACCAAGATTAAAAGAAGGACAGGCATGACAGATGGCCATCAAATTGAAATCAGAAAATAGCACCTACGCAAGCACACACCTGAAATACAATTGCCGCTGTCCATGGTACATAGAGTCTACCCATAGAAGCAGAGAAAGGACATTCAGAAAATAGAAAAACACCTACATGTGCACAACATTTTAAGTTGTCTCATCTTATTCAACCACTATGACAATCCTATGAAGAGGGAAGTTAAGGCTGAAAACAGTTAAAGGACTTGGTCAAAGGCAAGAGCTAAGATTGAGAATAATTTCCACACTCTAGGTCTGACACTCTTTCTACCTCATGTCCTGTGGGCAACATAATTCCCCTTCCAGTCCAACACAACACAGGTGGGGCTTCCCACCTGGCAACTTGGGATATCCTGAAGCATCATGGTCTAGCCCAATTTTTCAAATTCTCTTAGCCAATTTAAAGAAAAGGTAGTAAGTGATCACGGCCAGGTAGAAAAAGTAAGTCAGGTAAGCTAGAAAAGGAACTGAGCAGATATATATAGTAAATAGTATAAAGATGCCTGGGGGAAAATGGTAGGATCCCATAAAATTCTCAAGCATGTCATAGTTGGATGCAGTTGGGAATGCCAATCCAGACTCACTCAGGTTGTGGGAAGTGAACCAGCCTGTCAGAACCACAGATCTCCTTCTGTTGCTGACTCAGCAGTATCCATTCCTTCTGAAGCAAGTACAACATGATCTCATCAAATGTCACAGGAGCTTGAAAGGAAAAATTACACCAACTAAGGACCAACTTCATGCTTATATCAGTCTTTTATACCTGTGTTCATGATTACCTAAGGTCATCTCCTACTCTGAGAGTGTATCAGATTGGAGGAGGGGGGACTGTCAATCAACATACAAGACTATATCCCGTGTCTCACCACCTGGGTTCAAGTCACAATGTCAGTGAAGCTCAGTCTTCTAGAAAGGGCAATGCATTGAAACAAGAGTCATAAAGAAGGCTGAATTGGGAATTCATAATCCTTTCCCTGTGTGTTCTTCAAGGGCTTCCATTAGTTCTCAGCCTCAGCAACAACTGAAGACACATTCTACTTAAAATTTTATTTATTGATTTGAGATGAGGAAGAGAAAGAGAGAGAGAAATATCAATTTTGTTATTCTACTTATTTATATATTCATTGATTGATTCTTATATGTATCCTGTATGTACCCTGACCGGGAATCAAACCCACAATCTTAGTATATCAGGATAATACTCTAACCCAGTGTTCAGAAAACTGCGGCTTTGCCACTTTGTTGACTAATGAGTTTGCCGACCACTGCTCTAACCAACTGAGATACCAGGGCCTGAGGGCATATTCTTTTGCAAAATCTTGAACAATGTAAGCTTCCCTGAGGAAGATGTACCTGAACCTAGAACTATTTGAAAGTCATGCAGAATTATGTCTGAATGAAGTTGATGATCAAGACAGGAAAAGCTTTAGAGCTGAGAAACACATCCCATCAGCTTATAAAGCAGCTCTGACCCACCAAGAAGAAGTGTCAGGGAGTGCAGGCAATGATTTGGGGATTGAGAATGAGCAATAACGGCCCAGCCGGTGTTGCTCAGTGGTTGAGTGTCGACCTGTGAACCAGAGGTCATGGTTTGATTCCAAATAGGACACATGCCCAGTTTGCAGGCTTGATCGCCATTGGGGGCATGCCTGAGGGAGCTGATTAGTTTCTTTCTCATCATTGATGTTTCTCTTTCTCCCTCTCTCTGAAATCAATAAAAATATTTTTTAATTTTTTAATAAAAGAAATAGCAATAACTAGTTGATACAAGAAAATGAAATCCTCACTTAGCAGTAGGAAAAAGGAGAAACAACTCAATTTATACCACCAATTTCTCAAAAGACTCGGGATCAGGCAGCACTGAGAACCTCTGGCCTGGGAATGAAGGATATGAGATTACAATTGTAAGAATTTTGGGGAAATCTGTTTGTCAACAAATGCCTACTCAAAGTCCCCTCCAAGTAAGATAACAGAAGCTGACAAGGCCCTCTCCCCTTCTACATGCTCAGAGCTTCCAGGTAGAATTTTGTTTTTCCATTGCAGAATGTTAGCCAACAACTGGACTTCCAGAATTCTAAGGATAAACTCTAACAGGGAAGACAGAGACTAATACAGGTTAGGGTAGGAGATGGGAGGACAGGAGAGGAACCGAGGAAATAGAGGTGAGACAGGAAGAAGAAAAATTGACACAAAAAAAATCTACACTAATAAAAGAGAAACATATGAATTGACCATCACTCTGCTACACCCACCGGCCAATAAGAAATGAGTATGTAAATTAACACATTTAAGATGGTGGCAGCCATGGAGCTAGAGTGAGCAGGCTTGGGTTGCCCCTGGTGATAGAGGAAGCCAAGCTTCCCACCAGCCCTGGCTGCTGCTGAGGGAGGGGCTGGGAGCCTGGGTCACCAGGGGACGTGGCCAGCCTGAAAACGGCCCTCCGCCCCTTACCCAGGATGGCTACACCCCCATGGGGTGAGGGTCCCTGCTGGGGGGCTTGACTAGCCTGCAAACAGCCATCAGCCCTGCACCTAGGCTGGCCAGGCACTCCAGTGGGGACCCTCACCCTGAAGAGGGTGTGGCTTGCCTGAAAACAGCCTGCAGCCCCTCACCCAGGCTGGCCTCGCCCCCCAATCAGGGACCCTCGCCCCATGAGGGTGTAACTGGCCTGCAAACCACCACAGACCCCTCGCCCAGGCCATCCTCTGCCCCAAGGGAACCCCCACCCTGATCCGGGACACCCTTCAGGGCAAAGCAGCCAGCCCCCACTCGTGCACCAGGCTTCTATTTATACTAATAAAAGGGTAATATGCTAATTAGACTGGGAGACCTTCCAGACATTCTTTTGGACAAAGTCAAGGTGGCAGGGCCAAGGTAGAGGTGGTTACAGGCCAAGAGGGAAGGGAAGTTGTGGGTGATCAGGCCAATGGGGGTGGGGGAGGCAGCTGGGGATGATCAGACCAGCAGGGGGGCCAGTTGGGGGTGAGCAAGCCATCAGTGGGGGTCAGTTGGGGGTAATCAGAATGAGGGAGGGCATTTTGGGGTGAGCAGGCCAGCAGGAGGGGCAGTTGGGGGTAAGCACACTATCATAGGGAGCAGTTGGGGGGTGATCAGGCTGGGGAGGGGGTATTTGTGGGAGACCAGGCCGGCAGGCAGACTGGTTAGGAGCAATCAGGCAGGCAGGCAGGTGAGCGGTTAGGAGCCAGCAGTCCTGGATTGGGAGCGAGATATCCAATTGCTGGTTTAGGTCCTATCCCTGTAAACTGGCAGTAGGACATCCTTCAAGGGTCCCAGATTGGAGAGGGTGCAGGCCAGGCTGAGGGACACCCCGCCCCCCTGTGCACAAATTTCGTGTACCAGGCCACTAGTGTGTGTATGTGTGTGTGTGTGTGTGTGTGTGTGTGTGTGTGTGTTAATATATATAATTAATAGCCTCAGAGAGCTAAGATATTGCAGCCATCAAAGTTATAAAAAAATCAGAAAAAAGAGTAGTCAGATAAATTAGCTCTGTTTATCCTTTTAAGTTTTATACCATGAACATTTATTACCTAGTCAAAAAAATAAAAAAATAAAATTATCAACAAAAAATAATTCCCCACCCCCAAAGAAAAAGAACATTTTGGGAAATAGCTTCCTTGATATAATAGTAAGTCTCCTTCCATAGAGACGACTCTGAGGGGGACACATTCATTTCCAACAAGTTCTAATAGGTTTGTTTAAAACTGCCTTGTAACTTTATATTCAAATTTCAAGCACATGAAATATCTGTTTTAACTTCAAAAGTAGAAGCATCTTGAGAAAAACAATATTATCAGTCACTATTGGATTGTATGTTTTAGAAATAATTTGAGTATTTTTCTTATGAGTTAATACATGTTCACTGCAGAAAGTTTAAAAATAAGCAGGAAACGTGTTTTAAGATCATCCACAATCGCCTTGGAGCTCTAGCAATCCTGTCAAACCCACTTAATTCTAACCTCAAGCATTTCCCCCCACCTTTCTTCCAACTCACAGCCCCCTGCCCAAATCTTATTATGGAATGTGATTTTGAGCAATGCTCAGATCCTCCACTGAGTAGATAGATATATGCTAGAAACAGCAGTCGGCAAGAAATACGCCAGATGCTTTCTTTTTCTTTTCAGCCCTTTCTTGGGAACAGGGAGCTAGGAGGTCCAAGCCCGCACCCAGCCTCTGGGTGATGCCCACCCCGTGGCTGCCACTGGCGTCTGTCCGTCCAGCCTCAAAACCTTATAACAAGCTGGGCCTCTTGGAAAAGCCAAAGCTGCTGTGGGAAAACAACGCACCTTTCCATCATGACACGAGCGGGTCACCCACGCCCAACGGCAACCGAGCGGCCACTGGGCAGGGGTGGTTTGGCTACAGAAGGAGCGGGCGCAGGAGGGGGCGCGGGGCTCGGGGCGGTTGTGTCCACAGATCCGAGCGCAATCCGCCCAGAGGCAGCCGCCCGTTGCGTCCAGAGGCAGCGGGCGAGCAGGCGAGTCCTCCCGGCCAGGCTGGCTCCTCGGCAGGGACTCCGCCCAGATCAGGGATTTATGGGAGGGGAGGGGGCAGCTCCGGGGCCCTTCCAGGCCTACCTTCCCCGATTCCCCGGGCTCCGTGGCCCTGCTTTCGGAGGCCCGTGCAGACCCCGCCACTGCCGCCAGGCCGCCTCCTTTCCCCGCGCGGGCCGGCCAGAGGATGCCGCCGCCGTGGCCACCTCGGGGACAGAGCCACCCGGGAGGGGTGGGCTCTCCACCAAGGAGGGAGCGTGCCTTTCCCGCGTCTGGGAGGCAGTAGCGCCCTTAGCATCCTAGGGGCCCGTAGATGGGCCCCCAGTCGTGCTGAGTGAACCACTTTAAGGCAGCTGCTTAGTCCCCTGCATATTGGTTACCAGGTAACGTCTCCAAGACGCTCTCTCAAATCCTGCAGTAAAGGCCAGGCACTCTGCTTGGACTGTGAGATTTCCTGTTCTTTCACCTGTTTCCCTCGTATTTTTAGGGCCAATGTCAGCCTTGAAGGTTCTAGATATTATTTAATCAAGGAGGGCAATACTTTTTCTTACATTCATTCAAAAAACATCGCTGGTTGTTTTTCACCAGGCACTGTGCAAGGCTTAGAAACACATACTTGAATAAAACAACTCATAGTCTACTAGGGAAACAGACTACAAACATAATTACAAAATAAAGAGACAAGTGCAATGAAAAAGGTAAGCTGAAGACCCCGTTAAAGCAACCTTTGTCACCTTAAAGTGTGCTGATTCCTGAGGAGGTGATGCCTGAGTTGAATTAAAACAAGAGGTAGGAACTGGCCAAGTAAAGGAGGTGCTATGGATGGATTTGCTCCCCACCCACCCCTACCATTCATAAGTTGAAGGAAGTACAGTCATTAAATGTAAAGAGGTATGAGGGTGGGGCTATAATGATGGGATTAGTGCCCTTATAAAAAGGGACACTAAGGCAGTTGCCTGTAAGCTAGGAATAGAGTCCTTACTAGATCTTGACAATGCTGGCACCTTGTTCTCAAATCTCCAGCCTCCATGATGTGAGAAAATTAATTTTTTGTTGTTTAAGCCACCTGATCTATGGTATTTTGTTGTGGCCCCCCCAAGCCAGGTAAGACAGAAAAGGAAGAAAGGTGTTGCTAGGAAGGGTAGTTGGGCATAAGAAACAGCATGAGCAAAGCCAGAGAGGTGAGCAAATGGTGTGTGCATGAGCGGTGTGTAAGACAGGAAGTTATGGGAAATAATGCTGAAGAGATACAAGGGGTGTTGGGTGTGGAAGGCATTGTAGCTGCCTTAGGAATTTGAAATGAGTTTTAAGCTGATGACTGGTGTGGGCAAATTTGCACTTCAGTTGGATCCATCCTATTGCAGAGTAGAGGATGAACTTAAAGTGGAAAAGACTGGAAGAGAGAAGACCAAACTCTATAAATATATACTTATTCTCTTTCTTTTCTCAAGTTCTTTAAAATTATAAAATTATATAAAGTAATAATTATAACTATATATTATTTAGTTTTTTATATATGGATATAATGTTAAATAACCGTATAAATAATAAACAGTATAGTGCAGAAATCTTAAGTGTACAACTTGATGTATTTTTTTTATTCATTTCAGAGAGGAAGGGAGATGGAGAGAGAAATACAAATATCAATGATGAGGGAGAATCATTGATTGGCTGCCTCCTACACACCCCACAACCCCTGGCATGCCCCAACCAGGAATTGAACCATGACCTCCTGGTTCATAGATGGATGTTCAACCACTGAGCCACGCCAGCCAGGCCAACTCGATGTATTTTTATTCGTATACCATGTCGCCACCACACATATTAGATATAGAAATTTCCAGTACTCCAGAAAGCTCCCTTATGGCCCTTTCACTATGTCTACATAGAGGTAAAACTACAGAAAGTAAAGAAGTGATTATTATAAAGGTCTCAATAAAATTAACTTTAGGGGGCAGGTGTGGTTGGCAGGGGATACTGGAGGGTAGGGTTGTTAGAGAATTTTTGAGCGTACTCCATTCCAGAGAGGCCGTGGACTATCCCCCAGATAGAGTTGTCAGTGCTGACATCAGGCCAGGCCTTGAGATACGGTCTCATGGCCCCTTCCCAGCACATAGGCCTTCTTTCATAGAACACTGTCAGCTTTCTGAAGAACAGGATGACCCTGTAAATAACATGGTTGTCATTGGCATAACTCTGACGTTGCTTGGGAAAAACTGTTTTGTCTTAGGTTGTTCGCTCTGCAAAAGCAGGATGTGTTAAATGTGCTTAAAAGTGGCCCTACACAAAGGGTCGCTGCTGCTCTCTGGACTCCCTGCGTGGAGAAAGGCAGAGCAGTTGCCGGCCGGCTAATAAAGGCTCCCTAAATTTTAATTTGGTCTGGCCTCCAGTGATCGTTTACTCGAGTTCGCTCCACAACAGGGTGAGAACAGTGTTCTATCTCTAGACCCAAATGATGGTTACTCAGATGTTTGTTTTATAATTATTCATTAAAGTATACATTTATGTGTTATGCAAATACATGTATGTGTGTTTTAAGTTACAATTCAAAGTTTTAAATAAAAATAAAAACAGCCCTACCCAGTTTGGTTCAGTGGATAGAACATGGGCCTACAGACCAAAGGTTCCCAGGTTTGATTCTGGTCTAGGGCATGTGCCTCGGTTGCAGGCTTCTCCCTGGTCCAAGCCCTGCTCGGGGCTTGTGCAGGAGGCAATCAATCAATGTGTTTCTCTCACACTGATATTTCTCTCTGTCTGTCCCTCTCTCTTCCATACTCTCTCTCTCTAAAAAAAAAAAAAAAAAAAAAAAATCAATGGAAAAATAATCTCAGAGTGAGGATTTAAAAAAAGAATGCAGAATAATCCTATATTATAAAGATGTAATATGCAAATGGTCATTATGCCTTGACGCTAATGACTAACCGCATAACAACCAGATCACAGATCAGCAGGAGGGTGGGGCAGCCAGCTACAAGGGGGCAGTGGAGAGCTACAGGAGGGGTCAGGGCAGCAAGCTATGGGGGGGCGGGGAGGTGCTGGGGGAAGGGAACAAGGAAGGGAGGCAGGGGGCACTTCAGGAGGGCGGCAGCAAGCTACTGGCTACAAGGGCGGATGATGGAGAGCTACAAGAGGGGGCAGGGCAGCAAGCTATGAGGGGGCCCAGAGGTGGGGGAGCTATAGGAAGGCGGGTCAGGAGGCAGGGAGCTACTGGCAGATTCGTGTGCAGAGATACTAGTATTGAATATACCTGTCTCCCCATGAGATTGATGTCCCTTGTGTCCCCTGGGCTTTGCTGGGTTCTGTGCTTGCGGGCCAGGGCTGAACGGACTCCCCTGGGCCTGCACAGCAGCGCCCTTGCTGACCTCAGGCATGACATTGGTGCTGGATGGGCAGTGCCCACTGCAGTAGCTCACTTCCACCTGGTCCAGATAGCAGGGGCCCTTGGTGAGATTTCAAAGCTCAGTGAGGTGCCGGCAGGAAGCTGGCTGCTTCTCTGTGGGGCAGAGAAGTAGGTTGGGACTCTGTGTGAGGGGGACGGAGTGTGGACCTGAGAGGAGTGTGTCCGGATGGGGGTGGCCAGGCGCTATGGTGCAGCACTGGGGTCCTCCCTCTGCTAATTCCCACAGTGGGCAGAGTTGGGGAATGTGGGCCTCTCAAGGTGGGCATGGGAGGGGGCAGTTGGGAGAAGGGCCCAAAGCAGGGAGAGAAGCAGCAGGAGGTGCCCAGGTCCCCTCCATACCCGGAGTCTTCTGGTGCCAAGAGTGACAACACCTCCCTGGATCCTGTACCACCACTTTGCCCTGCAGAGGGAGTGGTCCCTGGTCCACTCAGGAGGATGGCCCTGTGGCTGGGCACTGCCTGCCTGAGGCCCTAAGACCAGCCTCTGGGCACAGCCCCAAGGAGGAGGCTGGAGAGCCACTCTGAGAGGGTAGCAGGGCTGCAGGTGGGTACCTGGGCACAGGAGAGGAGGGGGCAGTGCTGGATGCAGACACTCCTTCCACTGAGGCAGCGGCAGCTCTCTCAGGCCTCCTGCCATTCGGATCCAGGCTGGGGAGACTAGGGGACATCCTCCTCTCAGCATCTCTCAGCTTGTAGACTACAATACCACCCCACCCCCAACCCAGCCTGGGGGCCTGGCTGGGACAAAAGACTGGGACTGGAGTCAGCAACAAGTGTTTCAAGGGGAGGTGGGTCTCTGAGGCTGAGAGTGTCCCAGTGCTGTGTCCAGGCCCCAGAATAGGGACAGGAGGGAGGCCCAGTTTGAGAGGGGTAGGTGGCACAGCGGGCCTGTGTCTCACCCAGTGGGGCTGACCATGGCGCCAGCACTTGCAGCCACCTGCGGTCACGCAGGGGCCAGCCTGGCTGTGGAAGTGCCCTCTCCGGTCCACGCAGCCTGGGGCCTGCCCCACACTGCAATTGCCCTGAGTTGCTGTGGCATTGGGCTCCTGGCATGTCAACTCGCAGGGCCCCATCTCCCCGGGGCCACCTGTTGCCACATTTCTCCAGTGGGGGCACTCTGTCAAGCAAGACCACCCACCACCACACTCATCAGCCCTGGGGAGAGCCTCGACTCTCTCCCCCTCCCACACTGGGCACCCCTGGCATCCCTTTTTCCCTCCCTAGCACAGTCTACTCAGCTCCAGCAACCTCCAGACTTCTAGGCCTC
This sequence comes from Lasiurus cinereus, assembly GCA_011751065.1. Classification (NCBI taxonomy): domain Eukaryota; kingdom Metazoa; phylum Chordata; class Mammalia; order Chiroptera; family Vespertilionidae; genus Lasiurus; species Lasiurus cinereus. The sequence continues at coordinate 40,028,655 of JAAGEH010000307.1, forward strand.
CACACACACCTCATCCACCTCACAGATACTAGTGACGCCCAGCTCAGGTCTCGCCTCTCTGGGAAGCCTCCCCTGACCATTCCTGTCCACCTGAACTCTCTATTTGCAGCACCAATTTCACATCCCGTGGGTGCTGCTCGCTTGTGAGCCAGCGACTGTCTCCTGTCTCCATCTGTTCTGGTGGGTGAGTCTGCTCTCAGCTGCCAGGCTGGGGGTGCCCAGGGCTCCCCATGCTTGTGTGTCCCTGAATGTGGATTCAGAGCCCTTAGCAAAGGCCTGTTGACTTCGACCAGATGGGCGACACAGCACTGGGCTGCAGATGGGTACCTGGGCACAGGTGAGGAGGGGGCTAGTCCTCCACCTGGAGACTGCCAAGCTTTTCAGCTCACCCTCTACGCCTCCATTTCCTTATCTGCAGGAAAAGAACCCCCCACTCCCTACGTCACAGTCCTGGATCAGTGTGCACACTGCGGACTTGACCAATCCCCCACCACCTAGGGTGAACCATGCTGAGTGCCATGGAGCACTGGGCAGGGAGGGGTCGGAATGGACAGATGGGGAAGGGGATTCCTTTGGGAGGTAGCTTAGCCTAGGGTTGGCAGGACCCTCGCCCCTCCTTAGGGCCAGCCTGGCCTTGGCTTGGGGGACCAGCCGGGGCCTGGAAAGTCCACCCTGACAGTCAGCGAGGGAGCAACTGAAGGCTCCACCATGGCAGATACTGGGAAGACAGAAGCATCAGTTCAGAGCCTCCCTTGCCCTTCTTCCTACCCCATTCTCAACAACCCCACCCTCCACCCCACACTCTATCCCAGTCCCCAACCCAATCCTCACCAGCAGGTGCAGTTCTCGGCAAGCACAGTCCCTGGGGGCAGCTCTCGGGCCTGTTCTTCAAGGGTTAAGGTGAGGCCCCAGGGCAGAGAGAGCTGGGTGCAGGAGTACATAGTGGGAGGCATACATGTGCCATTCTGCAGTAGCTGGGGCACAGAAGGATCCAGTCACACTCATCCCACTGCCTCCACCCATCCTTGCCAATGTGGAAATCAGGAACAGAATCCACACCTACCAGCCCTTCAGGGCAGCCACAGCCAAACTGGCATGGTTCCTGCACACAGAGGGCATCGGACTAAAGATGGGAGCAGAGGCACTGAGCACCTGGCCAGGTGGGCACTCTGGGGGATGTGCACAGAGTGAGGTGGAATCCTGGGGAGGGGGCTGCCTCCGGATCTGCCACCTGCCAGCTGAGATGGAGGCCTGGGCTCGGCAGCCCTGGAGGGAAGGGCAGGCCCCCACCACCGGGTACTCCCCCGGGCAGGGCTGCAGGTTACATTCCTGCCGTTGCTCCATGTCCTGGGCCTGGCATGGTGCTCCCCTAGGACCCTCCTTACAGCTCCGATGGCACTTGCTGGTGCCCCCACCACAGGGAGCCGAGCAGTGGCTCCAGGCTGACCATGGCCCAAGGACTGGGCACTCCAGGTGTGGGCACCTCAGGGATCCATTGACACAGGTGCTGTGGACAGGATGTGCAGAAAGGGCTCGAGCCCTGAGTCACGGTGAACAGAGCCTTCGCTCCCCAGCAATGCCTATAACCCTGACTTGTTTGCCCCAAGCCTCCCCACAGTGCCCTGTGCCCCTGCTTGGCCACCGGTGGACAGCATACCAGGTTTTGCAGTCCAGCTGTACCACCTCAGCTGGGGCCAGCACCCAGGAGGCATTGGGGCTGGGCAGGCCACAGCGGCAAGAGGAGATGGGCACACAGCACCCGTCCTGTACCAGTTGGCCAATGGGGCAATGGCAGCCAGTGGGGAGGGGAGGCAGACAATAAGATGTGGTGCTCGGGCAGCACACGATGGGTCGCTCTAGCTGCCAGAGTCCAAAGCCTCAGGCCGGCTCTGAGCAGCCTTCCTCCCAGACCCCACATGACCTGGTCTCCACACTTCCTCCCATTGCCACCCTAGCCACAGCCCATCTGCACACAGGCTCACTCTAGATAGGACCCCAGCCGCTGCTGAGAGTGACCTTGGTGGCCCTATAGCTCATGATCCAGTAGTCGACCCCGCCCCCGGGTCATGTGTTCTTGGGGAGCAGGAAGGAGTGAAGCAGGCCCAGGCTCCCGCAGAGTTCCTCAGCTGGGTTGTGAGCATGGCCTGGCCACCTGGTGGCTCGATTCCTGCAGACACTGCACACAGTCCCAGAGGTAAGCACAGCTTCTAGGACACTGGTTGGCACAGTCAAGGGTGGGCACCGTGTCCCGGGCCTCGTAGCTCTCCCCTGAGGACCAGAAGGTAGGAGTCTGTGTTGGGGACATTCTTGGACCCTCAAGAAAGCATGCTGCCTTCCAGGGGCAGAGGCACTATCCCCTTCAAATGCCAGCTTATATGTTGCAGTTCCTGTCCCTCCTCCAGATGCTGGGGTTACCTGGGCAGGGCCCCATGTTGCAGCTCCTGGTCTGAGCCCATGGTCCCCAGGAACCTCCTCCAAGGGAGCCCCCGGTCTCTCTCCAGCGTAACCAGGAACAACTCCCCCGCCCCTCTGCTGCAGGGTACCTGGCAGGGGCTCCAGAGCCCCCAAAAACTCCACTGGCACAAGTCTGGAGAGATAAAATGGAAGTCAGTACCCAGGGCCCACCTCCTCCCGCCTCCTGCTTCTGCCCGAAGGCTCTGGCCTCCCACATGGCATGCCCTGAGCCCCCATGGTCAGCTAACTGCCTGGCCACCGAAATGGCCCAGCTCTGCCTGCCTGACCAGGCCCCTCCTTCACTCCAGACCCTTCCACCTGTTGGCCTATGTCCCACTCTGTTCCCTGCCCTCCCTGCCAATTACCAAGGCAGCCTCCAGGATCCGGATGGACAGAGGCATTGCTGATTGAGTGGCATGGTGCCAAGGTCTGGGTCTCCAATCCACAGCATCCCTGTTTCAGGATCCAACAGAGAGGATGTCATTGCTGCTCCAAAGCCAGCAGGGGAGGCGAAATTGGAGAGATACCGGCTGTGTCCAGGGGCCACTGCTTCTCTAGGACAGTCCTGCTTGCAGGGGCCAGGAGGCTGGGAGGCAGGCAGGGCCCACAGGGCGACCACTCAAACCAATTACTTAGAGGCAGAAGACCTATGAGAGGCAGCATGTGGGTACCTTCCCAGCGACCCTCCCCCACACCTAGAGACCCCATGCCCAGGGAAAGAGGAGATGGGCACAGAAAGGCTGAGGGAAGTGTGTTGGGGGCGGGGGGGGGGGGGGGGCGGGAGTGGGGAAGAGGCCTGATTAAGGTAACCAACCACTCTGTTTTTTTGGGGACAGTCCCAGCCCTAACACTGAAAGTTCCGGGGTCCCAGAAACACCCAGTCCTAGGCAAAGGGGGTCAGTTGGTCCTCCTAGCCCAGAGTTACCATGACAGCCTCTGCAGTTCCCCTCGCTGGCATTCACTGTGTGAGGGGACGGTCAGGATGGGCTGGGGAGGCAAGACCCAGCCCAATGCGGTAGATGGGGCAGAGGGCTCATGTAGGGTAACTTGAGCTCTGGGCTCATCTGGAGCCAGTGGAGGCTGGGGCTGATATCTCTGGGGCTAAACATGGCCTTCTCGGCAGGGTGTCCTGGCCCCTGCCCAACCCACACCCTGAACCCAGACTTCTGACACTGCCTCTCCTACCCCACACTCACTCTTTGCAGCCCAGCTGCAGGCGGTCCCCAGGGGCCAAGGTCACCCTGGCTCCTTCTCCTGAGATGTGCTGGCAGTTACACTGCTCTGGAGGGACGCAGCCCCCAGCCTGCTCCAGCAGTCCCCGAGCAGGAGGGGACACAGGGACAGGGCTGTGTGACAGTCTATGCGTCCTAACGGAAGCATTGCAGCTGGCCCACAGCATGTTGCTGAGGGAATAGATGGACAAATAACCTTGGACAGTGTGAATGGCTGTTAAGAGGAACCAAGTACAGAAGATCTGTGAGCATCGTGAAGGAGAGGAGATGTGGGGGTGTGGACAGAGGATAACTTTTGGAGCTTCTCCCCTAGCTGCACCCCTTACCTCGGGGCACTAGCAGCCAGGCTGGCAGGGCAGCAAGTCCTGGCAGAGTCAACGGCTCAGGTGTGTGGCACAGAGCCCAGTGCAGGGGGAGCCGCAGGCCCAAAATTATAAAGGAGGCATGCAGCTGTCCTCTGCAGGGACAGGGACAGGGACAAGGACAGGGACAGGAGGGAGGCAGACAGGCTGGTGAGGGATACCCTTTATCCCCCAAGCCCAGTCCCATCAAGCCCCTTGGAGTCACCCAGTAAGAGTGCAAGACTCTCCCCTGCTGCACCTAAGACAGAGCACTGTCACTCACCCAGCACCCCCAGCCCTGTGGGTGCTTCCAAGGAAGGAGCAAGACAGTTGGGCCTCGGAGAGGCTGGGGCTATGGGAAGTTAGGGGCCTGGCAGGTGCTCCAGAGATTGGCAGATGGAAGACAGAGGGACCAAGATGGAGGGCAGCTAGGACAGGAGATGGCAAGATCCACTGTGTCTGGGCAAAGCCACAGGTGGGCCAGCAGCTGTGAAGTGAGGAAATCATGGTGAAAACTCCAGGGTAGGGTGGGGAGGAGCAGCTGCGAAGTGAGAGTAGTTGAAAGGGGGACAAGGGAGTAACTGGGCTGCTGAGGGCAGAGTTGAGTGCAGGTGCTAAAGTCAGGGCAACCACTCAATGGTCTTGGGGACACTGAGGCTTGTCCAAAGAGGAGCTGAGAGTCCCAGTAGGAACCCCAGGAGGCCCTGCCAGGGCTCAGCTCTCTGGCCTCTTGCTCCTGGGATCCTCACCAGAGCAGTTGCCAATGAAGCAACGCTGGAAGTAGCCATCCAGTCATGTGCACGAGTGGTAATCTGAAGGAGCAAGGTCTGGTGAATAGGCGGGTGGATTAATACTTCCCAGGCAAGATCTTTTAACGTGTCTATAACTGTTTTTGAAGGGTGTGATGGTGTGTCATCATGAAGCAAAATTACTTTGCTGTGTCTTCTGGCCCATTCTGGTTGTTTTACGATCAAGCGTGGTTCAAACTGATTACTTGTTGTCGGTAGTGATCAGTATTAACAGTTTCACCTGGCTTTAGAAGTTCATAATACACCAAACCTTCCTGATTCCACCAAACGCAGAGCATTGTCTTCTTTCCGAAGCCATTTGGCCTTGCAGTCGATGTTGATGGTTGACCTGGATCAACCCATGATTTTTGTGCATTTGGGATTCTCAAAATAAAGCCACTTTTCATCGCCAGTCACAATTCGATGTAAAAAAGACTTTCTTTTGTGCCGTTGAAGCAATATTTTACTGATGACCTTTTGGTTTTCCATTTGTCTTTCGTTCAGGTGATGTGGCACCCATTTTTCTTCCTTTAAAATCTTTTCCATTGCTTGTAAATAATCGGAAATTGTTTGCTGAGCAATGTTTAATCTTTCTGCAAGTTGTTTTTGAGTTTGACACACATCTTCATCCAATAATGCCTATAATTATTGGTCTTCAAACTTTATCAGCTGACCTGGACGTTCTTTGTCTTTCACATCGAAATCATCACTTTTAAAGCATTTAAACCAGCATTCACAAGTATCTTGAGATGGAGTATGTTCACCATAAGCTTCCCGAAGCTTGTGCAAAGAAGTGACCCGTTGGCCTTCGTGGGGGCCCAGAGCAGGGTAAGACCAAGGACCCTATTGTTTGGGCCAGCTGACCATCTGCATGAGTACTGCCCCCCATAGGAGGTGCTGCTTTTTGGTGGGGGGAAGTGGGAGCCTACTTTCCTAACTACACCCAGGTTGGGGGACAGGAAAATTCTCTAAATGGGCAGATTCCAGCCAGGCTCCAGGTCAAATTGTGACACCCACCAGCCTTAGGAGACTCAGTGACTGGAGATCAGATGCCAGCCCCACTGTGCTGACCAGCAGACTCCTCCCACATGAGGAGTTATTTTGGTTTCCAATTTCTCAGGAACAGTCATTTCTAAAACACCAACCACTTTGGGTGGTGGATTGTTAGGAAATTTGGTATTTTCTAAATGTTTCTTCGGTGAGGAGGTACTGATTTCATAAGTAACAGGAACACAACTCTGACCACTGAAAATTCTGACCACTTGTAGGGAGGAGGAGTCTGGGGGAGTTAGACCCCTGGGAAAGGCAGAGGAGTGTCAGAGGATTAGGGATGGGACCTGACCTCCGTCCCAGAGCAGAGTGAGGCCCAGGTGGGTGGTGAGCAGCAGGAAGAGGCCAGCCCAGCCAAGGCTTAGCCCAGGGCCTGTGTAGACTTTGGGGGGGTATTACAGTCACCCCATTTACTGTCACTGCCCAGCTTGTGGAGGAAGAGGGAGGCCATCAGGCTCGGCCTTGGAGTATGAGGCCTCCCAGATCCCCATGGGGTCCTGCCAGCCTCCCCTCCAACCTTCCTTTTGTTTCTCTAGCTATGTGACCTTGGGCAAGCCATTAGCCCTCTCTGGGCCTTAATTTCTTAGAGCCTTCCAGAATGAAGATTCCCAGCCAAGAGAGGAGGCGCCAACTGCAGGGCACTGGTACAAGTAGGGGAGTCATGGAGAGCCTGGGGCCCCCGCCACCCCTGTAGAGCTGTGAGGCCATCCAGCGTGCCCCCCCCACCCCGGCAATACCACCCTTCAGTGTCACCGTCACCTCTGAGCATGTGGACAACGGTGCTCTGCAGCCGCACGGTCAGTGCCTGGGTGCAGGTGAGGCTACTGGCCCCGCAGGGCAGGTTCTGGGCCGAGACTGTGAACTGGCCACTGGCCTCTCGCACCAGCAGGTATTCGCAGGCCCTGGGGAAGGTCAGGGCTAGCCCATCGAATGTCACATAATGGGGAGCACCCGATGCCTGGCACCGTCCACCACACCGCTGGCCCACGCAGGGCCACTGCCTGCCCTGACACACGCTGCGGGCAAGGGGAAGAGGGGAAACAGTCACGAGGACAGGGATCGGCAGCTGTATCCAGGGGAGAAAACCGGTCAGGTTCCAAGCAACTCCAGAAAGACCCTCATCATGGGGATCCTGGAGGACTCCCATTGCCCAGGCAGTCTGGTTCTCCCACTCCACCCATTGTTCCAGCCCCAGCCAGGGGTCACAAGGTCAAAGGTCAAAGGTCACAGGGCTGGTGCATACCAAATGTGGCAGTCCTCCTGAATGGTAGCATTGGGTGGATATCACCTGCTGCCGTGACTGCAGGGACAGAGCTCAGGAGGCACACAGCACTCGCTCGTCCTGGGCAGAGGCCAGGGGCAAAGGGGTGCCTTAGAGGCCAATGCCCCGCCCACTCTTTCAGACAGCCAGGGGAGCAGGGCAGTGCCCTCTGCAGCTCTCCCCAGACTTACCAGCAACACGGTGCCTCCCCTGTGCTGCCTGGGGGGCAGGAGTGGTTGGCACTGGGGCTGTCACAGGTGAGGAGGCAGGCACCAGGGACATAGACAAGCTCATGGGGACAGAATGCCCACTGGGGGTGCCACGGTGATCACTGCAGTCCCAGAGGCCCCTGGCCGGGCACACAGTGCGACACAGAAGGATGGTGAGAGGCAGCCCAAGGCTGGTCTCATCTTCAGGCCCCCGGTCTGACCTAGGAGAGGCTCAGGAACCCAGGGGTCCCAAACCCCTAACGTCTACTCCAGAGATCTAAATATCTTCCCCCAGCACCCCAGTTATTACGAGCACAGGGATTGGGGCTGTTCCTGGTACCCAGCCATATCTGGGCTAGATATTGTCACTTTTCCTGCCCCAGATCCAATGGGGCCATTCTCTGGGCTCTGGGGAGGGGCAGAGATAGTAAACTACCCACACCCAGCCCAGGTAGGGGTAGGTTTCATTGAAGTCTCACATTCACCCACCAAGCCCTGGTCCCCTGGTCCCACCTCCATAGCTACGTAACTTGCTTTTACTTCTCCCTAGCCCTTGGAAGAGCCTCTGTACCACACTCAGCTGCAATTCAGAGGTCTGCGTTCTAGACCTTCACCATGAACAAGCTGTGTGACTCTGTAAGCCATTTACCCTATCTGAGCCTCAGTTTCCTCACCTGCAAAATGGGAGCAATTCTTCTGCTTCCCACTTCACTAGGTTATTGTAGGAATTATGGACAATTGAATAAGATCATGTACATTAAAGTGCTCCACTACTGAGTAACAGTTATCCATGCTATGTCATCCCCACGTGCATGCCATGCTGAAACCCACCAGGCTGCAAGCCCTCTTCTCTAAGTTCCATCACCTCACCTCCAACTTCACCCCCAACAAAAGTTGCTGCCCTCCCTAGCAGTTACATTCCTTCATGGTGGCACTGCCAGGGGCATAATGACAGGTTTCAAGCTGGCATGAGCACAAGCTGGGGGCACACACTGGCCCTCAGGGTCCCACAGCAGGCCCAAGGAGCAGTGATAGCCAGCCACACAGCTGCCCAGCTCCCCATAGTCCTCGGGCTCCCCACATTTCTTACCGCACACTGGGGCACACTCCTGGTACTTTTGGCCCCCAGGACACAGGACAGCTGGGCACAGAGACACTGCTGCTCTGCTCACCCCGCTGGCCCCCACCACCACCTCCTATGCCTCTGAAAGAAAGTAAGCCAGAAATCTGCCAAGGTCAGAAGTCCTCCTGAGGCCCCACCCCCAACTCGCCTCAAAGTTCTTGGTTCCCTTCCAGCTGGGAGGAGGAGGAGACTAGAAATTGGGGGCTGGCTGAGCTGACTCATGGCAGAGAGTCTGGTTCCTCCAGGGAGATGGGGCATCCTCCTGGGCACAGCGGTGAGCATAGGCAGCAAGCACTGGGCATGGGCAGTCTCTGCCAGGGGCACAGCCACACACAGCTGCCAAGCAGCACAGGTGGAAGGGCTCCCTATCCACCAGCCTGTGGCACTCCTTGGAGGAAGAAGAGGAAATGGATCTCCCACAGATTCTCTGTTTCCTCTTGTCCCTTCTGTCAACTCCCTGCGCTCAGAAGCCCTGTCACAGCAGGGCCCTCCTAAAGGCCCAGGAGGAGGACAAGGCAGGTATTGATCCCATCTCACAGCTCCCTGGAAGACTGGGCCATGCAGGATAGCATGAGCTGCCTCTGAGAAAACGTGGTACTCAGTATGGGTGCTGCAAAGGAGGAAGAAGAGTGTGTCCTCTGAAAGGCAACTTCCCTTGCCTGCCAGCTGGAACTTGCTAGCAAAGGCAGCAATGCTGGTCTCCACATCACCGGCAGGTGTCAGGAAGTCGTCCTGCTGGTGAAGGTGCAGCATAGCCCTGCTAGGCCACCCGAGTAGGCAGAAATGGTCAAATCTGGCCCACTGTGGCCTCGCCCAGCCACTCACCTGCCCCTTGGCACACCTGGTGGGGCATGGCGGGGGCTGGGGGAAGGAGTCCAGGGTGATGCAGGCTGCAGGGTCATACACCCCCCAGGGGACCTGGGCTCCAGGCCAGCGCAGCAGCAGGAAGGTAGAGGAGGCTTGGGAGACGCTGAGGCCTTCAGGGCTGCTCCAGGGCAGGCCACGTCCTGCCCATCGGCCCGGACAGTTCCTGGAATAGGGGCCTGTGAGGGGGCTGCCGCGCAGGGCTGGGCTGGGCTGATGAGGTTAAGGGAACAACATATGGCAGGATGGAGCTGTAAAAAGGGAAAGGACTGGGCAGGAGATGGGAGGGCTGCCCACACTGAGTGAGGGGAGTCCTAGGAAATCACCCATCCCCCCTGAGCACCCCCCACATGCACTGAGGACCACCTTCAGTATCTACTTTGCCTTTGAAATCAGTTCATAGGAGGAGCAGATGCAGGGAAGGGAGATGGAGAGCTGTTGGCTCAGCATCCGAACTGAGAGGGACCTATCTGGCCTGGTGTCCGACTGCTCAGAACTTGCACTCCCCACCCCCAAGGATGGAGCAGAAGATGCCTTGGAAGTTTCCCAAAGGACTGTGTGTCTGCTTCAGAGATGGGGAGTTTAGAGGAAATGGAAGCAACGAGTTTGGTTTGGGGAATCTGAGGGGTGGTTTGGGATTCAGAAACCAGAGGGCAGTGTGGACAGAAAGTGCTGGAATGAGCCAGAGTCTGCAGGGAGAGGAGCGGTAACAGGAGGCTGCTAGCACCTGAGCCACAGTTCTTTGGGTTGTAGGTAGGTACCCTGTGAGCCAAGGCTACCTGAGTCCCTGAGCTGGATGTGGGCGCCACCCAGGGAGACAGAGATGGCATGGAGGCAGCTCTCAGAGTCGCAGGCTCCATGCTCCAGCACCATCAACAGCTGCTCTTTAGCCAAGTCCTGGGGTAGATGGTGAGGAATGGGGGGAGGGGCACATCTGAAAACAGGTGTTCTACAGGACACCTCCAGTACGCACCTGGAGGTAGATCCCACTAATGTGTGCTGAGCACTTTCCAGCCAGCCAGACTCACATGTGCATTGGCACATGTGAATGTGTGTGGCACACATATGTGTGTATACATATGTCTACATGAGATGGCTCCCTTCTTTACTCCCCCTGGGTATGTATGCTCATGTCTGTGTGTATCTACGTGTATACACATGCTAAATCAATCTATATGCAAATGCATGAGCATATGTCATCTGTATACACCGGTTTGTGCTTGCGTGTGTAAGAATATGCCTAAGCCTGAACTTGAGATGTTATTCAGTTTTACTATGGGACCAAGAAGGCCCCTTATTGGCCCTAGGATTATTTTGCACGAAGTAGCTTGTGGCAAACCCGCCCTGTCCAATTTGTGAGGAAGGACTGTAAGCATGGATTTTGCTTTGTGCCCCTGGATTGTGGTAGCAATAACAGCAGTACTTTCACAGGAACCTAAGGAGGAGGTGAGAACCCAGAGGGGCGACGTCATGGAGCCTGCTGCAGCCTTCCTCCCTCCAGAATCGGTTCTCCCTCAGCTTTTCCCTGGACAACTGTGTGCATTCGGTTCCCTTATTTAGTGGTTTCTTGCAGGGATGGGGAACCTTGTTTCTGCCCAGGGCCATTTCGGTATTCATAACATTATTTTGGAGCCATACAAAATTATCAGTTTTAACATTAGCCTGCTGTCCTAGCCTGTTTGGCTCAGTGGATAGAGCGTCGGCCTGTGACTGAAGGTTCCAGGGTTCGATTCGGGTCAATGGTATGTGCCTGGATTGCAGAGTTGATCCCCAGTAGGGGGCATGCAGGAAGCAGCCAATCAATGATTCTCTCTCATCATTGATGTCTCTCTCTCTCTCTCTCTCTCTCTCTCTCTCTCTCTCTCTCTCTCTCTCTCTCTCTCTCCTAACAATGTATTTTAAAAAATTAGCCCACTATCTCTGTTCAAACATTTAATTAACTCACCTCTAATGCCTTGGCAGGGCCAGACTAAATGACTGAGCGGGCCCTATGCGGCCACAGCCCCACCCTGGCATGGCCATTTCTCCCTCACAGCAGCCCTACGAAGGGCCCTGCTCTAGCAAAATTCGCCTACCTCCCCCCGTCCCCCCCGCCCCCGGTTAGTCCCTCACTCACCAGCGCCGGGATGGAGCGGCAACCCGGGTTGCTTCAGAGGAGAAGCTCCGCCCCTCAAAGTGGCCCCGCCCACTGCGCCCTCGGAAGGGCACGGAGCCCGCGCGCAGAGCCGGCGGCCGTCCAGGCACACGCTGTGAGCACAAGGGGTGAGAGCGCGCCCTCTGGATCAGCCCGGGGGAGGGTTATGCTGAGCTGGAGACGACCTCCGGTCCCGCAACACCCAGGGATCTCCCTCCCCTGGCACCTCCTTCTCCCATTAGACTTAGAGTCAGCAGGGGCAGGTCACCGGCTAGGTCTTGAAGCAGGGCCACCACTTATGCCATGAGAGGGCGCAGGCCACCTGTGAGAGGTCCCCAGAAGGAAAAGCAGGTTGAGGAGGTGTAGCATATGGGAGGGAGCAGAGTGGGTCGGGCGGTTTCCAACCCCAGCGAAAGGGCCAGCAACACCTGCGGACCCACCACGGGTTGCACAGCTGGTGCACGTGTCACCAGGGGCGTAGCGCTGGCCTCGGTAATAGCAGGGACATTGGGAGGCGGGCACACACAGGGCGCTGTCCCAGAAGACGCCAGGCGGGCATTCACGGCCGCTCAGGCATTCTCCGCAAGACCCCTCCTCTCCCTCGCCCACCCGCCCACCGTGGAGCAGCTGGGGGGCAGGCGGAGGTGCAGTCAGAGTACGGTTGGTTGGTCTCCCGGGCACAGGCGCTCTGCAGGCATAGGAGTGGGCTGTGAGGCCCAGGAGCCCCCACCCCACCCTCCCACCCCCGCCTCCTGCCAGACACCACTAGGCTGAGGAACCTGGAGGCCACAGTGGGAGCTCAGAGGGTGCCAGAGCACTCAGAAGTAGGGGTCACACGATGGCCCTCCCTCAATTCCCAATCCTGCAGAGTGGGGAGGCCTGGAGGCACAGGCAGGAACCCTACCACAGAAACCGGGCTTCCTCCAGAGCACGTGGATGTGATGCTTGGCACAGCCCTGGGCATAGTTGGCCAAGGGGGCACACACAGCCTCCTGGCAGCCCTCTCTCCCACTGCCTGCCCAGACCCCAGCACAGTAGGCAAAGAAGCAGGCCTCATGGTACTCAGTAGCGGGAACCTTCCAAGAAAGGACAGCTCCTCAGCCAACCAGCATCCCTCTCCTCTTGCTTCTATCTCACCCACCCTGGTTTACAGCCAAACAGATGAGGGCTGTAAAGGACCTCACAGATCATACGTATGAGCTATCTCATTTCCCAGAGGTAAAACCCAGGACAAAGAGTAGGATGGCTTGACCAATGGCCCAAAGCAATCGAAAGGCAGGACCAGATTCCCCATTTGGCACCTCCCCAGCATCCCCTCTTTTCAGTCCCTCTGATGCCAGACACTATCTCCACCCCCACCTATACCTGGACATGGCATTCTCTGAATGGACCATCCAGCAGCTGGTGGCATATATCTTGGGCTTCAGCCTGCAACTGGCCAGCCTCCATGCCTACTTCGGTGCCCCTCAGGGGCTCCTCACAGCCCTGGGCTGCCTCCACCGCATCCAGACACCCAGGCTGGGGACAATTGGAGTCAGGACAGGGGGCAGGGATGAGGCACATTAACAAGGACACCAGGAAAATAGCCACTGCTTTCATAGCTGCTTCAAAGCTCCACTGTCATGACATGCAACCCAGACACCATCCTGGTTATGACGGGGAGTGGCAGCAAAGTGCAAGCCAGGGGCAGGGGAGCTGGCCTCACTGTCAACCCACAGGCAGGAGGTGTGATGGCGAGCCAATTAACCAAAACTGGTTGGTAATCAGGTCAGTGAGTGTGTCCCCTGGGTGTAGGCAGCCAGGGCTGAGGACAGCACCTTACACTGAGCTCCTGTGGGCCTCTGAGCCTGCCTTTTCTTCCCTGAGGATCTGGGAGAAGCCCAGAAACTGTCTCTTGCAGGAGACAGAACCAAGGCGTGAAGGTGTCAAAGGAAGGGAGCAAGAGAGCCCAGGCTCCCTGAGGGCTGCATCTCACCTCTGAGTCAGGCAGCTTCCAGGAAGCTCCCTCCTGGCTCCAAGAAGTCATCTGGGGGAGGGAGAAGCAGAGGTCTGAGGCCTCAGCTCTCTCCTTCCCTCCTACACCAGTCACAACACCACACTCACTTACCTTCATGCCAACTATTGTAGAGCCCACAGAGGCCTTGAGTCTGTTTCTGGAGCTCGTGGTCCACAGAAACTGAGATCTAACTGGACCTATCCAGCCGCACGACGACACCCAGACCCCCTGACAGCACCAGCCAGTCCCCTTGCCACTGCAAGCTCAGCCCTGGGCAGGGAAAGTGGGAGTCATACTGCCTATCCCTCCCACCATCACACTAGGGTTCAGACTGCCCAGGGAAGGAAGAAATGAGGGATTCTCACTATTCTGGAGAGTTCTGCACTTTATATTCTTTAAAGAAACCCCACTGGTTTCCCATCACAGCCCTCCTTGAGAAGTTCATGAATGCTGGCTTTGGTGCTAATAGATGGGACAGTTTCTTAGCAGAATTTTTGTCCTGGTTGGGGTCCATGGAGTGAGATGTGTGTGTGTGTGTGTGTGTGTGTCCCATCTCCTATCACCAAAGCCTTCCTCACAACACTGTGGGAGGCAGGTGGGGGAAACGAAGGCTCAAAGAGGTTAAGTGGTTAAGTAGAAGGACTTGCCCCAGGTCACCCTGTGAGGGAGCTGGTGGGGGTTGGTGGCAGGTGTGGGGACAGGGACTAGGTCCTTAACACCTGGCTCCTCAGCTGGCTCCCTCATTTCCAAATGCCTCCCAACAACAGTGAGGGTTGGGGAGGCAGCAGCAAGCTCAGTCCGCAGCTGGCACTTTTGAGCCCCACCCTGGGGGTGGGCAGATTGTCCCTCACCGGACAGCAGCTGAAACTCCCCATCAGGTACCAGCTGCCCCTTCACAGAGACATTTCCACCCTGAATCAGCACTTCCTCTGGCCCCTCATCACCCGGACCTGGGAGGAGACCAGTAATGGGTGAGGTGGTCCACAGCTCGCCTCCTCCCACACCCAGATCCCTCCCTGTCTCCATCCCCATCTTCCTCCCTCACCTGCTGACAGTGCCCAGGCTGGGGACAATGACCCCTGGGCTTGAGGTGGACAACCCAAGTGGAGTCAGCAGCACCTGTCAGCAGGTAAGTGCAGTGGCCCAGGCAGTGGTAAAGGTACCTGTCAAAGGTGCGGTAGTGGAAGCCGGACCAGGTGGCACAGGTGGCCAAGGGACGCTCCGGCTTCAGAGTTGGGCCACAGCCCCTGCCAAGGGCTGCAGCAGGGCTGGAGACTGAGTGCTGCCTGGAGGAGAGGCCCCACTGTGAGCCTCTAAATGTGGGGGTGCAGGGGGAGGAAGCAGATGGACAGTCATGGTCACTCTGGTGGGCAGGGGATGGGAGGAGACTCATTTGAGAGTACAGAGGAGTGGACTTGGGCCCTGTGGAAAGACCCAGAGCTCAAGAACTCTATGTGGGAGTACCTAGGGAGCAGGTGACAGCTGGGACTGTGCTGTTGACAGGCTTGGGACCCACCTGGAAGAAACTGACTGGAGCAGCTGAGTCAGGCCTGGGAGCATTCATCCCACCAGCTGTGTCCCCAAGGCTGGGCACAGCATTCCTCCAGGCTTCCTGCAGATGCATTAGCTGAGCCTGCCCAAGGCTGGCACTGCCATGTGGCAAAGCAGTAGCCCTTGGGGCTGGCTTCTACAAAGGATGTGGTGGATACTGGGAGCGAATGGGGTGGACTCAGTCAGTCTGGATCCAGCTTCCATCCCCAAGCAGCCTGCTACCTCCATGACACTACAGATCTGGGCTAATCTCAGGCACTTACCCAGGGTGCAGAGGATACCGCTTCAGCCTGGGCAGCAGGCCCTCACTGTCCTATTCCATGCCATAGGTCATGTTTCCCCGGGCCTGGGTCCATGGAGCAGGCAGAGGGAGGAGATGTTAGTGTTCAGCCCATGCCCATCCCTGGGAATGGCCTGGATGGTCATTCAATCTAGTCACTACTCTCCGAGTGAACTTATCATGTGATTTCCCTTCTTGGTCTTCATTTCCTCACAAGATGACTTTGGGGAGGACAACTGGAGGGTAGACACGGGCAGGAGGCATCAAGCATCTCCATGGGCTGCTCTTAGTGGTGTCTACTCATCCATTACCCCCATCTCTCACATCTGCCCTTTGAGAGCCCACCCAGACCTGCTTCCCAAATGCCTGCTTCTCCAGATCACTACCAGTCCTCCCCCAGTCTCCGGATGTGACCCCTTTGCTCTCTCCTGCTGGGCAGCCAGCCCAGACTCCACCCTCACTCACTTGTAGATGGGACAGAGGCCTGCACGTCCACTCCAGGACAGGTCCAGCTGCCAGCCCAGGCGCCAGTAATGATAGAGGCTGGTGCAAGGCGCCAGATCCTCCTGACGTGGGGTCACTTCCTCTTCCACCAGAACAGTCTCCACGTGCTCACATCATCGCCTGCCCAAGGATGGGGAATGAGAGAGCAGCTGCCACTGTCCCTTGTCACCAAGAAGCCCTGTCCTGAGATCCAGTTCCTGAAAGAGCCAACTCCCAGGGAAGTAAGTGAACTGAGGAGGGGGCTGGGGTTGGGAGGAGGTCTGGCTGCTCCAGAGGGTCCCAGTTAAGGGGCAGGAGAGAAAGGACCTTAGTAGGAGGGTCCCTGGGGTGGGCGGCTTACCCATTAGTAAGTGCCCATGCCATCCCAAAGAGGAGGGCAGGGAGCAGCATGGTGCCTCCACAGGTCAACTTTGGGGGGATTTTGAGGCTTGGGCTTATGGGAGGCAGTGTGCAGCAGGTGAGCAGAGGGGCCAGGACTGGCCTCCCCCACCACAGGGCAGTGTACTGTAGCCCAGCCTCAGTGCATCCAGCCAGCTTCAGAGCACTGGAGCTGGGAGGCCTTATCTCATCTCCATGACCCCAGGCACCAGCTGCTTGGAACTGGATTGGATCTGCCTGCACATCCCACAATCCCCTCAGGGGCTCACTCTCCCTGGAAATAGTCCCCTTCCTCTCTCTCTCTCTCTCTCTCTCTCTCTGTGTGTGTGTGTGTGTAATGGGGGGAGAAGGGGTATGCATGTGTCCCAAGCCACAAATACTCTGAGCCTCTGATATTTCCATACTCTCAGGCCCTACCACAAATTAACATGAACTCTGGCAAGCCACCCTCCCTCTCTAGGCCTTGATTTCCTTATGGGTAAAACCTGATGTCCCTTCAGGGGCCTCCCAGGGATACTCAATTGGGACTCAGGGACTGTATGAATGGTATGAAATTGTGTGTGTGCACATTTTCTGAGGACAGTTCCATAACTTTTATTAGATTCCCGGGGTGTGTGTGTAGGGGGGAGGGGGACATAGCCCCACAAAATGTTTACAGGACCAAATGATGGATATGGTTTTCCAGCCCTAAAATTCTGACTTCATGATTGTCTCCTGTTCCCTTTCCTGCCTCCTCCACCCTTCTCTTACCAGGAACTATGGAAGTGAGGGTCAGTAAGCAGATGGAGCCATTTCCAGGGAGGTTGGATGCTGTGGAGACAGAGGAAGGACCTGTGTCCTCCCCTCTGTGGTTCCACTTCTTTTTTTCCCCCACAAATTTTAATATGACTAGATATATTATCAAACAGAAGTATAACATGAAATCACTTATAGACATGGATAAGTATATATTTACATATGCCACTAACATATATCAAGGATATATATATATATATATATATATATATATATAATTATTTCCCATTTAGTATGTGACCACTTATTTTTAAACCTTTCTCTTTTCTACCTATAAACAGGAATTATTTGTAAATTTTAGAAATCTACCTTCATTTTGAAAAAAAAGGGGAAGGGAAATAGAGATGTCTAGTATAATCCACCTGGAAAGAGGAGTGGGGGTGGTTTTGCCTAAAACTGGAAAGAGGAGTGGGGGTGGTTTTGCCTAAAACTGGGCAGTTGTTTTAATCTTTTTCTGAACCAAATTGTACTTGTAAAAATAAATCCAGTGCCTACAGTCAAATTGCACAGTGGCAAGACACTGGATTCAGAAGTAGATGTGGTCCCACTTCTTACTGGGGGTGATTCTATATGGCTGCTTGGATCCACTCTAGTTTCCTTCTGAGTCTCCTAGGGTCCCTGAGGTCCAGAACCAGGAAACTCAGGGAGGAGTGCCTGGAGTGGGAAGTAGAGGAGGGGGGTGGCAGGAGACACAGGGGCCCTGGGGGCAAGGCAGCCGGATGGAATAATCCCAGCATCCGTCTGGTTGGGAGGGGGCAGCGGCAGGTGTTCCAGGGGAATTCTGGTTTCATCCTGGTTACCAGCTGCGAAGACACCCAGGCTGGAATGTGGCCTCCACCCTCTAAACCTGATGTCCCTCATAGTCTCCCCCCCACACCACCACCACCACCTGGGGAACCAGAGCCTCACTAGGCATTTCTTCTGGGCCCATGGCTGGTCCTGGGACCAACTGAGGGTGCTGTGAGTTCCTCAGGGAGCTCTCCGAAGGGGTGCTGGGAAAGGGTCAGCCGTGGGCCCAGAAGAAATGCCTGGGCTGGCGGCTGGACCAGTCCCAGTCTCACATACACACCCGGAGGCTCTCTCCCGCACACCTCACACTTCCACTGCAGGTCTACGAGGAGACACACGGGTGCTGGCGGCCCACCCCAGCACACAGGACCGTTCTGCTCCCAGGCCACGAGAAGCCCATCCAGGAGTTAGAAAAGCCTTTCACAGATGATCCCTAGGAACACCGTGCCCCCTCTTTCCAGGTGCCACCCGTTCCACCCAGTGTCTCTCCTCCCGTCCTCAATATCAGCAAATATTGATGGCACGCCGCTGTGGCTGTGTGCCCCAGGGGAGGAGGTATGCAAGGGCTCCTTGCTCTGCTCTCCAAGGGCCATCCACCTGGCCCCAGCTCTGGATTCATCCTCGGCAGCTAAGGCCGCCCTGGGACTGGGCGAAACTGGAGTCACAGGCACCCTTTCCCTAAAGGAGGCAGGAGGAAGCGGGAACCAGGGGAGATTGGAGGGACAGGGGCCTGGAATCACCAGCCCACATTTCAGCTCAGGACAGGATGGGGGAGCTCTCAGGTGTCCAGGTGGTGAAGCGGAAGAGAAACTCACGACCCCGGACTGGGACCGGGAGAAGCCGGACCGGAGGGCTGGAGCAGCCAGGCTGGGAGAGCTTTCCGGAGCGCCGGGAGCCCGCCCGCCCGCCCGGCCCGGGAACTCCCGGCCCGCAGCCCCCTCACCTGGCTCCCGCCCTGGCCCCGCCCCGTCCCACTCAAGCCTCGCCCCCGGGTACCTCCCTCCAGCCCTCCTTCTTTCTAGCGACTGACTCGAAGCCCCCCCGCCCCAATTTCTGCTTGGGAGGGCCCATCTTAGCAGACACAGGGGCCCCCTCCTGCTCCTTCGGCCTCGCCCCGCGGTCCCCAGGGCCCGGCTCCGGACGCAGGACTCAGGTCGCCGACTTAGGGCCGCAGAGGGTGGGGGGGGGGGGTCGGGGTCGATCCCGGTGGGATCAGGTTGAGAGCGGGGCGGGGCTGGAGTTTCCAATACCGACCTCCCCGACCCCGAGTGGAGGCTGGACCCCCGCCCCCCCGCGGAAACGTGGGGCAGACACCCTCCCGCGGGCACTCGCAATTCAGAGAAAGCAGCGCCATCCCCGACACCCCTCCGCGTCCCCCCAACTCCTCACCCACCCCCAGCCCGCGCCCCAGCTCCACCTTTCCCCTGGCTCCTCCCCCGGCGCCCGCGAGCACCCTCCCCGGCCGCCCGTCCTCCCTGCCGCCTCTCCCTCCTCCCCCTCCCCCGGCCCTCCCCCGTGCCCGGCTCCCAATTCCCAGCACTTACTCCAGCCCACCTCCCTCCAGCCTCACCTGCCCGCCGGCCGCCTCCCCGCCCCCGCACCCCGCACCCCGCGACCTCTCTCCGGGACACCCGGCCCCGGCCGCCCCACCGGCCCACGGCTCCCCTTCCCCGCCGGGCGCGGTTCCTCCTCCCGCTCCCCCACCCCCCGCGTCTTTTCCTCTTCCCTCCCCGCGAAGTTTCGGGGCTGTCAGCCTGTCAGTCCGCCCCGAGCTGCGAGCCGCGGACGCCACAGAGAGCAGAGCCGCCCGGGACCGGAGGCCAGGACGCCGGGGTCCCGGCAGCAGCGGGAGAGCCGGCCGGCGGGCCGCCAGGTAGCAGCCGTGGAGGCGCCGCACAGCCGCCCTCCCCCCGCCCCTCCCCCCGCACGGGCCGCTCCCCGCCCGCTCCCCGCAGGTGGCAGCCCGGGGTGGGGGCGCGCGGAGCGGGTGGGAGGCAAAGAAAGGGCGGGGGAGGGGCGGGCGGGAGGAGGGCTTGTGGGGGAGGCAGGGACCCTGGAGGGAAGAGCAGGGCCAGGAGAGGGGCGGGGCGGGGGAGTACTCAGGTGGGAAGGGGTGCAAGGCTCCGAGGGGAGGGCGGGGGGAGGGTCCTAAGAGGGAGAGGGAGGGAGGGGGCGGGGGAGGAAAACCCGGCTCTGGGACCGGGTTGTTGGGGGCCGGAGGGGGGGAGGGCAGGAAGGTGCCGACAGGTGAGCGGGGAACTGGGGACAAGTAGGGACGTGGAGTGAGGTCGCGGTGCGGAGGCTCGGGGAACGGGGGCAGCAAGCGGGGAGGTGGGACGGAGGGACCTGGTCGGGAGGCAAACTTGGGAGGGGGGTGGAGAAGTCTTTGGGGTGCAGACATGGGGAAGGGAGCCGGGGAGGGGAGGGGAAGGGAGGGGAGAGGAAACGGAGGTGTGTTGGAGGCAGCGGTGGGCAGGGCAGGACCGAGCGGAAGGTCCGGAGTGAGTGGCCAGCCAGGGGGACGGGGGCTGGGGGGCGGGGGACACGAGGTGCGCTGGGGGACTGGGCTGGGAGGGGGAGGGGAAGGGCGGGAGGGAGGGAGGGGAAGCGGGAGCCTGCTGGGGAGGCGGAGGGGGAAGGGAGCCGGGGGCCCCGGAAAGGAGGGGGAGCTGCGGGGGGGAGGGGGGGGGGGGGGGAGCGGGCTGGGGGAGAGGGGAAGGGGGCTGGGGAGACAGGAGGAGGGAGGGAGCTGAGGTGAAGGGAGGAAAGGAGAAGGAAGGGAGAGCGGAGTGGGGGAGGAGAGGGAGGAGGAGGGGAGAGCGGAGTGGCGGCGAGCCGCGGGGAGAAGGGCCGCGTAGGGAGGAAGGAAAGAGGAGGGGTAGAGGAAGGGAGAGGGTGTGCACCGCGGAGGAGGATGGAGTCGGGGAGAGGCGGCCGGGGGAGGGGGAGGGGAGCGCTGCGGAGCGGAGTCGAGGGTCGTGGGGCGGAGGAGGGGCGGGGAGGGGCTGGCCCGCAGGCTGGGTGCAGGGGGAGGAGCCGGAGGGGCGAGGCAGGGGGCGGAGCTGGGGAGGCAGCCAGATTCAGTGGGGAGAGAGGGCGGAAGGCTGAGGGAACCGGAGAAGGGAGGGGGGAGGGATGGCTGCCAGAAAGATTTCGGGGGAGGGTAGTCTGCTGGGAGGGGAAGGGCACCCGCAGGCGGAGGAGTGGGGCTGGGGGCACTAGGGCGGGGTGGCCCTGGGGGGGGAGGGGAACCCCGTGGGGGAGGGACGGTGGTTTGAGGTAGGGTTTTGGGAGAGGAAGCTAGAGCCATTTCCTGCCTTCAGCGAAGACCCTCCTCGAGGGCCTCCCCCACCAGCTGTCCAATATGACACTCACCTCCGCCCCTCCGCTGGCTCCTATTCCACCAGCTCCCGCAGTGACAGCTGGGGATGTGTTCTTGCTCCCCTGTCTGGTCTCCCACCATCCACCCTCCACTCTCTACCCAGAGAATAGACTTGTTTCTGACAGCCCTCCCTCCCGAGCAGGATCACTGAGGGGCTGAGGCTGGCCTTGAGAGACCTGCCAGGTGCGGGGGTGCTGCTGACTTCTGGAACTGACCAGAGCTTGCAGAAATGGCTTCAAGGTCTTCTCCTTGAGCCACCTGTAACAATCTCTTCACTGTCTAAAATCCACCTCCCCTCTTTCCCCTCTCCTACCTGGCTGGGGACATCACCTTTGTAGCTCCTGGGGGCAGCTGATAAGGAGAAGTTGGGCAGAGCCAGGGCCCAGGTAGAAAGCTGCCATGAGAAGAATTTGAGCAAGGATGTATTTTCTCCTTAGGGTGTGTGGCCCGATCCCCAGAAGAAGCTACCTGGGGTTGCCATGAGAGAGACCTTGGAGGCCCTCAGCTCCCTGGGTGAGCCAGCAGAACCTGGGAGGAACCTGGGGTGGGGGTGGGGATTCAGAAGCCTATTGGGCTTGTTGCTTCTCTACAATAAAGAAAGGAGAGCCATCCTCAGAGATTGCAACCCCAAGACTTCTGAGGCCCCTGGAACCTTTAGGGCAGTATCCTTCTGAGTTTTTTCAGGGTGTTTGTGAATATCTGCCTACGCTGGAGGTTGTGCTAGACTGTACATGCTCATGTGTGCTCACAGAGCATCAGGATATGGAATCCACTGTATCCTTCCTTCACCTGTGCTTTACTCAACACAAAGGGACTCAGGTTGACTCCTGGCCAGACTGCTGGGAGCCTGGCTGTCCCTTGCCAAGTTAACTAGGGACCCTCCCTTCTGGAGCAGGTTGGAAAAAGTCCCTCGGGTGGGCTGGCGGGGAGGGGAAGAGCCCTGCCTTTGGTCGCCTCTCTCTACTGGATGCTTACTTGGACTCATCCTTCTACCTGTAACAGGATTCTCTGTGGGACAGCCGGAGATGGCCCCCCAAAGTGAGCCTGGGGAAGGCTCCCATAATGCCCAGGAGCAGATGTGCCCTCCCAGGGAGGAGAGAGCGCTGGGCTCCTCTTCATGTTCTGGTAAGTAAGTGGGGACCCTGGGTGGTGGCTCAGGCGGGGAATCATCCTTCATCTTCCTTTCTTCATCAA
Source organism: Lasiurus cinereus (assembly GCA_011751065.1). Taxonomy (NCBI): domain Eukaryota; kingdom Metazoa; phylum Chordata; class Mammalia; order Chiroptera; family Vespertilionidae; genus Lasiurus; species Lasiurus cinereus. The sequence continues at coordinate 40,050,980 of JAAGEH010000307.1, forward strand.
ATATGTATTGAGCACCTGCTAAATGCCATTCTAAATATTGGGCATACCTCAGTGACCACACAGACAAAGACCCCTACCTTCCAGGATTTTAATCCTAGTGAGGACAGGGAGTCCAACCAACGTAAAAACAAGTACACTGACAAACCCTGTTAGAAGAGGATGCATGCTAGGGGGGGATAAAGCAGAGTGAGGAGAACTGAGACTACTATAGATGGGTGGAGCAGAATAAGCCTAAATAGGGTGGTGAGAATAGGCCTCCTTGGGAAGCTAAAATTTGAGCAAGATTTGAAACAGGGAAGTGGCTAAACAGATACCAAGAGAAGATACCCAAGAAAGGGATATGCCTGGCTTTTTGACATCACTATTTTCTCCAATGATTTGCCATGGAACAGGGTCCATCTGGTGGTAGGGAGGTCTCCAGCCCTCCTCTGAGGAACCTCATGGAGCCTCATGTAAGCTGAAGGGCAGGGCCTGTACTTACACACACACACACACACACACACACACACACACACACACATATTCCAGAAACTCCCCACAGTTGTGGCTTTAGCAACCATGCAGTGCTTAAGCAGCTGCCCTGCTTGAAGGAGCCTGAAGCTGCTCCAGGCCACTATAAACTCAGCCCCTGCAGGTATGAGATGGGCTGGATGCAGTCCCAGCCTATAGGGCTGGGACTGGGGTTTCAAACTTTCCTGCTTCCTAGCATCAGTGGGGCTCTCTGTCCATCTGTGATGTCTGCAGTGGCTTAAGGTAGCTTGTTCTCTGCCAGGGCACAAGACCCCCAGACTGGAGGAAGATGCCCACCCCAAACAGGCTGAGGGTCCCTGGAGAGGAAGCCAGGCACACATACCACGGAAGGCTGAGCCTGTGGGTTCCTGCCCAGGTGAGTCTTCCAGGTGAAGGGAACAGGGGCCCTGCAAGCTCCAGAGCTGCTAGCTGATGTGGCAGCCTCTCCAGGCCCTTCCAACACAAGATGAATCAGGCCCTGGCACCTTTCTGCTCATAGAGCTTTAGCACCCAGAGGAAATTCTGCATCCATACACAACAGGAATCCCAGAGGCTGATCTAAGAGAAACACACCATCATGTCAAGATACTCTAGAAGTCTTAACTTCCCCCATCTCTGCCCCAGTCTAAGTACAGACTTGTAGATGGCTTGAATTATAATTTCCATAAAAACATATGGTGAGTTGATCAACTTTTTCATTGTCTCTGCCCAGACATGCTCCCTCCCCCACATCTCCACTGATCTCAGTGGTACCCAAATGCTCCAAAACTGTTGTGTTTGACTCATTTCCCTCATACCCAGGGCGATGGAACAGTTAATTCTCTCTCTATAATCACTTCCTTCCACTGGCACCAATCTTATCCTCATTTGCCTGAGTGATGTCATTTATTCCACAAGGATTTATTTAATGTCTACTAGGTCTAGGCTGTTAGGTAGAGTGGAAAGGGACGGGCTCTAAAGTGATGCAGACCTGTTTGAATCCTTGTTTCATACCCCCTAGCTCAGTGGTCGGCAAACTCATTAGTCAACAGAGCCAAATATCAACAGGACAATGATTGCAATTTCTTTTGCGAGCCACATTTTTTTAAACTTAAACTTTTTCTAACACCACTTCTTCAATATAGACTGTGGTATTTTGTGGAAGAGCCACACTCAAGGGGCCAAAGAGCCGCATGTGGTTCACGAGCCGAGGTTTGCTGACCACTGCCCTAGCTGAGTAATCTTGGATTGGCTATCTCACCTCCAGGAGCCTCAGTTTGTTCATCATAAACAGGGTAATTTCACATCTGTTTTGAAGGCTTGTGGTCATGCATACACAGTACATCTGCAATTGGCATTCAGTAAATGGCGGCCATCCTCATTTTTATTAGACACATAAAGACACATTTTTATTAGATACATAGGAAATAGAACACAAGGTGTCTGCCCTCCAGAAGCTTAAAGCTGACACTAATATGACCTGGAGTAAAGAATTAACATAACAATAAAGCCTTGTCACAATGAGTATTAACAGTAAGTGCTACAGGCATTTATATGGGATCCTCATCCAGTGGATTTGTTGAAGATTTTGATTTGTGCTGCATTTTGAGAAAAGTGTAGCCTTCAGCTCCAATGAGGGTGGGTGGAGAATGGGAAAACATGCTAGGTGAGAAAAGACTTCCAGGCAAGAAAGTTGACGTGTGACTAGAGTTAGAGCAGACCAGCCTGGCTAAAGTAAAGGGCTTATGCCTGGGAGTAGTAAGAAAGGTGCACCTCAGATGTAGCTAGAACTTACTTTATCCTTTTAATAGGGAGTTGCTGCTGGTTCTTGAGTAGAAGAGTGGCACAATAAAAAAGAAAGCAATATCACAACAGGAAAAATAGTTGTTTGGAATTGATGGGTCGATAAAAGAGACTGGGAATAAATGTGATTGTGACAGCCCATGTCTAACGTAACCAAGGCTCAGGCTATTACAGACTTTTAGAGAGAGAGACAGGAACTCAGATAATCTGGTTCAATGGTTCTCAGGCAAGAATCACTCTGGGAGCCTTAAAGAGAACAGATTCATGTGCTCTGTTCCCATAGATGCATTCTGTAAAAGTTCCCCCAAGAGATTATGATGTGGCACCAGGTTTAGGAACTATGAACTAGTCCAATCCTTACACCTAAGCAAACTAACAAACTTAGCTCAAAGAGGTAAGTTAATCAAGGTTACATGGTTGGTTAATGGCAGAGGAGAACCCCAGGGTCTTGGGCCTTCAGCTCCTTCCTCTGGGTTGGGCCATTCCATTTCCCAAGAGGGGCCAAGCTCCAGGAAAACTCATATCAAATCTGTTCCCCAAGAGATCCTCCTGCTTCTCCAGAGATTAGCACCATTCAGGGGTTCCCTGCACACAAACCTCTTTCTAAACTAGGACTTCCCACCTGGCTGTAGAAGCAGGAATGAAGGGAGTTGGAAGGAAGGGGGCTTGAGAGACAGCAGGAAGGAATACAGAGTCCACTGTGGAAAGTCTGAGAGTAGGGGAAGCTCAAAAGTGAGAGTCAAGGTCTCCGGGTTCTGAGCCCAGCATTGGGGAGAAGGAAGCTGCAGTTCTCAAAGCAAAGTAAGCGGGTAGGTCTAGAAAGAGTAGCTGTTTAGAGCTACAGCCAACTTTCAGGACTCGGGAGGGAAGCTGCTCAACCAAAGTTGAGAGGCTGTGGTTCCAGAAAGGAGCCTGCCAGACAGGAAGATCTGGGACCGCTGCCATGGGCATATGAACCCTGAGGTTTGAACCTTGAACAACATTCATATTCAGAGACAGGAAAAGTGCTCTCATCAGCACTCTTATCGACATGGGCAAGCCTGGGAGAAAGCCCCTTGTAAGGGGGTAAGGGTTGGGGGGTCACCGGGCGTCCTGTCTGCAGAGAGAAGATATTCGGATTTGGTCATTCCCCAGTGGACAGAAGCCAGAATGCGGGGCTCCAGGAAATGGTGGTCTACTGGCAAATGAATGTCGCATAAATAAACGTGGGGCTTAATAGACTTGTCTCGTTTTGACTTTTCAGGAGAGGAGTGGATGATTCGGAAGGTGAAGGTGGAGGAGGAAGACCAGGAGGCAGAAGACAAAGTCGGATGGTCCCAGCATCTGTCGTTACTGCCCGGCCCCTTTCCCGCACCTGACCTGGGGCCTCTGGCCGCCGCCTATAAGCTGGAGCCGGGGATCCCGGGGGCACTGGGTGGGCTCTCGCTGGCCGCGTGGACTCCAGCCTCGGAGAAGCCCTATGGCTGCACCGAGTGCGAGCGACGATTCAGGGACCAGCTGACCTTGCGGCTGCACCAGAGGCTGCACCGCGGCGAGGGCCCGTCCGCCTGTCCCGACTGCGGCCGCAGCTTCACGCAGCGCGCGCACATGCTGCTGCACCAGCGCAGCCACCGCGGCGAGCGGCCCTTCCCGTGCTCCGAGTGCGACAAGCGCTTCAGCAAGAAGGCCCACCTGACCCGCCACCTGCGCACGCACACGGGCGAGCGGCCCTACCCGTGCGCGGAGTGCGGCAAGTGCTTCAGCCAGAAGATACACCTCGGTTCGCACCAGAAGACGCACACCGGCGAGCGGCCCTTCCCCTGCACCGAGTGCGAGAAACGCTTTCGCAAAAAGACGCACTTGATCCGCCACCAGCGCATCCACACGGGCGAGAGGCCCTACCAGTGCGCGCAGTGCGCACGCAGCTTCACTCACAAGCAGCACTTGGCGCGGCACCAAAGGGTGCACGAGGCAGCCTGCCGGGCCCCGCCGCCTTCCGATGGGCCCGCCTCTCCAGATTCTCCTGCCCAGACCCTGACTCCATCCCCTCCGGGACCTACTACACCTTCCGTCTGCTCTGATTGCGGACTGAGCTTCGGCTGGAAGAAGAACCTCGCCACGCACCAGCGTCTGCACGGCAGCGAGGGGCGCCCCTTTGGATGTGACGAGTGCGCCCTGGGCGGTGCCGCCGAACCCCTGGCCTGCGGGCACCGCTGCACCCAGGCGCCCCAGGGCGCTCCCGCCAGCGAGCGGTCCTTTTCCTGCCCCGACTGTGGACGCGGCTTTGCCCACGGGCAGCACCTAGCGCGGCATCGGCGGGTGCACACGGGCGAACGCCCCTTCGCCTGCGTGCAGTGTGGCCGTCGCTTCGGCTCGCGGCCAAATCTGGTCGCCCATTCTAGGGCCCACAGCGGTGCCAGGCCTTTCGCCTGTGCACAGTGCGGCCGCCGCTTCAGCCGCAAGTCTCACTTGGGCCGCCATCAAGCGGTGCACACGGGCAGTCGGCCCCACGCGTGCACCGTCTGCGCCCGTAGCTTCAGCTCCAAAACCAACCTGGTCCGCCACCAGGCCATCCACACGGGCGCTCGCCCCTTCTCCTGCCCGCAGTGCGGCAAGAGCTTCAGCCGCAAGACTCACCTCGTGCGGCACCAGCGCATCCACGGCCAAGCGGCCCACCTGGCCTCCGACGCTGACCTCCCGGCCCCAGCCTGGCCCACTCCCACCGAGGTGGCAGCGCCCCCACTCTTCTTCTGAGCCTCCTTCTGGTCCAGGCCCTTCCTTTGCCTTCTCTTGCTTCCTGGTTGGAGAGACCCAAGTTCCAGTCGGGTGAGCACTGTGGCAGGAAAGCCTAGGCCCCTGCGGGCATTTTTCTTCCCTCTCCTTCTTGCTGGGGAGAGGGCTGAAAAGGATAACTGGCTTTAACATTCTGTAAACGAAGTGCTGAGTGAACACTGGCTGGGAATAATTCCTGCCTGAGTCCTTGGAAGGCCCCACTAAGGGAATAAACTTTGTTCAGCCTGGAAAGCTGGTTTCCTGGACCACACCTGGCCCAGTGGGGAACCTCCACTGGGGGAGAGAAAGAATGGTTATCTGAGTACTTACAGTGTCATTAAAATTTAAATCTGAAGTTTCTAGGACTTTTTAATGAGCTGGGGGAGGGAACCCCTGACTAATCCACACACAGAGGACCTTCCTTTAACCTACCCTGGGTGAGTTCCACCTCTCCAGCTGCTGGTAATCGCTCTACTAAATCAAAATATAATACAGCTAAATTCCAAACCACTCCCCTGCTCCCTGCTTCTCGCTCAGAAATCTGACGAGGAAGAATCATTAGCATACATTTCCCCTTGCCAGGTGCTGAAGGCTGGAATCGGGAATACACAGAGAGGGGGCAGATGCCCTTTGGCTGGGCTGTCCCCATGGAGACATGCAATCCTGGCCTCTGGAGCTTTAGAACTTCTGCTCTGTCTGCAGCTCTCCCAAGGGGCTCTCAGAAAAGCGGTCCCACCTTCTACCCTGCCTGGCACCATGAGGAAGGACCTTAATGGTGTATGAAATTTCTTTCCCATCATACTTTTGTCTTTATGATGCATGCTTGATCCAGACTTCTCTGTGGCTGTGCCTCCCCAGCCTAGTCTGCTGGGAGAGAGAGCTGTCAGTAAAGGGAAGGGGTGGAGTGATGGGGAACAAGTTGAACCTGGAGTGAGGAGTCTTGGGTTTGACCCCTCCTGTGCCTCTTTTAGACTTGAAGCAGCACATTCATTTTCCTGGGCCTCTGCTTTCTCATTACAATTAAGATTATTGATGTTGATGAGGGCAAGGGAGAAGGAAAGGGGAGTTTGAATGTAGTGAGTTTTAAGTTCCCTGGCCATGAGTAAGAGCAGGTAGTCACAGTACATATGACTGTAGCTATAAATACGGGCCAATCCATTGCCCTAGCAGCAATGGATATTTCACATAAAAATGACCCCCAATTGGAGGAGGCTTCCACCCCTCACCTGCCACTCCCTCCCCTGAGATCCCCACCTCCCTTTCTTCAGGGGTCTGTCGTCCCTCTCCTTCTTCCACTCATTACAGTGAAGTTCTGATAGCTGATGAAGGTGCATGGGCCCACCTGGGGCTCCCAGCACAGCAATGACACTCTGTACATCAATTTGGAATTAAATAAATACATAAGATGCTGCCAGTGGTGGATTGATGCAGAAGCTCTTTGTGGTAAATAGAGGAAAAGGTTGAAGGAAAAGTGGGAAAGGCCCCAAAATAAATTTTGTTCTACAGTTTTGCCAAAAACAATGGTTCTCAACACATTAGAATCTCCTGGAAATGTAAAAATATATCAACAGACACTTTTTGGGTTTCTTGATTATATCTAATATATGAATGCCATTTCACTAATTTTTGTTCCTATCTTTACATTCCTTCAACTTCCATCTGGATTTCCTTTGCTGTCCTGTTTTTACCTCCCTATAGATCCTCAGCCATTTCTTTTTCACATACTCATTTATATCCACACATTTCTGAACACCGATTTTAGCTTTATCCTCAGTGTTTGATATATGGTACTTTCTTACAGCTCAGTTCAAAATATTTCTTCTTCATTCATTGACATGTGGTTTATTAGGAACATAATTCTTATTTTTCCAATATACTGTATAAGAATTTCTCATTTTTTATTGGCTTTTAGTTTAGTATGGTCAAGAGAATATAATCAGTATAATACTGTCAAATTTGTTTAATCTTGCTCCAGGGCTTGCTTACTATTATGGTCAATTTTTGTGGCTGTCCTGCATATATTTGAGAATATATATTCTGTAGCTTGTGGCCCAGTGTTGTAAATATTCATCAACTGAGACAACTTTAATTGGCATGTTCAAATTTTCTGTATCCTTCTTAATTTATTATTCTATGAACTTCTGGAAAAAGTATGCCAAAATCTCCTAAATATGACTGTAAATTTGGATGCTTTCCTTTAAGTTCTTTAAACATTGAGGCCAGCAGAGGGAGAATGGAATGTATAAAAATAAACAAAACCCCACAACACTATCAACACAACAGAAGGCAGAAACAAAGGGGAAAATCTCCAGAACAAGTGGAACAAACATGAGAAAATAATGGTATATTCAAATGTGAGAAATTTTGTTACATGTAAATGGATTCAGGGCTTCAATGAAGGAATAAGAAATACTGTCAAGTTGGATTAAAAAATAAAATCTATAGGCTGTTTACAGAAGCCAGATCTAAAATACAAAGACACACAGTTGAATCAAGTCTAGCCTGCCAATGAACCACGCTCCTTATGGAGGCAGCAATGACATGGAGTATCATAGGCAGAAGACTGTGGCACCCTCCCACCCCCATTGCAGTTTCTCTTCCATTTGGACCCCTCTAGGCTAGCCTGGAGCCCCTGGGGATTGCACTTTGATTCTGACAGGTTGAAATAGGACCTTCCCTTTCCTGCCTTAGAGTGGAGCCTCATGCTGGCAAAAGGCTGATGGAGCACAAGGATGGAGGAAGCTCAAGCCCAGGTCAGCCAGGAGCCATCCTCCAGGCTATTTGCCAGATTGGTGACAGGCCAAGCTAGAGCCTTCTGTGGCCCCCCACCTCTGGAATTCCTGAGTTAAAAAAGGCCCCTCAGTTTCTCCCACCAAAGTGACATTTCCCCATAAAGTCGGTGAAAGTGCTGAACACACTCCCAAAATGTGCACAGATTTTTCACTAATGTAGATGTTAGGCTTTCAGTGACCTGAAAGTCTCAGGTGTGGCAGTGGACCTGTGGGATGAATGTAATTGCAGATGATGAAGCATCTTTTCATTCATTTTATTACTTATTTCCACACACACACAAAAAAAATATTTGAACTTCTTGTAGGTTCTCATTGGACCTGGACCACTTAGACTGGTCTGGGTACAAGTATTCTTGTCTGCCAAGCTCACTTGTCCCAGTACTGATACAAACCAGTCAACCATACCCTGGTGTGGGCCCACCTAGCCTCTTCCTGTAGGTGCCAAGGACCTTTCCCTTAGCAATTAACTTTGTAATTTTAGACTCTAACTTAGACCAAGGAGTGGCATTCTCTCCCAATGAAATCTGCATATTTAGCAGGAAAGTGAGAACCACTGCTTTCCCAGCGCTGAGGGCAGGAAGGACAGGTATTAGAGAGAAGGGCTCTCCTAGCCTCTCTGTAGCCACGTGGAACGTCCCAGGCACACGTGCTGTGCACAGGTGTGTATGCCACCATATACCTCTGGGTTGTGGCAGTTATGATGGCAAAGACCAGAGGAGCAACATCTGAATGAACCTGAGCCAAGGAAGAATAAACAGAGGCGTGGCTGAGGAATGCATCCCAAGCAGTGCCCCCCCTGAGCAAACACATTCTGGAGTCTGGGCAGTCAGGCCAAGAGAGATGCCTAGCTCTTCACAGCCCAGAGATGGGGAAAGTTTGGTTTGAAAGATGTGCAGGGGCTGACTGGTCCCTAGGAGAGGCAGCCAGGCTCAGAGTATCCTCAGGACGAAGCTGACGGTGGTTCGAGGCCTCCCACCTTGGGTGCCTATGTTCTCCACCATTCCAGAGTTCCTCCTCAAAGCCTCTCTGGACTCCCACCAATAGGCTGTCCTTGCGCCAGTTTCGGGGCCCAGTTGGAGCAGCTGCTGCACCTGGTGGCTCTGCATCTGCACTGGTGGCAGGAGAGGCCATCTGTGGGGGGAAGGCAGCAGGCACTGAAGGGGCAGGGGGAGTCTGGGGGCCCCCAATGTGTCCAAGCAGGGGATGCACAGTGAGCACAGCACGGCTGCATGCTGAGGATGGTGGGTGCTGGGAAGGGCTGGAGCTGATTCCAGAAGGTTCTGCCTGGGGGGCACCTGGAGGCAGCTGAGGCACCAGGTGGAGCGTCCCAAGGGAGAGGCCTGAGGCCTCACCAGCCCTGCAGCCTTCCGCCTGGCCTCGCAGGATCTTTGGTTTTGGCCTACTATGGCCCTTCTGTTTCCAGTAGGGCCAGTGTCTGCGAGCAGGGCCATGAGCCCAGTGAGGTCCCCGGGGGAGGGCCCACGGCCAGGAAGCCTGGCTCTTCGGTCCAGGGCCCCTAGGGCACCTCCCTAGCCGATCCACTTGGGTCCTCATAGTGGCCACTTCCTGAGACAGGCCTGCCAGGGCCGAGGCGAGCTGATCCAGCTTCTCCGAGAGGGTGGCGCTGAGGCTGTGGAGCTCCTGCTGCAGAGAACTTCCACAGGGACACGGTGGCCGTGGGGAGGCAGGTGGCAAAGCAGGAGGAACGGTGGCCATGGGGGGCGGATCAGACAGGCCTCTGGTAAGTGGCCTCCCTTCGGTCCTGGCTAAAACCAGAGCAGGAATGCAGGGTGAGAGTTCTCAGGCTATCAGGACCTTTCTCTCCCACTAGCCATCCCCTAGATTAGTGTATTCAGCATCCTGCCCCACTACGGCCTGGCTTCAGATGGGAAGGAAGTGACTCAGGCTTGAGAACATCCATGACAATGTTTGTGACATCAACAGTGGCCACATCTCCAGGCTGATTCCCAAATCATGAACAGGATAAAACACAGATTGGGTCTCCACGGTAACTAAGATTTCTTAGGACATGGGACTTTCTAGGAAAAGGATCAAAAGGCTCTTATGCCATCTTTGGGACCAAATGGCCCCCAAGGATACCTAACCATGTCCTAGGACAGTGGTCGGCAACTCATTAGTCAACAGAGCCAAATATCAACAGTACAACGATTGAAATTTCTTTTGAGAGCCAAATTTTTTAAACTTAAACTTCTAATGCCACTTCAAAATAGACTCGTCCAGGCCATGGTATTTTATGGAAGAGCCACACTCAAGGGGCCAAAGAGCGCATGTAACTCTAGAGCTGAGGCTTGCCAACCACGGCCCTAGGGAGTCAGAGGGCAAGGCCTGGAGAAGCCTCAGCAGACAGCATGAGGCCAAGGCCACAGGCAGCATCTGGAAGAGGGCCCAGGAGGGCCAGTCCAACCTGGGACCTGATGCTTCCAGTGGGGTGACCAAGGATCCGTGTCAGTACCCAGTGCGAATGGTCATAGCAAACCACCAGGGATCCCCCAATCCCAACTTCTGTCTTTCATATTCACAAGTTACAGATTCAGAAAGTCTTAAGTCTTTTCCCCACCCTAAGTTCTCTTAGAACTGGTCTCCACCTCAGGCAAACCTCACAAGAAAGCCATTACCTGCTGGTCCCCAGCCCCCTGAGCCCTAGCCTGACTCCTTCCTCTTATCAGCACCTCCAGGGCTTCAATCAGAGGAAAGAGTGAAGCTGGAGTGGCTGCAGGACCCCATCGCCCCAGCAATGGAACCACCATGGGCCACACTTCCAGTCTGGTGTGAGGGCCTCCGTGCAAATCCTAGAATCAGGAAACCCAGTCCATGTCTTAATGTGGTGAGGGAGGCGTTTCCTCTGGGCCAGAAGTGATGAGGAACCACATCTGCTATCTCTCAGGATGCCCATGGCCATATCATACAATGTACTAAGCCTGTTTCCTCATCTATTCTCTAAAGTCCACTCAAACTCCCAACTTTAACTCTGGATGTATCCATTCTGGTACGTCTTGATTTCTGTTATGTCTCCAAAAGGTATCTATGCTTTTATGAAAAAGCCAGCTATTTCTGTAAGAAAACACTAAAATGAAATAAGCAACCTGAAGTGAGTTCAAGGTAAGACTCTTCCTATCTGTGACCCAAATCATCATGAAAGAGAGTCAAGAAAACTTTCTGTCCTGTGACCCTGCAGGAAGGGAGCTGAGCAGCAGGAAGGGGTTGGGTGGCTGTACAGATGCTGACCCATGCCCACCCCTCTGCCCAGGGTTCCTGACACCATGAGGGAACAGGGAGGCCACCATTTCACCTGCAACACTTGGTCCTCTGTGTCCAGGCACCGGGCTCCTCGATTCTTCACTAACCCTGAGCTTCCAGGACAGGGGCTGAGCGGGTGACCCAGGAGGCTGGCCGGGGCCTGGCCCAGACCTTTTCTCTGGCCGAGGGGCATGGCAGATACTCCCAGCTGCCCCTGCAGAAAGAGCACAAAACACTTGGGGTGTGCACATGTATCATTTTTGACAGGGCCATTCTAACATGGAAATATTTGGATACGACTTACAAAAATCAAGCTTTCAACTCTCAAATATTGATTAAATGAGATGCAAGATGGACAGACTTGGCCCACCAGGGAGCCCAACTCTAGTCTAATGGCTTGCTGGGGCCTGTGTGACTGGGCTGGGAACTGGACTGTCTGGGGTCCTCTATGGCTTGGGCATGACACCTCTGGCTGGGAGAGCAGGTGGAAATGACATGATCTGCAGGTCCCACCACCACTGAGACTCCACCAGGGACATGCTGGGGACACACTGTGGGCTGTAGGGGACTATGGCCCATGCCCATCCCACTGTGCTCTTTCCCACCAGCCCTACTGAGGAATGTGGGCATTGAGGAATGTGGAAACAGCCTAGGATGCAGAAAGACTTCCTGGGACCACCAGCCTGAATTGGAAGGATTCAGCACCACCCCCTTCCCCCCATCCCCCATCTATCACCCCACCCGTACCTCTTTGGGTGCTGTCCAGGGGGCTAGGCCGGCCCAGGGTCTCCAAGCACACTTTTGTCCGGGGATCCTGGGACCTGCCTCCCATCTTCTCCTCTGCTTTTCCTGTTGATCAAACACTAAGTCAGGCTTGGGAAACCCAGACCATGTCTTAACGGGGTTAGGGAGGCACTTCCTCTGGGCTAAGTGTGATGTGGAACCAGTCTGCTATCTCTGACAAGTGTGGTGGCCTGGTAGCAGGCAGTGTTTCTAGCTTTCTTGGCAGGACAACCTCGAAGTTCTCCCAGGTGGAATCTCACTTTTGACACTTATTTGTTTATTGCCAAATTTTAAAAATGTTTATTATTTACATGTAGTGTAAGACCCTGACATTAAGCTTTGGATTGCGAAGGCGTCCATTTCAGAAGACGTCCATCTACATGAACATACTGTAAGGGGTATGACAGCTCCTAGTCAACAACCAGGTAAGCAGCTAGGCTACCCCACCCCCAGGAAGGTCCCTCTAAGACCCTGCTTCTCCCTTGTGTCCTGATTCCTACTCTGATGTTTCAAATTAGCCAATAAAGAGTGAACCCACCAAACCCTAGACGTCCACCACGATGGTGACCAAGACAGAGCACCAGGCCCTCGTGCTCTTTCCTCTCTCCTGTGACCTGTGAGTAATAAATCCTGTTCCTTAAAGTTCTCTGATGGTTTTGCTGAAGTATGACCTATGATCCTAAGAAGCACAGGGTGGCCCAGCCAGAACACTAGCCCACGTGGAGGAATGTCTGTGGGGCTTGTACTGAGAAATAAGGCTGGGTGAGCGCCTTAGGCATTCCTAGTGAGAGTATCACTATCCACAGGGTGGGCCCACACAACAGCATGTGTATGTGTATGTGTGTGTGTGTGTGCACACACATTAAGTGTATACAACGCATACATATTATATATAACACTAGAGGCCCAGTGCACAAATTCATACATGGGGCTGGGGAGGAGGGACTGCAGGAGGTTGGTCACAGGCTCCAAGGAGGGAGCCAGCCCTCAACCCCCTGGGAAAGGGGCTGCATCTGCTGCCCCCTGTTCCTCATCCCAGCCCGGAGTCCAAAGGACCCAGCAGGGATGGGAGAGAAGACAATAGTCACTGGCCGCTGACACCTATGCTGCCCCACCACCATGCAGTTCCCTGCCTCCCACTTCCCCGCTCCTCCTTCCCTTGCTGCCACCACTGTGGGCAAATGGCCCACAGGAAGGGAGAGGATGGATGGGAGCAAGACAAACCCTTGTGTCAAGGGTTGACTTTCAGTAGATTGCAGAGGGAGCTGCTCGCTACTACGAAACCCCAACCCAGAAGTAGGTTGTTGGAATTGTTTAGCACCAGGGGCAGATGCTAAATCACGGGGAGGAGGGGGCCCCCGAGCAAGAGGGGGATAGACTGCAGACAATTGTCCGGCTGCAGGAGATTGGCTGTGGAAGCGCACTGACCACCAGGAGGCAGCTCCCGCATTGAGCATCTGCCCCCTGGTGGTCAGTGTGCATCATAGCAACTGGTGTCATAAAGGTCGCTTATGCTTTTATACATACAGATTATAACATATATATAGTATTAAGCTCATTGCTAGGCTTCTAATCAAACACACTCATTTGTCACTCCTGGAACCCTGAGTGCCTCTATAGCTTCACCTTCTCTCTTGGATATAGCTCATCTTACAGGGAACTCAAGCATGACAAAAGTAGAGAATTTTCTGGCAAGTTAGACAAAGTGACAGGGGGACTCAGACAACCCAGCCTCTGGACGGTGGTCCTCTTGGGTGTCGGAAACCAAATATTGTTCTCACTAGATGGATGTAAACAGGAAGGCAGAAGGCGGGTCAACCTTAATTGCTCTGAAAGGTCAGAGCTATTTACTCACTGTTTTGTTGAAACCTTATTGGTCGAAGCAACCTCTATGTTTGTTTCTTGTTAATTTCTGTTTTTGTTATTTCCTGCCTAAAGGCTAGGGGTGTGTCCCAAAGCCTTAATAAAAGGGAGAAAAAGGCCAGAGCAAGAGGCAGTCCTTTCCACTAGAGAAAGGCTCCCGCCTGGCCCCCCAATATCGCCAAATTTATGCTTTCAGTCTCTCATTTCGTTTGCGTGCGGCCTCCTTCAGAAACCCGAACCCTGACCCGGGGACCCTGAACCACGCGGGACGTGGAAAGAGGTTCCCACACTTGGGGACATGCCCCACTCAGGAGACGCCAGGCTCACCTGTCCCGAGACCGAAGTGGTCCCTGGGCTCTGTTCTTCTTGGGCCTTCACCAGGGCTTGGAGTCGGAGGGCCAGGACTCTTGCTGCTGGGAAGAGGGTCCCTCTCTGCATCACAAAGCTGGTATCAAGGTGAGGGTCCCGGCCTGGGGCACTGCTCCCAGGCTCCCTCTCCTCCATAAGCTTACCCTGCAGAAGCGGCCGCCAAAGCTCAGGCTCCAGCCTTGGGTCTTCCCCTTCTGAGCTGCTGAGGCTGGAGCTGGAGCTGGAGCCAGTAACGGTGCCGGGGCCGGGGCCGGGGCCGGGGCTGGGGCCGGGGCCAGGGCCGGGGCTGGGGCGGGACAAGCATGTGAAGCGCAGGGGCCTCCCAGGCAAGATCCCCTTCAGAGAGTTCTCCAGGCAGTGAAGTGGGGAGGGCGTGGTGGCTGCCCCTGGGCAAATGACAGAAGAACCTTCAGCTTGTCAAGTAGGAGGACCCTCTGCCTGAATGGAGAGGCACATAGCCCAGTCAATGGCCCCAGACAAGCTCTGGTGGACGTGAACATCCTCTGTGCCATGACGGTGGACAAGAGTGAAGCCAGAGCCTGGCTAGGCCCCCAACCCCTGTGGAAATCCAGCTGGGGAACTTTCTGGAAGACTCAAGTCATTGAAAACCACTAGGAGTCGGTTCCAGCCAGGCCCTGAGTCCTCCTACTCCACTTCCTCAGGACCAGTGTCCAACAGCAGAGACTCAGTTAAGCCCACAGGAGGCCCCCCAAACCAGCTCTTGCCTGGTGGGAGTGTTAGACACACCATACTTTTTCAAACAAGTCAGAGCCTACCAGCACTTGGCAGGTCAAGAACAGAATTCTGCTGCAAGTTAAATTCAGTGGCCGCAGCAGCAGAGGGAGCCCTCTGCACTCACTCAGTGCTCAGCTGGCAGCCTGGGGAATGAATGGGTGTCTGACAGGGAAGGAACAGAGGAACAGAGAGGGAAGGGAAATCTATTCCCTCATCAAAGACTTTGTTTGGAGCGAAAACATCCCAGGAAGTGCTGAGAGCAAATGTCAGCTCACCGTCCTGGAGCCACCTCCATGGTCCTGGCCTGGTGGCCATGTGGTCTTTGAGTCCTTGCTGGCAGCAGGCAGGGACACTGCTAGAGGTGAGTGCCTGTGGGCTGGCGGGCCGCAGGCTCCTGGTGGGAACGTTCCCCCTGAGGTGGACTTGTTCACACACCTCTCTCTTCAGTCCTGTTTTAATGAGAGGCCCGGAAGCCTGTCTGCCCCAGGGCTCTGTGTTGGCACCAAGAAAAGGAAGTTAGTGGACAGAAAACTGTCATTGTTGTATTCTCGGGTACACGTGCTCCAGGTGTGGAACACTCACCAGCCCTGCAGATGTTCCCGGGGCACCTAAATCCTCTGGGATCTCTTCAGACCCAGCTACATGGACTCCTGGGAGCCGCCCAGCCCAGTGACTATGCCGGACACCAAGCACATGGAGCCAGAACAGCCACAATTGAAAAGACACTTCCTCCACGGCCAAGGCCCGGCTCAGGCCTGAACTCAACAGCAGAGAGCCCTGCCCTGACTGCACCTGCCCTGCAGAGGCAGGCAGTGTTTTCTGTCTTTCTGGCCTCACATTAAACTCTGCCCAGGTTGTTTCCAGAGAGTCTTTTCTTTTTTTAAAAATATTTTTATTGACTTCAGAGAAGAAGGGAGAGGGAGAGAGAGAAAGAAACATCAATGATGAGAGAGAATCATTGATCGGTTGCCTCTTGCATACCCCCTACTGGGGATCAAGCTTCCAACCTAGGCATGTACCCTTGACCAAGATTAAACCCAGGACCCTTCAGTCCACAGGCTGAAGCTTTATCCATTGAACCAATCTGGCTAGGGCCAGAGTGTCTTTTCATCTCAGGGGTGGATGTGGGCCTTTTCCTACTCCTAAGCCCCAAGACAACCATGCTTTACCTTCCTTGTCTGCCATCCAGCTCTTGGATTCCACTCTCTGTGATTCTCTGTCCCCTGCCGAGGACCAGGACCAGGTAGGCTGTGACCTGGGCACAGATATCTCTCTGAGACAATTCTCCAGGCCCTGGAGTGGGGCACTACGGACTGGAATTCCTGTGAAAATCCAACATTTGTAGTGTCAAGCAGTCAGAGCTCAGTCTCTGTGAACCTCAGGGACCTTGCCTGCACCCTGTATCCAGGGCAACTGAGCCCAGGGGAGGAGGCACAGAGCACTGGACCTGTCATGGCAGTGGAGGGTACCTGAACTGAGACCTGGACCCCAAGCATGTGTCAATCCAGGCTCTGGGTGGTCCTGCTCAGGGTGGACCAATGTGTCTTAGCCGCCTACTTAAAAGTCAGGTCAGTGGGCTGTGATAAGGGCACCCCAGGTCTACTGCCAGCATGGGCACAGGGACCTGACTAGGATATGTTGGACACCACAGTGGGCTGGGATGCCTCCTACCCTTTCCCGGGGTTGATCCTGAGCCTTAGGCCAGCCAGCTCACCTTTTCCAGGCCTACGTCCCTGGCTGCCCTCAGAGATCTGGAAATCCAGGTCCCCATCAGTACTGCTGGATGAGGAGAAGCTGGTGGGGGTGCTGTGGGGACCTGGGGCAAGGGCAGGGCCATCTCTGACGAAGCCCTGCAGGCCCAGAGACGGAAGAGGCCCCGCACTCAGTCCTGCAGGAAACAGCACAGCTGGCATTACAGGAAAGCCACTAGGAAGAGGTCCCTGGGCCTGAGCTATAGGAAGACGCCCAGGAGCCCTGCCCCAAGGATCTTCCACTAGGGTCTCTCTTTGGTTAGGGAGCTCACAGCACTGATTAAAATACCACAGCATGTTAACCCATATGACCCCAGCCATTGGTCTCATGGGGCTAGAGTAAGTAAGAGCTCTTAGAGAAGGCAGTGGGCAGGAATAATTTAACTGACTTCCACCCAATTCAGGAGCTGTTTGGGGGCAGGCATGAAAGGGGGTGGGAGGGTGTGGGAGGGGAGAAGGGCTTGCATTTTACGAGACCCAGAGAGGAGAACATAACAATGTCCTCAGCAGCCCCCCACCCCCACCCCTGTGCATGTGCAGGGTCAAATGCCATCCCCAGGTATGGCCAAGTCTACCTTGACTGTGTGATCCTCGGGGATTCAGCTCAGGCCTCTGAGACCCGGGGTCTCCTGGATGGGGGCTCTGGAACCAAGAGGTGGCCGGCGGTGGCTGGGGAGGTAACGACCCACTCAGGGGAATGCCCTTCAGACAGGCCTCCAGGGCTTCCAGAGGTGAGCTCGAGGCACTGCTGGCTGGGACAGGGGAGATGGCCCTATCACCATCTCTGGCAGGGCCCCTGGCCTGGCCCCAGGCTGGCTGCCCCGCCCACTTTGGGCTGGGGTAAGAGGCCCTGCATCAGGTATGGGAGCCTGCCAGGCAGGACACCCTTCATACGGGGGATAACACATACTGTCCCCAAGGCTCTGGGGCAGGTGGTAGACCCACATGTATGAGTAGCCAGCTCCCTGACAGTCAGGAAATCTCTGCAAGTGAAGGTCCTTAAAAGGGAGGGCTCCTGGGCAAGGCTGGATTAAGGAAGGGGCAAGAGGGCATTAATTGCTTGAGGACAGTAGACTCTTCCCCTGTGGATGGGCATAACTTTATTGGGGGCTGAGAACCCCATCAGGACTCAAGCAAATGACCCAGGCCTCACCTTGCGCTGTGCGGCCCCATCTGAGAACTTGGTCCCCACTGGTGTCTCCATCACCCCCGGGACTGCTGGTGGCAGAGGGTCTGTGGGTCCGCTTGCGAAGCTGACAGGGTGCAGGCACTGGGGGGCTCTGGGCCCAGCCATCCTCCATCTTCACAGAGAGCACATGGCCAGCGCCAGCACCGGAGCAGGAAGGAAGAGTCTGCAGGGGTTTGGGCCCTGCAGGAAGCCCTTCATGAGGCCCTCATGGGTTAGGACAGGGCTTCCAAGGCCCCTGGCCTCCACAGCAGTCTCCCCTCTGAGGTAGTCACACTGAGTCACCAGCAGATGGACCAACTCATACTTCCTGTCCTGTCACCAGCCCCTCCTCACCCCTCTACCCACCCGAGGAGCACCTCCAGAGGTTTCCACAGAGGAGCCATGTCAGTTCTCCCCAGGAAGCACCTATCAGAGTCTTTCCTCCAAGGCTAGCACACCTGTCTCAATTAGACTTTCTCAACATCCTAAGAAGCTGCTGAGCACAGGAAAAGCTCAGAGTGTGGAAATACTATCCCAGTCTACAAGGACATGATGAGAACCCCCATCTCCAAATTATGCCCCAAATGTCTGCTGGGCTGAGCTCTGTCTCTGTTCTCAGTCTCCCTCCCCTACACCATCCCTTCCTTCCTTCTGGAATTCCTGGCTTCTACTCTAAGAGATGATCTAGACTGATGAAGTACCTCCTGCATGACCAGCTCCATTTATGGTGACAATCCCCAACATCTGGCCACTCCAACCAACACACAGAAATGTGGCCTGAGTGTCTTACTATGGAGGGTCACCCACGGCCCTGCCTAGAGCAGAAGAAGGAATTGATGACGTGCAAGGCCCTCCCAGCCCAGCCAGTGCCTTTACCTCCAGAATTCCTTTTCCAGGCTCCCGGATCCTCCTGCAGCCGTGATTCCCCTGCCCCTGAAGGGCTGGGTTGTGAGTCCTGGGCCATTGGGATCTCCTTCAGACACTTCAGCAGACCCTGGAGTGGACAATCCCCGGACTCGGCCTCTTTTTTCACTACAGGAAAAAGCAATACATTTCCACCCTGAGCCCAGTGTTCTCAGTCTTTGTGGAAACAACAGGTGGACAATCCAGGTAAGTAGGCAGAAGAGTTCAGGGCCAGAAATCTGGAGGTATGGGTCACCTGTAACTCATTCGGTCTTGCACAGGCCACTGTCGTCTTAGCGGCAGGTTTAAAATATCTCTCTCCATACCTCCCAGAACTGGGCAGAGAAGGGAAGATAAGGCAGAGCACATGGTGTGACTCTGAACACAAATGGAGGAGTGGGCTGATGGGTCACTGCTTGTAGACAGTCTCTGGGCCCTGAACAGGACTTACATTGAGGAGGCCACGCCTTTTACACACACACACACACACACACACACACACACTCACATTACTGTACCTAAGCCTCACACAGACCTCTTAGGTGGAAACAATAAACCTCTTTTACAGATGGGGAAACTGAGGCTCAAGGCTTCAGGAGTCTTCAGTCTGCACAGTTAACATGTCAGATCCACCATGCTGCCTTGATCCCCCAATTCCACAGTAAGTGTCCAACTCACTCAGCACTTCCTTCTCTGACATCCCACAAGTGGGCAAGTAAAGAACACAAAAGAACCCAGGGTCTGCTTTGAGTTATCTTCTCCTAGCTGCCTACATGCTATTCTAAGAAAGCCACCTGGCTCCAGAAATATGACCCTGATAATATGGAGCAGCCAAGTCGAGAATGATCCTTTGGGAAGACACTCAATTTAACGGGAAATATCTCTAGAAAGCCAATTCGAGTTTTAGGGGCTTCAGAAACCTTGGCCTGAGACAGGTCCATAGGACTCACCTCCCCAGGGTGGGCTCCCCGGTCCCAGCTCCACCTGGGTTAGTCGTGACATGCCCAGGCCTGGGACAGGAGGTGGTAAGCTCAAGGATACCTCTGGGTGCTGAGGCCCAGGCACAAGGATTTCCTTCAGGCAGTTGATGAGGCCTTGCAAGGGACTGCTCCCAGGAGAGGTTCCTGTGGGACCTGAAAGATTTGCCAAGGTTAGTGCAGCTCTGGTGGTGGCAGCTGTAAGACGACAAGGCATCTGAGATCTCCCACCTGTGAGAATGGGATGGCCCCTGCTCTGTTGGATTGTCGAGAGGCTGAGAGGGGGATAACATGCCTCCATTTCCCTATCCTACTCAGCTCCAGGATAGACCCCACTCTCAGGAAAGCCAGCCCCTCACCTGCTCCTGAAGTCCCTTTCTGCTGTTTTCTGTGGCTCTTCCTTCTGCTGGGGCTACAAGCGAGAGGACTGCACTTCCCACCTGGAGCTCCAGGGCCTTCCTTCTCTGTAGGCCCCTGGGTGTCTGAAGTTTCTGTAGCAAGAGAGACAGGAAGGCCTTTCCAGTCCTGGCTCCTGACCCCAGGGAATTGCCTAGATCAAGTACCCACAGAGGGAGAGGCCTATCCAGCCCCCAAATTCCCAGGGCGCAACCTGAACTAGTCATAGAGCCAGCTCCTGCAAGGCTTGTCCCCGATGTCTTGCCTGGGGAAGACCTCTGTTTCCTCCTGGTATGATTGTAAATACCAAGACTGTTCACTCCAAATGTCTGGGACTCTCCCCCAACTCTAGCCTCTGACTTTGGATCAGCAAGTGACACTAGCAATCTTAACATACAGGCCCTCATTCTGCACTCATGCTTGTCAACTGTGGAGACTTGGAACCCCAGAGCAAATCTACCAGGTGACACTAGAATCCACGGGCCCCTAAAACTCGAATTGGCTTTCAGAGCTATTTCCCTTTAAATCGAGTGTCTTCCTAAAGGATCATTCTCAATTTGGCTGCTCCATATCATCAGGGTCATATTTCTGGAGCCAGGTGGCTTTCTTAGAATAGCATATAGGAAGCTAGAAGAAAACTCCAAAGAATAACAAAATTAATTTTATTCCATATTAGTTTAAAATATTTTTAATGAAAACAGATATCTAGACAAATGCAAAATTTGCAAGAATTTAAAAAAATAAAGTGAGATCCCCCAGAGAAATTCTGATGACTACCCTTGCCCTCCTCTGCTCTTAGGGTTGCCTTGATGAGAAAGTCTGAGAATCAGATCAGGTGTGCAGCTGTTACCTGCTGATAGGTTTGTAGTAGCAACTGCCCCCAATTATATGCATGAGCAATGTGAGCACACAGTACTCCATGAGCAGGCCTGGTGACCAGTCACCCAGGCACTGAGCATCACGCCTCCTCTTTGGTTCACAGACAGGCTGAGCATTTGTCCTGCTCTCCAGGAAGCTTGTCCCCATTTAGCAACAAGGGAAACCAAGTCTTAGAGAAATGAACAGGGCATGGGCTTCGGTTCTCCTGAATCTGGAGTTGGAATGTGCCCCCATTGGTTCACACTCACTGATGGAGAGGGGGCTTCCCTGCCTCTTGGCTCCGGGTGAACTGCTGGACGATGAGCTACTGCTGGGCTGGTGGACAGGCGTGTCTGGAAGGCAGCTGGGCAGGCCTTGGAGAGGGCAAGTTGCCACCGTCACAGCTGCTGTCGGAAGGAGGGAGAGGACACTGGAAGCTGAGATTTAAGCCCAGCAGGTAAAGTGCTCCATTCCAGCCATGTTCCACTAACAGGACATCAGTAAGCTCTGCTTTGTCACTCCTGAGCTCTAAAATGTCAACTCACAGTCACAGTCTTGTTCTGATTAGATCCCTCCCACCCCCATTTTTTATTTCAGTTACCATCAACAGAGGAGACTCAAAGGAACCCTAAAGGCTCCGGCTGATGGGGACAGACCCCCTGAGGAAGTGAGGCCTGAGCTGAGAAGGGCCAGTGAGAAGGAGAGACTGGTGAGGTGAGAAGAGCACAGGCTGCGAAGGGGACCACTGGTCATTCAAACAAGCTACAGCTTAGCCTTCCTCACCTTAGAACAGGGACTGGCCTCACCTGCCATGCAGAGCACAATGTGATGTGGCCACAAGGATGTGGATGAAGCCGTGTAGAAACTATTGTGAGAAAAGTCAGAAGCTGCTGTTTCATCAGCTGTCATGTCTCTGAGGCAGGCACGCTGCCAGGGCATTCATAAAACGGGAAGACTCCACCTAGGGTCTGGCAGGCACGCAGCACGCACATGGCACTGCTCACAGCTTACACTTCTCCTTGTGGAGTGCAAAGGCTGCCCTGCTGTCCGACTTACCTTCAGGGTTCACCTGTTCCCCATCCAAGCCGGCTCTCCCGCTCTCAGGGCCGATTTCCCCAAACAGGAACCCTGGAATCTCCTTCACCAGCTGCACCAGGGCAGTAAGGTGCAGGCTGTGCTGGGGTGCTCCTCCTGCTGGAGAGGCCGCAGTGAATCTCCACTCACTACGTCAGCTCAGCACTCACGCTACTGTATGCATTTCATGTGGTCTCTCAACTACATAAAGAGCGGCAAAGGAGAGACTGTTGGCTATGAGATAAAGAGGACCAGGACTCAGGCTGGTGACCTGCTCATGGGCACAGCCAGGACTGGGAGCTGGGACCCCGGGTAACTGGCCTCTTCTATATGCTGTCTTCATTTCCTATTACTCCTCCGAGGGGAATGCAAAGCTTGCATCCCCATCCCTTCTCACCATTGGAGCCCACTGCCTTTCCTGGCACCCCCCCTCCCCCACCCTAAATCTCCCAGCTTTGCCCAGGCTGGATCTCTGGATGCCAGCCTTGTGGCAGCATCTTCAGGAACTTCAGGTGGGCTCTGCATGGGGGGTAGCAGGAAGGGGGTCCACAGAGGTGATGCACACCAAGGGCAACCCCAGGTTTTTTCTGAGTAGGTCACTCAATGGGCAAGTGTTCCAAACTCCCAGCCCAGAGGGATGAGGGGTGAAAGGTCAAGGTGGGGAGGGGAGGATTGATGTCACAGTATCTCATGAGAAGTGGAGATGGGAGCTAAGGACCACACAGTGAGAGGGACAAGAGTGAGTCCACTTGGGTCCAAGCTGCCCAGGGGACCAGGATACCCAAAGGGGCCTGGCCTTCGTCTATCAAGATTACTCACCTAGGGCACCTTCCTTAGGAGGCTCCTGCTCCTCACCAGCTTTGCTACAGCTCATGGCTCCTCCAGGTTCCGCGGGAGACAGGAAGGCTGAGAGAGGGAGCAGGTCAGCTGTCCCTGAGAAAGAAGAGGGACAGTTCCCCTGGAATGGAAACTTGCCTTCGTCCCCTAAGCCTAAGCATGCAGGCGGCCCTGATGCCCATCCATCCATGCTTCTGTTTACCCATGTGTTCATGTGACCACCCAAACCCCGAGAACCAAAGAGTGTTGGGACCTATGCAACCACCCTGCTCAGTGTTTTGCCAGCCTTTTAGCACCCCCACCAAAGCAACCCAGAACCCTAGTGTAATCCACAGAAGCAACAATCAGTGAGGCCCCCAGCTCAGCTGAGGCTCTAGAATACCACCTCAAACAGTGTTTCTTTTGTAAACAAAGACTAAGGCCTTGGCTTGGAGTGCTGGATCTAGCCCCCCTTCCACTTTCAGCTCAAGTTCTTGCTTCACCTCCCCAGAAAGGCCCCAGGGCACTGCCAGCTCCTTACCCAGGGAGACCAGTGCCTGGTAGTTCTCCTGCATCACATCCCTGTAGAGTTCCCTCTGCCTCTCCCCGAGGAGCTGCCACTCCTCCTCAGAGAACCGCACGGCCAGGTCCTGGAAGGCGATGGACACCTGTGGGCACAATCTCGGGGGAGTTGGCTGGTTCCATCTCATCAAGGTCAGGTCCACACAAAGGAGTGGGGAGCAGCAAGCGTGTGGTGGGCATCTGATACACGGGAGCAGGCAAAGGAGCAACAGCAATCAGATGGGAGTCGACTGTGTCCCCAAAATGCTCTGCTGTGAATGTGGCCTTATTTGGAAAAAAGAGTCATTACAGATGTAATTAGTTAAAATAAGGTCATACTGGATTAAGTTAGGAGCTTAACCCAGTATGACTAGAGTCCTTATAAGAAGAGAGACACAAGAGAAGGCCATGTGACAACAGAGGCAGAGGTTGGATTGATGCAACCACAAGCCAAGGAACACCCAGGGCCACCAGAAGCTGGGCAACTGAATCCTCAAAAAGCAAAACCGTGGTTAAGGGGAAATTACTATATATTAATGCGGACCAATAGCTTTATTGCTAGCTTTCCCCAGTGGCCAAATAAGTTTCTACTGAACGAGTACAAAAAAACGTTTTACATAAATGTTAAAGGCCCACTTTAAAATTAAATACCCATTGCATTTTGAAGTTATTTATTAAACGTTCTTACAAGTTAATATCTTTTCAAAGTATGATACTTTGTAAAACTGTAATAGGAAGTGAGAATTCTCGTGATCCATCTGCAACGTGTTAAGGAACTGACCTAGTTGATTTATCTATCTGTCTTCTGTGAGTTTGGTTAGTAAAAGTCAATTCCCCTGAGAACCATCACCTAGGGGTGTAATGATCAACATCAGGCTCTGTCCCTGAAAAATAATTTCCACCCAGACACACCGTAGTCCTGAAGTCAGTAAGAAGAATCAAGTCAGGATGGCCTTGTATACTCATTTCTTCTCCAACTTTTGGTAGCTCAACACAGAGCTGGCTCAGCAAGTCTGAGTTAGATCCAGGGAAGAACATGCTGACAGCATGGACATACTGAGTTATGGAGGGTCCACCTTTCTAACAAGGCCACTCCCTGGACCAGGGATATTAGCTGACCTGGGCTCCTCTATAGGTAACAAAAGCCATGCTATGAGCAGTGGCCAGCCTGAACACCTCCTATCTGATGATAAGAGCTGGGGATTGTGGGCAGGTACGACTTCCCTGACACACCCATTTCCACATACCAGGTGCCCCAGCCACTCAGCCAGTCTCTCCGCTCCATCTGCCTCTCTCCTCTGCCCTTTCTAATTTTAACACGCACACTAAAGGCACCCTGCTAGCTGCTAAGTGACATATGTCACACAGAGGCTCTGTTCTCGAAGGGCTCACAGATCAGCAGAGGCATGAT
This sequence comes from Lasiurus cinereus, assembly GCA_011751065.1. Classification (NCBI taxonomy): domain Eukaryota; kingdom Metazoa; phylum Chordata; class Mammalia; order Chiroptera; family Vespertilionidae; genus Lasiurus; species Lasiurus cinereus. The sequence continues at coordinate 40,075,738 of JAAGEH010000307.1, forward strand.
CCTTACATGTTTTGGAGCATTTCAGATCTCGTGTCACCCTATGCTAGTGACACACTTATCCTGTGTGAGGGGCAGATGTTCCAAAGTTCGGAGGAGTGAAGCAACATGCAGAGTGAATAGACAGCTTCAGGGCCAAGTATAGGGCTCAGGCCTTTGGACGGAAATTTTGGTGTCCCTTCCCTGTGCTTGACTGTGACTACATCCCATATAATAAAAGCGGAGATCATCCGGGAGTTCAACGGGGAGCGGGGCAGGGGGGAGACACAGGGCTGGCCGGGGAAAGGGAGGGAGGCCCCAGGCAGCAGCAGCAGAAGGCCCCAGTCTGGTGGCAGCCCCTAGTGACCTTACCAGTGCATGAATTTACTGATATTATTATTATTGGTCCAATAATAATAAGATCAGTAAACCTTAAGAAACTAAGCATCTAGCATCCAATTTCTAAAAATTATTATTACCCAGACTATACTAGGGCTCTGGGTAAAGTCTGTAGGGATAGATGGGATCATAACAACCTACATTGTAGGGATGCTGTGAAGACTAAATAGATTGATACAGGAAAAGTGCCCAGAGCAAATGTGGAAACATTTAAGTGCTATGAGTAGTGTTACTGCAGTCAAATCTGCCTGCATAACACCCACCTGCAGGTCACAACCTGCCATCTCCAGCTACACAGAATGAACGGACTCTTCCACACACTCCAAGTGCCTGTTTATCTCCTGGTGAGTATACCCAGCTCTTCTAGACACCTGGAAGACATAGTTCCCAGGCCTTTCGCCATTCAGCCTCAAAACAAACTCTCCTATGACTATGTTCTTACAAAATAGGAATGAAACTGACTGTGGCCAGGGTAGGTGGCCCTTTGGGTTAACCATCGCTCTCCCTGGTCAAAAAAGTGGCTTCCCCCTGCCCAAAAAAGCAGAGGAAGAGTGAGGACTGTGTGTATGTGAGGGGGTGAGCAAGAATGAGTGTGGAGCCCTAGCCAGTTTGGCTCAGTGGACAGAGCATCGGCCTGAGGATGAAGGGTCCTGGGTTCGAATCCAATCAAGGGCACATGACTGGGTCATGAGCTTGATCTCCACTAGGGGGCGAGCAGGAGGCAGCTGGTCCATGATTCTCTCATCAATGTTTTACCACTCTCCCTTCCTCTCTGAAATCGATAAAACTATACTTAAAAAGAAGAAGAAGCCGAAACCGGTTTGGCTCAGTGGATGGAGCGTTGGTCTGCGGACTGGGGGGGTCCTGGGTTTGGTTCTGGTCAAGGGCATGTACCTTGGTTGCGGGCACATCCCCAGTGGGGGACGTGCAGGAGGCGGCTGATCGATGTCTCTCTACCATTGATGTTTCTAATTTTCTATCCATTTCCCTTCCTCTCTGTAAAAAATCAATAAAATATATTAAAAAAATAAAAAATAAATTAAAAAAAAGAAGAATGAATATGAAAATGTGCAGGCCACAAATACCTTCAAGAGAGGGAAACGCACCTCTGGCTTACAATCTGGACCCACCACCCTCCTCGGGTCCTATGTATCCCCTTTGTGGCTCTCAGACCACCATCCTCCCTCAACCAATGGAAGAAAAGCTTTCTTGGCTGATCCAGGATTGCTGTAACTAAGCAGCCTACTAGCTCACTGCTGCCATGCTGGTCCTCTGAAACACTCCTTCCATGGTGTTACTAGCCAAGCATGAAAACCGCAAAGTTAAAACCCATCAGACTCATCCATCTTTCACTGTCCTTCTCAGCCTGATCCATTCTCCGAGCATGCCTCAGGCTCGGGCTCCCAGATCAGACCCTGCACCCTGCTGCCCCTCACTTGTGTAGGCTGGGCTCACAGGCCCCTGGGCTTTGGGGACTGGCACTGGACAGGAAGACAGGAGGCCCACCCTGCCCCTCCCCAAGGCCACTACTGGCCACCATCTTTATGAAGCTACACACTGTAAGCACACACACATCTCAGAGCAGGGGATCTGAAAGATCAGTGGTCCAACCCCTCATTTTATAGAAGAGGAAACTCTGGAATGAGGAGGCCCTAAAAAATGGGGCCAGTGGGCATATCTGAGTAAGAGTGCTACTAACCAGCCAGCCAGAACTGGCAAGAGAAGCTGCCCCTGCTCCTACATGTCCAATAGGCCTGGCTGATCCTTCATCCCAAGAGCTAGTGAGGCATTACTGACACCAAGGTCCTGGCACAGTGACTGCCCTGCCTGGACACAGCCTGCTCCAGACCCAATCCCCACCCCACCCCAACCATGAAGTCCTCAGTTGCTTGAGACTGGTCCAAGCTCATGAGCCATCCCAATTACAGAACGAGCTCCAGAAGACGCCTAAGAACGTGGGGCAGCTCCCCGCCGGCATCACGTTTGCCAAGTACTGTACCTGCACACACACTCGTTCCAACTGTACCCAGGCTCTCCCCGGCGCTACACACCTTATCCTAGAGGGTAAAACCTGGGAGTGGTGGGCATGAACCTAGTTTCAAGTCTCCTCCGCCCCACCCCAAGGCAGACGCGGGGGATGGGAGAGGTGTGTGCCCAACACCCTACCACGAATAAAAGTATCAGATGTATTAATTCCCCTGAGGCCTTCATTCCGACCGCCCCCAACATAACATAATTAACTAAAACTAGCCAAGCCCAGGGAGAGCGATGGCTAACCCGAAGGGCCGGCTTGGCAAAGGGAGGAGGAGAGCGAGAAGCCCTGGTCCGCGTACCCTGAGCGCGGTGAGCGGGCCGGGGTGGCCGGAGGAGCGGGGCAGCGCGCGCAGCCCTGCGCCCCGGGCCCGCGCGGCCCGTGCAGCCCGACCCCGAAGTTGGAGGGTCCCAGGCTCTCCCCTCGCCCCCGGGGGCCGCGCCCTGCCCGGCCAGCCGACCCGCTCGGGCGGGCGTCAGTCGGTCCGTCCGTCCTCCCCGCGCGCCTTACCTGGTGCGCCATCCTGGCCGCAGCCCCCGCTCCCGCTTCCGGCCGCGGTGCCCGGCGCCCGCGGCCCCCGCCCGCAGGTTGCGGCGCCGCTCTCCGCGACACGGGCCGCCGAGGCCTGGGGGTCGGCGCGGGAGAAGGCGGGACCGGGCGGGGCGGACCCGAAGGAGGGGCGGGAGGGGGCGCGCCCGGCCAGCCGCCAGCCTCGCTTCCCCGGAGGGGTGGTCCCGCTTCCGCCTGGAGACCCCAGCCTCGGCGGCTCGCAGGGCGCAGGCGCGACTACACTTCCCAGAGGGCGCCGCGGCCCGGGCGGCCTGGTTGGACCCCTCCCTGCCGCACCCCGGACCCCGCGAAGCTGCCGGGAGGGGCTGGGCGCTTGGGCCCGCTTGGTGGCAGCTTACGGTGGGCTTGCCCGAGTGTGCGCGTCCCCCCGTCCGTCCGTCCATTCTTGCATCCAACATTTTCTGAGCGCATCCTCTGCGTCAGGTGAGGACACTCGGATGCAACGTGACCCGCCTCTCCCAGAGGGCCCTTCTCACACACCGACCTTGGCCGAGGCCCCCGGGGGCGGCGTTAGGGGGGGGGGGGGGGGAGGCGGGGAGAGGGAGCGGGGCCTTCGAGGGGGGGCGGAGAGGGGCTGCCGGCCGGCGGCGCAGGATGCGGTCTTAGGTGGGCGGCAGTGGCTGCCAGACCGAGGCGCATCCTCACCTGTCGCCCCGCTCCCTCGCTCACCACAGCACTGACCGCGCGTCATTGTATCTTGGGTGGCTGTTTCTGGATAGGACTGAGTGAGGGAGATGGATTGGAGACCGTGGTGTGCTTGAGCTGGCTTGCACGGGAGAGTCACTTGGGAGCATTCTCTTCCCAACTCCATATTCAGTGACTTTATGGTTTGTAGTTTATAATTGGGGTTATTTACACCATGAAATTGGGGAAAGACTAAACATCAGCAAGGTCCGTCACCCAAGAGCATTTACCAGCGCACCACTGATTTGGGACAATGAAAACATGTAGAAATGGGGATAAAATAGCTATTTCACAAACAGGTTTTTTTTTTTTTTTTAAACAACAGCAACTTCATTTTAACCTTGGAGGGGAAAATATAGAAAAAGTGGACCTGCCCTAGCCGGTTGCTCAGTGGTTAAAACATCAGCCTGCAGACCGAAGAGACCTGGTTCTATTTCAGGCAAGGGCATGTACCTCGGTTGCAGGCTCCTCCCCAGCCTGGTTGGTCCCTGGTCAGGGCTTGTGCAGGACAACCAATCCACATAGATATTTCTCTCTGTCTTTCCCTCTTTCTCCCACGCTTTCTTAAAAAATCAATGGAAAAATATCCTCGGGTGAGGATTAAGAAGAAGAAAAAGTGAGCCTAAACTAATCTACGAAGAACAAGACCTGTAATAAGTGAAATAAAAAGTCAGAGTTGGAGCAACCTATCATCCTTAAACTGTGGTGTTCAGTGACAGGGTTTTAAGTTACCCCTGACTTTTTTCCAGATTTGATAGAACTCAGTATCCTAAGGCTGGACTAGGGAAAGACATTAAATCTTCAACATCAGCTCTAGTGAGCAAAAGTGAGAGCTAGTAGGGGTATCTGAATTTGAACCAGGGACCTCTTGGTCTGCAGTCAAATACTCTACACTTGAGCTACAGACATACACTAAGTAATACCTTTCACCTATGTAGTCATGCTCAATATTCCTATAAAATTTTGCCACAAGTGTTCATTCAAGTTGGGCCTACTGAAAGCTACCAAGCCTGACTCACTGCAATTTATCTTCCGGATACAAAGTAAGCACCAGGTTCCCCCTGCCTGCCCTTTCTGGAAAAGCACTGACAATTTTAGCTGGAAGCCCGTCCTCATATTTCCTGTACTCAGGAATCATATTGGGAACTTGTCAAAAATGATCTGGGGTTAGGAACAAGCTCCTTATGGAACGTCAGGAAACCCCACTTTGAGAAACACCTGTCATGGATCTACATCTGCTTCCTTTTTCGCCACCTGCTGGAAGATTCCAGTACTGAAACACCCAAGTAGGAGATAGGCTAGAATTCTAGCACCAGTCTCAGGACTAGCCAGAGCTGGTGGGGAGAGTCAGGATTGAAACCAAGGACCACAGTCAACTGCTCATACTCTGAACTCTGCTGTAGACGAGTGGTCTTTAATTTTATGGTGCATCAGAACCCTAACATGCATCTGGAGGGCTTACTTAAAGAAAGGTGACAGTCCCACCCTAAAAGTTTCTGATGAACAAGTTTGTAAGTAATGCTGCTGCTAGCGGTCCAGGGTCATACTTTGAGAGCCACTGCTTTAGACCTTCACACACTTGGGACCAGATACTTTCATACTGGCAGCCCCACTGAAGGTGCCTGTTCACCATTGTCCCTTATGCATGCCCCGGCTCCACCAAAGGCCAGTGCCTGCCTGGGATCATGGGGGTGGTTTCTTTGTCCTTAGTTAGTCCTCTTTCCATTTTGCCATTTAGGAAGCCAAAACTCAAGAAGCCTTTTGCCTGCTCTCCCTTATGGAAAAACTTTGTTCAAGTGAGTCAAGGGAATCCATGGGCCTTTTCCATCTAGAGCAGCCCAATGGAAATAGAAAAGCCCAGTTTGTCTCAGAAAACTCCAGCTTGGAGGGTTTATATTGTTCCTAGAGACCTGGTGCACGGGATTTGTGCACTGGTGGGGGGCATGGCCTCTGGGGATCGGCCAGCTGTGGGAGTATGGCTCATCCAGGTCAGCCCAGTGGTGCTCCCACTGTGGGAGCACACTGACTACCAGGGGGCACCTCCTGCATTGAGCGTCTGCATCTTAGTGGTCAGTGCACCTCATAGCAACTGGTCAACTGGTCATTCTGGTCGTTCCACTCTTCAGTCCCTGGGCTTTTATTATATAGAATTCCAATGTTACAGGTAGGGAAACAAAAGACAAGAGGGCATCTTTGTCCCACAAAGGAGAGTATCCAGGTTGGAATATGTTTTCCTTCAGATGCATTTGAATATCCTTGGTTTTTGGAGGTTTCTTAGAGCTTCTATTCAACTTCTCTTTCTTAAGGTCTACTGGGCACTGTGGGGCACTGAGCAGAAGCTGAGATTCAGTGCAGTCCGAGATTAAGTGGGCACAGGCTCATGAAACATCTTTGAGCATTTACCATGAGCTAGAAGCTGCACTGTGTTGTAAAGATACAGGGTGAATAATACCAGCTCTGCCCTTAAGCATCTTATAGCCTAGTAGGCAGACAAACTTCTGTCTGATGTGTTGGGGGGCCTGTTGAAGCACAAAGGAAAGGTGAGGGACAGGTGAGCTGAGGCTGAAGGAGTGGGCTTGGCTGGAGGAGGATCACTCCAGAGAAGGGATGAATATGGGAGGGAACAGGGACGGGGGAGAGCAGAGCTTGGCCAGGTGTTAGGAGTGTTGACCAAGACGTCTATATACAGGACACGGCCTGGCCTGTGGTGACTGATCAGATGTGAGAGTAAGGGTGGGCTGCGTTCACTCTCAGGTGTCTAGCTTAGGGATTTGGAGAGCTGACAGTACAAAGGAGGAGGAGGAGAGTGTGGGTGTGGAACCGTGATGCCTGGGGGGATATATAGACATGGCCATCACAGAGGGACTAACAGAAGCAGTGAATGAGTGTGGATCATCCCACAAGATGAAATTAATCCATGGAAATCACATTGGGAAAGGATAGCAAAGTAACTGGTAACATATCTGGCACACAGTATTGCCTCGTAAAGTTAGTTTTCACCTATTCCTCTTTCACACTCCTATAAAGAAGTGAAAGTCACCAGTGTTTTTTAGAACTTACCTGGGAGGAAATACTGAATTGAGGGGACCCAGATGTACAGTCAATGAAGGGAGAAGTGTTATATTGGAGCACGGAGAAATCTCCAGCAACACCACTAGGTGCCAACCAGTTCCCTGCACCAGCCTCCAAATTCACCCACAACCTTCTCCCTTCACCCCTCACTCACACAGAGGAAGCACCTGACTTTGCCTTTTACTTCAAAAAACCCAGAGCCTATGGCCCTTACCTCGTTCATTTTTGTAACTAACACTAAAGTATTTCTCACGCACCAGACTGTGCTATACACTGGGATAGAAAAATAAAGAAATTAACCCCTACTCTTGGCTTCAGCTTTCTCAATGCCCCATAATCCCAAAGATTTCCATGGCTTTACCTATTCACACTCCAGATCTCCTCCCCCTATCATCCTTTCTTTCTTAAAGAAAAGCCCTACCATTCTCACTCCCACCCCACTCAAAGTGGTCATCAGACCTCCTTCAAGCTCTCTTTGTCTGCAATCTCTCCCTCTCCATAGAGACCTGCTAAGTCAGAGCCTTCTCACTCAATGATGAATTCTGGGTGAAATTATTGGCATGCAGAGTGCAAATCAGCCCTTGGCATATGTGTGCACAGATCTTTATTCTGTTCACCACTGACAAATTCTGCCAAGAGAGAAGACACATTCTATTCTATTAACTCGTATTTCATGAGCCATGTAGATGTAAGAAAGGGAGTGTCGGGGTTGGCTCAGCCTCCCCCAGCTGTCTGCAGAGCAAGGATGGGCAGTGCCACACAGCAGAGCCTGCTCCTGCTGAATGCTAATCCACATGCTGCTTCAGTTGGAGGAAAAATATGTTTCTTTTAAAAAAAACAAATCTTTATTGTTCAGATTATTACAATTGTTCCTCTCCCCCCCCCCGGCCCCGCATAGCTCCCCTCCACACGGCTCCCACCCCACCCTCTGCCCTTACTTCCCCCCTACTGTCCTCATCCATAGGTGTACGATTTTTGTTCAGTCTCTCCCTGCGCCTCCCTCACCTCTTTCCCCCTGAGAATTATCAGTCCACTCTTTTTCTATGCCCCTGATTCTATTATATTCACCAGTTTATTCTGTTCATCAGATTTTTAATTCACTTGATTTTTAGATTCACTTGTTGATAGATATGTATTTGTTGTTCATAATTTTTATCTTTACCTTTTTCTTCTTCCTCTTAAAGAATACCTTTCAGCATTTCATATAAAACTGCTTTGTGCTGAGGAACTCCTTTAGTTTTTTCTTAGCTGTGAAGCTCTTTATCTGACCTTCAATTCTGAACGATAGCTTTGCTAGGTAGAGTAATCTTGGTTGTAGTTTCTTGCTATTCATCACTTTGAATATTTCTTGCCACTCCCGTCTGGCCTGCATAGTTTCTCTTGAGAAATCAGCTGACAGTCGTATGGGTGCTCCCTTATAGGTAACTAGCTGTTTTTCTCTTGCTGCTTTTAATATTCTCTCTTTGTCTTTTGCTCTTGGTATTTTAATTATGATGTGTCTTGGTGTGGTCCTCTTTGGATTCCTTTTGTTTGGGGTTCTGTGCGCTTCCTGGACTTGTAAGTCTATTTCACCAGGTGAAAGAAGTTTTCAGTCATTATTTCTTCAAATAGGTTTTGAATATCTTGCTCTCTCTCTTCTTCTGGCACCCCCATAATTCTGATGTTGGTACACTTGAAGTTGCCCAGAGGCTCCTTACACTGTCTTCACATTTTTGGGTTCTTTTTTCTTTTCCAGTTGAGTGTTTTCTGCTTCCTTGTATTGCAAATCTTTGACTTGATTCTTGCCTTCCTCTAGTCTGCTGTTAGGTCTCTGAATAATATTTTTTATTTCAGTCAGTGTATGTTTAATTTCTATTTGGTCCTTTTTCATCTCTTCTTGGGTCTCACTAAATTTATCCATCTTTTCTAGGAAATTCTTAAAAACCCTTCTAACCATGGTTTTGAACTCTATATCCAGTTGTTTGTTTTCCTCCATTTCTTTCCTTTGTAATCTGTTCCTTTGTCTCCACATTTTCACTGCTTCCCGGAGTTAGTAGAGTAGCTTTGTGTGCTAGCTGTCCTATATGGCCCAGTAGTTCTGCCTCTCCAGTTACCTGAGGAAGACACTCTTGGTGCACCCTTTTGTGGACTGTGTGTACAGCCTTGTTCTAGTTAAGTCTTGATTGTTGTTGGTATCACTGGGAGGAATTGACCTGCAAGCCAATTGGTTGTGAGAATCAACTGTGTCTACACCAGGAGAACTTCTGTGCTGGACTCAGCCTTAAGACTTGCAAGATTGCAAAAGCCTGTGTGCTGGGCTTGGATGTGGCAGAGTCTCAGGGATGAGCAGACAGCCTTGGCCTCCTGTCAGCCCTGCCCTACATGGCATACCCTGGGTCTCAGTGTCCCTCGGTAATTGCTGCAGCCCTCTCTGTGCGCATGCACGTGCTCCTCCAGACTTCTGCCTTTCTGGCTCCCCTGAGTTTCTGTGCGTTCCAGGGACCCATATGAGTCTGGGTCCCAGGGTCTCGCCCAAAACTGGGGTTCAATGCAGTTGGACCTGGATTTACGTGCAATTGGGAGGTTCTGTTTTCCTCCTGCTAGAAAAAGCCTGGGCACAATCAGCAGGTAGTCCTCTTTGCACACGCCTCCAGACCCTGCCTTTCACGGCTCCCCTAAGTTTCTGTGCACTCCTCCATTTTCATAACAGTCCAGACTCCCCCCATATGAGTCTCGCCCAGAACTGGAGTTCACTGCAGTCAGAAGTGGGGCTCAGTGCAACTGGGAGTTTCTATCTCCCTTCCGCTAGAGGAAGCCAGCCAGATACTTCGCCGCCTGTCCTCTTCATGTGCATGTCTCTGCACCTCAGCTTTGTACAGCTCCTCTGAGTCTTTGTGAGCCCTTCTCTTTACTTCTAGTTGTAGAATTTCCACTCAGCCAGCTTTCCTGTGGTTCTGGATGGTGTCCATTCTGTCTTTTAGTTGTAGTTTTGAAATTGTTGTGCAAGGCAGCAGTTTAGGTGTTCACCTATGCCACCATCTTGGTTTCTCCGGGAAAAATATGTTTCTTAATCACTGTGGAAGGAAATAGCAAAAATTGTCATTGATAAATGGCAGCCACTAAATATACATTATTTTAATATCCTGGCCAAAGAAGTGGGGAATGAATCCATAATTCTGCATTTCCACACTGACGTGTAATGGCTATTAGGAGTGCTTGCATGAGTTTTGGAAATGAAAAAGATAAAGCATTTCTTCTATGACACTGAGACGCAGGACTCAAGTGAAATATCTCAGGTGTACACGTCTCTCATCATAGAGAGACAACTGTTACCACATTTAAAATAACATTTTACCTTTTATCCTGATGGAGACAAATCAGTCTAGATGTTGTTTGTGCCTCTTGTGTTAAAAAAATCCTTCACTTCCCTGAGAGTATAAAGACTCATTTTAATTCAAATTGTTTTAAAGTTTTCATATTAAGGTCTTTAATTCATCTAGAATCCACCATTCTGTTTGGTGAGGGTTCAAAATTTTTTTTCAATATGGAAAACCAGTTATTTCAGCACCATATGTTGAATAATTTGGTACTTTCCCAACTAGTTTGTGACTTCATTTTCAATATATATAGGGGGACCATATATTTATCATCCAGGAAACTTTTGAGGGTGAAAGGAAATGCTGTTCATATTTATTCTGGGACCACAAGCATAAACTTAGCACTCAATGTCCCATGGCAGGAGAAAGTGGATATGCCCCAGCTCAACAGAAAGCAGATTCACCCTTCCTCGGCCTCTGTTCTTCTGGGCCCCTCAACAGGTCAGATGACTCCCACCCACATGGGTGAGGTACATCTTCTTTATGCTAATCTCTACTGGAAACAACCTCACAGGCACACTTGGGAGGAATGTTTACCAGCTCTCTGCTCATCCCTTCTTCCATTCAAATCGGCACAAAAATTAATCATCACGGTTTCCCTTTTCATATACGAAGTTCCCACATATGCATGGGCCATATATCCTGTTCCATTCATTTGTCTATCTATTCCTATGCTCACTAGTTTAATTACATTCACTTTGTGAGTCTTGCCATGTGGCAGAACATGTCTGACCTTGTTTTCATATCTTAAATTGTCACCACTGGTCTTAAACCTCTGTTTTTTTCAAGTTCTAACAGAGTCCTTTTCAACCTTTGCTGAAATTACAATGAACCACATGATTGAACTGAAGAGGACTGGCATTATTACAATATTGAGTTCCCCATCCATGACTATGGAGTCATCTCCATTAATTCAGGTTTCCTTTATAGCCTTCAGCAAAATTATTTTATAATTTTGTCAATAGAGAACTTATGTTACTTTATTTCTAGTTATTTTATGATTTTTGTTTTTGTTATTAAGAGGATTTTTACCCTAATTTATTATCTAGCTGGTTACTGCTGGTTTATGAGGAATGATATTCATTTTGTATTTTGATTTTGCATTGAGCAATCTAGCTGAACTATCTTGGTTCTAATGATTTTTCTCTACTTTTAATGTTGGCAATCATAGTATCTACCAATAAGGACAGTGTGTCTCTTTTCAATCCTCCCTTCCTGTCTTTTCATTTTCTTGTTTTCTTGTAGAGACTAGGACCCTCTATACAATATTGAATAGTAAGGGTGATGAGAGGCCTCCATGTTTCTGAATCTAACAGGACTGCTTCTCATGTATTGTATTTGCTGGAGGTTCATGGTGGGTTCTACGTATCAAGTTAAGGAAATTTATTTCTATTCTTAACTTGCTATGAGTTGTTTTTTTTTAAATCATGATTTGGTATTGAATTTTATCAACTTTATCCTTACCTATTGAGTTGATGTGCTTATTTTCCTGTAATATACAAGGTAGGAGGAAAATAGGTTTATAGCTATGAATATTTGAAACAGTTTATTCTTGTATTATTATTTATTAATTACTGTATTGTTCTCCATACAAACTATTGCCTCTTCTAATAAAAAGGTGTTGTTTTATAGGCTGGACAAGCAGCCAGCAACATGGTAGCAGGTTGATTATGTTGGAAACATGATGGAGGGTGCAACGATTGGTTCTCACTGGAATAAGTACTTATTTAGAATTTAGATTATATTTTTAAAGTGAAATATGTTCCCTGGATAACAAAGTAATGAGATAAGTAAACTGCACAGGAATGAGAAAAGAATCCGCGTCCCCTTTTGCCTTGATTTTCCATTGCATAACTCAGTGCCCTCTGTGGTCTCCCTAATGTGAATATCACTGGACTTGGATGCCATGGAACATACCCCTGAGAATACTGTTCTTCCTCTAAATCTTTGGTGTCTTTAGGGCCTGGTGCCTTTCAGGAAGGACTGGTGTGTGTCCTCACCATGTGAATGAAGATCTGCAGAGAGAAATAGGCACATGGACTCCCCTGCTGTGGGGCAGAGGGATAGAGGGATCTCTGACCACAGACCATGGGCTGCTGGTAGAAGGCTGTGGGCCTCACCCTAGTTCCTGGGTTGTTTTCCCAGGATTCAGGGGTTTCTGCTACGCTAGTGCTGTCTCCCCTGGGTTCAGCCAAGACCCTAGGAGATAGCCCTGGCAGGGACTAGGCCAGGGAGAGGAGGCAGGAGTGTAGAGTGAAAGATATGAAGTATCCAGGAGGAAGGAGAAGAAAGGGGTGAAGCAAGGAGGAAGAGGAGGGAGTGAGGCTGGGAGGATGGGGCAGAGCTGAACGAGGAGTGAAGGAAGGCAGGATCTGGGGACTCAAGTTCTCAAACCTGGTGCTGCCCTACAGGAGCTAGAATGACAACATGTCTATGAAAAAAGGGAGGGGGGAGGAGAATCCAAGATGGCGGCATAGGTAAACACCTACACTGCTGCCTCACACAACAATTTCAAAACTATAACTAAAAGACCGAACAGACATCAACCAGAACCACAGGAAAGCTGGCTGAGTGGAAATTCTACAACTAGAGGGAAAGAGAGGGGCTCACAGAGAACCAGAGGAGCTGCAAAAAGCTGAGGTACGGAGACGCGCACGCGCAGAGAAAGCGGGTGCTGAGTACCTGGCTAGTTTTCTCTGGCAGGAGGGAAACGGAGACTCTCAAAGGCATTGAACCCCTTATCTTACGACACTAAACCCCAGATCCAGCTGAAACTCATAGGGGGGAATTTGGACTGTGAAAAGGGAGAGGTGCACGGAAATTTAGGGGAGTCGCAAAAGATCAGAGGTCTGGTAGCGTGCACAGCACTAAGCGCAGAGGACAGATTGCTGATTGTGCCGCTGGCTTTCGCGAGTGGGTGGGAGACAGAACCTCCCAACCGTGCCACTTCTGACTCCACTAAGCCCCAGTTTCGGGTGAAACCCTGAGAACCTAAACTCGTGTGGTCCTGGGGCGCAGGGGAGCTGGAAAAGCAGCTGTCTGGAGGCACTGCGGGCGCAAGCGCACAAGGACCACTCCAGCCATTACCCAGTCACGTGAGACTCAGGGGCCATGGAGGGCGGGAGTGACTGAAAGACAAGGCGGTCCCTTAAATCCTGAGACTCCACCCCTCCCAAGCTCAACAGAACCTTCTTCGGTTTTGCAAGTCTGGTATCATAAGGCTGAATTCAACACAGAAGTTTCCCCTGCATAGTGAAAATGCCGAGACAAGGGAAGGGATCACAAACAAAAGAAATGGAGGGAAAAACAACGACTGGATATAGAGTTCAAAACCACGCTTATAAGGTTTTTCAAGAATATGCTAGAAAAGTTGGATAAATTTATCAAGTCCCAAGAGGAGATGAAAAAGGACCAACTAGAGATGCAAAAGATTCAACTAGCGATGGAAAAGGTCCAACTAAAGATGAAAAAGGACCAACTAGAAATTAAACATACACTGACTGAAATAAAAACTATTATACAGAGTCCTAACAGCAGACTAGAGAAAGGCAAGAATCAAGTCAAAAATTTGAAATATAAAGAAGCAGAAAACATTCAACTGGAAAAGCAAGAAGAGAAAAGAATCCAAAAATGTGAAGATAACGTAAGGAGCCTCTGGGACAGCTTCAAGTGTACCAACATCAGAATTGTGGAGGTGCCAGAAGAAGAGAGAGAGCAAGATACTGAAAACCTATTTAAAGAAATCATGACTGAAAACTTCCCACATCTGGTGAAAGAAATAGACTTACAAGTCCAGGAAGCACACAGAACCCCAAACAAAAGGAATCCAAAGAGAACCACACCAAGACACATAATTAAAATACCAAGAGCAAAAGACAAAGAGAGAATATTAAAAGCAGCAAGAGAAAAACAGTTTATTACCTACAAGGGAGCACCCATACAACTGTCAGCTGATTTCTCAACAGAAATGATGCAGGCCAGATGGGAGTGGCAAGAAATATTCAACGTGATGAATAGCAAGAACCTACAACCAAGAATACTCTATCCAGCAAAGCTATCATTCAGAATTGAGGGCAGATAAAGAGCTTCACAGATAAGAAAAAGCTAAAGGAGTTCATCAACTCCAAACCAGTATTATATGAAATGCTGAAAGATACTCTTTTAGAAGAGGAAGAAGAAAAAGGTAAAAGCCAAAAAATTATGAACAACAAATACATATCTATCAACAAGTGAATCTAAAAATTAAGTGAATTAAAAATTTGATCAACAGAATAAACTGGTGAATATACTAGAATCAGGAGCACAGAAAGGGAGTGGACTGATAATTCTCAGGGGGAAAAGGGTGAGGGGTATACAGGGAGAGACTGGACAAAAATCATACACCTATGGATGAGGTCAATGGGAGGGAGGTAAGGGCAGAGGGTAGGGTGGGAGCTGGGTGGAGAGGTGCTATGGAGGGGAAAAAAGAGAAACAAATGTAATAATCTGAATAATAAAGATTTTTTAAAAAAAGGGAGGGGGGTCTTTGGGGAATGGAAAGGTGAAATCATGGCCAGAGAGGCATCTCCAGTCAATCTGCAATGGGTCTGCCAGTTTCAGCAGCCAATCAGGAATGAATAGAACTTACTGTACACTATGGAATGTTTGGGTTACACAGGTGAAGTAAGGTAAGGAGGAGTTTTTACTATGCAAGGGGGTGTAGCTCAGGGGTAGAGCATTTGACTGCAGATCAACAGGTCCCCGGTTCAAATCCGGGTGCCCCCTATGGCAATTTGCTTTATTGCCAAATACAGATAAATGGCCTTGATACTACGTTCTACTAAATAGCAATACTAAATAGCAATGTCTGTAGTGGGTGCAGAGCCACCTCTTTGCTCTGGGCTGAGCCATATGTATCAGTCTGGGCCAATCGGAAGACAGAAACCACATTTTAACAGGGGAAGTTAAATATAATCATTGTGCTATAAAAAGAGAGTAATTACAAAGGTTCAAAGGAAACTCTACAGGTACCTCTGAAGTGAGGGCCCCAACCAAGAACAAACTTAAGAGAGTGACTCTTCCCTAAAGCTAGGATTCAGACCTCATCAGGGAAGGTGTGATTGCACCCAGACCTGTTCACAGTTGCCTGGCAAGAGGAAACAGCCTTCAAGGACACAGGTGAGCCACTTGGAAATGTGAGGACTGGAGTGTGCAGTGTCCACACTTGGAGGGCATGGGAACCAGGTCTCGGCAGAGGCAAGCCCAGGCTGACACATGGGAGTTGAGGTGGGGAGCATGGAGATAGTCAGCACTCCAGTGGGGCTGCAAGACCACAAAGGGGCTTCCTTCTCTGGGTGTGTGCCTGGGGCAGGGCCTCACCATGTGTCCTTTCACCTGCACCACGGAGCAAGTACACAGCAGGAGCCAGGGGGGATGGCATAAGAGCACGTGCAACTAGAACTGGGAGAGAAGCCTCCTCTTTTGTGCAACATCCCTCCAGCACCCTCTATTGACAACTGTTAACATTGTGCTCTCTTAAAGGAGAAATGCTGAAAGAATCAGTCTGTTACCCTAGAGCCAAAATGAAAAGGTGAGCTTAAAGAGGTGAGTCAATACATTGAAACTGGCACACCATGTGACTTCTTCTGGCCAATAGGATGTTAGCAGGTGTGATGCAAGCAGGAGCTTGAGATCTACTTGCAGAGTTGGGTTTGCTCTGCATACTTCCACCATTACTATGAGATGTGTCTCAATCGAGCCCAACTGCCCAACAGGAACCAAGGCCAGTTAGACCTGCAGCTTGTAGCCAACCCACCCAGGCAAGCCCAACCTAGATCAGCTGATTCCCATTCAACCTGCAAACCCCCGGGCATGAGAATAAATGCTTATCCTTGTGTCATCAGTTTTGGGGGTGACTTATTATGCAATGTTATTGTGAATAAGACTAATAAATACTAAAATTAATATGTAGAAGGGGCTCCTGAAGTGACAAAAATACTAAAATACAGGTAATGGCTTCATGATGAAGCAGTGGGTGGCAAGGAAGCTGTTAGTCAGCAGGGAAAATAGAAAAGGACAGGAAAAAAGCTTCACGATAACCTAGCAGGCAGCAAAGATATTGTAGAGTTGGGGATAAGCTATTTTAAAATGTTGAATGCATGAGCTATTTGTCACAGGCTGTTTTTGATAAGGTGCTACAAAAAAGTCTGAGTTCAGAAGAGAAGTTAGTGGTTTGTAATTAGAATTTAGAGACAATATACATAGCTCAGAAATGAAGTAGTTGGAAAAATGAAACCATTCTCTTCAAAACAAAGGTAAGGCCATTGTTATATAACTTTAGGGAAAAGCCAAAATCCAGAGCCTTCCAGTAAGACATAGTCTAAAACCAAATCAAGCTTTAATACGCTCAGAGCTTTAATGCATTTTATTAAGAGCACTAAAACCATTAAGGTGATGCCAAGTATATCCTCTCAGTTGGGCAAAAGTGTTCCTAGAAAGATTAGAGTTGTGGTCTTACAGAACTGTGATGTGTCCAAATAATTACGTGTGAGCTGGTCATGGCTTTTGATACATGGAGTAAAATACATAAGAAATCCACACATTTCTTGAGAAAGCTTTATTGACAAAGCATCAACAGCTCAGGCTAAAAGATACTGAGACTGGGAAGTAAAAAGAACTCTGGCCAGGTGGAAAACAAGTTGAGAAGACTGCTCAGGCAACAAAAAGGAAATATTTTCCAATAATCTCGTCAGAAATCACAAAGGAAGATGATAGAAAAATAAGACCTCTGAGTGGATGGAGCCAAGAATCATGCAAGGAACAATGAATGAACTGGGAGCCAAGGCCTCAGCAAGGAACATTCCCTACTCCTGGAATGCTTGTTGTGTACCACTGACTTTTGGGTGTTTTTTAATGTAATGTTCTTGTGAAAGGTTGTTGAATACTGAACCTAGCATCTAGAAGGAGGCTTGGGCTGTACCAAAAGGTAAAGAAGGTATGGCAGTTTCGTTTGCATACCCAATTTCTATAACTGAATGTGCTTCCCCTTTTGTCCAATGTAAATATTGATTGCAAAATTCTATTCCTATATTCTCTTTCCTTGTTTTGAGGTTTCCCAATTGTGTAAGCCTTGGTGATGGCGCAGAAGCCAAAATGAAAGGTTATTTTCTCCCACTATCCCACTGGCACTTCTATCCAAACAGTTGCCCCCAACTCAGACTACACTCAGAGATGGGGTTGGCAGCACTGTGGTGTTGTCCAGCAGCTCGCTAGCAAGTGTACATTGTTCAAGAGCCTGGAAGGCTGGGTTCCTTTGGATCAGTGGTTCTCAACCTTCCTAATGCCACAACCCTTAAATACAGTTCTTTATGTTGTGGTGATCCCCAACCATAAAATTATTTTTGTCGCTACTTTATAACTGTAATTTGCTACTGTTATGAATCTTAATATAAATATCTGTGTTTTCTGATGGTCTTAGGAGACCCTGCTAGCTGTTTGCGACCCACAGGTTGAGAACCGCTGCTTTGGATCGGTCACCCCTGCTTTGTGACCTGCATCTCCAACCTTTCCTTCAGTGCCATGAGCTCCCTGACACACAGAGGATTGTCTCATCTTTCTCAGTACACAGAACCACTTCCTGTATCTGTGACAATGTACCTGGGCTTCTGCAACTGGAGTGGGTTGCAGGCAAAAGATCTGAAGAGAGAGGGAGTGGTGTGGGATTGGTTTTCTGTTCTATTTGGGACTGAAGGAAGTGAAAACCAGCTGATTCCTCAGAGCTGAGAATCTGGGAACTCAAGGCGCTTGCTCAGTCATAAAATGGCAGAGTCATTGATCATATAGATGACACTGCCCACGTGGGTTGGAGGCAGTTTATTCATCTGGTAGGCCCTTAATGGATGTTTACGGCTAGCCTCCGTTCTGACTGGTGAATGTCTGTTGCTGTAGCAGTCATTAAATATTTTGAGCATCACTCCTTCTTAGCATAAAGTTCCCACTGAAAGACAAAACTTTCCAGGACCAGCTGTTGTTACACAACAGGACGAAAGACTGAGCCCAGTCTGACAGCATTGGGAAGTTCAAAAGACATACAATGGAAAGCTCAAGTGTCCACACACTCTTCTGACACAAATGGAAATGGGCAGACTTCCCTATGACTACTGAATGACAGATTGTCGAAAACAAAGGCAGAATTGTCAAATTGCAATCCTATTTGGGTTCACAGTCCCCCATCTCTTGTATGAATTGCCACTACAGTGACAGCCACTCCAGCAAGTTTCAGAGGATGTAAGATACCTCCTCAAACTTCAAAGACAAGTTGCTATATCTTGCTCTCACCTTAACCTTTATTGGAGTTTTTTTCCTGTCACCCAGGTTATGGTGTGAGGGATGGTAAATACTTAGATGCAAAATGTCTCTCTGAATCCTATCTGGTTTGGCTCAGTGGGTAGAGCATGGGCCTGCAGACTGAAGGGTCCTGGATTCCAGTTCAGGGCACATGCCTGGGTTGAGGCTTGATCCTCAGTAGTGGGCGTGCAAGCACCCAATCAATGATTCTCTCTCATCACTGATATGTCTATCTCTCCCTTTCCCTTCCTCTCTGAAATAAATAAAAATATATTTAAAAAAAAAAACCACAGGGAAAAAAATGTCTCCCTGAGTAGTCAGGTAAAAGATGGGGGTGGTTTCTAGTTGCCAAGTTCTACCTATATGTTTATATGTTTTTATATTTGTAGTAATCCCAAAAGCTCTTTTGTAATGTTTAGCTCATTAAACATTACATACTTAGACATCTCTCACTTGAATGTCTGTGATGGCCTAACCTTCCTGCTTTTTGTCCAATAATTTGATTTGTAATAAGAGAAACATCCTTGATACTGAGTTCAAAGGGATATTTGGCAAGTGCAAAGGATAAAGAACAGGAAAACACTGAAATCCTGAAGTCTCCATTCTCTCATACATCCAGTTATAACGATAGCTATTTCTATATTGTAAACACAGCAACCATTCCTATATATTTCTTGATGCAAGTGTCTCAGTAATAACTGATGTTGTAACCATGGGAGGGTTTGGATTTTTTTTTTAATTTGACTTCTCCATATCCATATCCCCTCACAGTAACATCCCAGTTTTCTTTGGCTACCGTCTGTTAAGACTGGAACCTAAGACCTTTTGTAACTATGAGTTGGGCATGCATAGACACTAGGGACTCACGCAGATGTTCTTTTCTTAGAGTTTAAGCCACAAGACAAGAGACGGCACCAGAATGGCTAGTGCTGATCATGCAGGTACATACCCTGACCACTCTGGCCTCATGGTGATATTTCTGTGGCAGTCTCTGAGGCGGACTTCAGAATCTCTGAGGCTTACTTGGTCCCATTTTTCCCAAGCCATGTTCTCTGCTACTTAGCAATTCTGTGAAACCTTTTCAATCAAAATTCTTTTGTTAAACCAAGCAGAGTATTTTTCAGCACTTTGCAAAAATCCCCACCAACTGATAAACCATCTTTACCCTCTTTCTAGTAATTGGAAGATCAATATGATGGCAAAGTACTTGGAATGTCCAGTGAAGTAAGGACAGAAGCTTTGTAAGCAAATCTTATCTGGATTTTGTGGAAATGTGAAGACTTACCCAAATAATAAAACCCTTAGAGTCACCAAAATGAGGTCAGAGACCCTGAGTCAGCATTCTCTGCCTATGAGGCCACCAGCCTGGATTCAGGGTTCTCCCTGCAAAGCATTGGAAAGAAAGCAGGTGCGATGCAGGTAGTTGGGATCTGTCTCCACTGACCCATTTCAATTCTTATAGGAATTAGTTTTTGTTTTGTTTTTTAGATAAAAGCACTTCTTGCCCTAATCGGTTTGTCTCAGTGGATAGAGCGTCGGCCTGCAGACTCAAGGGTCTCAGGTTCGATTCCGGTCAAGGGCATGTACCTTGGTTGCAGGCACATCCCCAATAGGGGGTGTGCAGGAAACAGCTGATTGATGTTTCTCTTTCATCGATGTTTCTAACTCTCTATCCCTCCCCTTTCCTCCCTGTAAAAAAATCAATAAAATATATATATATTTTTAAAAAGCACCTCTTGTGTAAGTGGCATAGGCAATTGTTTTGTTTTATTTTATTTTATTAGCAAAACTAAATTGTCTGGAGAAAAGCAAATAGGTCATTTCAGGGATAATATATGTTTATAAAATGCATATAATATTTTTACAAAAATGAAAGGATTCTTCCTGTTGTATTATGTCTTTAACATTAAAAAGCCTTGATTACTTTTTTATGCAAATAAAAATAAACTTTTAGGACACCTTTCGTAGTAGCTACACATAGTATTCTCCCATACAGCTTGTACTACAATTTATTTAGCCAATTCTCCTTTTTTTTGGACATCTCTACAGTTTTTAATTTCCACCTTTGCAGACAACTTGCAGAGGGGGTCTTGTTAAAGATGCATCTCTGTTTTTCTCTGGTTTTGCTTTTAGCATAAGTTCCTGGACATGGAATTTTTTACATATACATACTTTAAGCCTTTATTTGCCAAATGTCTCTCCAGAAAAGATACATGGATGTGCATTCCACCAGCAATGTCTGAAATTATATATATATATAATTGAAATTATATACACTAGTATCCTACATAATAAAGAGCTAATATGCAAATGTTCATCAACCTGAGGCCATGCCCCAGTGGGCGGGGCTTGACAGGGGACCTGAAGCTGTGCCCCCCTGCCAAGTGGGCCTTGATGGGGGACCTGAGGCTCGCCCCCTCTCCTGGCACCAGGCCAGTGAGCCTGAGGCTGTGCCCTCCACCCTGCAGGGCTTGACAGGGGTGGGGATGGTTGGGTCTGGGTCTTGAGTGATTTTGCAGCACATGTGGGTGGGCGGGGACTTGACTGTGGGTTCCACGGTGCACCCCAAACTCTGATAGGAGGGAGATTTTCATATACATTTTATTAATTTTCTTTCATCTCTGACACTTCTATTATAGAGAAAGGGCAAATAGCAATATTAAAATATTTCCTCTAATTAATTCCCTTCTAATGTGCATGAATTTTGTACACTGGGCCACTAGTATATACAGTGGTACCTCGAGATACGAGTGCCCTAACATACGAGATTTTTGAGATACAAGCCATCGAGCGAGCGATTTTTGCTTTGAAATACAAGCAACATTTGAGATAGGAGTAATCGCACGGATCAGCCAGCTGCACATGACCCACCAGTTTACCAAGACTCGAGCGTCTCATAGTTTCCCACGCCTCAAGGTTATGGAATGAATTAAACTCATATCTCGAGGTACCACTGTATAGTACTTTTTAAAAATATATATATTTTTTATTGATTTTTTACAGAGAGGAAAGGAGAAGGATAGAGAGTCAGAAACATCAATGAGAGACATCGATCAGTCGCCTTCTGTACGCCCCCTACTGGGGATGTGCCCGCAACCAGGATACATGCCCTTGACTGGAATCGAACCTGGGACCTTTCAGTCTGCAGGCCAACACTCTATCCACTGAGCCAAACTGGTTTTGGCAATATAATTTAGTACTTTTTAATAAACACTTATAGATACCCATATATGGATCATCAGCTCAAAAATAGAACAGAACACCTCCACCCCCAGGATCCCTTTGTGTCCCTCTTACTTTTAAAAAGTTTTTTTTTAGCCCTAGCCAGTTTGGCTTGGTGGATAGAGCATCAGCCTGGAGAGTGAAGTGGCCCTGGTTTGATTGAGCCAAGGGCATATGCCTGGGTTGTGGGCTCGATCCAATATGCAGGAGGCAGCCAATCAATGATTCTCTCTCATCATTGATGTTTCTATCTCTCTCTCTTCCTCTCTCTTACTCTCTGAAGTAAATAAAAATATATATTAAAAAAAATTTTAATCCTCAACCAAGTAGTGAGAATATTTTTTTCATTGAATTTTAGAGAAAGTGGAAGGGAGAGGGGAGGGGAGGGAGAGAGGGAGAGGGAGAGAAACATCAATGTGAGAGAGACACATCTGAGAGAGACACATCCATGTGAGAGACACACATTGATTGGTTGCCTCTCATCTATGCCCTAACGGGAGGGCAGGGATCAAACCTGCAGCCCAAGTACATGCCCTTGACCAGGAATCAAACCTGGATCCTCTGGTGCACATGCTAGTGCTTTAACCACTTAGCATACCAGCAAATAGGTGCCCCCTTTCTTATATATATGTATATATGTGTGTGTGTGTGTGTGTATAAACATGACCTAATTGATTTTATATATATATATATATATATAAAATCAATTAGGTCATGTTTGCTGGTTCTGTTATTCAGATTCTCCACATTCTTACTGATATTTTATTTGCCTGTTTTATTAGTTATTGAAAAGATTGTGTTAAAACCTCCCACTATGGTGGAGGATTTGTCTATTTCTTTTAGCTCTGTTCATTTTTGTTTTATGTATTTTGACACTATGTTATTGGGTGCATTTAGATTTAGAATTACAGTATATTCCTGATGGAGTGACTTCTTTATCATTTTAAAGTATTCATTTTATCTGTAGGAATGCTTACTGACTTAAATCTATTTTTCATATTAATATTGCTATGCCAGCCTTTTTGTTTAGTATTTGCATAATATATCTTTATTTATACTTCCACTCTCCACTTTTCTGTGTCCCTATATTTAAGGTGACATTCACATATGTAGCTATAGTATTTTCTCATTCAGTCTGAAAATCTTATATTATATATATATATATATATATATATGCAATAATCTTTTTTCTTTATTTACTTTATTTTATATAATAAATCTTTATTGTTCAGATTACTACAATTTCTCTTTTTTCCCCCCATAACTCCCCTCCACCTGGCACCCACCCCACCCTCTGCCCTTACCTCCCCCGCATTGTCTTCATCCATAGGTGTATGATTTTGTGCAGTCTCTCCCTGCACCTCCCTCACCTCTTTCCCCCTGAGAATAATCAATCCACTCCCTTTCTATGCCCCTGATTTTATTATATTCACCAGTTTATTCTGTTCATCAGATTTTCAATTCACTTGATTTTTAGATTCACTTGTTGATATGTATTTGTTGTTCATAATTTTGTTTGTTTGTTTTGGCTGTGTTGTTCATAATTTTTATCTTTACCTTTTTCTTCTTCTTTTTCTTAAAGAGTACCTTTCAGCATTTCATATAATACTGGTTTGGTGCTGATGAACTCCTTTAGCTTTTCCTTATCTGTGATGCTCTTTATTTGACCTTCAATTTTGAATGATAGCTTTGCTGGGTAGAGTAATCTTGGTTGTAGGTTCTTGCTATTCATCACTTTAAATATTTTTTTATATATTTTATTGATTTTTTTATAGAGAGGAAGGGAGAGAGATAGAAAGTCAGAAACATTGATGAGAGAGAGACATCGATCAGCCGCCTCCTGCATGCCCCACAGTGGAGATGTGCCCGCAAGCAAGGTACATGCCCCCAACCGGAATCGAACCTGGGACCTTTCAGTCCGCAAGCCGACACTCTATCCACTGAGCCAAACCAGTCTCAGACACTTTAAATATTTTTTGCCCCTCCCGTCTGGCCTGCATAGTTTCTGTTGAGAAATCAGCTGACAATCCTATGTGCTGGAAACTGAACATTGTCTCACTAATAGAAAGATGTGGACAGGAAACCCGGAAGGCTGGTCAACAATCTTAATTGCTCTAACCACTCACTCTTTAGTTGAAACATTGTTAGCTGAAGCAGCCTCCACTTCTGTTTTTGTCTTATGTATTTTTGTTATTGGAATTTCCTGCCTAAAGTCTATTGGTGTATCCCATAGTCTCAATAAAAGGGATAGCAAGGCCAGAACAGAGGGTAGTCTTCCCACTAGAAGTAGGCTCCTGCCTGGCCCCCCAATATTCCCAAATTAATACTTTTCTAGTCTCTTTTCATTTGTGTGCAGCCTCCTCCAGAACCCAAACCCTGAACGGGAACCCTGAGCCACGTGGAAAGGGAGGAGTGCATAGAAATTTAGTGCGCATCTCCGTACCCTATACCTTAATATTCTCTCTTTGTCTTTTACTCTTGGTATTTTAATTATGATGTGTCCTGGTATGGTCCTCTTTGGATTCCTTTTATATGGGGTTCTGTGTGCTTCCTGGACTTGTAAATCTATTTCTTTTACCAGGTGTGGGAAGTTTTCAGTCATTATTTCTTCAAATAGGTTTTGAGTATCTTGCTCTCTCTCTTCTTCTGGCACCCTCATAATTCTGATGTTGGTACACTTGAAGTTGTCCCAGAGGCTCCTTACACTATCTTCACATTTTTGGGTTCTTTTTTCTTTTTTCTTTTCCAGTTGAGTGTTTCTGCTTCTTTGTATTTCAAATCTTTGATTTGATTCTTGAGTTCCTCTAGTCTGCTGTTAGGTCTCTGTATAATATTTTTTATTTCAGTCAGTGTATGTATAATTTCTAGTTGGTCCTTTTTCATCTCTTCTTGGGTCTCATTAAATTTATCCATCTTTTCTAGGACATTCTTAAAAAACCTTATAACTGTGGTTTTGAACTCTATATCCAGTTGTTTGTTTTCCTCCATTTCTTTCCTTTGTAATTTGTTTCTTTGTCTCCACATATTTCCATGCTTCCCTGAGTTGGTAGAGTAGCTTTGTGTGCTAGATGTCCTATATGGCCTAGTAGCTCTGCCTCCCCAGTTATATGAGATAGACACTCTTGATGCACCCTTTTGTGGACTGTGTGTACAGTCTTGTTGTTGGTATCACTGGGGGAATTGACCTCCAAGCCAATTGGTTGTGAGGATCAGCTGTGTCTACACCAGGAGAACTTCTCTGTTGGACTTAGCCTTAAGACTTTCAAGATTGCAAAAGCCTCTGTGCTGGGCTTGGATGTGGCGGAGTCTCAGGGATGAGCAGACAGCCTTGGCTTCCTGTCAGCCCTGCACAAGCAGCTTCTGGGTCTCAGTGTCCCTTGGTAATCGCTGCAGCCCTCTCTGCATGCACTCATGCTCGTGCACCTCCAGATCTCTGCCTTTCATGGCTCCCCTGAGTTTCCATGCGCTCCAGGGACCCGTATGAGTCTGGGTTCCCAGGGTCTCACCTGAACCTGGGGTTCAGTGCAGTCGGACCTGGAGGTTGTCTTCTTCCCACTAGAGAAAGCCTCGGGCACAATCAGCAGTTAGTCTTCTTTGCGCGTGCCTTCAGACCTCTGCCTTTCAAGGCTCTCCTAAATATCTATGCACTCCTCCCTTTTCACGACAGTCCAGATTCCCCCCATATGAGTCTCGCCCAGAAGTGGGATTCAGTGCAGTCAGAAGTCGGGTTCAGTGCAGTCGGGAATTTCTGTCTCCTTCCCACTAGAGGAAGCCAGCCAGACCCTCCACCGCCCTTCCTCTCCATGCGCGCATCTCTGTACCTCAGCTTTTGACAGCTCCTCTGAGTCTCTGTTACCGCCCTCTCTTTCCTTCTAGTTGTAGAATTTCCACTCAGCCAGCTTTCCTGTGGTTCTGAATGGTGTCCTTTTAGTTGTAGTTTTGGTGTTCAAAACTACAGTTTAGGTGTTCACCTATGCTGCCATCTTGGTTTCTCCTCTGAAAATCTTATATTTTAATTGGAGTTTTTTTTTTAATTAAAGTATATTTTATTTTATTTTTTTATTTTTTTAATATATTTTATTGATTTTTCACAGAGAGGAAGGGAAAGGGATAGAAAGCCCGAAACATCAATGAGAGAGAGACATCGATCAGCCGCCTCCTGCATGCCCCCTACTGAGGATGTGCCCGCAACCAATGTACATGCCCTTGACCAGAATCGAACCTGGGACCTTTCAGTCCCCAGCCCGATGCTCTATCCACTGAGCCAAACTGGTTTTGGCTTAATTGGAGTTTTTAATAAATTTGTATTTAAGTTAATTGCTGCTGTAAACAGTTGGACTATTTATTTTCTTTTAGCACTATAAAAATCCTTTTCCATTGTGACCTGGATACCATCACTTCTATTGATAAATCAGCTGTCAATTGTAGAATTCAATTTTTTTTCACATGTTGCTTTTTAGATCTTTCTTTCTCTTTAAAGCTAAATCAGTTAGTCAGTCAGTTCCCACTAGTTTACTAGAAATGAAGAAAAATTATAATACACATTGAGTCTTTGGATGGGACAACACAGGTGAACTGGTCCTAATTAAGAAAGTAAACAGGAGATATCTGTGGACAGGGGTGGAGTATTTGACTGCATATCCAATAATCCCTGATTCAAGTGTCACCTGTTGGCATTCCCTTTTGTTCTGACCACATGTTGACTCTGTCCTGTGTCTATGCTGCAGTGACCATAAATCTCTCATTGTCACTTCATCACTTTTCTATGTATTGCATACTTCCATCTGGCATATAGAAGGACTCTGCAAGTGCAGAATAAGGGGGAAGAAGAGGAGAAATCAAGAGGATCCCAGTGTGTTTAGCATAAAAAAGGCACTTGAAAATAAACATAGATTTTAGTTGTGATTTTATCATTAATCAGGTACATTTTGTTTGGGATGATTTTAATTTCTGGTCTTTCCCCCCCCAGATCTATACAAGTAAGGGCACAAATTAAATCAATAGCTCTAAAACTGTGTGTGAGTCAGAATAATTGGGAGCTTGTTAGAAGCACACATTGTCCCATGTCCCATCTGGATGTCCATTACGTTGCTCCTGGTTTCGTATTGGGACTGGAATTTCTCAGGCTGCATCATGACCAACTTCTCTGGGGAAACTTTCAAGAGCTTTGCAATTTCAGTGTTGAATGTGTGGTGGAATTTGTAATCTTCTCTAGGATTGTTAGCTGGAAAATGAACAGAATGATAAATACACCATATATTAAATTGCTTAAATTATCTAGATTTAACTCATGATCCACATCAACCAAAGCATATGCCCAGAAAATAGTGTAATGACCACCGTGAGTTCTGTGTGGATAGCATCTTGAGCTTAAATGTTGGATTTTAAAACTTGGTTCAGGCCCAGTACCTTAAAACCTGTATCTCAGAATTTATATGTTCACAGAAAAACTTAGAGCTATTCTGTCAGGCATTACAGCAGACTGCCATCTCTGATGCTGGCAAGCACATTGATTCCAGACAGACAGCCTATTACGAGGTGACAGTGAGCATCACACTGCTGTGTGCACATGGTGAGTTTGCACATGCAGCACCTTCTGGGGGTACAACCTCCCCTTGAAGTGGTGGGAGGCCTGTTAGTAGGCTGGAGCTCTAAATGTGATCCTTTTACTATATAAATCTTGTCAAACTCCCAAGATAAAACCTGAGTTTGCAGAGTATATGATGACATAATACTAGCAAGAACACATCTCAAGGTGGTGACAGCCAGGGTGTGGCTTTATAGGTTTAGAGTACTTATTAGACTTAGGCAAGTAGGTGGGGGTATAGCTCAGTGGTAGAGCATTTGACTGCAGATCAAGAGGTCCCCGGTTCAAATCCGGGTGCCCCCTAATCATGTTTAGTTTTACCTATTGAACACAATGTTCTCCTTTCAGCTTTTCTCACCACACTGATTCAGCCTGCAAAGAGAAAAGAAGGCCAGTTCTTTATCAGAAAGCCTCCCTGACAAACCCAGTTTCTCCCTAGATAAATTCAGTTTATCCAAGGTTGAGTTTGTTCTGCTATTTTTGTGATGAATATATTACTCTTTTTTCTTTGCCCAGCATCCGAACCCTCTGAACTTTGATTCAGTAATTTACAATTGTCTCAGTCTTGGTGGAAGACAAGATTCCTGTCTTTGGCTGAGGAAAACTAAAATGCCAGGTAATTCCTCCCCTTGAATGTTAGGAAGATATCTCTCTCTCTCTCTCTCTCTCTCTCTCTCTCTCTCTCTCTCTCTCTGTTATCTGGCTTTATTGGGCCTGAACAAAATGAAAATCTACATAGCTTAAAGGATGCTAATCCAGGAGCCCATATCATACAGTAGAAAAACTTGAGTGAATTTTTGCCTAAAGTTCTCTAGGGATCAGTAGAGTTCCCATGAAATCCTAGAAGTGGTTTCAGAGCTGGATGGCTGATCCAAGCAGTTTAAAGAGAGCAACTAATTAATAGCTCAAGTGTCACTCTATATGGGCAGGAAACCCAGGACTTTTTCGACTGGACTGAGATAATCTCTTATCTCCTGTCACAGAATACCTGAAATAGCTGAAATTAAAAGTAAAGGTTGATCTGCCAAAGTAATGTCAGTGGAGCCTACAGCTTTCAGCAGTCCCCTTGCTGAAATAGGTTGTGATTAAGAAAGAGTGGGACTTCACAAATTGTAATGTGGCTTTATGAGAGCATTTGGGAAACTCAAATTATCCCTACGCCAAAACTCAAAATAACCTACACCAGCCTCTTCTTCCTGTCTGAAAGCTGAATGGCTCAGATTGAGGGGTTTCCATTGCAACACATCAGTTGCTCCACTCCTCATTGTCTCTCCATAGTAACAGAAAGATCTCAGCTGACCCTGGGTAGCAGTTGCTAATTTCAAACTGGCTAATTTATATCAAGGAAATCTTGAACACATGTTTATGTGGATTTTTGAAGTATTTTATGAAGTGGGAAGAGTATAATTTTAGTCTTAATTTATTTTTATGAGTGTACCCAATTAACATTTTAATTAAAATACTACATCTACAGCAACTGGAATAAACCTATTTGCTCAGCTGAATCAGGATTCTTCTAAATGCATTTTACATAACAATAATGTAGAGAGAATCCACAGCCCTAGCTGGAGAGGATTTATGAAGTATGACTTTCCTATCCACTCAACAATGACTCCCTTCACTAGTGTGTGGAGCTTCTACATCTTTGAAAAGCATTTTAGTAGCTGATCTCCATAGACAGGAATTCTAGCCCAAGCCATTATAGCATAAAGGATTCCCTGATTTCATTGGGGACAGGAAAATCCTAGGATGTCAGAGTTCAAATTGCAAGTCTGGAGATTACTTTATGTGGTCAGTGCCACATAGGTCTTCGCTGTGGTTGATTGTCCATGAGGTCCTTGGGACTGAGAATGGCAAGCCCACCCCTGTCGTAGTTGATTTGCAGATCTGAGCTAACACAATAGCACAATAGAGATTCCTGACCTCTTATCCAGTTCCCAGAACTGAATTAGTTCAGAGACCACATATGCCTTGAAAGGGAAGTCTAAGTAAGCTTCAGAAAAGGACCTACCAAAATGTCCAGCCATGGCTGTGGATCTTCCCCCTGGATTTCCCCAAAGGGCCTTTCAGCCATTCATCTAGAAACTCTAGGGAAAGGTAAATACCCACATATTTTAAGGCACATTGGTGATTGACTGCCTCTGTTAAAACTTTTAGAGGGTCAGTATTTTGGGGAACAACAGAATATCCCAGAAAGAAAAACTACGTCTTGCACCTTGCTCTGTTTAACCACTACTACCATCAGAGCTGACAGCCTCCCTCCTATCAGCCTAACTCCTGGAGAATCCTATCAAAACCAAGGGCCAGGCCATGAGCAGAGGGAGGAAGAACAGAACAGATGTGAGGGGAGGCCTAGCTCCTTCTAGTTGAGCCCAGGAGGAGGCTGTGAAGGGAGACAGGGTCCCAAGAATGATTAGAGTAGATACAACTGGGAAGGTAGAAGCTTTCATGCCAGCTGCAAGCCATGGTTTAATGAGCTGGTGCCTTCAGCCAGGAATTTGAAGAAGCTGAAAGATATAGTAGGGAGAAAAGGCTTTGGGGTGCCCCAAGGAGGAGTCTCTGGACAAAGAGAGGTGAGTTCTTGCTCAAAAGAGGGTCATTTAGCAGCAAGATGAGTCAGCCTGATCTATAGTGATGAGACCAAGTAGTGTTCCTCAAACCTGATTTTGCATTCAAGTTATTTGAGAAGTTGTTAAATGTTCAGATTCCCCAGGGATCTTGATATAATGTCTGACAGGCCTAGCCTTCTTTTAATCCTTCCTAACTTTCAAAGGTTGTGAGTGACAGCCAACTTTTATGGGCACCTCAATTCAGAATGATTCTAAAGGCATTTCCAGCTCTCTGTTAAACCATTGCTAGTTTGAAATCATCTGTAGTGAAAGTATTTACACCATGGAAATTGGCAAATGCTATAAATCAATCTACTGATTGTTTACTCTGTCCCCTAAAGACCCATTTATCATTGTTCCACTCAGTAAGTCAATAGGCAAAATTATTTTCATTGCTACTTCATAACTGTAATTTTGCTACTATTAATGAATCGTAATGTAAATATCTGTGTTTTCCAATGGTCTTAGGCTCTACAGCAGTGGTTCTCAACCTGTGGGTTGTGACAGCTAGCAGGGTCGCGAAAATAATTTTATTGTTGGGGGTCACCACAACATGAGGAATTGTATTAAAGGGTCCCGGCATTTGCCGAGACCAGTTTGGCTCAGTGGATAGGGCGTCGGCCTCTAGACTGAAAGGTCCCGGATTCGATTTCTGACAGGGGCATGTACCTTGGTTGCAAGCACATCCCCAGTGGGGGGCATGCAGGAGGCAGCTGATACATGTCTCTCTCTCATCAATGTTTCTAACTCTCTATCCCTCTCCCTTCCTCTCTGTAAAAACTCAATAAAAATATATTAAAGGGTCCCAGCATTAGAAAGGTTGAGAACCACTGTCATAGGCATTCACAAGATTTGTAGAACCCAAACAATACCTAATCACAAAATCTTTGGAACCTCCTTTTGTCCGCTAATGAAGCCCCACCCCTCTTTTTATTTTGAACTGTAAACTTCAGGGAGTCAATTACAAAGTCACATCTTGCAAGGAAGGATCATACACAAAAATAATCTGCAAGACTGCTGATTTACAACAGGTAATTGTGTGTGGAAATGAATTCTTGACCAGCTCTCAGTGTTCACCTTAGCTGAATTCTGGACCCACTGTCTGCTAGGTCTGATCAAATAATAATTGAATCGATACCCCACCCCCTGGGAACTGGCTTTTCAGGTCATTTCATTATGGACATTCTCTTTGCTGAGACCATATTTCACTTGCAGTGACCACATTCCATTATCTCCCCTCCAGGTATGAACAAAGAAGTCTCCATCCAGAAAAAAAGGCTGCCAAAAGTCCTTTATTTATTTTTTAATATATTTTATTGATTTTTCCACAGAGAGGAAGGGAGAAGGATAGAGCTGGAAACATTGATGAGAAACATCAATCAACTGCCTCCTGCATGCCCCCTACTGGAGATGTGCCCGCATCCAAGGTACATGCCTTGACCGGAATCAAACCTGGGATCCTTCAGTCCGCAAGCCAATGCTCTATCCACTGAGCCAAACTGGTTTCGGCCAAAAGTCCTTTAAAAGCAGCTGACTCCCATCAATGGGTGCAGGGGCCATCCAGTCTCAACCACTTGGTATGCGGATGATCGAATAAATTCGTAATTCCTCACCTTTCTGGCCTCGTGCATTCCTCCTTCGGCGACGTAACACTGTCCTACCTGGAATATCTGTGGATTACTTTGATTTTTTGCTTAACTTGTTGATTAAAAATAGAAAACAAACTTGTTCAAAGGTAGATAAAATTGAGATGCCACAAAATCTTGAAGACTAAATCTAAAGACAGAGATTGGAAGGATGGAATGTACTTATGTGTGACATGCATGCACCCCCTCTCCCTCCACATCCCCACTCCATATCTTCAGCCAACACAATGGTTAGAAGACAATCCCATCAAAACAACTGTAACTGGAAAACCAAGGGGTCTGGGCTGCCTGTCACTACTTGAGCCAATTAAGCAGAGACAAGGTTGAGTCATATATGAGCGTTTATAACAATAATGTCAGCAGTCAGCAGTAAAGGAGAGCAGCGGGTCATCCACAAAAATCTGCCTTGCATCCCAGCAAAAGCCAGCTACTTATACGTATTGGTTAGAAGGACAAAGATTAGTTGGGGAAGTAGGCCAAAGGACTAAGAATGAGTATGCAAAATGAGTAGTTTACAGGTAATATAGGCTGGAGGTTTGCAAAAGCCAGGGGTATACAAAGGGCTGACGCCTTAGGTTTCTGCAACAAGGTTGTTAAGCTTTCCATGATAATAGGCAGCTCCCAGATGTCGGGGGATGGGTCGAATTTCCAGGTGAGCTCCCAGGTCTCACGTGCAAATCCCAACCAGGTTAGGATGTGCCTTCTTTAATCAGAACAAAACAATCACGGTTAACAGAGCATGTTAATATTTCTTATAATTATAGCTGATCTCCAATATTCTATTTCTGCCCTAACACAGCCTTTAGAAATACATTACTTATTGAAGCTTGAGCATCTTTGAGAACCATTTCAATCCTATCTACGTCTCTGTAGACTGGAAATGTTAA
Organism: Lasiurus cinereus; assembly: GCA_011751065.1. Lineage (NCBI taxonomy): Eukaryota > Metazoa > Chordata > Mammalia > Chiroptera > Vespertilionidae > Lasiurus > Lasiurus cinereus. Next base: position 40,108,103 of record JAAGEH010000307.1, read on the forward strand.
AAGATGCTGTCATGGATATGTGTTTTCTAATTTGAATTGAAGACAGAAGGTTCTTAGGAAGAGGCTAAAGGTTTTCCCTTGACCAACTCATGCAGATCCAGAGTGTTGATTCTGTCCCTATGGAATTCTTAGCGCCTGATAGAATGCACTGCAGATTATGCCATTTTTACACATCACTTTGCAATGACCAATCATGTATATACATCTTTGCACATCCATATAAATAAAGCAAATACAGCTCTAGCTGGTTTGGCTCAGTGGATAGAAGGTTGGCTCTCGGACTGAAGAGTCCTGGGTTCCATTCTAGTCAAGGGCACATACCTCAGGCTAGATCCCCTGCAGGGGTTGTGTGTGTGGGAGGCAACCAATCGAAGTCTCTCACCATGTCTATGTTTCTCTCTGTCTCTTCTCTCCCTTCCACTCTCCCTAAAAATCAATAGAAAAATATTCTCCAATAAGGATTAACAACAAAAAGGCAAATACACATTTATGTATAGTGGAACCTCGTTTCTCGAACTTAATTCGTTCCAGAAGGCTGTTTGAAAATGGAATCATTTTTCCTATTAGAAATAATGTAAATTGAATTAATCTGTTCCAGCCCCAAATGATTCCCTGTTTCAACCTTTCTTATATACAGTACTTATCTACTGTACTTTTTAATCTATAAACAAACACTTTTCTTAAATTTATCAAGCCATCCCCTTTCATGGCCACCGAAATGCTATCACAGGCTAACTGCTTTTCCTGTATTCATTCAACAACAGTTTTTCTACCTATTCAATTGCCTGTGATTGCTGTTTTGTGAACACTTGAACACCCTTAGCAATATTAGCATTCTTAATGGCGTCTTTATGTTTTAAAATTATTCTAATCATCATCAACAAAAGCATTCTCTTTTGTTTGTAGCCTGCAAGATGCTTTTTGTCACACTGAGGCTTAAGTATCAGCATGAAATGGTTGTTATGTCAAAACTGAAGTTTTGGCCGACAACCAAGAAATTTTCCTCTGTGAACAACGTGATCGAGAACCGAATTGTTCGAGATGGAAGACGTTCAAGAAACAAGGTTTGACTGTATTTTGATTACCTAGTAGCTGGACAGCCATAGCAGCAAGAAGTTAGATCCCAGGCTATAAATTTTTAAGTTTGGAAAAATAACAACCAAATTGTTAACAGCAGTGATTTACTGGTGAGATTAATTTTTATTTTCTTCCTGGTGCTTATTTGTATTTTTTAATTTTCCTATATACTTTCAGTCAACAAGTATTTGTTGAAAATCTATAATGCACTCAACAACAGGCAGGACACTGATGTGAGTTTTTTTAAAAGCAGTGTTTTCTTTCATACTCCTTTTTACCTCACTGAACTTATCTGTGTAATAAGAATAATTGAATCCCATTCCTAACGGTCTTTGCCCTGGTCCTCCATGCCCACTGAGTGGCTGTGATTGTGAGGTGGGAAGATTTTAGAACAAATGGGAAAGAAGCCATGGGGTGAGGGCTGTCCCAATGAGGTGTCTCTCACCCTCATGCAGAGGAGGGGAACCTTTTTTCTGCCAAGGGCCATTTGGATATTTATAACATCATTCTTGGGCCATATAAAATTATCAACTTAAAGATTAGCCACCCGCTATATTTAGTCAAACATTTCATTAACTCACCTCTAATGCCTTGTCAGGGCCAGACCAAATGATTTCTCAGGCCTTATATGGCCCGGGACTGGATGTTTCCCACTCCTGGTGCATCAGCTAGAGACAGGAGGGAAATGTGCTGGGCTGGGCAGAGGAGACTGGGCACTCAGATGAGGGGTCAGTGGGGAAGGGGAGGAAGCTTATGGCCAGGAGTGGGTGAATTAGCCAGGACATAGGGCTGATCCTATGGAAATGTAACATCTGCTGCTCCCTGCTCCCTTGTCTTAAGGGAAATGTACCCTTTTGCAACTCTGTAGCCCTGTATTTTTCCAGGGACCCCTTTATTTTTAAAATTTCCTAGACTTGCCTATTTTACACCGCCCCCCTCCAAAATTCCTATTTTACCTAAAAAACTCATTTTAGTAGCACATGTGGAGTGGAAGCCTTTGTGGTCATTTCCTGGGAGGGTCTATCTCCTCTGGCCCAGTGAGGGTGTAGCTGTAGGAATGGGAGGCAGCCTAAGGCAAAGGGCCAGGTCATACCTGCTGGTGAGGTGTGACAGGAGGGAGGTTAGTGGAAAGAGCCCAAGAGCAGTCCTATGGGATCTGGCCCCTACCCTATCCTTAATCAGGTGTGTGTGCTTAGGCATGTCTCTAATTATGGCCTCTTTTCAAGCCTGTAAAATGGGGCACCACACTAATTGGTGGTTCCCAATTCTGACTCTCCATTGCAATCCTCCAATCAGCTTGTTAACAATAGAGTCCCCGTGGCCCTACTCCCAGCTATCTGATTCAGTAGATTGACCAAGGCTGAGCAGATGCTGTGATGGGCAGCCCAGTTGGGTTCATCTAGAGGCCTTCCATGGACACAGCTTTTACACTGATGTCCTTGGCCATGGCTGGCTGACTGCTGTGGACAAAAAGGCCACATGCTGACCTGAAAAGCTCAGGGGAGGCCTGCATGGCAGTCTTGCAAACTCAGAGACCTAAAGTAACCACAAAGGATGGTCTGAAATTAAACTTTAACTAAAAGCAGTTATGGCGGTTACTTCACTGATACCTAGGCTGGTATCTTCACTGAAAAGGTCAACCTTTACCTTAACTGAGCCTATCTGTATTTTTGCATCTATAACATATCCTTGAAATGTCTCAGTAACTTGTAACTTCTCTTCTTCTGGACCCCCTGGGGCACAACCAAATGTGGTGGGTGCCAGGACAGATACCACAAATTCCTTCATTATCATGTTAATTGTTCCTGCACCCTTTAGTATGTGTCCATCATTTTACTTTTTATCCAATCCCAAGGGTTTCCTCCCTCCCTCCCCCCTAATTCCCCCTTTGCTTTATCACACCTCCTTAATCTATCACCAATGAATTTCATGTAACCCACCTACATCCCTCCTTTGATTGCAATGTATAAATACAGGTGTAACCCGCCATTCTCCGAAACATTATCTCAATTCCTTGAGGTTCTGCTTCCTGGCTTCTGTCGACAGTTTGGCACAAATAAACTCACAAAAATTCTTTACAGGTTTCAATGGTTTTTTTTTTACATTAACATTGCAGAGGCTTATGCAGAAGTGGGGTTGGCAAGCAGGAGCACCTTCGTCCTGGGTGGAGCCAGCCTCGTGCACTAAGCAGACAGAAGAGAGCAGCTGGGTCTGAGTTCTGGATATAGTTACAGAGTCAGAGTCCTTATTAGAAAATAATGAGAGGAGATTTTAAGGACAAATACTCCTTACCTGTTCTTGAGGACCTGGACCTACAAGGGGCAACATAGAGGATAACGAACAGGAAGAGGAGAAGACACTCTCTGGAGGGAAATTGAAGGGATAGGGCATCTTCTGGAGAATTGCTGGGCAAAGGGTTTAAAAAGGGAGTTAAGAGGAAAGGTGAAGGAGAAAGGGACAGTCCCTCTGTGAACGGGGTTCTACAGCCTCAGAATTGGCAGGAGTGGGTTGCAATAACTAAAGTAACATCAGAGGTCATTTTCTCTGTAGCCGGTTTGTTCAATGGTTAGAGTGTTGACTCTGGGGTTCAGTTCTGGTCAAGGGCATGTACCTTGGTTGCTGGCTTAACCCCCAGTCCCAGTTGGAGTGCCTTGTTGGATGTGGCTCTCTTACATCCATGTTTCTCTCTGTGTGTCTCTCCCCCTCCATTCTACTGTCTCTAAAAATCAATGGAAAAAATGTTCTCAGGTGAGAATTAACAACATCAAAAAAAGTCATTTTCAATATTAGAAGGTGTCAATTGGAGAAGGGGAGACAGGATAGGAAAGGGGCAAGCCACCAGGTTCTAATCCAAAGTTCCAAGTGTTTATGAAACTGGAATTACAAAAGTAACCTCTTAGAGGAAAAGAGTACAGCCCAAGGGCCCATCAGTAGATGAAGGGATACAAAAAACCATGATACATTTACACAATGGAATGCTATGTAACTGTATAAAAGAAGGATCTCTTACCCTTTGAGACAGCATGGAGGGACTTGGAGAGTATTATGCCAAGCAAATTAAGCCAGTCAGAGAAAGACAAGTATCACATGATCTCACATGTATGTGGAATATAATGAACAAAATAGATCCACAGACATGCAAACATAGAACAGACTGACGAATCTCAGAGAGAAGAGAGGAGAGGTGGGTGGGGAGAAATTAACCAAAGAACTTATATACATACTAGAGGCCCAGTGCACGAATTTGTGAATAGGTGGGGTTCCTTGGCCTGGCCAGCAATTGGAGCCGATTGGGGCTATGGGAGGTTGCAGGGGGGGGGGGGGGTTGGCCGTGGGGGGGAGGGGCAGTAGGAGGATCTGATCCGGGCCATCAGGGCCATCCAGCTGTGGGGAGGGAGGGGCCATGGGGGATTAGCCAGCCTGGGGGAGTAACCTCAGGAGATTGGCCAGCTGACCTGATCAGGACAATGGGGTCAGCCAGCCAGGGGAAAGTACCATGGGAGGTTGGCTGTGAGAGTGCAGTGACCACCAGGGGACAGCTCCTGTGTTAAGCATCTGCCCATCATAGTGACCAGTTGTTTGGTTGTTCGGTCGTTCAGTCACTTAGGCTTTTATATATAGAGATATGCATAACCCAGGGACAGACAATAGTGTGATAGTGAGGGGAAGTAGGTGAGGAGTAGATGGCATTAAAGGGAGGGAGGAGACATCTATAATACTTTCAACAATAAAAATAAATTTTTAAAAATTCAAGTCTTATTAACAAAAGAATCAGCTTTAATGAAAGGAAAACTAAAGCACATCCCTGAAGACAAAAGAAGTTTTGTTTTTTTCAGGCACTTATACCATATGCTGGTAAAAGAACTCAGAGGATATAGAATATTTACAACCCAGGGAGTAGACAAATATTTATTTGCAGATTTGTTGGGCATGTACCTCCAGGAAGACTAGACTTTCCTGTGTTCTGTCTTGAACAGTTATTTCTTTTCTGTGCTTTCCTGACATTCAACATAAAAAATGTAAGACTTTCTTGCTGTCAAATAGTTTTATTATAAGAACCTGTTTTTAGTCCATCTATATATATAAGTGCCAAATATGGAAATTGTCCCCTCTGGAGTTTGACCAGGAGACTGGAAGTTCTATTTCTCACTCTGATGTGCACTGACGGTGCGGAATGAAGGAAGGCTCCAGGTGGCAGCTGGAAGGCTCCAATCGCCCCAATCACCAGCCAGGTCTAGGGACCCTCTCTGTGCATGAGTTTTGTGCACTAGGCTTCTAGTCTAAAATATAAACCTGTGTGTGTTTTTTCTATAAACCTGAAGGATCATGCAATGGACCTTAGGTAGTTGTGAGAGAGATTAGTATAAGGGATGCTATGAACTGTACTTCTGAATTACATGTTCTCTCTCTGAACTCACAACTGATTCTGAGGTTGTCTACCACGTACTCAGCTGTTTGTTCCCCACACCATAAAAAGCTGACAATTTCTTAAGTTTTGAGATGGTTGATAAAATTCACTCGTTCTTCTGCAGAAGTTTACTTATAAAGCTTGAGTAAGACATAACATTGTCTTTAATAGTTATACAGCCTCAAGTTACACAGGTTGATATTTTATCTTCTGCAAACTCTCTCAGCCCCACAAGGGCTTTCTCCCTGAGCTACAGATCCTGGCGGTTTGGCTGGGAAATGAACCATTTCCTGCCTGTCCCAGGGAGAATGCCTGGACTGAGAAAATTAAGAAAACTTGACATGCTGAAATGGCAACTGTTTGTGGAAGATGCTGTTAAGGTCAAGTTACAAATGATGTGCATGTAGAATGAATGAGAAGAGATCCAAAACACAAGATGTTGGGGAGACAGAGTGGGAAGAGGTAACATGGGTCTGAGAAGGCTTCCTGAAAGCTCTAACACTGATTCTCAACTTAGCTGTAGACCAGGAGCCCTGGGGAGCATTTACGATCTCTGGGCTCCAACCCAGACGTTTGTATTTAATTGGTCTGGGTGGGGCCTGGGAAATGACACTTTTATGAACTCTCTGGTGATTCTAATTTATATTTGGAGTTCAGAACCACCAACCCTCACATTAAAATTTTACCATTTGCTGGTTTCAGAAAAGAAAAATCTTTATGTTGATCTCTTGTAAGGAAGATGAAATTGAAATACAGCATTATTTCAAAGATCAAAATTAGGAATAAATAGGGGGCACCCAGATTTGAACTGGGGACCTCTTGATCTGCAGTCAAATGCTCTACCCCTGAGCTATACCCCCTTCTGCTATAGTACGACTTAATTAATACTTTTATTCTCTATAGCCACACCCAGATTACCTCTAAATTTATAAGTTGCCACTGTAGGATGAGCCTCTCTTGGGAGCTTCCAGATCAGCTTCAGTGAAAACTCATCAACCTGCTGTACAAGAGGAGACAGGCTCTCTCCTCAAAAGGCCCACAGCCTATATCCTGGACTACAGTCCCCGGGTGTGAACAGCAACCTGGGGAAGCATTGACATTGGCTGTTAGAATGGACTTCAAGTCAAATACCTGTGCCATCATGGTGGGTACCTGAAAAACAGAAACTCCACCTGATGGAGGTATCTGTCCAAACCCATTTAATGAGGCTGAATTCCATTTTGAGTAGTTTCTACTGAACTACACTTCCACTTTTTCAGTTAATACAGATAGAGAATGATCCACTCCAAGAAATACAAAGTATGTGGTTGAATCGATTTAGGAATCCCTAAAAATGTTAACAGTCATGTGTTAATATAGTTATTTGATTTACTAATGCTTTTGTTTGTGGTTTAAAAATCTATGTTAAGCCCAGCTGGTGTGACTCAGTGATTGAGGGTTGACCTATGATCCAGGAGACCATGGTTTGATTCCTGGTCAGGGCACATGCTCAGGTTGCAAACTCCATCCCCAGTAAGGGGTATGCAGCAAGGAGCTGATCAATGATTCTCTCTTATCATTTATGTTTCTATCTCTCTCTACCTCTCCCTTCTTCTCTGAAATCAATAAAAATACATTTTTAAAAAATCTATGTTAATAAGTGAGATTAGACTATTGTTTTCTTTTACTATCTTTGTTATTTTTTATATCAAATTTAAATAATCTCATGAGTTGGGAAAGGTACCACTTGTTTTTTATTCTCCAGAAGTATTCACATAAGATAAAATGAAAATAATAATTTACATTATGTCTTAAGTGTTTGGTATAACATGTTGAAACGATCTGTGCCTGGGATAGTGTTTCTTTTTAATGGTAAAATTTTTCATTATGAATTCAGTTTCTTCAGTTGTTAAAGGATAATTCATGATTTTGATTTCTTCTTGTGTCAGTTTTGATAAGACTAAGCCAGAGGATGGGGACAAATACTAATAGTGTAAGTATAAAGTCAGGTTTATTAGAGAGAAATTATAAGCAATACATTAGGAAGTCTATAATTTTACCCAAATTTTCTCTATCCCAAGAAAACATGTTCTTGGGCTGGAGACAATTAGATACACCCTCCTAACTATTCCAGAAGACATTCTTCCTCTGTATCCTGTATATTTACAGGGAAGTTTGGAGGAACTATCGAACAGTGGAAGCTTTTTGGTAAAGGAAATGACCTCGCTAGAAGACAGGAGAGTATGGAGCTTTGCCATTAATTGCATAGGAAATTGGCATACTAGGACCAGTATCAGCTATAATCTTGTCTTTTTCCCTTGAACCAGTTTAGTCCTGCTAAAACAACTAGAGGAGGAAGAGAGAACCAGGACCCATCTAGCAGACAAAGAATTCCTCTCTATTTAAGTAAGTTATATTTTTCTAGGAAATTTTCCATGCCATCGCAATATAATATTAAATTGGCACAAAGTCACTCATAACATTGTCTTATGATCTTTTTAATAGCTTTGGAAATTGTAATAATGTGTCCTTTTCAATTTCTTATATTGGTTATTAGTGTTTTTCTTTTCTTTGTCAGTCTTGTCTGGGTTATTTTCATTATTTGTTTCAAAGAACAATTTTTGCTTTATTGACCCTATCTAACCTAATAATAGACAAACATGTAAATTGACCCTACCTCTGCTATGCCCACAGCCAATCAGGAGTGAGTATGCAAATTAACCAGACAAAGCCGGGAGGTTAATTTGCATATGCAGGCATGGACGGGCCAGGGAGGGGCGGTACATCTGCTATGAGGAGGGGAGAGAGTGGGGAGGGAGCTACAGGAGTGGTGCTCCACTGGGAGCAAGAACTTGCAGGCTCCTGGGCAGCTGGGAACAAAGCCAGGAGAAGGAAAGCCTATTCTTTTTCTTTTTTTTAAATATATTTTATTGATTTTCTACAGAGAGGAAGGGAGAGGGATAGAAAGTTAGAAACATCGATGAGAGAGAGACATCGATCAGCTGCCTCCTTCACGCCCCCTACTGGGAATGTGCCCATAACCAAGGTACATGCCCTTGACCGGAATCGAACCTGGGATCTTTCAGTCCGTAGGCCGACGCTCTATCCACTGCGCCAAACAGGTTTCAGCAAGAAGGCCTATTCTTGCACAAATACCGTGCAATAGGCCTCTAGTCTAATATACAGTGTTTTCTATTTCATCAGTTTATGCTTTTATTATTTAATCTTTATTATTTGCTTCCTTATTTCTTTGGGTTTATTTTACTGTTTCCCTCATGCCTTTTGGGGATAGATGCTTAGGTAGTTAGTTTTTGCCTTTTCTCTTCAGAATATTGTAGATACAGTAAGGCTATAAATTGCCCTCTGAGTAGTGGTATAGTTGCAACTGAAAAGTTTCAATATCTAGTGTTTTCATCATGATTTAAATAAAAATATTTTATAATTCCTATTTCAATTGTAATTACTGCTTTGCTCCATCCATTATTTAGAAGTATAATTTTTAATTTCCACACATATGGGGGTTTTCTAGTTATTTGTTGGATTTTGTAATTTTTTAAATGTTATTGATTTCTAGCTTAATTTTATTTTAGTCAGAAAACATAGTCTTTGTGATTTAAACACATTGGGATTTGTTAAGACTTGCTTTATATTTAGTATGCAGTCAATTCTGTCAGTGTATCATGTGTACTTAGGAAAAAAAGGCAAGTCCTGTAATTGCTGAGTGTAATTAGGTCAATTTTACACATTAATTAGGTCAAATTTGTTAAAATATTCTATATCCTTCTAATATTATGTATGTTTGTTCTATCAGTTCACAGGAGAGGGATTTTGAAATAGCTCACATGATTGTGGGTATACCCACTTCTCTTTTTTAATCCTGTTAATTTATATTTAATATGTTTTGAGTGTATCAAATTTAGAATTGCTATACCTTCATGGTGAATTGAACTTTTTATCACTGTAAAATGACTTTCTTAAAATCCTTTTTCACCTCAAAACTATTTTCTCTGGTAATAATATAACCACACTATATATTGTGGTCACTAGTATATTTTTTCCTGTCCTTTTATTTTTAATATCTCTATCCTTAGGTTTTATATGTGTTTCCTGTGAACAACATATAGTTGAATTGGTGTTTTGTAATCCATGATATTCTTTATCTTTTTACTGTAGCATTTTATACATTTATACTTAATATTAATACTGATAGTATTTTGGTTTAAATTTTCTACCTTCTTTGTCCTGCAAGTTCTTGTTTGTTTGTTTTTCCCTTTATTGTCTCCTTTTGAGGACTATAGGAAGAGACCCTCAGAACTAAGACCTGAGCGCCCTGCACCCTGAATATAACTGATAAAACCCACAGGTATGTATTGAGCTAATGGATTCCTCTGCAGAGCGGATCATCCAAAAGATGGTTAGTGTGTGGCTGACAGAAAGTGGAACCAGGATGTAAACAAGGGAACCAGTAACCCTGTCTACTCCTGAGAGTAACCTGGACTCTTTGGGTTAGGCTTTGCATAGAATAAAAAAGTAAGGAGCTAGAGAATAAAATAATTGGCACATTTCCTGTGTTGACCTGGGTGGGGACAAGTGTATCTGCGGGGGGAGGGGGCAGGGATAGGGGAGCGGGGAGCAGCAATATTCGCAGTCCCCATAAAAGGTGGACTTCGGAGAGGTGCAGAACCAGATCACAGCTCCAGTCACACTACACTCCTCTCTATCACAGACCATCCGATCCCTTTGGATTGCAGCCTCATCAATGACTTGCTCACTCACTCTGTCTGCTCACAAGACATTACTGCTACTTAATAGAGAATCGAAGCAGCAGACCTCAGCTCCTTGACACCTGTCTTCAGCTGTCCTTACCCTTTTTGCTTCCAACTCAGAAAAAAAAAACATTCCTGCTGGAGGCTTTATTATGAAATGAGCCATCAGTAAAAAATTAGTTAATGCTCCACATTCCCCTCCCACTTCCAAAGTGAACCACTCAGTCTATACTGTTGACCAATAACTGAATTCAGTTATTTCTCAATCCTGTTCCTTCCCCAGCCAAAAACACACTAAAGTTTCTATCCTAAATTATAATAGGTTTCCCACTTTCCCCTTAGCCACTGCTGTATTTAACTTTGGATAAAAGTAGTCATTATCTAACTCTACTTTCTCAAATCATTCCTCATCTGATCCATCTTTATCAGTTACCAAGTCCTATCATTTTATCCTAAAATTTTCTCTGTAATTTCTTTTCTCCTCTGCATTGGGTTCCTTGCTCTGTATGCATCATTGAACAAGTTCTTTAACTCCATAAGCTCCCGTTTCTTTATCTTAAATAGGAACAAGTTTCTTGTGACAACTTAAGATAAATTGCCCAGTACTAGCACATAGTAGGTACTAACATAGTAGCACATAACATAATGCTAGTTTCTCATTCTTGTCTTTTGTCAAATTCCATTCTTTGTCACATCTCCTAAGTGATGTTCCCCAATAAAGAAACTGACCTTGTTGCTTCTTTGCAGTGTGCAGGGCTCCAGAATAAAGTCAGAATTCTAGCACATTCCTCACAGACTCTCTAGTCTAATCATGTGCCTCCAACATTAGGTGACAGGCACGCTCCTGCTAATGGATGGGAAACAGGCTCTTTCATGGGAATTCTAGAAAAGCATCTCAAGGATCCACGCACGGGAGATGGCAATATGGCAAGGTAGTTTATTGGTGATAGCTGCGCCTGGGCTTCCAATTTCCCATTTCCCTCTGTTCCACCCTGGGAAAAGCCCAACCATGTCTTCAGCAGGACCAAAACAAAAATCAGTGAACAGGGTTCTGCTTCATAGTCCTCAGAAGCCTATGTGGTCTGTGGGCCCTGGTGGTTGCTAGACTTACATGGTGGGGGTCCTGAGAAAGAGAGAGATTCATCTAAAATTATGTAGTCTCAGGCTTGGGAGGAGCCAGAAACTTTTAAAAATAGCCAATCAGCTTCCCAGTCTTTCGCAGGCTTCTGATGGTGTTCACACCCTGATGAATGATCCCTTTCCCAGCTTATGCAGAAACTGAGGCACAACGAGATTGAGCAGTTTATCCAAGGTGACACACTCTAACACCCTAGCGGGCATCTGGGCACCTCTGACCCTTAGAATCAAAACTTGATGTTCCTGGGAACTCTGCAGTGCTCCAATTGCTGCTAGGGGTATGCAGGGAACAACTCATCTTAACACCTAGTGAGTCCATCAGTATGACTGGGCTGTAGACTCTCCTGTAGTCCCCAGCCTCCTTCAAGACTTCACCTCCAAAGTTGTGCTTGTCTAGGAATAAAGATTGGAAGGTGAGCTGTGAAGGAAGCTGGGAAGACTATTCAAAAATTGCACATAAGGGGGCACCTGGATTTGAACCAGGGACCTCTTGATCTGCAGTCAAATGCTCTACCCCTGAGCTATACCCCCTTTGATACTAATGTAGCCTAATTGACACCTTTCATCTGAGTGGTAATACTGGGCTCTGCAAAATTAAGTTACTGTTCCCTTCCAGGACTGACTTTATAGAAGCTGTCAGACAAGCTCATAATAAGACACCTTCCCTCAGTTCTGCAGCATACAAGCCTCAGTTCCTGGATGAGGTCATCAGAGAGAAAAAAATTAGAGAAAATGCCTGAAGAAACCCCAAAACATTTCCCATTGCTTTTTTTTTTTTTATTGTAGCCCAAGAGCAGCCAACCATCTTCAAAACTACTCACCTATCTGGACTCCCAGTCCTTCACCTTTCTTCCTTCAGGGAAGATAGAAATGGGCTCTAATTGAGACAAGTGTCATGGAACTCCAATACTTGGGTTTTGGAGGAACAACACTGCAGAATCTAGGTTTCCCTTGTTGGCAGAGCTAAGCCGTCCTTTTGGCCATTGAGGCTGAAGCAAGTGTAAGAGTGAGTCTGGTGTGGAGAAACCAGCTCCCCAGGGGGGAAATGTCAATCATACGAGAAGAACCTGGATGCTATGATTTGTCTCCATAGGTCTGACCACCACTCCACTGTGCCAAGCTGTTTCAGTGGGTAGGTAAGATAATAATTTGGGTTGCCCATTTACTGTTTATTCCTACAAAATCTGCTTTGTCTACAGCTCTCTTCTGCTGCCCTGAAAAAGCCCTCCTTCTCTTTGAGGCCCCCAAAAGTTGGATAAATCAGATATATAAAGAAGGGGAAACATTGGATGTCAAAAAGCAGTTGTACAGGGGCTAATTTCAGGAAGGATCTAATTGGAAAAATTCCAATTTCAGGAAGGATCATAATTGGCAAAGCTGAAAGAAAATGAAATATGAGCAACAGCTATAAATAGGAAAACCAATGGAGTAGGGGGCACCTGGATTTGAACCAGGGGCCTTTTGATCTGCAGTCAAATGCTCTACCCCTGAGCTATACCCCCTTACCTGTTATGTATCTGTAATTAAATACCTTTTCACCTGTGTTGCAACACTCACGTCTATGCACTGAAATTTCTATTAATTCTTGGAAAGTTCTGGAGATATGAAAAATTTGCCTTACAGCAAAATAAGTCAGTACCTTTTAGCCTCCAGAAAACTTCTCTACTTACAATCTCTCAATCTCATCTTTCTTTAGTACCACTTTAAAGGCACCTGTTTGGAAATTCGTTGCTAAGAGATGGAATATTCTTCCTTCCTCTCTTGGCAAACTCCACTTTAAACTTGCCTGCAGCACTCTCTCCCTGTCCTTCTCTCCTCCCCTACACTGCAGGTTGGATTGGGAGTTTTGTGGCCCATCTCCTTCTTTGTTCTTTTTTCTTCTCACTACGTCTACTTCTTGGCTTTTGACAGTGTCTTCAATGAATCCAGGAAGCCCAGGCAAATTATTATTATTTTTATTATTATTTAATCCTTACCTGAGGACATGTTTTATTAATTTTAGAGGGAGAGAAATACTGATATGAGAAAGAACATCAATCAGTTGCCTCCTGTACATGGCCCAACCAGGATTGAACCCCCAACCTAGGAATGTGCCGTGACAGGGAACTGAACCCGCAACCTTTTTGGTGTATGGGGACGGCGCTCAGGGCTCAGACAAATAGTTTGAGTAATTTAGCCTCAGAGGCCACAACCCCTACCCTGGAGCCCAGGGAGCCACCCAGCTGTCCCAAGAGACCTCATACCAGAAGGTCGGCACAGCTGAAGTAGCAGGGACTGTGGAGGATTCAAGACCAGAGAGAGATGTCTCCGCTGGATGAACGCTGGTCTGAGGAGCAGCAGTGCAGACCTATAAAGTAAACCAAGCCCTTGCCAACTAGCAGAAATATGGGAAGGCATCAGTGAAATAAAAAGGCCACATAGGCCCCAAAGGGTAGAGAAAAGATACCGCCCAAAGAGGCACACGAGGCCTACATCCCACAAGCCCTGTCCCTCAGTGGTTCCAGTGCAGCCACCGGTACTTGGCTGAGGACCTACAGAAGTGGTAGCTAAGCAGAGTGGTGGTTTTCTTTCTCTTTTTTTAAATATATTTTTTATTGATTTTTTACAGAGAGGAAGAGAGAGGGATAGAGAGTAGAAACATCGATGAGAGAGAGACACCGACCAGCTGCCTCCTGCACAGCTCCTACTGGGGATGTGCCCGAAACCAAGGTACATGCCCCTGACCAGAATCGAACCCGGGACCTTTCAGCCCGCAGGCTGACACTATCCCCTGAGCCAAACCGGTTTCAGCAGAGTGGTAGTTTTCTATCAGCTCTTTCACCAGCCCCTTCACGGTCCCACACAAGTCTGAAATGGAGATTCCCAGATTCCGTGTCTCTGACTTCACCACCTTGCCGTGCTTGGGGAAGGCTCCTCACTGTCTGCTCTCTGGACTCTTCCTTCTCCCAGCTCATCCCACAACTGTTAATAATTCCCTTTATTCAATAATACTTGGTGATAGGCTGCTCTGATTGAACACTGACTAGCACATTTCTTACTGGGTCCATTTTTCTTTTTTTAAAAATATATTTTATTGATTTTTTACAGAGAGGAAGGTAGAGGGACAGAGAGTCAGAAACATCAATGAAAGAGAGACATCGATCAGAAATAAAACACCTGTGTAACCCCACATCCCAATCAAGAAATGGAACATTACTCAAGAGTTGGATGGAAATGAGATAAGCGATGGAGTAGGGAGTGTCTCTTCTCTGTGCATATACATTTCCATAGCCTCAAACTTGGAAACATGTTATGTTTTTACATTTCCAAAAATAAAGCAACAAGTAGGAGGAGATAAACATAAAAATAAATACAAACAAAAATCCTAACGTTGTTAATATGACCACAAATAAAACATAGTGGTGTACATTCTAAGGGGGAAAAAGCGATATTGTGTTACAATGAGAGATGGAACTTGAGTTGTTTTGGTATAACTTACAAAAACTATTTTTGTGCAAATGAGTACATATATTGATATTTTGGGGAACCAGGATTCTGACTGAGTCAGAAAATGTAAATAAGGGATGGAGAAAAGCAAGGGAAAACTGTGGAGTTTGACTAGAATTGTAAGTAGCTGTATGGCTACACATGTGTGCACGTGTGCGTACACACACACACACACACACACACACACACAGAGTTCCTAATTCTGCCCTCCCAAAGGGGCTAGAAGCAACAATTCAGTTACAATGAGCACTCCTGATGTCTGTATGGTGGTTACTAAATGCCATTAAAAGGAACCAGGAACTCTTAGAGAAATAGCTGATTCCAGGGTTGGGCAAGACACCTAAAAGATTAACAATGAAACATCCTATGCCAGAAGTTAAAAAGTGCTCAAAATCTGGTGGGGACATGCCAACTGAACACTGGGCCAGCCTGAAGAGGCTCACCACTAGCTAACTTTGGGACAATTTGAGCATCAAAACAAATAAAGAGGAGAAATCCAAGATGGCGGCATAGGTAAACACCTATACTGCTGCCTCGCACAACAATTTCAAAACTACAACTAAAAGACAGAACGGACATCATCCAGAACCACAGGAAAGCTGGCTGAGTGGAAGTTCTACAACTAGAGGGAAAGAGGGGCTCACAGAGACCCAGAGGAGCTGCAAAAAGCTGAGGTATGGAGACGCGCGCGAGGAGAGAGCGGGTGCCGGAGTACCTGGCTGGTTTTCTCTGGCGGGAGGGAGACGGAGACTCTCAAAGGCATTGAACCCCTTGTCCTGCGACACTAAACCCCAGATCCAGCTGAAACTCATACGGGGGGAGTTTGGACTGTGAAAAGGGAGAAGTGCACGGAAATTTAGGGGAGTTGCAAAGGATCGGAGGTCTGGTCCTGCACGGCACCACATGGAGGACAGATTGCTGATCGTGTCGCTGGCTTTCACGAGTGGGCGGGAGACAGACCCTCCGAACTGTGCCACTTCTGACTCCACTAAGCCCCTGTTTTGGGCGAAACCCTGGAGACCTAGACTCGTGTGGTCCTGGTTCGCAGGGGAGCTGGAAAGGCAGCGGTTAGAGGCACTGCGGGTGCGCGCGCGCACAAGGACCGCTCCAGCCATTACCCAGTCATGTGAGACTCAGGGGCCGTGGAGGGCGGGGCCGACTGGAAGGCAAGGCGGTCCCTTAAGCCCTGAAACTCCACCCCTCCCAAGCTCAACAGAGGCTTCTTCGGCTGAATCCAGCACAGAAGTTTCCCCGGCACAGTGAAAATGCCGAGACAAGGGAAGGGATTACAAGCAAAAGAAATGGAGGAAAAAAAACGACTGGATATAGAGTTCAAAACCACGCTTATAAGGTTTTGCAAGAATATGCTAGAAAAGATGGATAAATTTAGTGAGACCCAAGAGGAGATGATAAATACACTGACTGAAATAAAAACTATTAAACAGAGTACTAACAGCAGACTAGAGAAAGGCAAGGATCAAGTCAAAAATTTGAAATATAAAGAAGCAGAAAACATTCAACTGGAAAAGCAAGAAGAGAAAAGAATCCAAAAATGTGAAGATAATGTAAGGAGCCTCTGGGACAGCTTCAAGCGTACCAACATCAGAATTGTGGGGGTGCCAGAAGAAGAGAGAGAGCAAGATACTGAAAACCTGTTTAAAGAAATAATGACTGAAAACTTCCCACATCTGGTAAAAGAAATAGACTTACAAGTCGAGGAAGCACACAGAACCCCAAAGAAAAGGAACCCAAAGAGGACTACACCAAGACACATCATAATTAAAATGCCAAGAGCAAAAGAGAAAGAGAGAATATTAAAAGCAGCAAGAGAAAAACAGTTTATTACCTACAAGGGAGCACCCATACGACTGTCAGCTGATTTCTCAACAGAAACGATGCAGGCCAGACGGGAGTGGCAAGAAATATTCAACGTGATGAACAACAAGAACCTACAACCAAGAATAATTATCCAGCAAAGCTATCATTCAGAATTGAAGGGCAGATAAAGACCTTCACAGAGAAGAAAAAGCTAAAGGAGTTCATCAACTCCAAACCAGTATTATATGAAATGCTGAAAGGTACTCTTTTAGAAGAGGAAGAAGAAAAAGGTAAAAGACAAAAAATTATGAACAACAAATACACATCTATCAACAAGTGAATCTAAAAATTAAGTGAATTAAAAATCTGATCAACAGAATAAACTGGTGAATATAATAGAATCAGG
>JAAGEH010000307.1:40125579-40136475 GCA_011751065.1 Lasiurus cinereus
TATCCAGCAAAGCTATCATTCAGAATTGAAGGGCAGATAAAGACCTTCACAGAGAAGAAAAAGCTAAAGGAGTTCATCAACTCCAAACCAGTATTATATGAAATGCTGAAAGGTACCCTTTTAGAAGAGGAAGAAGAAAAAGGTAAAAGACAAAAAATTATGAACAACAAATACACATCTATCAACAAGTGAATCTAAAAATTAAGTGAATTAAAAATCTGATCAACAGAATAAACTGGTGAATATAATAGAATCAGGCGCACAGAAAGGGAGTAGACTGATAATTCTCAGGAGGACAAAAATCATAAAGCATCAAACAGACTGTGAAATTATAGCAGAAAGATTAAAGTTAGGTGAGGTAAATAAGTGATCAATCAAAGGACTTGTATGCATGTTTATAAACATAACCAATGATCACAGACACTGGGGGGTTGGGGTACGCCTGGGAGGGAGGGGGGGCAATGGGGAGATATGTATAAAAAATTAATAAAAATTAATTTAAAAAAATAAAGATAAGACTGTGTTATGTAGCTCATTAAATTAAAGAATTCATGAATCCATATTAAGTTTTTTTTTAAGGTGGAGAAAAGGAAGCTCTTCATTATAAGAAGTAAACTAACACATGTAAAAGAAATGATAAAAGTATAAAAATCACCATTTTATAACCATTGTTATAAAAATTTATTTAGGGAAGAATCATTCATGGATGCTAAATTTGTTCAGTGAAAATTGGTGGGGAACAAGATATAGAAAAATCTGTCAAACACACTTTAATTGAATAATAAAATTCAACTCCAATAGTAGAACAAATTGACATGGCCTCTTGATGGAATGCACTGAGAAGGACATAATATCAACTTGTAGTCATTTTGCTAGAATATTGAATTTTAACAAGGAAATAGTTTTCTCCAAAAGTTACCACTATTGGAACTTCTAACACATTTATTGACCTATTTTGGATTCTCCCAATGTTGTGTTTGTGAGATTCAGTCACAGCCTTACTGTCCTATGTTGACTGCATGAACATTCTGCAAAAGAGCTAGCTCTGACCTTTCATAAATGTAAAGTTCATGAAAGAAACAAAAGGACTAGAGAACTATGCTAGACTTAAAGTGATCTAAAAACACACAACTACCATATACAATACATGAGCCTTAATTGGGACTTGTATTAGAAATAAAAGACAATTATCAATGATACTGGGACAATGAAGACATACAGGATGGGGAAAAAGTAGGTTTACAGTTGTGAGTATGAGAAACAATTTTTTATTATTTGTGAATTGTATTATTTTCCATATGAACAGCTGTAAACTTACTTTTCCACACCTTATAAAGAATATAAGTTGCATAATATATCAGTGATTTTCAACAGTCTACCACAAGAATTTTTAAAACATGCAATACTTGACTAATTTAGTCAGGAGAACTGACCCCTTTTGCCTTAGATCATCAAAAAAATGACAACAGCCAACACAACAATAGCAATCCAATAAATATATAGTTCATATTAATAGAGTTGCATCTTATTGGTCATGTTGCATAATAAAGTTGCATCTGGTTCGTTAATTCTTGGTACTATACATCCTTATATACAAGTATAGGCACCTGATTTTTTTTTAAAGTCACTTTGGCCAGGCTAAATGGCTGAGCATCAACCCATGAACCAGGAGCTCACAGTTAGATTCCTAGTCAGAGCACCTGCTCAGGGTTTCAGGCTAGATCCCCAGTGTGGGGTATACAGGAGGCAGCCAATCAATGATTCTCTCTCAGCAAAGATGTTTCTATCTCTTCCTCTCCCTCTCTCTGAAATAAAAAAATAAAAATAGAACCCAAGATGGCGGCATAGGTAAACACCTACACTGCTGCCTCCAACAATTTCAAAACTACAACTAAAAGATAGAACGGACATCATCCAGAACCACAGGAAAGCTGGCTGAGTGGAAATTCTACAACTAGAAGGAAAGAGAGGGGCTCACAGAGACCCAGAGGAACTACAAAAAGCTGAGATACAGAGACGCACAAGTGGAGAGAGCGGGTGCCGGAGTACCTGGCTGCCTTCCTCTGGAGGGAGAGAGATGGAGACTCCCAACTGCACTGAACCCCTTATCCTACGGCACTGAACCCCAGATCCAGGCGAGACTCATATGGGGGGAGTCTGGACAGTGAAAAGGGAGGAGTGCCTGAAAATTTAGGGTATCCACGAAAGGCCAGAGGTCTAGGGGCGTGCACCCACTGTGCCCAGAAGATGGACTGCTGATTGTGCCACTGGCTTTCTCAAGTGGGTGGGAGACAGAGCTTCCCAACTGCACCATTTCTAACTTCACTGAACCCCAGTTTTAGGTGAGACCCTGGGGACCCAGACTTATATGGGTATCAGAGCATGCGCTTGTGCACAAGATAGCTCCATCTATTACTGAGAGACACTTGAGACCCAGGGGCCACGTAGAGTGGGGCTGACTGGAAGCCAAGGCGCTGAGACTTCACCCATCCAAGCTCAACAGAGAGGCTTTTGCAATTTTGCAAATCTTGTATCATAAGGCTGATTCCAACACAAAAGTTCTCCCGGCATAGTGAAAATGCGGAGACATAGGAACAGATCACAAACAAAAGAAATGGAGGAAAACAAACGATGATATAGAGTTCAAAACCAGGGTTATAAGGTTTTTCAAGAATTTCCTAGAAAAGATGGATAAATTTAGTGAGACCCAAGAGGAGATGAAAAGGGATCAACTAGAAATTAAACAAACACACTGATTGAAAAAAAAATTATTATACAGAGACCTAACAGCAGACTAGAGGAACACAAGAATCAAGTCAAAGAATTGAAATACAAAGAAGCAGAAACACTCAAATGGAAAAGCAAGAAGAAAAAAGAATTCAAAAATGTGAAGATAGTGTAAGGAGCCTCTGGGACAACTTCAAGCATATCAACATCAGAATTATGGGGGTGCCAGAAGAGAGAGAGCAAGATACTGAAAACCTATTTGAAGAAATAATGACTGAAAACTTCCCCCACCTGGTGAAATAGACTTACAAGTCTAACAAGTGCACAGAACCCCAAATAAAAGGAATCCAAAAAGGACCACACCAATACACATCATAATTAAAATACCAAGAGCAAGCTGAAACCGGTTTGACTCAGTGGATAGAGTGTCGGCCTGCGGACTGAAGGGTCCCAGGTTCAATTCAGGTCAAGGACACGTACCTTGGTTGTGAGCACATCCCCAGTAGGAGGTATGCAGGAGGCAGCTGATGGATGTTTCTCTCTGATTGACGTTTCTAACTCTATCCCTCTCCCTTCCTCTCTGTAAAAAATAAATAAAATATATTAAAATACCAAGAGGAAAAGACAAAGAGCGAATATTAAAAGCAGCAAGAGAAAAGCAGTTAATCGTATGGGAGCACCCATACGATTGTCAGCTGATTTCTCAACAGAAATTATGCAGGCCAGACAGGAATGGCAAGAAATATTCAAAGTGATCAATAGCAAGAACCTATAAGCAAGAATACTCTACCCAGCAAAGCTATCATTCAAAATTGAAGGGCAGATAAAGAGCTTCACAGATAAGAAAAAGCTAAAGGAGCTGAAACCAGTCTGGCTCAGTGGACAGAGCGTCGGTCTTCAGACTGAAAAGTCCCAGGTTCGATTCTGATCAAGGGCATGTACCTTGGTTGCAGGCATATCCCCAGTAGGGGGTATGCAAGAGGCAGCTGATCAATGTCTCTCTCTCATCGATGTTTCTAGCTCTCTATCCCTCTCTCTTCCTCTCTGTAAAAAATCAATAAAATATATATTAAAAAGAAAAAGAAAAAGCTAAAGGAGTTCATCAACAGCAAACCAGTATTATATGAAATGCTGAAAGGTACTCTTTAAGAAGGGGAGGAAGAAAAAGATAAAGATAAAAATTATGAACAACAAATATATATCTATCAACAAGTGAATCTAAAAATTAAGAGAGTTAAAAATCTGATGAACAAAACAAAAAAAAATAACAAAAAAAATCTGATGAACACAATAAACTGGTGAATATAATAGAATCAGGAGCATAGAAAGGGAATGGACTGACAATTCTCAGGGGGAAAAGGGTGAGGGGGGTGGAGGAAATGATTGGACAAAAAGCATACATCTATGGATGAGGACAATGATGGGGGGAGGTAATGATAGAGGGAAGGGTGGGAGCTGGGTGGAGGGGAGCTATGGGGGGGGGGAAGATAAAACAACTAATAATCTGAACAATAAAGATTTATTTAAAAAACAATATTTTAGTAGGTATCATTTTGATAGATTTACAATAATAACAGTAATTGCCTACCCTTTTTGCTCCAGAGTGAGCCACATTAGCCAGGCAAAAACAACTATTAACCTATTTTTTAATCAGATTGTCAAAAATATATATTTTTTGGTATGCTGCAGAATTTTAGTAATTAGTTTATGTGTGCCATTAAATGAAAATAGTTGAAAATCGCTGTAATAGATGATCAGATTGTATCACTGATAAACTTCCTGAGTATGTTGTGGTTATGCAGGGGAATACATTTGTTCTTAAAAAATACTTGTTGAAATATCTAGGGGTTCCAGGATATCTTCACCTAACTTTCTAATGGATAAGAAAGTTCCTGACGTTTTGAATGCCCGTACAATTTTAGAATTAGTCTGTAATTATCTACATAGAAATTATGTGGTTGAGCCAAAGCCAGTTTGGCTCAGTGGATAGAGTGTTGGCCTGCAGACTAAAAGGTCCCAGGCTTGATTCTGGTCAAGGGCATGAACCTTGGTTGTGGGCACATCGTCAGTAGGAAGTGTACAGGAGGCAGCTGATCGATGTTTCTCTCTCATTGATGTTTCTAACTCTATTCCTCTCCTTTCCTCTCTGTAAAAAATCAATAAAATATATATTTTTTAAAATTATGTGGTTGAGGTTACTCTGAAATCTATAAATAAAGGTGGGACAAGAACTGCTATTGTTACCATATTTAGTGTCACATTCTATTAATTTAGAATATCCCACCATTTTTGAAGTCTTTAATTTTTCTCCATGATTTTTAGTTTTCTGTAGAGAGATGTTGTACATATTTATTATTTTTATTCTTCAGTAGTGGAAGTCTTATTTTTTAATTTTAATATTTTTAAATTTATTGCTTTTAGAGAGAAGAAGGTAAAGAGAGTAGAGAAACATTAATTTGTTGTTCCATCCGTTTATGCATTCATTGGTTGATTCTTGCATGTGCCCTAATGCAGGATTGAACTTGCAACCTTGGCACATTGGGACAACACTCCAACCAACTGAGTAAATGACTTTACATGGTTGTTTTCCTAGGACAGTTATAATTTCAGATACTCTCTTTTATTCAGATGAATCTACAAATTGTCCCAGATTTTTCTCTATTTGAGGTCTAAATTACATCTCCCCGATTATCTCTTAACATTAATAGGTCACATAAAACTTTTATTATCTAAAAACCCTGGGGTTTTTTGTTTGTTTGTTTAGAAAACATGACCACCTTGATTTATACTCTTCATGACTATCACCAGGCTGAGGATTAGGAATGTAGGCCGAATGAACTTGCCCAATTTCTACTGAGTTTTGTCCCTAGCTGAGCTAGAAGAGACTTGGTGTCCCTATAAAATATGCCAATTTCATCTGACTAGCCTTTGATGTGACTGGCTTTCCTCCTTCCCCTCAAAAGCCATAGGCATTTTTGTATTCATCACAAGTTCATCAAAAATTGATGACTCAAGGGCCAGCCTCATAAAACAAAATCACTTGTAAATATGAGTCAGAGTCTGAGTAATAACCTTGCTTCTATTATCTATATATAGAAAAGCCTAAGTGACTGAATGACCAGAATGACCAGTTACTATCACTATGATACACACTAACCACCAGGGGGCAGACACTCAGTCCAGGAGCTGCCCCTTGGTGGTCAGTGAGCTCCCCTCAGCTGACCAAACTCATCCCGGTGGCCTGATAGCAGACACTCACTCCCTTAGTAGTCCTACAGGTCCAATCTCTGAGAAACAGGCCAGCACCACTGGCACGATCCTAACAGTGCTGCCAGCTTCCTGGAAGTTGGCCTCGGGCGCTGTAGCCACTTCCCCTCCCTAGCCACTGGGCAAGGAAGAAATAAAAGCAAGCTGCCAGGTGGCTCCCAACAAACAGCAAGAATGTCAGCAGATTCTGGGCCAGCAAGGGTGTCCCAACCACCCACCCAGAAGGCTGATCACATCTCAGCCCCACCCCCCTGGGGACCCCACCCATGCACGAATTTGTGCACCGGGCCTCTAGTAATTAATAATGTCATTGTTGGTGGGCCATGTCCTGCACTGTAAGTATTCCTGTACGTACATGATGAGAAACATAATTTTTGTAACTAAGACACTATTTTCAAAAGCTCCTGAAAACTTAGTTATGGGCAAATTCAATATTAGTATATTAGTTATAACTTTAGTTATTGAATTAAAAAAATAAATCTAAACACAAATTCTAATGCTTGTTTCATATGTCTGGATTTTCCCACATTTGGAGTTTGCTGGAAATAAGACTCACCTATGAATCTGTTCTCCTCATTTGTACTTGGCAAGGTGACCTCACTTCTGCCTTGGAGAGCCTAGGCCAGAGCAGAATATGGGGTTCATGTTCACCAGCTTGTTCCCCAGAATCCTCTGAGTGAGCTGCAGCCCTCCGGGACCACACACCTTAGATTTTTCTAGGAGGGTGAAGGAGGTGGCAGTGGCAGTAGTAACAAACCAAAGGAGAATAATAAATTCTTGGGACCATAGTTGATCATACCACATATCACAGTTAATTAAGATTTGTATTAAGTAATTACTTTATGCTCTGTAATCATACCTTATATCTGGCACCATAGGGAGAGAAAAGAAAAAAGGTATAGCCTCTGTTCTCAAGAAACTTATACTCTACTAGAGGCTCAGTGCACAAAATTTGTGCATTTGTGGGGTCCCTAGGCTAGCCGGCGATCAGGGCCGATCAGGTTCCCCACCTCCCTGCCTCCTCCTTCCTTTCCTGCCCATGTGCCACCACTACCATACGGTTCCCCGCCTCCCTGCCTCCGCCCCTCCTCCTTCCCTTGCCACCCGTGTTTGCTGCCACCTACCACCCCTGATTCTCTGTCCCAGCCTGAGGCCTGGCCCCGATCAGGCAATCAGGACCTGCCGACCAGGAGTAGGGGGAGGGACCCAGGAGGTTAGCCACTAGCCCCGAGGAGGGAGCTGGCCCTCAGCCCCCCTGGGAAAGGGGCCACATCTGCTGCCACCCACCCCCAGTTCCCCATCGCAGACCAGGGGCTCAGCACTGATTAGGAAATGGAGGCCTGCCAGCCAGGGAGAAGGACTGGGAGGTTGGCCGGCAGGCCACATCGTTGATTGGGGCCTGTGGGCTGGGGGAAGCTCCTGTGTTGAGTGTGTGCCCCCTGGTGGTCAGTGCACATCATAGTGACTGGTTGTTCCAGTCATTCTGATCATTCTATTGTAATGGTTACTTGGGCCTTTATATATATCGACTAGAGGCCTGGTGCATGAGATTCGTGAATGGGGGTGAGGGGTGTCCTTCAGCCCAGCCTGCTCCCTCTCCAATCTGGGACCCCTTGAGGGATGTCCGACTGCCTGTTTACCTTGATCAGGCCTAATCAGGCAGTCGGACATTCCTCTCACAATCCAGGACTGCTGGTTCCCAACTGCTCACCTGCCTGTCTTCCTGATTGTCCCTAACCACTTCTGCCTGCCAGCCTGATCACCCCCAAACCACTCCCCTGCCAGCCTGATTGATGCCTAACTGCTCTCCTGCCAGCCTGTTTGCCCCTAACTGTCCTCCCCTGTGGGCCTGTCTCCCCCAAATGCCCTTCCCTGCAGGCCTGGTCACCCTCAACTTCCCTCTTCTGCTGGTCTGGTCACCCCTAACTGCCTTCCCCTGCAGGCTTGATCACCCCCAGCTGCCCTCCCTTGCAGGTCTGGTCCCTCCCAACTGCCCTCCACTGCTGGCCATCTTGTGGTGGCCATCTCGTGTCCACATGGCGGCAAGATCTTTAGACCACATGGGGGCAGTCATCTTGCGTATTGGAATGATGGTCAATCTGCATATTACTCTTTTTTTTATTTTTTTGGTGGGTGGCGGTGTAGAGTGGGGTGGTGGTGGTGGTGGTGGTGGTGGTGGTGCATATTACTCTTTTATTAGATAGGATAGAGGCCTGCTGCATGGATGAGGACCAGCTGGTTTGCCCTGAAGGGTGTCCCGGATCAGGATGAGTGTTCCCTTGGGGCATGGGGTGGCATGGGTGAGGGGCCTATGGTGGTTTGCAGGCCGGCCATATCCCCCAGCGACCCAAACAGAGTCCCTGGTATCTGGGATTTATTTAGCTTCTACAATTGAAACTTTGTAGCCTTAAGCAGAGGCCTGGGCTGGCCAGGGTGTGCAGAAAGCTTGGTTTCCTCCATCACCAGGGGCAACCCAAGCCTCCCTCCTCTCTCTGTGGCTGGAGCCATCTTGGTTGGGTTAATTTGCATGCTCACTGATTGGCTAGTGGGCGTGACTGGTGGGTATGGTTTGTGGGTGTAGTGGCAGCAGTCAATTTGCATATTACTCTTATTAGATAGGATTTATTAAAAGTATGAGATAAGACACTATTCCATGTGTTAACATTTTTTTCTACATGCCAACTGAATGGTACCATATTAAAAGTTAAGAAGAGCTTGGCCAAGGCAGAGTTGGCTGCAGTCTTGATTGGGGTGGAAAGGCTTGGTGGGAGTTAGGGCAAGAGCTGGTCTGGGAAAGACAGACAGGGAGGAAGGGGGAGCCCCAGGTGGATAAGAGGGGGGAAAGGATATGAGGAAAGGCATGGGAATGGAAATTCTCATGCCTGACACAGACTGGACAAAAAATTGGAAATGGTGGAAAGACAGACCATGGAGGTCTTAAAAATCAGTTCAGGGGTTGTCTTTGTTCTTTTTGTGAACAGAGGCTGGAAAGCCATCTACCGGGGTTTCTTTGCCATGGATCCTTGCCTTAGGTGGAAGTTTAGGGGAGTCATTCTTTCTCAAACCTGGCTGTGCACCAGAGCCTCCCCTCTACCTTAATCCCTATTAGAAACTTGTTAAAAATACCTTTTTTTAAAAATTTCTTTTTTTTTAAGTTTCTTTGCTGATTTTTTGTTTAGAGGATTAAAAATACCTTCTTTTAAGAAAGTTTTTGCCAAAACCGGTTTGGCTCAGTGGATAGAGTGTCAACCTGCAGACTGAAAGGTCCCAGGTTCAAGTCTGGTCAAGGGCACGCACCTTGGTTGTGGGTTCATCCCCAGTGGGGGTTGTGCAGGAGGCAGCTGATCGATGTTTCTCTCTCATTGATGTTTCTAACTCTGTCTCTCTCCCTTCCTCTCTGTGAAAAAATCAATAAAATATATTATAAGTTTTCCCCACAGTACTCAGGGCCCATCCCTATTTTGATTCAATCAATCTGGGATGGGATCCAGAAATCCATGTCCTTCACAAGCTTGCCCCAGAGACTCTGATGGAGCTAGCCTGAGAATCTGCTAGGACAATTTCTACCCCAAAATGGTCCTGGCATAAAGCAAAAGTTGATTTTTTTAAAAAAAATTACATCCCTGAAAACTAGCTCTTCTTTCTGATCACTTTATTTCTATCACAAGTGCACACTCCCTCCCTTCAGACTAAGTACTTTTGCATTATCCTGGAATATTTTTCATGTAAACAACACATGCAGTTGGTTACCACTTCTCATTTCATATTCTTGACAACGCCCTCAGATCTGCCAGTTCCTTTCTGTTCCCACTCCAGCTACATCTAGTCAGACCTTTTCTCACCTCATGATTAGACTTCTCCTGATTAATCTCTTGTCCCTCCCTCATGGGGCCTTCCCTGTCTCTGTCAGCACCATGAGTGGCAATCCCTGGAAGCAAAAGAAAACAGCCAAGCCAATATCAGTGAGGCTGCACTTTTATGCACAACGAACGCATCCGCGTGACCCCTTTGCCTTGGTCTGCCCAGGCGCATGAAGAAAAAAAACAAGGGCATGTTAAGATCTCGCTGCTGACCCGGAGCCCCGCACAAGTCTGGAGCACGTGGTACAGGTTCCTCGTCAGGAAGGAGCCACACGTAAAGGAAACGGAAAGGAAATGCAACCTGTGACCACAGGGGGGCCCCCTTCAAAGGTTCACCTACCCCCCCCCCCCCCACCACCACCACTCAGGTTCACTTTAGGTTTTTCCTATTTATTTTTCTCTCCTTGTTTAAAAATACTATTATTATTACAAACTACTATGAAATATTATTGCAAAATGTTTAAATTTGAAAAAGTTAGAAAATGTGCAAAAATAGCCTGAGGTCTCGCTGTTATAAAATAGACTCCTTAAGTCTATATGCTTCCAAACTGGTCATTTTATACACATAGACTCATTTAAAAAAAATAAAAATAAGGCCAATCTGGGCTGGCATCTCTTGTTTTATTTCTTCTTGGACCGGCGTCTCTTAAAACATCAGGAACATCTCCCCGCACCAAGTTCTTTGCCAACATAATTTTAAATGATGATATTGTGACCCACTGGTCATCCCATTAAAAATATTTTTATGGGGAAGAAACACGGTAGAGAGTTCTGAGTGGCTGCGCACCGGGGATCACCACGTCCCTATTGTTGAATTTTTTCCATTTCAAACCCAAGGTGGACATGAGCTGCAGCTGCCACATCAGCCACGACCCAGCACGAGGCCCCACGCGCCCGGCAGGACCGAAAGCGGCAGGTGCGACGCAGCGGGCGCCCCGGGGGCGCTGGGGCCGGGGGCAGCCGCGCGGGCCCCCGGAGCGAGGCGATTGTCTCGGCCACCGAGTCCCTAGGGACGCGGGGTCCAAGCCGGACGCGCCCACGA
>JAAGEH010000307.1:40136875-40169466 GCA_011751065.1 Lasiurus cinereus
GAAGCCTCACGGGCCTGCGCCGGCTCCCAGGATGCAGTGTGGACCGGCCGGGCGCTGACGGCGGCGGCGCGTCTGCGGACGGAGCGGCGCGGGCCGGCCAGCGAGGAGCGCGCGCCGCGGACGGGGACGGCGGGCCGGGCGGGCGGGCGGCGCCTGCGGAGAGGCCGGAGCCGGCCTGCTTCGGGCCGCGCGGCGGCGGCGACTTCCTCCGGGCCGGGCCGGACAGCGCAGGGCCATGGCCGAGGCGGCCGCGGCTCCGGTAAGGGCGGCCCGCGCGCGCGGACTCGGGGCCGGGCCCAGCACACGGCGCCGCAGGCCCTTGGGGAGGGGCTGCGGGGCCCGGGCCGCGCTGCCGGGCCTGGGGCTGCGGCGAGCGGGGCGCGGGGTCCTCTGGGGCCTACGGCACCCGCCGGCAGGGCCCCCCATTCCGGGATGAGCCCGAGCGAGGTGGGACCGGCCGTCCCCCGCTCCGGAGGCCGCCCCGCGCCTGTTCCTGAGCCTCCGCGGCTTCCTGCCCCGGCCCCACCCGCAGGCCCCTTCATCTGGGCGCCCCCCCACCTCCCCGCCTCTCCTTTCTCTGCCCACCGCTCTGCCCTGCGCTCCTGCCCCCGTAGCTCCCCCCAGCGGCCTGGTGGCACCTGGGAGGTGTCCGAAGCGGCTCGGATTCCGCATTCACCCGGAGTACCCGGCTGGCTGGGGTCCGGGCGGAAGACAGCTGCCCCCGTGTGTAGAAACAGGCACCGCACCAGCCCGGTTAGGCATGATCTTGTCCTCACAGCCAGCCTGGAGGGTAGGTACTCGCGCTCTCTGTCGTGCCAAAGGAAAACCTGAGGCCTAGAGAAGTTAACTTGCCCAGAATCACACAGCTAAGGAAGCGTGCGAAAAGACAAGGTCGCTCTGTGTTCAGGAACACGCTGCTTTGGGGGCAGCTTGCAGGGACACAGGCAGGCAGGCAGGCATAGGGCAAAACAGGTGAGTGTTTCCTGCATTGAGGTAGAACACGCTTGGGAGCGGGGAGAAGGAGAGGGCACGGGCTGCCCTTGCAGTCCGCATCCCTTCTGGCCTGAGCCTCTGTGATTTGAGCTGGGCTCTCAGGGAAGGCTAAGATTTCAAGTGGGGAGGGACGGCTCCCGGCTCAGAGCGAGAAAGCAGTGCTAGCATGTTCAAGGAACGGAAAGGTGTCCTTGCACCTGAAAAAGATGGCTTTGGCCGGCAAGTTGCAGGAGAAGAGGCTGCGGGAGGGTTGGAAGGGGTTCCAATGCCTGGACTTCCACCACATGGGGGTTCTCTTACCAGCTCCTCTCAAGCATGGAGGTTTCGGCTTCCCTGGCAGGAATCTGGGGAACAGCCCCATATTGTCCAGCCACCATTTAATAAGGAGCTGGGCTTGAGCAGAAATAGTCGCCACCTCCCACCAGGTAGTGTGAAAGCCTTACACAGGGCCTGGTTAAAGTGGTAAGAAAACGGGGTGGGGGGGGGCTTTGTTGTTTACAAAGTAGGCGTTTACTCAGGCCCTTTCTGCAATGCAAAGATTGTCATGATGGCCGTCAGGTGCACTTGGAGGCTGAGTGAGTAGGACTTGAGTGGATAGGGAGCTTCTGGAGCAAACTCTTGGAGGCTGGGATCATGATGGGGACAGCAAGAGATTGAGGGATGGAGGGGCGGGGGGCGGCCAAGGTGCTAGCCCAGTGCAGTCCCTGCAGCTTCTGGAAGTCAGGAGTGCCACACATCCAGCTTTCTGCCTGTCCAGTTCCTCTTCCTCCTCTGAGACCCAGTCAGAGCTCTTTCTTTTTCAGGTGAGGTCATCTGGCCCAGCCCCCCTGCAAACAGCCAGGTTCTCGGGCCTCTGCTCAAACTCTCCTGTCACTGTTTTCTGAGGTTTCCACCCATGTTCAGGTGCTCAGTGACTTTCCCTACGTGAATCCACACTGATTCCTAGTAGTCACTTTACTTTGCAAATAGTCACTTACCATTTGCTTAGGACTAATTTCCAGAATGTTGTAAGGTACTGTGGGTCCTCGGGCAACAGGCACACCAGGAAGAGGTATGAATAGTGAGGATACCCCCGCGCCCCACTCTGACATGTGGGTGAGTCAGGTGGTCCAGTCGCCACCTAAAGCAAAATCTGCCCTTTCCTCAGTGTCAACTGTCAGTGAATCAATCCACTGTGTGAACTTCCCAGAGACAGGAAAGTCAACTGCATGGGGAAGCTCCATGTCTGTGGGATGTTGCTGCACTTGCCAAAGTCAAACCTAATGGCATTGTTTTACCTTCCCCTCCAGTCTGTAACATGTGACACAGCCTGGAGCAGCTATAAGAATGTCTGAGACACACATAAAAAAGAATGTCTAAGACCATAATTCTCTTGGGAGAAGTAGGAATAGTAAAAGAAAAAGTCAGACTATCAAGGGGACTTGTGTTATAGCAAAAGCCTAACTTTGCTGGTGGAGATTTGCAATAGTGATTTTTAAAAATATATATTTTATTGATTTTTTTTTACAGGGAGGAAGAGAGGAATAGAGAGTTAGAAACATCAATGAGAGAAACATCGATCAGCCGCCTCCTGCACACTCTCCACTGGGGATGTGCCCGCAACCAAGGTACAGGCTCCCGACCGGAATTGAACTGGGCACCTTTCAGTCTGTAGGCTGATGCTCTATCCACTGAGCCAAACCAGTTAGGGCGGTGATTTTTAATTTGGGGGAAGTGGGGGTGGTCGTAACTGGGTAGGGAACCAAATCAGATTGTCCTGTGAGTCGAAATAACCATTAGATTTTTATGTTTATTAAAAAGAGACACAAGCTGCTTTAAAAAAAGCAGTTGAGCAGCACTCTTGTTTGTGCTATTTCAGTGAACCAGCTGGGTTTTTTTTGCTAGGTCATCATCAGTAGAGGTTCTTGTATGATTATGATGGGAAGTGCTGGCTGGCCTCTAGTAAACCTGTAGTTTACCATTTCTCCACTAAAACACCCAGCAGTGCTCAGTCATCGTTTGTTTAGCAGAATTGCACTGGGCGCCTGCTGCAGGCCATGCACCATGCTGTTAAAAGGGTCTGTGCAGCCTTCAGAGGTCAAACAGGAGGGTGCAGAGATAACTATAGGGCAGTGAATGCCACCATAAGGGTCTGCATGGCATGCTGCAGAGGCCTGGAGGGACAACAGCCACCCAGACTTGGGTGATGTATAAGACACCCAGAGGAGGTGATCATTAGACTGGAACCTGGCATGTGGCCCAGGGCATCTCCACTTTTCACATATGGGTTCCCACTCCTATTCCAGCTCCCTCACATCTAAGGCAGCTAGGCTCACAGAACATGACTGCTAGAATGATCATTGCTGGTCTCTCTTTGTTTCTGGAAGATTTCTCCCTGGACAATGGCAGCTACCATTCAGGCAATGGAGAGGAAGATCGAATCGCAGGCTGCCCGCTTGCTCTCCCTAGAAGGGCGAACAGGGATGGCTGAGAAGAAGTTGGCCGACTGTGAGAAGACGACTTTGGAGTTCGGGAACCAGCTAGAGGGCAAGTGGGCCGTGCTGGGGACCCTGCTGCAGGAGTATGGGCTGCTGCAGAGGCGGCTGGAGAACATGGAGAACCTGCTGAGGAATAGAAACTTCTGGGTCCTGCGGCTGCCCCCGGGCAGTAAGGGGGAAGCTCCCAAGGTAACCTGGGCACCTGGGGTGGGACAACCCTCAGGGCTGTGCCTATAAATGTGGGTGGGCCTGTATGATACCTGTGGTTCCAGATGCCCATGACTTTTGATGACACGGCTGTCTATTTCTCTGAGCAGCTGGATGAATGGCAGAAGGAGTTGTACAAGCATGTGATGAGGGGCAACTACGAGACACTGGTTTCCCTGGGTAAGGCCTGATAGTCATTTCTCTGTTCAATATTATTTGGGGGAGTCCTTAGATTGCTCTTTTCATGTTGGTAGGTCTTATCACAAGGATACATAAATTACTGGAAACTTTGACCATGCAAAGATTTATCTCTCTTCATCCTAAAGATAAGTGCTGGATGACTGAGTTGTAAAGTCTCTTCCATCTGACAAAATTCACAGGATACCAGACTGAGATGGGGTGGCCCCTCCCCTAACCAGGGGTGGAGCATGGCTGTTTCTATTCCCCTACTGAGGCTTAGAGAAGGTGCCTACCACTGAGCTCTAGGGTCTAATCCACTCACATTTGAGAAAGGCTTTCTCTTACTGAGAGATGTGGCCTTGATTGTGACACTCCTCTGGGTCAATGGAGAATGTGAGCAGACCATGCTTCTTGCAGCCTGTGCTGTCTTCATGCTCAAGACTTTGCTCCCGCAGACCCTGGGGCTACTGCCACTCTCCTCATGTGATACCCCAGAAGGGCTGGGCTCTCTCTTCCTGGGTTTATTTCTTCTCGAGATGTTTCTGTGACCTCAGATCCCGAGGCAGTGAGCATCCTTAGTGAGGATGGAGCAGGTGAAGGCATGATGTTATATTTCAGTTTGCAAAAATGTATCGCTTCTTAATGTAGATACTATACCAGAGTTTCTTCACCTAGGCACTGGGGCATTTGAGGTCAGGGGCAGCAGCATCCTGCCCTCCTCCAGCCTCTCCTCCAGCCCTCAGTCCTGACAACTAAAAATGTCTCCCTGGGAATAGAATTGCCTGTGGTTGAGAATACTACTCTGTATCAATCAGGAAATTTAGTTTCTTGGCCATTCTGGATTTCCCAGACTGCCTATCCCCAGCTCTGAATGGAACCACGTGGCAAAAGCTAACCTTTATGTCTTTCCTCAGACTACGCTATCTCCAAACCCGAGGTCCTCTCCCAGGCTGAGCAAGGGAAGGAGCCGTGTGGCTGGCGCCGCACAGCCCCCAAGGTTCCAGATGTTCCTGTGGACCCGAGTCCAGGTGAGGAGCTAGGCGGGGGCCAGGGAGATGCCGGGCAATCTTGTGGAAACAGAGGAGTAAGGGGCCAGAGAGGGCATGGCCTTTTAAGTTTTGTTTTGTAGTTGAGTTATGACCTATACCCTATTCAGCTAACACTTGGGAATATGTCCAAGCGTGGAAATGGACAGCAAACCCAGATGTTTAAGAAAGAAACAGAACCAGTGGCACTGAATTAGTGAAGGAAGGACATTGATAGGGAAGGTAGGCGTCTATTAAAAACAACAACATTTAGTTTCATGAAGAGTCAGCCTCTCCTCCATCCAAGAACCACATCTCATTGAAATTCATTAGTTGTCACAGAACATTAACTCATTAGCCACATATTAACCACACGTTTGCTATGATTTAGAAACACATTGATTTAAGGAGAATCTGAATACCAGGTATC
This sequence comes from Lasiurus cinereus, assembly GCA_011751065.1. NCBI lineage: Eukaryota > Metazoa > Chordata > Mammalia > Chiroptera > Vespertilionidae > Lasiurus > Lasiurus cinereus. The sequence goes on from JAAGEH010000307.1 coordinate 40,142,188, forward strand.
ACTGTCTCAGATTTTCCTGGAGCCAGTCAGCACCTTTGAAAGTTAAGGAAAGGACGGGTGGATATGTGAGTCAAGCCACATGACTGAAGTGAAGCCTGGTGGGGCTGTGGGATAAATGACCATCTGTCCTTTGACCAGGGAGACCTGCTTCCTCCTCATTTTTCCCCCGTGCCTGGGCTTCCCTTTCTTCCTTTCACCTGGGTTGCTCAAGAGTCTTACTGTGTGTAATTTGTGGTGACTGAAATGTGTCTGCTGTGTTTGCTGTTTCATCGCAACTACACTTTCACTTTTCCAAGGGCAGATGGTGTAAAGAACCAACTACATTGTCAGTGGTCAGAACATTCACCTGTTTAGGTGCCTAGGATGGCCTTAAAGCTAGAGGATAAAATGACAAAAAGAGGGTTATGACACAGGATCTTACAGTTTCTTAGTCTGGGTGGGAGGTTCACAGTGGGCTCCTTTTATTACATTTATAACATGAATGGTTTCTATAGCATCGTTAATAAGAGTGAAAGGGGACCTGGGACTATGGTGGGCTGCTGGTAAATCCCCCACATGCCCTGACCACTATTTTATGCCTTGAGCATGTCATCGAGAATTATGTATGGCCTTAATCCCCACTTGCCCCTGTCCAAGACCAGACCCCACTCACTTATCTCTGTCAGACCTCCTCTCCAACTTTTCTTCAGCTCTAACTCAGCTGTGCTTTGTGGAACTCAGTCCTTAGCAAGACCTCCAACCCTCAGGCTCTTTCTGAGTGTCCCTGCCTCAAATGAGACCTGGGTCCCTGGGGGCACGGTGTCCTCTGCAGCTTCCCCTTTCCTACATCCCTCCACCCCCGGCTTGGCAAGGACTGCTCTGTACCAGGCTTCCCCCCGCCCCCTTGAATTACATGCTTCCTGTCTCCACTGCCTTTTGCAAACCTCCCTCATTCATCTCTGTTCCTGCCATCATTCTTGCGATGGCATTCTCATGAGGGTGGTCCTTTGAGCACCTGGCATCTCTGTTCCTTAGCCCCCCACCGTGCACTCCCTCTGCCACCCACCCCGTGGTCATTTCCCTGACTGTTGGTAACAGCAGGATATCTCTCCCATCACCTCAATCTCAGCACACTCTCCCTGTCCAACTCCCGAGAGCCTCTGGGCCTGCTGCCTTTTCACTGCCCACCTGGCGGCATTTCTGTCTTCATCCAGCTTGGGTTCTGGGCCTATCATCATCATTTCCTTGCATATATCCTCAGCTTCCTCACCTCTCTCTAGTTCCTTACATTCATCCAGCAAAACCATAATCCTGATTTAACCTGTCTGCCATTCTGCACCAGCTCCCTAGCAGCCATATGTGGCTGGAGAAAGCCCCAAGTGCTCGCCATTTCTCACCAGGATTCAGAGCACAGTTGGCATGTCTCCTCTGTCCTTTCATTCAGTAGTCCAGAGGTTGACCAGGTGTGACCCATGAAGGCCAAATTGCCACCTTCTAAACTATTCTGTTTAGACTAGTTTTTATATGAAAACTAGTGGCCCAGTGCACGAAATTTGTGCACAGCGGGAGGGGGGGTGTCCTTCAACCCAGCCTGTTCCCTCTCCAATCTGGGACCCCTACATGGGCAGTCAGACATCCCTCTCACAATCTAGGACTGCTGGCTCCCAGCTGCTCACCTGCCTGCCTTCTTGATTGCCCCTAACCACTCCCCTGCCAGCCTGATTGATGCCTAACTACTCCTCTGCCAGCCTGTTTGCTTCTAACTGCCCTCCCTTGTGGGCCTGGTCACCCCTATCTGCCCTCCCCTATAGGCCTGGGTCCCCCCCAACTGCCCTTCCCTGCAGGCCCCGTCATCTCCAACTTCCCTCCTCTGCCAACCTGGTCACCCCTAACTGCCCTCCCCTCCAGACTTGATCACCACCAACTGCCCTCCCTTCTAGGCCTGGTCCCTCTCAACTGCCCTCCCCTGCTGGCCTGATCGCCCACAACTGCCCTCCCTTGGAGGCCTGGTTTCTGCTAACTGCCCTCCCCTGCTGGCCATCTTGTGGTGGCCATCTTGTGTCCACATAGGGGCAGGATCTTTTGACCACATGGGGGCAGTCACCTTGTGTGTTGGAGTGATGGTCAATGTGCATATTACTCTTTTATTAGATTGGCTAGAGGCCTGGTGCACAGGTGGGGGCCAGCTGGTTTGCATGAAGGGTGTCCTGGATCAGGGTGGGGGTTCCCTTGGGGCATGGGGTGGCCTGGACGAGGGGCCTGTGGTGGTTTGCAGGCCTGTCACACCCTCCCCGCGACCCAAGCCGAGGCCCTGGTATCTGGGATTTATTTATCTTTTACAGTGGAAACTTTGTAGCCTGGAGTATAGCGAAACCTCCTGCTCCCTCCATGGCTGCAGCTATTTCTGTTGGGATTTATTTATCATCTATAATTGAAACTTTGTAGCCTTAAGCGGAGGTCAAGACATGCCAGGGCTGCAGAAGCTTGGCTTCCTCCATCGCTGGGGGCAACCCTAGCCTCCTGCTCTCTCCAGCTTCATGGCTGCCACCATTTTTGTTGGGATTTATTTATCTTCTATAATTGAAACTTTATAGCCTTGAGTGGAGGCCTGGGCCCGCGAGGGTGTGTGCAAAGCTTGGCTTCCTCCATCTCCAGGGAAACCCAAGCCTCCCTCCCTCCCTCTCACTCAGTGGCTTTAGCCATGTTGGTTGGGGTTAATTTGCATACTTGCTCCTAATTGGCTGGTGGGTGTGGCTTGTAGCAGAGTGATGGTTGGTTTGCATATTACTCTTTTATTAGATAGGCTATCTATAGATTATTAAATGTATTTTATATTTATTTATGGGTTTATGTGGTCTCTCTCCCCTTTCCCCCTATTAGAATGTAAACTTCAAGAAGATAAGAACTTTGATCTGTTTTGCTCATATAATCATCTGGATATCTAGAATACTGCCTGGTACAGAGTAGGAATTCAGTAAATACTTGTTGACTGTGTGCTGTGTTTTATAATTTAAAGTATATGTGTATAAAAAAACATTTCTAATACAATTTAAATTTCTTTTTAGATCTCAGTCTTATTTGTCCCCTAGTAAATATGATATCTTTTCCACCCATATTTTAACATGCATATTATGTACATATATAGGCATAAATAATCTGTAATATATATTTTAAAATTATGTAAATATCATATTTATCACTCAGTATTCTGTATTTCAGATTTATCTCTCTTGATGCATATAGATGTTCATTCATTTTCACAGAAGCTTCATATTCCAAAAGTAACTGTATTACAATTTATTCTCCATCCCTCTATTGAGCTCTCTGATTTTTCTCTTACATGCGGTGCTGAGGGAACATTCTAGAGCATGCTTCTTTGTGTCCATAAGCTGATGTCTCCATAGAGATTAGACCGAGAGGGGGAACCCTGTATCACAGGATGTGCTGGTCTGCACCTCTGCTGTGCTCCTGGTGCTCTCCTATAGGCATACAAGCTTGTACTGCTGCCCAGCACTTAGGAAGGACCTGTTTTCTTAAATCTGTGCCCACTTTTCAGAATTAGATTTTGTCAATCTGATGCTGTTGAAATCATATCTTGTTTTAATTTGCATTTGAAGTTGAGCGTCCTTTTCATAGGTTTATTTGCTTTCTGCTCCAGTGAAATCTCTTTCTGTTTTTCTACTGTTGTTTTCTTTTTCTTACTGATTCAGGACTTCTTTCTGTATGTTTTACACATGAACCCTTTCTTTGCATTGTAGATACCTTCTCCTAGACTATGGCAGGTCTTTTCACTATATAGTTTGCACATAGAAGTTTTCATTTGGGGTAGAGTCAGCATATCAGTCTTTTCCTTTTTGATCCCTGCTTTTCTGTCTTAAGATACGCTTCCCTGCCCTAGCTGGATTGGCTCAGTGGATAGAGCGTCAGCCTGTGGACTGAAGGGTTCGATTCCAGTCAAGGGCACATGCCCAGGTTTCAGGCTTGATCCCCAGTAGCGGGTGAGCCGATCAATGATTCTCTCTCTTCATAGATGTTTTTATTACTCTACTTCTCCCTTCCTCTCTGAAATCAATAAAAATACTTTTTGTTTTTTCAAAAAGATACCCTTCCCTGCCTCTCCACAGTTCAAAAAGACATTCTTCATTACTTCTTATTAAACTTTTAAAGTTTTGCTTTTTCACATTTAAGTCTTTAATCCATCTAGAATTAATATTTGTGTAGATTGCAAGGGAAAATTTTAAAAATTTCCCCCCAAGGATGTCTGATTTTCCCAGAAAGTTTGCTGAACATTAACTTTTCTGTGATGATTTATGATACCGGTTCCATCGGGAGTCAGGTTTCCATGTGGGCAAATGCAGTTTCTGGGCTCTGTCTGTTTCTTGGTCTCTGCCCATCTCTGCACCCATATGGACTATTGGAGCTTTCTAGGAAGCCAGATTCTAGGAGACCAAGCTTTCCTCGCTTTTCATACCTATTATTGGACCTTTGTTCTATATGAATTTCAGAAGCTTTATGGCAAGTTCTCAGAAAATTATATTGAAATTTTGATAGGAATTGCACTTTATAATTTTGTTTCTGGAGAATTATCCTCATTCTAACACTGAGTCCCTCTATCCATAGTCTTATCTTCTGAAGGCTTCTATGTGCTTGAACAAGTTTTTACAGTTTTCTTCCCAGAGTTGTTCATTTGTATTCTGAACAGGATTTTTATTTTTTAATCCTCACCTGAGGATATGTTCTATTGATTTTAGAGATGAAGGAAGGGAGAGAGAGAGAAACATCTATGTAAGAGAAACAAGGATCAGTTGCCTTTTGTACGTGCCCCAACCACAGACTGAACCTGCAACTCAGGCATGTGCCCTGACCGGGAATTGAATGCACAACCCATCAGTGCATTTGACAATGCTCCAAACAGCTGAGCCACACTGGCCAAGTTATGTTCTGAGTGGGATTTTTAAATCAATAATATGTTTTAAGTAGTTATTACAGGTGAACAGTCATGCACTGTGTTTAATAAAAGATAAATTTTGCTCAACTCTCTTTTTAGATATAATGACTTGTCTATTTAGAGTCTCTTAGATTTTTTTAAATATATTTTATTGATTTTTTATAGAAAGGAAGGGAAAGGGATAGAGAGTTAAAAACATCAATGAGAGAGAGACATCGATCAGCTGCTTCCTGCAAGCCCCACACTGGAGATGTGCCTGCAACCAAGGTACAATGCCCTTGACTGGAATCGAACCTGGGACCTTTTAGTCCGCAGGCCAACACTCTGTCCACTGAGCCAAACCAGTTTCAGTAGATTCTCTTAGATTTTTACGTGGATAATAGTACCCTTCACAGATAACACTTTTTAAATGTCTATAACTTTATTTTTCTGTTTAGCCTTCAGGCTAGAACTTTGTTGAATAGAAGTGGTGCTAGCTGGCATCCTTGTCTGTGGTTGCTTCTAGAGTTTCAGCAGTAAGGATGATTTTTTTTCCCATAGACTTGAAGATTCTCTTAGTTTAAACAAGTTTTCTTCCCTGCTAATTACAGGTTTTTTTGGTAGGAGTTTTTTATTATATGTTTTTATTGATTTCGGAGAGGAAGAGAGGGAAAGAGATAGCAATATCAGTGATAAGAGAATCTCTGATCGGCTGCTTACTGCACACCCTACACTAAGAATCAAGCCCCCAACCCAGACATATGCCCTGACTGGGGATTGAACCGTGACCTCCTGGTTCATAGGTCAATGCTCAATCAATGAGCCATGCTAGCCGGGCACTAAAGTTTTTATTTTAAACAGTGTTATGTTGGATAAACTGTTTCTTTTAAATATATTTACTATGTATTTTACATAACATAAACAAAATTACATATTAAACAAATTCAGATAGTTTAGAGATAGACAGTAAAACCCCATATTCACAACACCCTGCATTAGAAATAGATCACCACCAGACCCTTTCAAGATCCTATTGTCCCTCTCTGGTTCTAGGCCCCTCCCTTCCTCTTACAGATACACACACACACACACCCACACACAAAAAATTTCAGAACAAACATGATGGGTCTTGCTTTTCTTTACATTTTTATTTTCTATGTTATGTATTTCTGAATAACATTTAATTTTGCCTAGTTTTGAAATATATAGGAATAAGGTCATATATATTCTTCTTTAACTTGCTTTTCTCATTTGACATGTTTTTAAGATCATCCATGTTTATGTGGTATAGCTATAGTTCATTCATTGTCACAACTTTTGCCACGTTATCCCTTCCTATTTTGTGGATTTAACTCAATGCTGCTGTTGGGTGTTTGTGTTGTTTCTAACTTTTCTGCTTTTAAGGAAAATTCTTATGCATATGTAAAAGTTTCTCTAGGTATACACAGACCTAGGAGTGGAAGTGCCGGGTCATAGTAAACATGCATGTTCAACTTTTCCAGGTAACTTCCGAGAGTTCTCTGAGTTGGTGGGACCAGTCAGTGCGCAGCCTAGTGGGCCCTGGTGGGTCCTGCTGCACCTCACCCTCATCAGCCCTGGAAATGCCTTATATTTCAACTTCTGCCCATCTGGTGGGAGTGAAAATGGTTAAAATTTGTAGTTTAAAATAGGTATTTTTTTCTGATTAATGAAATTGAACATTGTATATTGTTTATGGGCCACTTCTTTTTTTTTAAAAATATATTTTATTGATTTTTTACAGAGAGGAAGGGAGAGAGAAAGTCAGAAACATCCATGAGAGAGAGACATCGATCAGCTGCCTCCTGCATGCCCCACAGTGGAGATGTGCCCTCAAGCAAGGAACCTGGGACCTTTCAGTCCGCAAGCCAACGCTCTCTCTATCCACTGAGCCAAACCGGTCTCGGCTCTCTTTCCCTTTCTATGAAATACTTGTTTGTCCATTTTTCTTTTCAGTTGTCTTCTCTTTACTTAGATTTGTGAGAGTTCTTTACACATTCTGAATATTAATCTTTTTGTCAGGTATGTGAATTAATAATTTCTTCACTTATGGTATATTTTAAAGAATAGACGCTTTTAATTTTAATACACTTGGATTTACTAGTCTTTATAGTTCCTCCTGCTATGTTATAAAAATTAAGAAAATTTCCTCTACCTCGAGGTTGTAGTACACCATCTCATGTTTTCTAAAAGTTTTGCCTTTCCTGTTCAAGTTCGGAATCCATCTGGAATGGATTTTTGTGGCAGTGGGGGTCGGGACCTCAGTTCTTTCTCACAAGCACTTTGGGTCTTCTTTCCCTGTGCTCTTTCAGGTAAACTTTCAAATTACCAAGTTCCATAAAAATTCAGATGGGATTATAGTTGGAGTTGTATTCATTCATTCAGTTATATTAATCATTTTGGGAAGAATTGGCTCCTTTATTGAGACTTGTTATCTGTGAATATTATAAATCCCTCCATATAATTCATCTGTAATGCCTCAATGAAGTTTTGTAATTTTCTCCAAAAAAAAAAAGTCTTGAACATTTCTTTGTTAGATAGAGTCCTAGGTTTCATTCATTCCTTTTTTTTTTTTTAGTCACTATTGTCATGGGTACCTTCCTTAACTTGCATTTTCTGTTTGTTGTTCATATGGACTGGGGGCTTGGGGCAGGAACAACCCTTTCCCAGTACATTTTTTTGTGTAGTTGGGGCTGTTAAGAAACATCCCCCCTCTCTGCCCCATTAGGCATCCCACCAGGTACATATATGGTTGGAGAGTTTGGGAGCAAGGGTTGGGCAGCTGGCTGTCCCAGGGAACAAGTGGTCTCTGCTACTCTGCTGGGGACAGCCTCCCCAACCAAGTGGTCTAGCAGGTGGCTTCCTGATTCTAGGGTCAGTATAAGAACCCCTCTCTCCCGCAGATAAAAGCTGCATCCTCAGTTATTAGTGATAAAAATAGTTTACCCTCACCTGCCTTCCTCTTTTGTTTTACATCTTTGTTAAAATTCACGACAGAGGAGGGGGATAGAAGAGGGAAAAGGAGGGATAAATGGTGATAGAAGGAGACTTGACTTGGGATAGTGAACCTACAATACTATATACACATGATGTGTTATAGACTTGTACAACTGAAACCTATATAATTTTATCAACCAGTGTTATCCCAATAAACTCAATAAAAAAAGAAAAAAATGATCCATAACAGAAAGAAAAATGGTCATTGATGGGCTCCCTTAAAACTCTAGTAGTAGTGGCCGAAACCGGTTTGGCTTGGTGGATAGAGTGTCGGTCTGCAGACTGAAAGGTCCCAGGTTCGATTCCGGTTAAAGGCATGTACCTTGGTTGTGGGCACATCCCCAGTAGGGAGCGTGCAAGAGGCAGCTGATCGATGTCTCTCTCATCGATGTTTCTAACTCTCTATCCCTCTCCCTTCCTCTCTGTAAAAAATCAATAAAATATATTTTAAAAGAAAAAGAAAACTTTAGTAGTGTACAAAAATCCATTTTCTTTCATTTATTGTTATTTCTGTCTAGGAACCTTGATAAATTTTTCATTGATGCTAATAAGTTTTCTAATTATCTGATGATTCTCAAATATTCTGAAGAGATAATCATATCATAGATGAGTCAATAGAATTTTTTTCTTTTCAAATCTTTATGGTTTTTCTCATTTTCTTTTTATAAATATATTTTTTATTTTAGAGAGGAAGGGAGAGGGATAGAGAGATAGAAACATCAATGATGAGAGAGATCATTGATTGGTTGCCTCCGGCACAAGGAATTGAGCCCACAACCTGGGCATGTGCCCTGACCGGGAACCAAACTCTGACCTGGTTCATAGGTTAAAGTTCAACCACTGAGCCACGTGGGCCCAGCTCCTTGGTACCTTTTAAGATTTTGTCTTTACTGTTATTCTATTTTGCAGAACATTGTCAAGATTAATATTTTTTAATTCCTATTTAGGAATTGGTGTGTCCCTTCACACTGTGAGTTCGCTGCCTTCAATTTGGGAATATTCTTAATTATTATTTATTTATGTATTCCTCTTTACTCATTTATCTATTCTCTCCTTGGATTTCCCAGCATCTGTAGGAACTTCTCATTCTGTACTCCATGTATCTTATTTCTCTTTCCTTTCCTTTCTTTCTTTCTTTCTTTTTTTTTTTGATCTCTCAATGGAGTACTGTGGATTATTTCCACAGATCCATCTTCCAATTCACCAGTCTTCTCTCTAGCTATGTTCAGTCTATTGTTAAGCCATCCATTGTGTTTTTCATTATTTTGTCACTTCTAGAATGTCAAATATATTTAGTTCTTTTTCAAATCTGCCTTTTAAAAAATGGTTCCCACCGAAACCGGTTTGGCTCTGTGGATAGAGCGTCGGTCTGCAGACTGAAAGGTTCCAGGTTCGATTCCAGTCAAGGGCATGTACCTTGGTTGAGGGCACATCCCCAGTGGGGGGCGTGCAGGAGGCAGCTAATCGATGTCTCTCTCTCATCAATGTTTCTAACTCTCTATCCCTCTCTCTTCCTCTCTGAAAAAAAATCAATAAAATATATTTTAAAAAAAATAAAAAATAAAAAATGGTTTCCTTTTCTTGCCTTAAAGGTTCTGTTTCTTCCTTTATTTCTTTGAATATTTGAGATATACTTATATTACTGTATCTTTCAGCTTTTTTTTTTTTCTGTAGTTCTTGGAAGTGAATTCTGCAGTAACTTATGCCATTTGGCTCCTCTTTTGGTTTGTAAGTTTAGTTTTTTAATAAGGACCTTTGTGGGGCAGGTTTGCATTTACCTGTGCTGGGCCTCCTGGGTTGCCGTGGTTCTCAGTCAATCTTTCTGTGAATTTCGCAGGTTAGGATCTTTACATCGTATGGGTAGTATGAATTCAGTTTGGGCATGGATTCTGATTTCTTATGGGTGGATTCTGATTTCTTATGGGTGGCTTTCCCACCTGTGGCCCTGGACAAGAGGGCAGCTTCCTGATACACCCCTCAGATGGAGCTTTCCTGGTCCCTGTCTCACAGCTGGGACAGAGTCTTATGGCTCCTAGCTTCATGCAGGCAGCTCATCTCTGCTCCTGCCTCACTTGAACATCAAAGCCCCAGCCCTTAAGGCTTGCATCCTGTCCCAGCAATTTCCTGGGTCACTTGATTTCCACTCAGACTCTTGATTTCACTTTGTATTTGTCCTTATTCTCATATCTAAGATCTTTTTCTTTATGCTCACTTAAATACCTGCGTGTGTTTGAGAGCAGGACCTCCGCAGAATGGCTCAGTCTTTCCCATGTACCAGTGTCTAGCCCTGAGAATGTGTTGCTCATCCTTTCCCGCTCGCCCCATGTGCTCAGTGCCATGCTTTGCCCAGGAGTCCTTGCAGGCCCTGTTTGTCTTTCTTTCCCTTCCTACCAGGTTCTCATGCTGTGTGACCCTTGAGAGGTCCATTTTCTTGCCTGGCTGTGTGTCCACCTCAGGACCAGGTGTCCCTGAAGCTGTACTCACACACTCTCCCTTTCTTAGGCTCGGGAGCCCCGGTTCCTGCCCCTGACCTCTTAATGCAGATCAAGCAGGAGGGCGAGCTCCAGCTCCAGGAGCAGCAAGCTCTGGGGGTAGAAGCGTGGGCAGCCGGACAGCCAGATATCGGAGAGGAGCCATGGGGCCTCAGCCAGCTGGATTCCGGAACAGGAGATGTCTCTACAGATGCTGCTTCTGGTGAGTGGCTCAGACTGGGAGCAGATACCAGGAATGAGAGGCAGAGCCCAGGGCAGGCCTTGGGATAAGGAGTTCCTGGAAGCCACATTATGGGAACTATGGGCTCTCAAACATTTGGCCTGAAGTTTCCTCACTTTATGACAGGACCTGCACTAAAGGACACCTTGGGCACTTCTGGGTTTGGTGAAGCTCTTGCCTTGCCCTAGTATTTCTCTGCCTCATTTCATCAGCTGCACTTTTCTTGACTCCAGCATTAGGCATTGAAGGCACCCGTTGCCTTATATTAAAGAGGGACTATATGAAATAGCCTCCCAGTGCCTCCAAGGGAAGAGCAAAAGAAACCTGGGTTCAGGAACAGTGGGACAGTTATGCTCATGCAGCATACCCGGGGTGGGTCTCAGGGTCTGTTCTTCCTCTCCTGTGGGGTTTTCCTGCTGCTTCTGTTCTCTAACCTACAGGCTCTGGTCTCTTCCGCAGGCGTCCACTCCAACTTCTCAACCACTATCCCACCTACTTCCTGGCAGGCAGATCTCCCTCCCCACCACCCTTCCTCCGCATGTTCAGACGGGACCCTGAAGCTCAACACGGCGGCCTCCTCAGAAGGTACAGGTGGCAGAGAGAGGGTGGGAAAGACTCATGTCTGCCCTGCAGGCTGCCTAAGCTCCGGCCTTTGTCTTATTGATGAACTGCCCTTTCAGCCAGCAGGTACTTAGGTATCTGTGACATTAGGACTCAACAGTCTGTCTTTTATCTCTGTCCAGATTCTTAGGCTTAGACAGCCTGCCTTAAGCATGTCCAACCATTCTTTTCTCATGTTAACCAGTCAGTGCTCATAAGCCGATCCCTTGAGAGGATGCACCCCCTGCCCAGGCTCGGAATCTGCCTCCACTTCCTCTCTGGCAAAGAAAAAACAAACCAAGCCAGAAGCACTTCTTAGATATCAGCACTACCAAAGACAAGTGTCCAACAGCCAGAATTGGGAAGAAAACTTCTAAATTTATGTGTTATTTTTCTATTTATTTCTATTTTGGAGGCCTGTTATCTGTTGCTTTATATTTTAGCACTCCAAAAATGTGCTAAAAGCCTAGATCCCTGATACAAAACTCTAGGAAAAGAAATTCAAATACACTTACATCAAGTCACATTTTTACTGTTTTACTAATATTTTCATTAGCTAGATGGCCACATTTATTGAATGCTTGTTGCATATCAAATCACATTCAGGGTGTCTTTAGACATGTTATCTGGTAACCCTTATACAGCCCTATAACTAGGGTGTTCATAGATGTGCTGTTGAATAAGAAATTATCTTGCAGCCCTGGCCAAGTGGCTCAGTTGGTTGGAGCATCGTCTGGTACACCACCAATATTTTTTTTTTAATAAATACATATATTTTATTGATATTTTACAGAGAGGAAGGGAGAGGGATAGAAAGTCAGAAATATCGATGAGAGAGAGAGAGAGACATCGATCAGCTGCCTCCTGCACGCCCCCCACTGGGGATGTGCCTGCAACCAAGGTACATGCCCTTGACTGGAATCGAACCTGGGACCCTTCAGTCCGCAGGCTGACGCTCTATCCACTGAGCCAAACCGGTTTTGGCACACCACCAATATTTTTTTAAAAGGCTGTGGGTTTGATTTCCAGTAAGGGTTCATACCTAGGTGGTGGGTTCGATCCTTAGGGCAGGTACAGAGGGCAATGGATCAATGTTTCTTTCACACATTGGTGTTTCTCTCTCTCTAAATCAATACAAACATATCCTTAGGTGAGGGTTTTTTAAAAATCATCTTGCACCCCACAGCTGGTTTGTGGGAAGCCGCAGAACCACCTCAGATGATCCCCAACCCGGTGCCTTTGCCCCTCCAGTACATTGCCGCTGGCGGTCAGAGTCCCTTCCTCAAGATAAATTCTTGATTAGTCTTAACAGCCTAAGTAGAAATAGAATCCGGTAAGCAGGCGCGATGGTGGTTTTACTTGCAATATAAGTACTAGTATAGGGGTGGCCTCACATGGGGTTTGAAGCAGCCTCATGACTACCTGGGGGCGCTCTGCTGAGCTGTATCCTGTGGCTTGGAAAGCAGGGTTCCATGTGCTGGTAGGGACAGAGGAGCTACTGAATCTCCAGATGAAAGTATCAGATAATCGCTCTAAGCCCAGGAGGGGACAGAATGATATCTGGTCTTTCTGTCTTTCTCAGCAGATGTAAAAATTGTGATAAAAACTGAAGTCCAGGAAGAGGAGGTGGTGGCCACACCAGTGCACCCTACTGACCTAGAGGCCCATGGGACTCTATTTGGACCAGGCCAAGCCACAAGGTTTTTCCCTAGTCCTGTCCAGGAAGGCGCCTGGGAGAGCCAGGGGAGCTCCTTCCCCAGCCAAGACCCTGTGCTGGGGCTCAGAGAGCCCACCCGGCCTGAACGGGACCTGGGAGACCCCAACCCCGCGGTGGCCCAGGATGAGACCCCACCAGGGGACTGGCTCCTTGGGGGAGTCCGGTGGGGCTGGAATTTCAGGTGTAAACCTCCTGTGGGTCTGAACCCAAGGACTGGGCCTGAGGGGCTACCCTATTCCTCCTCTGACAACGGAGAGGCTGTGCTGGACCCAGGCCAGGCCCCGAGACCCTTCAGTGACCCCTGTAAATACCCTGGCCGGACCAAAGGCTTTGGCCACAAACCTGGCCTGAAGAAGCACCCAGCCGCATCTCCGGGGGGACGGCCCTTCACCTGCGCTACCTGCGGGAAGAGCTTCCAGCTACAGGTGAGCCTCAGTGCACACCAGCGCAGCTGCGGGCAGCTGCCCGATGGGACAGCTGGGGCGTCAGGGGCTGCACGAGATGGAAGCGCCCTTCGGTGCGGGGAGTGTGGGCGCTGCTTCACACGGCCAGCTCACCTGATCCGGCACCGCATGCTGCACACGGGTGAGCGGCCCTTCCCCTGCACAGAGTGCGAGAAGCGCTTCACTGAGCGCTCCAAGCTCATCGACCACTATCGAACCCACACGGGTGTGCGCCCCTTCACCTGCACCGTCTGTGGCAAGAGCTTCATCCGCAAGGACCACCTCCGCAAGCACCAGCGCAACCACACGGCAGCGGGGGCCAAGGGTCCGACCCGGGGCCAGCCGCTGCCTCCCCTCCCAGCTGCTCCCCCAGACCCCTTTAAGAGCCCTGCCTCCAAAGGACCCATAGCCTCCACAGACCTTGTGACCGACTGGACTTGTGGCCTGAGTGTCCTGGGACCCACCGAGGGCGGGGACCTGTGAGGCACCCCAGGATGGCCAGAGTTAATTCAGCCTTCTGACCCTTGAGGGCCATGAGTGTAAAAAGTCCCGTTTCCAGATGTCCTCGGGGTGGCGGCCAACGCAGAAGCGGGAGTGAGACTGGGAGACCAAATCCCCAAGTTGCTGAACTGATTGATCACTGGAAGAAGAGAAACTGTCAAAACAAATACAGCTTCCACCTCTAAACAAAGTAGAACTCTCTGATTGTGAAACAGCACCATAGAATTTTAAGTAATTTAATTACAAAACTCTTTTTTAATTCTTGAAGAAGCTGAAAAATAGTCATAGTACCAGGTTAAACTTTATAGTATACTTTTGGTTTCCGGAGCGTGTTTATGTGGGCTATGCCCTTACCAAGTCTGACTTGAAGGTTGGTGGGCCTGGGGACACAGTGAGGAGGGACTGGGACCAGACCTCCCCTGGCCCCACTGACTCCTAGGTATGAGATGGTCTTAGCACGAAGTCCTGGGGACTTGAGACCCTGCTCTGCCCTGGGCTGGGCCTGGGGCTCCAAGCCTCCTGGAACCTGAGACCAGCTGGGTGCTGTGGAACTCCAGCCTCATCTCAGCAGGCAGAAGGACTCGTCCCCAGAGCAGCCACCTTGCTTCTCTATCTAAAAGGCCCCCCCAACAATGCTGGCCCTACTGTGTGTTTCTCTGTTAGGGGCCACTGGCCATCCCTATCTGACTCCTGGGCTGCCAACGCCACCTGGAGCTGCTTTTTCCACTCTAGCACAATGCTTCTGTGTCCTTTGTGTAGTGTTTTTTCATTGTCAAAATTCTTTCACATATCTCATTTGTTACTGTGACTTTGTGAAACACTCAAGGCAAGTCTTTTTTTAGAAATGAAAAATAATTAACTCAAAGGGGATACATCTCAGCCTTGCCCTATGGGGCTGGCCTAATGGGGGGGCAGCAGTTGGGAAAAGCCTCAGGTTAGACATGGCTTCTCCTCCCAGAAGTTCAGTTAGGGGAAAGAAAACTGTTTTTGCCCTCTCAGAAGATTTGTCCCACATGTGCATGAGCAAAAATCGTCAGGCCTCAGGCTTTAGCTGAGCCTGAGACCCCCAGGTGTGTGCACTCCCAGCAAGGTCCAAGAAGCTTGGTATGGTTAATGTTTCTCTACTGACATCCTAATGATGGTAGAATTGAACATGGGCCCAGGTTTCTTAATTCTACCACAGTGCTGTCCCCAAGTAATCATTCCTGTTTTTTTTTTTAAGCTGCCTCTGGATCCCTTACCCCCCAAAAGAGAGACCAGGGCTGCTATTCACTCAGCTCCCCCATGTGTACTTTTGTTAGACAATAGATTAGTTAAGAAAATTGTTTCTCTGTACTGTATATTTTGTACCTGTTTACACCTCTAATTGATATAACTGATATTTTGAAAAACACATGAAGAGGAAATGCCCTGTTAAAATAAAACCTAACCAGCACTGAGGTGGTTTGGTGGGTTTCATTCTTAGATCTGCATCTCTGGTGCTGATGCCTCCAAACAAGGCCCCCCAAGGCTGTGTGGTCCTCTCCCCAGGCACTTAAGTTACCTTGAACCCAGGGAAGTGACAGTGCCTAGAGCTATGAATGGAAGATTCTGGAGACGTTTGGAGGAGAAATCACATCCTGTCACTTTGTTTCAGAAGATAATCACGGTTTATGTAATTTAGTCCTATGTAATTTGATATGATGCACATGAAGACAGGAAGGTCAGGAGACAAAGTGCAGAACATCAAAGCAAAGATGATGCTAGATGTTTTCTCTTTGCATCTTCTGGCTCAGCCAGGGGGAGGAAAGGATGGGCAATGCCTGTAGTTGTGTCAGAGTCAAGTCCGCCCCATGGCATTAGACCCAAGCTGACATCCATGTTCTCACCAACCAGAGATAACAATTATCTCATTTTCATCTCTACCACCAGCCTCCTTCCCAGTCCTCATGCCTTCTCTCCCTCTTGCCCCCGTTCTCTGCATGCAGGAAACTTTTCAGGCAGAACTCCCAATCACTTAGTGGTTCACTAGATGGATGACTTGGAAGTTTCTGGCTCAGCTGCACTTTTTTTTTTTTTTAAATATATTTTATTGATTTTCACAGAGAGGAAAGGAGAGGGATAGTCAGAAACATTAATGAGAGAGAAACATCGATCAGCCGCCTCCTGCATACCCCCCCACTGGGGATGTGCTCGCAACCAAGACACATGCCCCTGAACAGAATCGAACCTGGGACCCTCCAGTCCGCAGGCCGACGCTCTATCCACTGAGCCAAACCGGTTTTGGCTCAGCTGCACTCTTGTTCAAGTCAATATGGAGGAGAGGATTTAGATGAAGAACGGTGCTGAGTTGAGTTTCAGACATCCAAAAGGGGGTTCCCAATCAATAGTTAGGGAGACCACCAGTGACGGGTACCCAACACTTTGCAAACTCCTGGGAACTCTCACTCTGAGCCCACTGCTCTGAAGCATCCTGTTTGGGCCATAGCACAGTAATCCTTCCTATGTTAGTCTTCTGTTGCTACTGTGACAAATCGTCACAGACTTTGTGGCTAAAGCCAACACAGACATATCCGACAGTTCTGGAGGTCAGAGGCCAAAATGAGTCTTACGTAGCTAAAATCAAGATGTCAGCTGGGCTGCTTCCTCTGGAGAGTCCAGAGGAGAATCTCTCCTTACCCCTTTCAACTTGCAGAGGCGCTTGCATTTGAGCACAGGCAGGACAACTCTTTCATCTCACCCTCTAGGTGAACTGAATTGCCTGCCCTTCCTGAGCGCCATGCTGTTCCATGCGTCTGCACATTGTTCCTTCTGCATAGTGTCTCCCTTTCCCTCACCCCCAGCCATCTGATATATTTCTTACCCTTAGGCCTTGGCTTAGTGTCCCCCAGCTGTGCCCAGTCTCTGCAGATAGAACTGATGCTTCCCATGTTTCTCTATGGACCCTTGCTCAGACTCCTTCTGTTAGCTTGTTTGACTCTCCCTGACTTTGTATATAACATGTTCCTGGAAATGTGTATAAAGGTATATGTATAAAATGAGACAATAGACTCAGACCACAGGAAGGCTTTATTCCTTGACAGCTATAAAAAGAAGTTCCTGATTTGGTATAACTGTCAAACTCCTTTAAACCCTGAGTACTGTACAATCTATACATGATTCCTTAAAAATATTAAAAGCACAATTTACTAGTAGACAATAAATATAAGCAATTTCTGTCTTTAAAAAAAGTTGGTCAAAAGTAAAACATGGGTGTTCTCCTTCTAGGGAGCACACCTATGTCATTCCCTTCCCCCTATGCTCCCTCCCCATGGCACGTGTCCCCTCACCTCTAAAGGCAGTGGTTGCCAACTTTTCAGACCTCACAGACCACCAGTGGTCTGTGGACCACCGGTTGGCAACTGGTGCTCTTAGGGACCCTAAAAGACTTGCAACCAGGGGAGCAATGGGCAGCAGCAGCTCATTGCAGGCTAATCCTCTAAATCTGTCTCCAAGGCCTCCTTTTCCCCTTTGCTCTGACTTCCCAGTGAGCTAAGGCAGCCCAGGGTAGACTCTCCTGCTGCTGCTTCTATTCCCTTCCTTGTTTCACTGCCCTAGTATGTTTTTGTTGTGGTCAATAAATTCCTCCTCTTCTACAAAAGAAGTTTTAAAATTGTACATAGCATGGATTGTATACCCTGGACACACTCCTGATATAAACATCTAAAAGTTCCAAATGGGATATAACTAACATAATATTAAACATAGAGTAAAATATAAAACTAAACATGCACTATAAACATTTGAGGAGATGCTGTACCTACCTGGTGTGGGGTGAGGGGTTGGAACTGACACCTCCAAATAAAGTCCCTTGAAGGTTTGTCTTCAGAAAATACATAGTTTAGTAAAAATGCATCCCAGTACCAAAAGATGTATCCTCAGGAAGTAGATAATGAGACAAAAGTGCAAGAGGTTTATTGGGGAATAATGACTATGAATGGTAAAAGAGGGAAGCAGGGTTTTGCATGCAAAGTCTCAGAACAGGATATAGATCCAACATCTGTGAAAGAAAAGAAAAGGAAGGAGGTTCAGGCAGCAGGAACAAAACATGAGCATCTCTGACAAAGTTTTAACCAACCAAACACAGGGGTCTAGAGCAAATATTGCCTGGTAGAGGAGTCTTGTGCCGCACAGAAATGACCAGGCTCTATGAACACCCACTTAGGGCTGGGACTGCCCCAGAAAACTGGTTTTACCTTAAAAGCCAAGGCATTTCTCTGGTTGGGATTGCTCAGCAGCCAGTCAATGTTTCTCACACCAATGATACTGCTCGCTCTCTCCTCCTCTGTAAAAAAATCAATGAAAACATTTTTTTGAAAAGTCAAAGCATTTCATGAAGGAAAATAATAACTGGAACAGTCAGTTGAATCACTCCTGCAGCTGAGTGATAATTTCTTGAATAGAGATCTGAGTGGCATAACTCCATAGCTGGGCTCTGGGTGATGGTAGTAGATGAGGCAGTATCTTTCTTGAAAATCTAAAACCACAACTATTGCCTCATGGAGTTTGGGATTCAAATTTACATCCCACAGGGCTGATAAATTGACATAAGAACTGGAGTTGAGCCAATGATAGCACTTGAGGTTTCTGCCTGAAGGGAACTCAGAAACAGGAGGAACTACCCCACAATTCAGACCACAAACCTGGCTCAATATAAGCTCATAATTAAAATGTTAAACCCACATGGAAACAGTCCACCATTAGTGAGAACACAACAAACAGCAGGATAAAAAAAACCAGGAAGTTGAATCTGGCCTGCGTGGCTCAGTGGTTGAGCATCAACATATGAATCAGGTCACAATTCAATTCCAAAGTTGCTGGCTCCATTGCCAGTGGGGGGCATGAAGGAGGCAGCTGATTGAGGAATTCTCTCTCATCATTGCTGTTTCTGTCTCCTCCCTTCTTCTCTGAAAGTCAATAAAAAATATATATATATTTTAAAAACACAAGAAGTTGAACTTATATCAATATAATCCAAAATAGAACATAAACATGATAGTTTCCTAAGGTATAAAACTAACAGAGCAGAAAGTGGAAGCAGCATGGAAAGGCATTGTACATACAAATCACCAAACCTTAAGAAAAATCAAGTTACTATTATAAAGAAATATTTGAAAACAATTTCTAAAAATAAAACATATAGTCACTGAAATTTTAAAAAACTCAATGAATTGGATAAACAGCAGACCTAGACACAGCTGAAAAGAATTGGTCAAATGAAAGATAGATGAGGAAAGTACACAGAATGAAAGACACAGAGAGAAAAATGATGGATGGAAATATACGTTAAGAGCACAGACTAGCCGAAACCGGTTTGGCTCAGTGGATAGAGCGTCGGTCTGTGGACTGAAGGGTCCCAGGTTCAATTCCGGTCAAAGGCATGTACCTTGGTTGCAGGCACATCCCCGGTAGGGGGTGTGCAAGAGGCAGCTGATCGATGTCTCTCTTTCATTGATGTTTCTAACTCTATCCCTCTCTCTTCCTCTCTGTAAAAAATCAATAAAATATATTAAAAAAAAAAAAAAGCACAGACTAGCCGAGACTGGTCAGAGGATAGAGCGTCAGCCTGCGGACTGAGAGCTCCCAGGTTCGATTCCGGTCAAGGATGTGTACCTGGGTTGCGGGCACATCCCCAGTGGGGTGTGTGCAGGAGGCAGCTGATCGATGTATCTCTCTCATCGATGTTTCTAACTCTCTATCCCTCTCCCTTCCTCTCTGTAAAAAATCAATAAAATGTTAAAAAAAAAAAGCACAGACTATACATCTTCCATACATCTCATCAGATTTTCTCATCTACACTGCACGTGGAAATGAAAAATGGCAGCCACTTTAGAATTCTGGCAGTTCCTCTAATGATTAAACATAAGAGTGGCCATATAATCCAGCAATCTTATATAATAAAAGCCTATACATTTACACAATGGAATACTATGCTGCTATAAAAAAGAAGTAATTTTTACCATTTGTAATAGCATGGGTGGAATTGGAGAGCATTATGCTAAGCAAAATAAGTCATATAGAGAAAGATAAATATCACATGATCTCACTCATATGTGGGACATAATGATCAACATAATTTGATGAATAAAAATAGATCCAGAGCCGAGACCGGTCTGGCTCAGTGGATAGAGCGTCGGCTTGCGGACTGAAAGGTCCCGGGTTCAATTCCGGTTGGGGGCATGTACCTTGCTTGCGGGCACATCTCCACAGTGGGGTGTGCAGAAGGCGGCTGATCGATGTCTCTCTCTTATCGATGTTTCTGACTATCTCTCTTCCTTCCTCTCTGTAAAAAACCAATAAAATATATTTAAAAAAAAAAATAGATCCAGAGACAAATGGCAGGGGAAGTGGGGGAGTTAGAGAGCAACCAAAAGACTTGTATGCATGCATATTAGCATAATCAATGGACAAAGAAACTGGGGTGGTAGAGGCTTATCTAGGGTGGGAATAGCAGTAGAGGGGGTCAATTGGAGAAAAGGAGATATATGTAAAACTTTAGACAAAAAAAGTTGATCACATTAACATAGAAAAAAATAAATAAATAAAAGCCTAATATGCTAAGTGTCCGGTCGTTGGGTCAGCCATTCAACCTATCAAAGCATAATATGGTAATGATATGCTAAGGCCACTGAACTGCTCACTATGACATGCACTGACCACCAGGGGGGCAGAAAGTCATCTAGTCACTATGATGTGTACTGACCTCCAGGGTGCAAATGCTCCAACTGGTAGGTTAGCTTGCTTCTAGGTTCTGACCAATCAGGACTGAGCGAGATGGGCTGGACACGCCGTGGAGCCCTCCCGCAATCCCTCTCCAGCTGGCCAACCTCCAGTGTCCTTTCCCGGCCTTGACAGTGCACCAGTGGGATCCCTTGGCCTGGCCTGCGCTCTCTTGCAACCCAGGCTGAGAGATTGAAATGCAAGTGCATGAATTTCATGCACTGGGCCTCTAGTTTCACTGTAAAATATTTGAAAGTAGATATGCAAATATAAGTACATGACTGTTAATAGCAGTACTAGCCACAATAGACAAAAGGTAGAGACAGCCCAAATGCCCATTAACTAACAAATGGATAAATAGCCCTAACTGGTTTGGCTCAGTGGATAAGAGTGTCAACCTGCAGACTGAAAGGTTCCAGGTTTGATTCTGGTCAAGGGCATGTACCTTGGTTGCAGGCACATCTCCAGTAGGAGGTGTGTAGGAGGCAGCTGATCGATGTTTCTCTTTCACTGATGTTTCTAACTCTATCCCTCTCCCTTTCTCTCTGTAAAAATCAATAAAGTATATATTTTTAAAAATGGATAAATAAAATGTGGTATAGCCATATGATGGAATATTATTTGACCATAAAAAATGATTGAACAACTAATACATGCTACAAAATGGATAGACCTAGAAACTAATATGCTAAGTGAAAGAAGCTAATCACAAAAGACCACATGATATATGACTCCATTCATACAAATGTCCACAATCAGTAAATTGATAAAAACAGAAAGTATATTAGTGGTTGCATAGGGCTGGTGGTGGAAAATATTAGTAGTAGGGATAACTAAAACATTCAGGGTTTCTTTTTGAGATAATAAGTGTTTTAAAATAGACTGTGTTAATGATTGCACATATTGGTGAATAAAAACCATTGAATTGTACATTTTAAATGGATGACTTGTATGTGTGTGAATTATATCTAAATAAAACTTTTATTAAAAAGAAAATAAAGAATAGCTGACAATATTCAAGAATTGATAAAAGACATCAAAATAAAATCCTCAAATTCAAGAGAAAAAGACTGACTTCAAAGGAAAAGATATAATAACCCTGAATGGGTGGCTCAGTTAGTTGGAGTGTTGTGGTTCAGTTCTGGTCAGGGCACATGCAGGAGGCAGCTGATGGATGTTTTTCTCTCACATTGATGTTTCTCTCTCACTTCCTCTCTCTAAAAAAAATAATAATAAATCAATGAAAACATGTCCTCAAGTGAAGATTAAAAGCTTTTTAAAAAGGTAAAAGCTATTACAGTGGTACCTCGAGATACGAGTGCCCTAACATACGAGATTTTTGAGATACGAGCCGTTGAGCAAACGATTTTTGCTTTGAAATACGAGCAACATTTGAGATAAAAGTAATGGCGCGGATCGGCCGGCTGCACACGACCCACCAGTTTCCCACACCTCAAGGTTATGGAACAAAGTACACTCGTATCTCGAGGTACCACAGTAGATTGACAATAGATTTCTATGATAAAAAATCGAAGTCAGAATATAGTGGACTAACACCTACAAGGTGAGGAAAAATAACTCAACCTCAATTTTATACCCTGATCAATTATCATATATGAGCAAAACCAAATTTTTAGAAAACAAAAATTGAGAATGTACCATTCACTGAAAAACTACTGAGGACAATCCTTTGGGAAGAAGAAAGAATGTAAGGAGACTAATTAGCAAAAATAAATTTAGTGAAAATGGGTAAATCTTTAACGTGTTGACTTTATAAGATAATAAAAACAAATTTGGGTGGACACAACAAAATGAAACTAAAATACTAGACAATAATAACATGTAAGAAGGATGGAGCATGATGTCAATGAAAGCATCTTACGGACCTTGTGATTTCAAGGGATGGGCAGATACAGTATATCAATTCCATTTAAACTTTGTAACTCAAATACATTTAAAATGTTCATCATAGTGTCCAGCCAGTGTAGTTCAATTGTTGAGCATCGACCTATGAAACAGAAGGTCACAGTTCAATTCCAGATTGTGGCACATGCCTGGGCTACAGGCTCGAACAGCAGTGTGGGGCATGCAGGAGGCAGCTGATTAGTGATTCTCTTCTCATCACTGATGTTTCTATCTCTCTTCCTCTCCTTCTCCCTTCTTCTCTAAAATCAATAAAAATATATTTTAAAAATAAAAATAAAATATATTAAAAAATAAATAAACAAAATGTTTACGCCCTGGCTGGTTTGGCTCAGTGAATAGAGTGTCGACCTGGGGACTGAAGGGTACCAGGTTCGATTCCAGTCAAGGGCACATGCCCTGGTTGTGGGCTCGATCACCAGTAGGGGGTGTGCAGGAGGCAGCCAATCAATGATTCTCTCTCATCACTGATGTTTCTCTTTCTCTCTTTCTCCCTCTCCCTTCCTCTCTGAAATCAATAAAAATATATAAAAATATGTTTATCATAGCTGCTAAAGGAACAGAAGCAGCAAAACTTACAGCAGAAGGAGAAAAGGTGAATAAAGAAAACTTGACTCATCTAATAGAAGTAGGAAAACAGGGAAAGAAGCAAAGAAAAGAAGCAAAGTAAATAGAAAAAATCCAAATATATCTACATTCACCATAAATCGGAAGAAAATAAGCTCTCCAGTCAAAAACAAATGGTCAGATTATAAAACTGACAAATCCAGCTCTACACTTTGCATTTTAGTGAGAAACATTAGGTTACGATGATAGTTGCACAACTTTGAACACACTAAAACCACTGAATTGTACACTTTAAGTGGATAGCTTATGCTACTTGAATTATATCTTAGTAAAGATTTAATTTAATAAAAGCCTAAAAAATGTTCTAGATTAAAGACATATGAAGAAGGGAAACTGTACAGGTTGTATAATAAAATGTTGAAAGGGGAGGAAAGAAAACAAACACTAAGAGACAGAACAGTTTAAAACCCTAAAGAGAAAAGTACTAGATTTTATTGTATTTAAATATAAATTTTGGTGCAGCACCTAGCATGAAACATCTTGAGATAGTTGGGAGCAGATTTTTGGTCATGTGTATAATTATGCAGATTATAACACTAAGAAACATCAAATGTAAGCTAACACCAGCACAAGGGTGGAAGATAGCCTGTTGCAAGGTTAATGCACAACAGATGAAGTGGTAGAATTTGTGTGAAGTAGGCTGCTGAAAATTAAAGATGTATATTGTAAATTTTAGAACAATCGTTAAAAATTAGATATAATAAGTGAATGGCAAAAAAAAAATAGAATTACTTTAAAAATTAATTTAAGCCCTGGCCAATGTGGCTTATTTGGTTAGGTGTCGTTCCATGCACAGAAAGGTTGTTAGTTGTATTCTCAATCAGGGCACATGCCCGTTTTTCTGGCGTAATCCCTGGTCAGAGGCATGCAGGAGGCAGCTGATGGATGTTTCACTCTCACATGGATGTTTCTCTCTCTCCCCACCCCCCCTCTTTCTTTCTTTCTCTCTAAAAATCAATTTAAAAATATTTTTAAAAATTAAATAAATTAACTCAAAATGGAATTCCCATTTGACCCAGTGATCCCACTTCTAGGTTATATCCAAAGAAACTAGAAACACCAATCAGAAAGGATATATGCACCCCCTATGTTCATAGCAGCACAATTTATAATAGCTAAGATTTGGAAACAGCCTAAGTGGCCATCAGCAGATGAGTGGATTAAAAAACTGATACATCCATATGAAGGAATACTACACTGATGTTAAAAAAAGGAACTCTTACCATTTGCAACATCATGGATGGGCCTGGAGAACATTACGCTAATTGAAATAAGCCAGTCAGAGAAAGATAAATATCACATGATCTCATTCATATGTGGAATATAATGAATAACATAAACTGATGAACCAAAATAGAGTCAGAGAAAAAAAAATATTTTAGGATATAATAGAAGTAATCCTGTTATTTGCAGATTTTTTAATACTTCCTACAAGTTTTGTGATAATATACTATGTTAGTACAATTTTGGTAATATTATTATATTTAAAATATTTTTTCTTAAAATATTGTTTATTGCATGTAACTTTATTATACTAGTATTTTAAATCATTTTTCTTGAAATATTGTTTATTGCATGTAACATACTTAAAATCATTTTCTTGAAATATTAATGTTTATTACATGGAAAAATAAAATAAAATACATATGGAAAAAGAAAATAAAAATAGAATTCCCATTTGACCCAGTAATCCCACTCCTAGAAATATATCCCAAGAAATATATCCCAAGAAAGCAGAAACACCAATCAGAAAGGACATATGTACCCCAATGTTCATAGCAGCACAATTTACAATAGCTAAGATTTGGAAACAGCCTAAGTGCCCATCAGCAGATGAGTGGGTTAAAAAATTGTGGCACATCTACACAATAGAAAACGACTCTGCTGTAAAAAAAGAGTTCTTACCATTTGCCACAGCATGGATGGACCTGGAGAACATTATGCTAAGCTAATAAGCCAATCAGAGAAAGATAAATATCACATGATCTCACTCTTTTTTGAAACATAATGAATAAAATCACCTAATGAATATACATAGATCCAGAGACATAGAAGCATCAAACAGAATGTCTAACCTCAGAGGGAAGGCAGGAGATGGGGGGGGGGTGTAAGAGATAAACCAAAGAAATTGTATGCATGCATACGAGTATAAGCATAACCCATAGACATAAACAGTAGGGGGGTAAGGACATGTGCTGGAGGGTGGAAACGGCTGGGAAGAGGTCAATGGGGGGGGGGGGGGGAAGAGACATATGTAATACTTTAAACTATAAAGAATTTAAATGTTAAAGTCAGCTAGATTTTTAAAAATATATATTTTATTAATTTTTTACAGAGAGGAAGGGAGAGGGATAGAGAGTTAGAAACATCGATAAGAGAGAGACATCGATCAGCTGCCTCTTGCACACCCCTTACTGGGGATGTGCCCACAACCAAGGTACATGCCTCTGACCGGAATCGAACCTGGGACCTTTCAGTCCGCAGACCGACACTCTATCCATGGAGCCAAACCGGTTTCAGCTCAGCTAGATTTTTTTAATTGAAATTGGGCTGGATTTACCATCAATTTAGGAAAAATAGACATCTTAACATATTGAGTCACCCAATTTATAATGATGGTATTTATTTATCCTATTTGTATAGTTTTAGATTCTTGTAATGTTTGTAGTCTTCAATACAAAGATCTATATTAGTATTTAGTTATTTAATATTTTGGTGATGCTATTATAAGTAATGTTTTAAAATTTTATTTGTTAATTTTTCATTGCCAGTGTATAATGTATACTAACTTTGTATCCTGAAGCTATGATGGATCCAATTTTTAGTTCTAATAAAATTTGTGTAGATTAAAAAAAAACACTAAATAAAGTAATTTAAGACCAGACAAAAAAGGGAAGAGGAATTATCGAATATCTGGAACCACAAGGAAAACTACTAGTAAGATGGTAGAGTTAAATGCAATCACATCAGAAATCACATTAAGGATTTGATAAGATTAATATCCAGAATTTAAAAAAAAACAACTGTAGCCCAGACAGTGTGGCTCAGCGATTGTGAATTGACCTATGAATCAGGAGGTGAAGGCTTGATTCCTGGTCAGGGCACATGCCCAGGTTGCGGGTTCAATTCCCAACCTTGAGTGTGCAGGAGGCAGCCAATCAATGATTCTGTCATCACTGATGTTTGTATCTCTTCCTCTCTGAAATCAATAAAAATATATTTAAAAAAATAAAAACACCAATAAATCACTCTGGCCTATGTGGTTAAGTGGTTAGAGCAGCGGTTCTCAACCTGTGGGTCGCGACCCCTTTGGGAGTTGAACGACCCTTTCACAGGGGTCGCCTAAGACCATCAGAAAACACATATTTCCCATGGTCTTAGGAACCAACACACTGGCTCCTCGGTGTAGCAAAGTGTAGCAATGTAGTTTACTGTTGTCATATGAAGACTGTTGCCCATGCTACACCACGATTCAAGACAAAATTTCATTTATTTGTAATTAGAAATAAATATTTCACAATATATAATTGCATATTGTTTTTGTGATTAAGCACTATGCTTTAATTATGTTCAATTTGTAACAATGAAAATACATCCTGCATATCAGATATTTACATTACAATTCATAACAGTAGCAAAATTACAGTTATGAAGTAGCAACGAAAATAATTTTATGGTTGGGGGTCACCACCACATGAGGAGCTATAGGGTCGTGGCATTAGGAAGGTTGAGAACCACTGGGTTAGAGCATCATCTTGCACACTGAAGGATTTTGGGTTCAATTCCCAGTCAAGGACAGGTTGCAGGTTTGATCCCCAGCTCCAGTTGGGGCTCAAGTGGAAAACAACCAATCGATGTGTCTCTCTCACATCAATGTCTCTCTCTCTCACACACACACACACATTTCTTCCACTCTCTCTAAAAATCAATGGAAAAATATCCTCAAGTGAGAATTATCAAAAACAAAACAAAAACCACCTCTAAGCCTATAAGAAAGACTTCACAACAGAAATATTGACAAAGTTTATGAAGAGGAAATTCAGGGTAAGAAACTGAATGCCTAGTAAATATGAAAAGATCTTCACCTCTCTTAATGA
>JAAGEH010000307.1:40174466-40251763 GCA_011751065.1 Lasiurus cinereus
GAGACAGTCTAATAATAGAAAGCAAAGAAATGGTATTTTCCTTTGAGCTCTGATTAGACTAGTTGGTAAAGATGTCTTACTCTGCTGGATTTATTTACTGTACTGGGCTTGTTTTCATTGTTTTGGTTAAACCCCTGAATTGCTCAGGGAGACTAACTTGGCCCCCAGGGGATTTTCCCTTTTTCCTACTACTTGTAGGCAAATGACCTAATCCCCTCTGAGGATGGGGCCATAATATGCCTATTGTGTTGCTTTATGCTAGTCACTTTCCCTGTGTCTGAGGTTCCCACCCCAGAGGGCCGTCCAGTCTTGCTCTCACCTGTGAAGAGTTGAGTGGTGGCTTAGTTGTTGATGAGCCTTCAGCTTTCGGGGTCTGTGAACCCCTTGAAAATGCTTGCAGAATTTTGTGTATGTGCCCATGTACATTTTTTAAGGGAGAGAATCCGCAACTTTCATTAGGTTTTCAAAGGGATCCCTGACCCCAGCTTTAAATGTCTTTTCCAGAAGGGCCATCCACCTCCCCCACCATAGAACCTCCCACAGATCTTGGTTTAATCTCCAAGCTTCTGAATTGCAGAGGTAAAAGGGATTCAGAGCAACTGCCTCTGTTGATAGGCCTGGAGGTGACCTACAGTGTGAACTGAGACCTGGGCCCAGGAGCCAGATCATTTTTTGTGACCTTGGGCAATTACTTAGGCTCTTCTGCCTCAGGGTCTTCATGTGTAAAGTGTGGATAACAATTCTAGTAGTCCCTGTTTCATAGAGTTTTATGAAGATTAAATGAGAGAAACCTTTAAAATGTCTAGCACAATTCATGAAACATAAATGTGGAGTAATTGTTAGGCATCTCCTGACTAGCTGTCACGTCTGTCTGGTTAGCTGTAGAGCTGTTGTATCATACTACCTCCAAATTCTCTTGTCGGAATAAAGCCTTAATTAAGCTTTTCATTGTTGGCTTAAAAATGTAATAGTGTCTTAGTTAAGTGAGTCATAAGTGAATGAAATGAACAGAGAAAAGAAAGATGGTAATAGAAGTATAATAGATTTAGATGATCTTTGATAAAAGACTGAAGGAACTTTATTTACCTTAATAATTTTTTTCATAACTCGACAGTTTATACTATTCATTCATTCAGCAGCCATTTATTAAGCACATACTCTGTCTCAGACTGGCCAAAAGGGATATGTCAATTTTCAAACAAAGAAAATGGGGATTTCAGTTACTTTAAAGATCCCCAATATTTGGTGCATAGGAATTGGCATTTGGTAGATTCATTGAAGGAAGCTGATGAGGACATGGGCAAATGTTACAGGAGAGATTCTGTTTAGTGTCAGTAAAGCTATTGGTTGCCTGGATAGGTAAATGGGGAACTCATCATGCGGATGTTGGCTTCACATCCCTGATGACAAAAGACTTCTCTTAACGTGGACCTGTGAAGGTGGGGGACAGGAAGAGTGTGACTAACTGAAATCCCAAAAGGAATCGATCATATTTGGGTTCTCATCCCCTCCAATCTTGACATGCATAACAAAACTGGCAGACTTCAGCTCTGCTGTTAGCCATGGCAGGCCTCTTCCTTGTTTCCCACCTCACACCCCTTAGGGAGGAACCCAGACCACGAAGTAAACCAGCTGCCCAAGGGACCTCCCTAGGAGCCGTTGAAATGCCATATCTCTGCCTGTCTCCTTGCTTAGAGCAGAAGTCAGCTTGGAATGTACAGAAGGCCATTCAGCCTCCCATAGGGGCTGTGTCCATATAACATGTCAAAGCCAACCCACACCATGAAACTCTGAGGAATTTTATTGATAAGTCAACAATTCAGTTTTTATCAAATAGTTGGTAAAACTTAAGGTCATTGTATGTCTTTACTATTGGACAAAGTCGGGGGAAAAGAAAATGGGTACCATGACTGCGTGTCAATTCAAGTAGAAGCAGGGGGCCAGATGACTTACCTGTGAGGTAGGTCAGTTAACAGCACTGGCCCCCACCTAAGATCACCTCCCACCTTGCTGGGAATCTGGGCATAGGAATAATACCTGGTATTGACAAAATTCTGCTCTGTCGTTTTCCAGGGTTTTATTTTATTAAAGTAGGCTCAGCTCAGTGAGGTGGCAGGATGTGTCACATGTTATGGATGAGGACACTAAGAACAAAGGGGTAAAATGCCTGGGTCAGAGTAACATTGGCAGCAATAGGTGTGCACAGGCCTGAGAGCCAAGTGTTCTAATTCAAGACCAGTACCCTGTCTCCTCTTCAACACTACAACTCCTAAGATGGTACCCATGAAAAGTATATTGTGAAGAAGGAACTGGCTCTATGAAGAGAAGAAGGTGGCATAACCATCTTCTGTTTGTTGTTAATCATTTTGTAATTGGTGTCTGAATGAGTGCAGGTTTTCAGGAAGATTCATATCCACAGACCACATTGCTATCAGTACCCTATTAATGTGTGTGTCTCTGGCATTTATTTTGCTAGCTGTAGACTGGCCTTTACTCCTGCCCTTTTCTTGAACAGGTCCAACAGCTGGACATGGAGACCCAACGCTCCTCACCTCTGTCATTCCCCAATGTCCTGCCAGAAGAAACGCCGCGGCAGGCCCCTGCTGGACTCCCTCGAGAAGCCCTGTTCCAGTCCCGTGTTCTTCCCCCCAAAGAAATGCCTTCTTTGTCTCCCTCTGTTCCCCGGCAAGGCTCCTTACCTCTCACTCCCAAGCAAGAGACCTCCAGCCGCATGCCGCACATCATCCAGAAGGGACCCTCACTCCTGTACCCTGCAGCCTCTGATCAAGAGAGACAGCTCCAGGGTCCCCTGACTTCCCAGGAAGAGACCCGGTATCCACCCCCATGTGCTGCTGAACAAGAAATCTCACTTCTATCTCACTCCACCCACCACCAAGAAGCCTCACTCCACTCCCCTGAAGTTCCTGAGAAAGACCCCCTACCCCTCTCCCCCACAGTTCCTGAGGCTGACATGGACCCCTTGCTCCAGAGCCCAGTTTCCCAAAAAGAAACCCCTTTCCACATCTCTTCTGCAGCCCAGAAGGACACGCCACTCCCGACAGCGGAGATCACCCGCTTGGCCGTGTGGGCTGCGGTCCAAGCGGTGGAGAGGAAACTAGAGGCCCAGGCCATGCGGCTACTGACGCTGGAGGGACGGACAGGGACAAATGAGAAAAAGATAGCTGACTGTGAGAAGACGGCTGTGGAGTTTGCAAACCACTTGGAGAGCAAATGGGTTGTGCTGGGGACCCTGCTGCAGGAGTATGGGCTGCTGCAGAGGCGGCTGGAGAACATGGAGAACCTGCTGAAAAACAGAAATTTCTGGATCCTGCGGCTGCCCCCGGGTAACAATGGAGAAGTTCCCAAGGTAATCCTGACCCAACTGGGGCTCCCAAGGAGTGATCTGAATTAGAATATGTTTTAGGAATGTAGTTACATGTAAAAGGGGAAAGCGGTGGTTGAGAAGGAAAAACATATGATACCTGGTTGATTGTCAGCATTGCTTTGCTAAGAACAGGACACACCACCCTTAAATTATTTCTCCTGTTGATAAAAGGATAGGTTAATAGATCAGAGGAGGGTCTTAATGATCAGGAAGTTGATTTAGAAAGGTGTTCAGTCCATGATGTGAGAGGATGAGAACACAGAGCAAAGGCCCAGTGATAAGAGATGTAATCAGTCAGCCCTCAGTTAGTGTGAATTAGCCATTCACCACTGGGGAGGGAGAACTTGAGAAATAGTACGGTGCTTGGGTAGCCTCATTTTTTTTGTGTTTTTTTTTCCCCCTCAATCATGTGAGGTTATGTTTTTGATTATTTTTATTTTTTTAATATATTTTATTGATTTTTTATAGAGAGGAAGGGAGAGAGATAGAAAGTCAGAAACATCGATGAGAGAGACATCGATCAGCCGCCTCCTGCACGCCCCACAGTGGAGATGTGCCCGCAACCAAGGTACATGCCTCCGACCGGAATCGAACCTGGGACCTTTCAGTCCGCAAGCCGACGCTCTATCCACTGAGCCAAACCGGTCTCGGCTCGATGATTTTTGAGAGAGGAACATCGATTGGTTGCCTCCCATATTTGCCCAGACTCAGGAATCAAATCTGCAACCTGGCATGTGTCTAGACTAGGAATCGCACCTCAACCCCCTGGTGCACTAACTAGCTGAGCTACACACAGCAAGGCTGAACTCAACATTTTTACCAGTTGACTTATAAATCATGTTAATGCCAATAATAATATGATTTCTAGAGGGAGCCTAAAAACACTAGAGAACATTAGGTTTTTGTTTTGTTTTTTATATATTTTTATTGATTTCAGAGAGGAAGGCAGGGGAGGGAGAGAGGGAAGGAGGGGAGGAGAAAGAGAGAAAGAGAGAAACATCAATGATGAGAGAAGCATTGATGCCCTGTCTTCTGCACGCCCCTACTGGGGACTAAGCCCGAAACCTGGGTATATGCCCTTGACCTAAATTGAACCTGGGACCCTTCAGTCCGAAGACCAACGCTCCATCCACTGAGCCAAACCAGCTAGGGCAAACATTAGATTTTAATATTATTTTCCAGAAGATTCTGTAAGAATTTGAAGGTGGACCAGATTTCTTGACAATCTTTTGTGCTGCTGCTGCTTTTCCTAGCCTTTAGGAAAGAACTTACACTATATTCTCTAGGCCATCACTTGTCCAATTTTATTGTTCATGTGAATCACCTGGGTTGCTTACTAAAAGCAGAATCTGATTAATGGGCTTACAGTGGGGACTGAGAGCCTGCATTTCTAGCAAGTTCTCTAGCTCTTGCTGCTGGTCTGCACACCAGGCTTTACAGCAGTGAGGGTTATCCTGTTGAAAAGAAAAGAACCAAACAAGACAAGATCCTTACTCTGGTGTCAGAACAGTAGCCCACGCCTGGCCAGATCCCTTGATGACATCCCAGGGCCGGGCCTTTGGGCCTTTCCCACTCTGGTCCTAAGAAGAGATGCTTGAACCAGGGGGTTGCGGCCATTTGCTTCCTCGGAATTTGGTAGTCGAGGACCTGTGACAACCCTCCAGTGGGCCCCACCCAGCTGAGCTTGTCCTGTGGTTTCAGGTTCCTGTCACGTTTGATGATGTCGCCGTCCATTTCTCGGAGCAGGAGTGGGGGAACCTGTCCGAGTGGCAGAAGGAGCTATACAAGAACGTGATGAGGGGCAACTACGAGTCTCTGGTTTCCATGGGTAAGGAGAGGGCTTCACTCACTGGGGCTGTCTTGACACAAGCTTGAGGTTCATTTGGAACCGTTGGGATTTCTGAACTCCAGTACTACCAGTAGTGGAGAACAAGGGAAACTGAATGTTAGAGAACACAAGAGATAGAAAAAACGGTGCTCGTATACTTAAGTATATCAGTGCATCCCAGATCAGGACAGCTCATGAAGTGGTCCTGGAGAAGCCACTGGGGCAAGGGGAGAAGGCTGACTCAGTTTCAGGAGTCTCTCAACTTATATTATTTTCCCCATGGGCTCTATATGTATATTTTAAAATTAATTTGTCCAGCAAATTGTTACTAAGCAAATGTGAGATGCTTTACAATAATCATATTATGTAATCCTCACTACTCTCAATAAGGGAACTAGGGATAGAGGTAAGCACTCTTGTTTACTGTTCAGGTGACTGAACACTGTCATCTGTTGAGGGCTTCTGTCCCCTAAGTTCCCATTCTCCTATGTAGAGAGGGGCTGTGACCCAGGGAGGTCCTATGTCCCCATCAGGAAGTCACAGTTTCACTGAGCTCTCTCTTATCCCAAAGTCTAGGGATTATTGTCTTCATTAAATAAGAGTATTTAAAGATGAAAATCTAGGACAACTATAGTTTTATGTGTATCCTTTTCTCTGATATGGAGAACTTTTTGGCACACAAAAAAGTTTACAAATATTAAATACATTGTTGTATAGAAATGTTGATTCTTGCTAGAGTTGCTGATTTCATACATACATATCTCTTCATAGTATAACTTCTTTTTAATTTGCTTTTTCTTTTCTTTTTAAAAGTACATTCATAATTGTGAAAAATCAGCAATTTAGATTTATATAATAAAGAGCAGCCCCCATCCTCCCACCAGTACCACTTCCCAGAGGTAACCCACTGGCTTGCATGGTTTCCCATATGTTTTGTGCACATGCAAACATAACACACGATGCTTACACTCATGCACATGCAGTTTGTGGTTTGCACCAATGGGATCCTTCACTCATTTCACCTAATGGCAGGTAGGTCACAGACAGCTTTTCATGTCAACACACATAGGCCTGCTTGGGAAGATGAACACTGGGTATTTAAATGGGCAACCACTGGATTCTGTCTTCTCCATGTTAGAGTGTTGCCATAAAACATCTCTGTGTGTCTGTGCACTTACGAGTATTTCAGTGGCACAGATTCCTAGAAGTGGGTTTTGAAGTAAAGAGGGTGCACATTTACAATAATATCACTGTCACTGCTATAGTGCCCTCCAGAGGCCCTGTGTTTTTTTGCAGTGATGTGTGACAATGCCTTTTCTCCACATCCTGGCCCAATTGATGTTCTATTTTAAATATTTGTCTTTTCTGATGGGTGAAAAATGACATCTCATTATCTTAATCTGTATTTCTTAGGTGATTAGTGAACTTGTTTATCATTTCATGTGTTTACTGGCCATTTGCATTCTTCTTTGAATTACCTATTCTTTGCTTTTTTATTTTTCACTAATTATAGAGACTGTTTATATATAATTATGGATATTAGCCATTTGGTTTACATATGGCAAATGTGTGTATATAATATTTCCTCCATGTTTCTTCATCTTTTAACTTTATTTCCAAATAACTTTAAGCTTTTTTAATGTAAAGAAAACCAATCAGTATTTTATGTTATAGCATCTAGAGTTTATCAGGACAATTTTGTACGTTATAAAAAATTAAATATTTTGTGCCTTTGTCATGAAAAACCTGAACAACAGGTGTAAATGACAAAAAAGTCAGTTTGTGTTGGTGGCAGGTGGAGCCTTACTGCCGGACCCCGCATGGGAGGACATAGTATATGGCTAACACACACATCCATGTGCACAAGCACACACACAGTGGGTCCCAAAAGAAGGTCTAGAAACTTGGCTCATTTCTTTTCCAACATTGTTAGCTGCAAATTAGGGGAACTGCTGTGGTGTCATACTCACACAGGTGACACATTTGCAGCATCCAGTGCAACCTCACCCATATTTTATCTTCTTTCTTTCCTTCTTCCCAGACTATGCAATTTCCAAACCGGACCTAATGTCACAGATGGAGCGTGGAGAGAGGCCAACCATGCAGGAGCAAGAAGACTCCGAGGAAGGCGAACCACCTGCAGACCCCAGTGCTGGTGAGTAGCTGCCAAGCAGCCCAGAGATCTGCCTTCTAGATCTTTCAGAGTTACAATCCGGAGTAAACCCCGGTCAGATATGTTAGCCAGCAATGTGCAGGAAGGAGGGGTCGTCTGCAGGTGCTGGAGTCTCCTTGATCACCAGGCTGATAAGTAGGTCTGCTGTTGGGTTCCTTATCTCAGGGAATTTTGTCATAACCAAGTGTCACCTCAGTCTATAGGAAACAAAATAAGAACTGAAAGAAAGATGGTCACTTGTCAGGGTGCTCATACATGCTAGAGCTCCCTGGAGAAGGGCCACGTCCAGATCCTGTAGCTGGTCAGTGGACTAGGGACAGACGTGGCTTTATTAGAAACATCCTCCAATGTTCAGGGCAGTGTCTACACAAGGCATTAGATGGAGGCAGCAGA
The DNA here is from genome assembly GCA_011751065.1 of Lasiurus cinereus. Taxonomy (NCBI): domain Eukaryota; kingdom Metazoa; phylum Chordata; class Mammalia; order Chiroptera; family Vespertilionidae; genus Lasiurus; species Lasiurus cinereus. Next base: position 40,182,246 of record JAAGEH010000307.1, read on the forward strand.
GAAGACTGGCCATGTGGCTCAAGTATCTGGCTGCCTTTGTTTAAATCCCGGCTTGACGACTTATCAGCAGTGTGAGTTTAGCTACTCGGCCTTTTTAGAAGCCTCATTTCTTCATCTGTTAAATAGGACTGGTACTAATATGTAGGGCCTATGTGGTGACGCATGTAGTGATGGCCCAGTAAATACCAGCTGTTGTTATTCTGTAGGGTGTTGTCCCTTCCACACTGGGTATTCAGTAGCTTGCACACTTTCCCTGTGGTGCTTTCATGGTGTGTAGTTCACTTTGGGAGCTTTTAGTTTGGAATTACCTTTGGACTTGCATGACTTACTTTGAAGGTCTTCAGTGGAGGCAGGTCCTTGTCCTTCGTGGCCAACCGTCATTGGTGATCGTGGAAGGTATTCTCTTTGGGGCCAATGGTCAGGTTTTATTTTGAGGAAATGTCATTGATTCTAGGACCTAAAAACTGGCTCCAAAGATGAAACATGAAGGGATGTCATCTCCAAGGATTAAGAGCAAAGGTAATTTATGGAAATGACAGAACCCTGTGGAAAAATAATCGCTTGGCATGTTTCAGAGAAATCAAATGTCATTACTCTCTCAAGATTTGCCTGGAGATTTGAATCAAAGGAGGTGGCTGATCCTGAATTAATCTGGCAGACAGCAAAGATGAATTTAAAAGTAGATGAGAATAGAGAATTGGAGCAAAGTGTGGCATGTGACAGAGTGATCTTTTGTTTGGAGGAAAGTAAGTATATATATGAAAAGTTTGGTCACATCCAAAAACAAGGGCTGTGTGGAAATAGATTCAGAGTAGAAGAAATAAGGAAAAATACTTGTAAGGCCAAGAATGAGAGTATAGGAGAGGTGCTTTGTGGTTAAAATCCTAAAATCCAGCCTGATGTTCCACTGTGGTCTTGTGGTCCAGGTACTGTTCTTCTAGCATCTAGCTGCAAGGACTGGAATGAGAGTATCGTTCCCCTTCCTCTGTCTACTTGGCATATCCTTTTCACAGATGGACCTCCTACAGATTGGGGCCAGAATTGAAAAGCAAAGAACCCCAACCTACTGTGCTCTGGGCAGTTTGTTCTGACACATGCACATTCACGGCTGGAGCTTACGTGGGAAGTTGTGGCCTCCCAGAGGCTGCCTTGTATGGCTGGAATGTGCCATTTGTCCCACTAACCATCTCTAGCCACTTGGAGCCTGGACCAGGAGGGAGCAGCAGAGAGGATATGGGAACCATGCTCCAGGGTTGGCCTTGATCTCACACCTCTGTGTGAAGCCAAAGGCCCTGGCCTCTGGATTGCAGAGTTCTTTGGAGAATCTGCAGTTACCAGAGCCCAAACACGCCCATAACTTCTCTGTTCGCATGTCTTCTCCCTTACAAGGAGGGCTGCAAAGCCAGCCCTGGGCTAGACGCAGCGGTATGATACCAAGGAGGAAAAGTTAGAAAATTGAGAATGTTCATAGTTCTGTAGTATTTGCTTAAGGTGGAGATTGCTAAAGCCTGATAGAAATTTTGATGGGAAAGTTAATGAGGTAAATTGGAAAATGTCAATACAACATGAAGTCAGTGATGTGAACAAAAGGGAAAAAATATTGGATGCAGCCATACCAAAATCATATTTCTCGGTGCTATGCAGAATTTTCTGAAGTGAGCATGTATTCTTATTCAGTAAAAAGTTAAAAAAAAAAACGCATGAAGAATGACAGATTGAACATGTGTTTACCTCATCTCCCCCCAAATCCTACTAAAACAAGAGTGAAGGGACTTTCAAACGAATGGACAAGGAGACAACAGCAACTAGATTTTGGAAGCCTAAACCAAATGGCTAGCTGATGACTGATTTAGAAAGCTGCATCCAAAATTGGTACTGGGGAAGGCACAGCAAAAACCTGCTTTGCACTCCACCTCACCACAATCAGGACTCAGGAATTAGTACCAGAGACTTCAGGTATCTTTGGAGATGGGGTAAAGGTCAGGCTAAAATAGGATTTGTGAAACTGCTGGAGGCGGTCATAAATGCAAGAAGTTTATCAAAAGGTTGATGAACTTCCTGCATTTATGACCTGCTAGAGTTAGCCTCCAGCATGCAACAGCTTTTATTTCTTTTTTTATGTTTTATATTTTCATTGATTTCAGAGAGGAAGGGAGAGGGAGAGAGACAGAAACATCAGTGAGAGAGAATCATTAATCAGCTGCCTCCTGCACATGTGCCCTAACTGGGAATTGAACCATGACTTCCTGGTTCATAGGGTCAACACTAGCTGGCTGGGCAATGTGAAACATCTTTCAAAGAGGCCTTTAAGGCACTACCTCTTTATTGCTTCCCCCAAATTCTGTTCTTTGCCTCTCCCAGCCCTGGTAGAGGACCAAAATAATTCTCTGAGAGGATGAACAAGAGGGTCTCGACATGAGCACCAGACACAATTTCCCTTGTTGAAAATAAGGGAATAAGTAGGAGTTGACATCCAGATGTTTAGATCACCATCCTTCTTCTCTAACTTCTCTCCCAAAAAAACGCTCCTTCCAATATCCTCAGGGTGGAATATTGGAAGAGTTTTATAGAGAGACTTTAGGGACCATCCAATAAATTTCCCATTGAAATGACCCAAAGAAATCATCCTACTAGGAGGTGAACGCTACCTGCATGCACTGAACTCAGTTCCCTTCTGAGTGTTCCACTTTAATAGAAATGGAAGCCAAGAACCACAAGACACTTGAGAAAAGCCTCTCATATAAAGAGCCTAAAGGGGGAAAAGCCAGAAAAAAATAATTTGGAGACAACAGAGACCATGCAGAGAGGGGAAAAAAGAGTGTTTAAGTACATATGGACATACATAATACTAAAAAAGTTAAAATGAATGCATCTATGACACAAAAGTAGAATGCTTATTTAAAAAAAAAAGAATAGGAAGGAGTTATTAAAAATAAAAAATATAATAGTCCTGGTCGATTTGGCTCAGTGAATAGAGCATTGGCCTGCAGAGTGAAGGGTCCAGGGTTTGATTCTGGTCAAGGGCATGTACCTCAGTGGCAGGCTGGAGGGGCCATGTTCAGGAGGCAATCAATCAATCTCACATCAATGTTTCTCTCCCACTCTCTCTAAAAATTAATGGAAAAATATCCTCAAGTAAAAATCAATAATAACAAATGTCTGTGTGTGTGTGTGTGTGTGTGTGTGTGTGTGTATCAAAAAGCTCAGTAACAGTGTTATATACCAACACAAATAAAAAGCTCAATAACACTGTTGGTATATAACATATTTTCTGAGTGCACATCTCAGAAAATAAAAAGGCAAAAAAAGAAAATAGGGAAAGAATAAGAAAATGAAAGGATGGCCCTGAGCGGTTTGGCTCAGTGGATAGAGCGTGGGCCTGCAGAATGAAGGGTCCCGGGTTAATTCCGGTCGGGGGACATGTGCATGTGCTTTGGTTTCAGGCACGTCCCCACTGGGGGATGTTCAGGAGGCAGCTGATTGATTTTCCTCTCTCATCAATGTTTCTAACTCTGTATTCCTCTCCCTTTCTCTCTGTAAAAAATCAATAAAATATATTTTTAAAAAATGAAAGGATGAAAGTCCAATTTTCAGACATTGGGAATACCAGAAAAAAGAATAGCAGAAACAGAAAAAGAAAATTAGCAACAAAATCAGTCAACAAAAATTTCCAGCTACAACTGAAACTATGTCAACTATAATTGAAAAATAAAAATAAAAAATAAATTTTACACCAACAAAAAAAGAAACATTTTCAGCATTGAAAGACATGGTTTTCCAAATTGTAAAAGTGCTCACCAACTGTCTAGAACAATGGATAGAAATAGACCCACATCTTAGACACTGCAGCAAGAAATTTCACAGCCACTGAGGATAAAGGAGACCCTGCAAGTTTGTGGAGAGAAAAAATGGGTTCACACAAAGGAACACGATAGAATGGCTCTGGACTTTTAAGCAGTATTGGGAGCTACAAGACAGTAAAGCAATGCCTTTAAATTTCTTTAAATTTTAAAATTGGAAAATATCATCCAACCGTTCTAGAATGTGATATCTAGCTAGACTGTTCTAATTTATTATGAGAGTGAAATTGAGACATTTTGAGGTGTTCACAGTCTCCTATGCCTCCATTCTCAAAATGGGGAAGTAAACCAGAAAGGCTTAGGCACTCCAGTATAAGAGAGATGAAGGGAATCCTGTGTGCTGTGGAAACCCTAAAACACAGCTATGCACCTGGAAGCAACCAGGCCAGACTGGAGCACATCAGGAGGTTTCAGAAGTTTTTTTCTTCAAGTAGCTGAAATTGAGAAATACACCGCCCCCCCTTCTTTTTTTTTTTTTTTTTGCATTGTTAAGATAATTACTGAGCAGGTTTGGGGGAGAGTTCATGATAATAGTAAGTCAAGCAAAAAAAAAATTTATTAGCTCCAGGGAAAAGCAAAAAGGATAATGAACAATGCTTATAGTAGACTTTGTTGATCCAATCAGAATTATAAGCTAAACTGAAAGGATCAGGGAATTAGCAAGAAGTTTATCTTGGAAGAAGATGGCTGGATAGGGAAGAAATGGTCCTTACCTATAGCTCTTGGAAGTCAATAGATTACACTTAAAATTGAAAATCTAAAATCCTCAATAAAATTCTAGCAAATCAGATCCAGCATTATATTAGAAAAGATTATAAATCATGACCAAGTGTAATTTATTCCAGGGATGCAAAGCTGATGCAATATCAGTAAATTAATAAACATGATACATCACATAAGTAAATTGAGAGACAAAAATCGCATAATCATATCAATTGATTCAGAAAAAGCACTTGACAAAATCCAACACTTTCCTGATAAAATTGAAAATTCAAGGAGTAGCAACCTAAGTATGTGACTTAGAGTTATAAAAGTATGTGACAAAACATCAGCTAGAAGAATTGAAAGTGATTGTCTCTGGGGAGCTGGTAATAAGGATTTGGGGTGGAGGAAAGCTTTTTTTTTTTAATCCTGAGGATATGTTTTTATTTATTTTAGAGAGAAAGTGGATGGGGAGAGAGAAAGAGAGACATCAATCTGATACCTCTTATAGGCACCCTGACTGACCTTGAAGCCTGGGAATATGCCCTGACCCAGACTCAAACCCATGGCCTTTCTGTGTATGGTACCACACTCCAAATAACTGAGCCACACAAGGAGAGCTTTCTAAGAACAAGTTTGAAGAACTGTTCAATCTTTTGACTTGTATACATGTATAACTTTTTTAAAAATATATTTTATTAATTTTTTACAGAGAGGGAGAGAGAGAGTCAGAAACATCGATGAGAGAGAGACATCAATCAGCCACCTCCTGCACGCCCCCTACAGAAGACGTGCCCACAACCAGGATACATGCCCTTGATCGGAATCGAACCCAGGACCTTTCAATCCGCAGGCTGGCGTGCTCTCCACTGAGCCAAACCGGTTTCTGCCATGTATAACTTTTTAAAAAGATTTTAAAAGCTAATATACCAAAAATTTTAAATCTAACAGGAAGTGCAGCCATGAGAAGGTTGGAGAGCCAGTGTGAACTGTCATTTCTTTGCTTAGAGCTGGTAGAGGAGTTGAAACAAAGTTTCATCAAAAAGAAAAAAATAACAGTGCTCACTTGGACAACAAATATACTAAAATTGGAATGATACAGAGGTGATTAGCATGTCCTTGCTCGAGGATAAAATGAAAATTCATGAAGCATTCCATATTAAAAAAAAAACACTACAAAAGAAAATTTAGAGAGTGAAAGTCCCATATAATTCTTCCACAAGTCAACAGTTTATTCCATCCAATTTATGTGCAAACAGGAGGCCTAGTACATGAAATTCATGCATGGTGGGGGAAGGGGTGCTTCAGTCCAGCCTGAACCCTCTCCAATCCAGAACCCCTCGGGGGATGTCTGATTGCCTCTCGCAATCTGGGACCACTGGCTCCTAACTGCTCGCCTGCCTGATTGCCCCTAACCACCTCTGTCTGCCTGATCACCCCTAACCATCTCTGCCTGCCTGCCTCATTGCCACTAACTGCTCCCCTACTACCTGATCTCCCCTACTGCTCCCCTGCTGACCTGATCACCCCTAACCGCCTCTGCCTCATCCTGTATCTGGGACCCAGGATTCCCTCCTCTGGCCAGTTGCAGGCACCCGGGACCCAGGCTGGCTTTACCCGGGCCATCTGTAGCCACAGGAGACCGTGGGTGGTTGGCTTCACCCAGGCTGCAGCCATAGTCGCTGGCACACAGGACCTCTCCCAGGCTGCAACCTGGCTGGTCCCCATTCCCCTCTCAGAAGCTTATTTGTGCCTGGCTGGTCCCCATATCTCTCTCCCCAGTGTTGAGTGTCTGAGCCATGATCATGTGAGGGCATGATGACCATTTGCATATTAGTTCTTTATTATATAGGATAATAGCGCACACACACATAAACACACACACACACACACACACACAGCCTTAATTTTATAAGTGATACATAATTACATACCCATTGTAAAAAATATCCAAATGGGCATAGAAGTATATTATTGTTTGGCAGTTTGTTTTAATACTATATCTTTGACATCTTTACATGTCAGAACATATAAATCTATCTTGTTATTTTAAAATAGCATGCTAGAGCATTCTGTGCATTGCTTTCATAATTTATTTAAACTTCCATCCTTGTACACTTAGAGTGGTTACAAGTTTCAGTGCTTTATTAAGTGTCCTTTATAAATACACTAGAGGCCCGATGCACAAATTTCACGCAAGGACCTTAGCCACGGCCCCTGCCTGCCGAGGCAGCGGCTTTTTCTGGAAGGAAGGATGTATGAAAGGACATCAGTCTAATTAGCATATTATGCTTTTATTATAGATTTTGTGCCTTGTCTGAAACTTATTTAGAAGTATATTTTTTGGGTCAAAGGTTATACCCATTTAAAAATTTAATAGATATTAGCAAATGCCCTTCAAAACAATTACTCCATTTTATAGACCTTCATTTATGCATGAAACTACCTGTTTCTCCACATCCTTGGCAATAGTAGATATTATTTATCCTTTTTTTATTTGCCAAAGTGATGAGTAGAAAGGACAGTATTTTGATGTTTTCATTCCAATTCTGTAAAAGTGAAGTTGAGTGTATTTTTAGACCTTTATTAACGACTAGTATTCTTACTTTATGAATTGCCTTTTGCTCATTGTTCTTTTGAACTATTGATTTTTTTAATACTGATTTGTAAAAGATTCTTAAATTTTAAAGATAGTAGCTCTACTCCTTTTTTAAATATGTTTTTATTGATTTTAGAGAAAGGAAGGGAGGGGGAGAGAGAAACGTTGATGATAGAGAGAAACATCAATCACTTGCCTCCTACACAGCCTCTATTGGATCAAGCTCGCAATCTGGGCATGTCCAATGACCTGGAATGGAACCAGCAACCTCTCAGTGCTTGGGATAACATTCAGCTAACTGAGCCACACCAACCAGGACAGCTCTTCTCTGTTTTATGTATTTGAACATGCTCCCAAGTTTATGCTTTAACTTTGTATGTATTTGTGTGTAGTATAGCTGTCTTACATTTTTATGTGTTCAAATTTATCAATTTTAAGTTACTGTGTATTTACCAGTAATTTTCTTTATGGTGTCTGAGTTTTGTATCAAATGTAGAAATACTTACTTGGCCCATTTTATTCAGTTAACATTATGATCACAGGCCTTGCACCCATGTGCTTTTCAAATTCTATACAGATATTTGAAACATGGAATAAAATATATTTTGTTCCAGAAAACAAAAATAAAAATGCAAACTATAAATTACTGTTTAAATGTTTACAACTTGAACCATATACCAAATTCATTAATTATTAAATTTAGTGTTCACAAACATTTAATGCATTTGAAAACAATTTATCAGATTTTTCCCATCTCATGAAAGTTCTTATGAAGAAACATGATTACAGAGAAATCGTAAATGTTTCCTATTGCCAAACAATATCAAGGCATAACTATAAAAATGGTTTCCAAAAAAATAATAGTTGTCTAGGAATAGCCAGTTCCTCAGCTCAAAGTCAAAAAAAAAAAAAAAAGGAAAGGAAAGGAAAGAAGAAAAAAAGAAAGAAAGGAAGAGAGAAAGAAAGGGCTGTACTTTTTTCTAATACTAACAGATTTTATTATTTATGTATTTTGGGTTCATTAGTAATTAATTTTTATATGAAATATATGAAGCTTTTTTTTCTTCTAGGAAGCCAGTTATCTCTAATCCATTTGTTTGTTTATGTATTTATTTATAAATTAATATATTTGTATTGATTTCAGAGAGAAGGAGGAGAGAGAGAAAATCATCAATGGTGAGGGAGAATTATTGATTGCCTCCTGCACGCCCTACAGGGAATCAAACCCACAACCCAGGCATATGTTCTGACTGGGAATTGAACTGTGACCTCCTGGTTTATAGAACAATGCTCAACCACTGAGCAACACCAGCCGGGCTTTAAAACTTTTTGAAAAGCTACCTTTGGATAAACTATTACCACAATGTATGTGTCTTCAATTCATTTTTTCAATAGGAGAACAAATTATTACTTATAATTGCAAGTTGGTTATCTGTACTCTTTCAAAAGTTGTTTGGGTGGAAGGCTTTTTGGGGGAGAAACAACTGGCTTCTCTACTACCTAACAAATAGGAGGGGGTGAAAATGTGTAAATACATTTTGAGAGGGAAAGAATTAAAGATCATACCGAGGAATAGAAGAGTAGAAGAGCACAGCTGTGCTCCCCGAAGCACTGTGAGAGGTTTGGTAGAGTAGGAAACGTTGAAATAGGGTCTTGAAGTAGGGGCAGGTGTTGGAAGGCAGTGATCTTCAAGCTTGGATAGCCATGCCCTGATGGTACAAGGTCCAAAAGAGACACAAGAGATGGCATTGAAGGTTCAGTTTCTGGGTCTTTAGTCCATCTGTTATCATTTATAAAACCCATCAGCTAGAGTGCACAGCACAGGCAACCCCTGAAAATGCTATATCCCCTGCAATTTAAAAAAAACACACACAGGTACCTTCTACCCATCTCTACCTTATTATGGAGCATTTCACTTAAGTTATAAAAAGCCCTCTGGATCACAAAACAAAGAAACTATCCTAAATGTTGGGGTACATGACTAGAAGTTCATGCTTTGGGGCCTAGGTGGCAAATTCTCTTGCAAGTGAGATCATTTCCAATACTTTGCTTTTAACAAAATTGAGAGAGAAACTAATTAAGTTGTCATAAAAAACAATTTTTGATATGTTCACCAGGTGCTTTCATAGAATTATAATTCAGAAATTCAAAGAAGAGAGTGATGATTCCCTAACAAAGCTCCTGCCAGCCCATCTATGTATCTATTTAAATGAACTTTCCCAAAGCTTTTATACATAGAAATGAAAAAGAGGAATAGCTCGGATTCTGAACTCGGTCTCATTCAAACAATGAGAATATTCATTCCCAGATAAATGAACTAATTGGAGAAAAAAGTCCCTATCCATCCTTGTAAGATACTTTTCCAACCAGTTTTTTTTATTGTTTTCTATCTTGAATAATTGTTTATCTTCCTACATTTGTAATAAGTAAAGGTAACTTAAGCTAGGAAGGAAAAAAAATGAACACTTGGAACCCTGTGGTTATTAGAAATAAAAGCAAAATTAATCTTTCAATTTACATACACATTTTTGTGGCAAAGTGGTAGTTGAGGTGATCAGTAAAAGGCTTCTAAGCATGAAAATGTTTTCTATTAGGATAAAATTCTGTGGGCAAAGTGGGAATGAAAATAGAAGTTCAATGTGGAAAGGAATGATATATAAAAATTTCAACTCTCAAAGAAGAACTTGTTGGTGTGTTTTTTAAGTGAAGAATGGTGGGTTTTAAGTTGCTGGGATTCTTAGATTCCATTGGTGACATTAAAGGGTTATGGAAGAGCATATTTTAAAATATCAATATTTACAGTACTCCAGAAATGACATCTTTTGCAGTTACTGAAGCATTTGATATGTTTATTCAAAAAGATGCAGAGGATACATAGTTTTAAAAACATTTAGGTTAGCAGCAAAAATATTTTAAGGAGTTTGCCAGGAAGATCTTTTTCTAATGCTGGAGTCATGCTGGATTCACTGCAGAGAGGAGGATTAAGGACAGAGAAGAAAGGGACATAGCACATGCAGCACACACAGTTCCAGGGGGAAACATGGGCAGAACTAAGGAAGCAAGCAGAGGACTTAGGAGAGAGGAAAGACTGCTTTATCTGAGATGTCAGGTGGGGGGAAGGCGGGGGTAGAGATGGTGACCTTGAGCTAGATCAGGGGGAAGTCCAAGAGGTAAGTTTGGATAGATAATAGGACACTGATGATTTTGGACAGTGAGACTCTTCTCAGTTCTGGAGGAAAAAAGCCACAGTCTACATTTAAGGCTGGGGGATGGCATGCAACCTGGGAACATTAGAGCTGCTTTATATTCTGTCTACTCCCAAATGGGCTTGGTTGGTCAATCAGAGGGGAATTAAAGGATTCCCAAACATCAGAAGGAACCCAGTTTGAGGTCATCAGGTATGGTTACTAGCATACTTGGTTGGTCTGCTTTCTCAGTGATGTGGTCCACTTGACCTGGGAGTGATGAGAGCATTTGGCAGAAGAATAAAGAGGAGGCTTTGGGGAGGCAGGGACTGTCAGCCTTGTCCACTGGTTTTCTGGTTTCTTTCCCTCTCCCCCTCCCTCTCTCCCTTTCTCCCTCCCTTTCTGTCCTACTCACCTGAGGATATTTTTCTATTGATTTTTAGAGAGAGGGAAAGAGAGAGAAATATTGTGTGAGAGAAACACATCAATTGATTGCCTCCTGCACAAGTCTCCACCAGGCCCAGGCCCAGAAGGAGCCTGCAACCGAGGTATGTGCCTTTGACCAGAATTGAACCTGGGACCTTTCTGTCAGCAGGCGATGCTCTATCTACTGAGCCAGACGGGCTGTGGCATAATTTCTTCTCTTTTTTCCACAGTACTTACCACTTTCTAACATACCATAGAATTTACTGGTTATTTTTATTGCATTATGTAGGATATATGATGCAGAGAGCTCTGCTTTGTTCACCAGTGTATCCCAAGTCACTAGAACACTGCATAGTTTGTGCTCAGTATCTGTTGAGTAAGCATTCATTGAAAGAACAGCTATGTTTATGCATTATACATTTTTAATTTCCTTAATTAACAAAGTGATGTTCAACCTGTATTTATGTTGGTACAACTCAGAGGGAAAAAAATAAAGTGGAACCTTTACCTCACATCATACACAAAACAAAAATAAATTTCAGGTGCAGTAAAGACCTAAGTGTACATAGTTAAACAACAGAAACCTTGGAATAAAATCTAGGAGACTAGCCCAGCAGCGTGGCTCAGTGATTGAGCATCGACCTATGAACCAGGAGGTCACGGTTTGATTCCTGGTCAGGAATGCCCAGATTGCAGGCTTGATCCCCAGTGGGGGTGTGCAGGGCAATCAATCGATTCTCTCTCCTCATTGATGTTTATATCTCTCTCTCTCCTTGCCTCTCTGAAATCAATAAAACTATATTTTAAAAAAGAAGAAACCAGAAAACTAACAAAAATAATTTAAAACAAAATCTAGGAGACCAGATGAACCATATAGGATAGGGCAGACCCTCTTAACTAATGCAAAAAACTCAGGAGCTATAAAGAAAAGAGGGACACATTCAACAATATGAAAACTTTAAGGAACGTGTGGTAGAAGGCAACAGAGTCAGCAAATGATAGATTTAGAGCAAGTATTTGAAATGTTGATAAAAGCAAATGGGTTATCTTTAACACAGAAATTAAAGGACTCTTAAAAATTGAGCAGAACACAATTGGCATAGAATAAAATCTAAAAGGCTAATAAAGAAATGATATTTAGATAAACTTAGGGACATGGAATTAAAGTATCAAAAGTTAACACTTTATACCCATCTGAGGAAAGTTGAAATTACATGGTGTCTGTTGTTGGCAGGGATATGGGGAAAGTATGTTCTCTTGCTGGGCTGGTAGAAATCTGAATTGTCACAGCCTTGTTGAAAAGCAGTCTGATGACATTCATCAGAATTAAAAATACATGTCTTGGCTTTGCATTACACTCCTGGGACTCTCATAGAAATAAAACCGCAATTTTGTAGTTTGAGATATAAATGAATGTTTATTGCAGTGTGGTTCATCATGGCAAAAGACTGGGAAGAAAAAGTGAATGTTCTTCAGTAAGGGACTAGTTGCAGACTTTACAGTATCATTCTCATGATAGTGTGTGTGCAATATTCTACCTGTAGAGAAAGGTACTAGGTTTGTTACAGGTTTACCTGGGAAGGTCATAATTATGAAATTGGAAATGAGGGGAAGAGGAAAGCAAATTAAAAGGAAAAAAATACTGTACTAAAGGACAAAAAAGTATGCCATAATCCCCTTTATGTAAAATGATGCCTGTGTACGTAATGACATTTGAAATTAGCCTTCAGACTTATAGGCAAGTTTTTAAAAAAGGGCAATGTGTCCAGAAAATTCTATGTCTAATCAATGCCAACTTAATATTTCATTTCTTCAGGAAATATTAGAGTTTTTGAAATGTAAATTCTAGGGCAGGTAGAATGAATGTGTTCTGGGTTCTTCTGTCCTCCTTCCTCACCACTATATCTTCTCTTAGCCCATGACGGCATCGTGATTAAGATTGAAGTACAGACCAATGACGAGGGCTCAGAGAGCTTGGAGACGCCAGAGCCCCTGATGGGGCAGGTGGAAGAACATGGCTTCCAGGACTCGGAGCTGGGTGACCCGTGTGGAGAGCAGCCAGATCTGGACATGCAGGAGCAGGAAAACATGTTGGAGGAGTCCACAGAAGGCTCTGGCGAGTTCAGCGAGCTCAAGCAAATGCTGGTGCAGCAGAGAAACTGCACAGGTCAGTTGGGGTAGGGACACTGATGGTTTGACAGGTTGTAACAGAAACCAAGCACAATATCAGGTACAAGCTTCCTGCCTCAGGGTTTATGAGCATATGTCTCTGGGCTCAGGAAGAGATGTTAAAGCCAAATACTAGGTCAGGCAGGATCCCTCCTTCTACAGGCAGGAGAAGATCAAATGAATTGCCCTAGATAGTGGCAAAGCTAAAACTTCCCTATGCTGACATGTTCTTGACTGTCCTTATGTCACACTAGATCTCTCACCTGACTTGCAAAGTTCAACCCTTGGAGAGCACTTTTGTTTTGTTTTGTTTTTGTTAATCCTCACCTTAAGATCTTTTTTTCATTGATTTTTAAAAAATATATATTGATTTTTTTTTTTTTTTTTTTTTTTACAGAGAGAAAGGGAGAGGGATAGAGAGTTAGAAACATCGATGAGAGACATCGATCAGCCGCCTCCTGCACGGCCCCTACTGGGGATGTGCCCGCAACCAGGATACATGCCCTTGACCGGAATCGAACCCAGGACCTTTCAGTCCACAGGCCGACGCCCTATCCACTGAGCCAAACCGGTTTTGGCTTTTTCATTGATTTTTAAAGAGAGTGTAAGGAAGGGGAAGAGAAAGAAATATCGATGTGAGAGAGACATATCAATTGGCTGCCTTCTGCACATCCCCAGGACCCTTCAGTCCAAGGACCAATGCTCTAAACACTGAACCAAACTGGCTAGGGCCAGAGCACATTTATATATATATATGTATACTAGAGTCCCAGTGCATGGATTCATGCACCAATGGGGTCCCCCAGCCTGGCCTGCACCCTCTTACAATCCGGGACCCTTAATGGGATGTCAGACTGCCAGTTTGGGCCCAATCCCCACAGGAAGCCTGGCCTGAGGGATGTAGTAGTGCGTGAAGCGGCAGGCAGCTGCAGGGGGAGAAGCCGCTCTGGCTCATCCTGGCCCCGCTGAGCATGCTGCCGCCAGTAGTGCTGCCACAAAGGCAGGAGAGGCTCGCGCCACAGCAGCTGTGCTTGTCAGGCGTGAGCCTGGTGTCTGGCCCCCTTCGGTCAGCTGAGTGGCACTTCCACTATAGGAGTGCACTGACCACCAGGGAGCAACTCCTTTGTTGAGTGTCTGCCCTCTGGTGGTCAGTGCATATCATAGCGATTGGTCAACTGGTGGTTAGGTCATTCAGTCACTTAGGTTTTATATAGAGAGACAGACTAGAGGCCCAGTGCACAAAATTCATGCACTGGGAGGGGGGTCCCTCAGCCTGGCCTGCACCTTCTTGCAGTCTACGAGCCTTGGGGTGATGTCCACCTATGAAATTCATGCACTCAGAGGAAGGGGGTCCCTCAGCCCAGTCTGTCCAACTGGGAGCCCTGGGGGGATGTCCAACTGCTGCAGAGGCAAGAGAAGCTCCCACCACCATTGCTGTGCTCGCTAGCTGTGAGCCCGGCATCTGGTTCCGGGGAAGACTCCGCGGGCAGCTCCTGCATTGAGCATCTGCCCCCTGGTGGTCAGTGCACATCTTAGCAACCTGTTGTTCTGCCGTTTGGTCAATTTGCATATTAGCCTTTGATTATATAGGATAATTTATTTCAGAGAGGAAGGGAGAGAAAGAATCATCAATGATGAGAATCATTGATTGGCTGCCTCCTGCATGCCCCCTACAGGAGGTCAAGCCTGCAACCTGGGCATGTACCCTGAATGGGAATTGAACTGAGAACTCCTCGTTCATAGGTAGACACTCAACTACTGAACAACACTACCTGCATGAGAGCACGTGTTTTAAAACAACTGACTGTACTTTTTGTAGTAGAATCTAGGCATCATTTTTGTTTAATTATAAAATTTCAGGGTCACCATTCTGCAAACTTGTGAGTCCAAGGAGAACAGTAGAGAAGTGGGCTTGCACAGCCTCATCCCAGGACATCTTTTGTGGTCATTTTCTGATGCTGAAGCAACTATCCATGATTTCCTAAGAAGAAGCCCTACCTGATCGTGATGGTGTCTTTCTTAAATATGTTATTAGACCTAGTTAGCTATTTTATACATGAGCTTTATAACTACATTCATAAATAAAATGAACCTGAAGTTTTCTTGAATCATCCTCATCTCTACTGGAAACAATATTGTAGTAGACTTAACAAATGATCTGGAAAGCTTTTGCTTTTTTCTCTATATTCTGAAAGTAATGTATAAGATAGGAACTAAGTATGCTCCTTGAATTTTTGGTAGAACTCACTTAGGTTTGGATAATTTGATTATGTGTGAAAGTCAACCATCATAGCAATTTACATATTCTTTATATTTAGAAATATGTCCACATCCATTTTCTATTTATTTTCCAATTTTTATTTATTGAGTTGAGAGTGAGAGAGATAGAAACATTGATTTGTTGTTCCCCTATTCATGCATTCATTGGTTGCTTCTCATATGTACCCTGACCAGAGATCAAACCCACAACCTTGGCATATTGGACGACACTAACCAACTGAGCCACCTGGCCAGGACTTTTTAGTTAGGTTTTTTTTAAGTATTATGTTGATTTAAAAGTTTTTTCATTTTATCTGTAGATGATTCCTCTGCACTTTTCCTTTTTGCACCTAATAAAATGTGGACATCCTTGGTCAAAAAATGTGGATATAGTTCCTTATTTTTATTTTTTAAAAATTTTTTATTATCCTTATCCAGGGATATATGTGTAGATACATATATTTAATTGTAGAAAGAGGAAGGGAGAAGGAGAGAAAAAGAGAGCAACATCAATGTGAAAGAGAAAAATTGATTGGTTGCCTCCCATACATGCCCCAATTGAAGATCAAACCTGCTACCTAGGTATGTGCCCTGATCAGGAATTGAACTTGCAACCTTTCGTTGTATAAGAGGATGCTCCAACCAACTGAACCACACCAGCCAAGGCTAGGATAAGGAGCTAGCCTGGTGCACAAAATTCGTGCACTCAGAGGGTCCCTCAGCCTGGCTTGCACCCTCTCACAGTCCAGAAGCCATTGGGGGATATCTTATGCAGAGGCAGGGGAGGCTCCCACCACCGCCATTGCGTTCGCCATCTGTCAGCCTGGCTTCTGGCAGAGCAGTGTCCCCATGAAAGGCTAATATGCAAATTGACCAATCCATGGAAGGACTGGTCGCTATGACATGCACTGACCACCAGGGGCAAACGCTCAACACAGGAGCTGCCCCTGGTGGTCAGTATGCTCCCACAGGGGGAGTGTCACTTAGCCAGAACCTGTACTCCTGGCTGGTGAGAGCAGTGGCAGTGGCGGGAGCCTCTCTGGCCTCTATAGCAGCGCTAAGGACCTCTTGGGGGATGTCCAACTGCCGGCTGCAGGGAGTGGGTCTAAGCTGGAAGTCAGACATCCCCCGAGGGGTCCTGGACTGAGAGAAGGCACAGCCGAGCTAAGGGACACCCTTACCTACCGCAGTGCACGAATGTGCATTGGGCCTCTAGTTTTTAAATAACTGCATGCTATTTCAGAAGTCTTTTTAATATACCGTGTTGTCTTTCACAAAAGAATAGTGAAAGACACAAAGCAAATTGTTAGTAGATGCTAAATTAGACCTTCATAGTAGAAATTCCAGATTGCCTTTGAACAGTCCCCACTAATTCTAGTAGAACCTTAGAAAATTACTAAATAGTCCTTTTGGGATTTTGAGCCATGAATTTTAGGGCCAGATGTTCCATTCTTATTTCATTAAGAAAAAACAACTCTGATGCTGAATCATTGAGATTCTCTCCCTCTGAAATAAAATATATAAATACAAAATGTGCTGGAGAGTCTGAATCCTCCAAGGCTCATACTTCCCTCTCTTTCACAAACAACCCTGGATAAACACCAGGGCAACTAGTTACCAACCTTGAAAGCTGCTTCCTTCTTCCCTGTCTTTTAAGCATTGTGTTCCTAGGACCTTCTAGGTCACTTCTATCAAGAATCCTGACAGTACTGAGGCAGTGTTGTCTTACGGAGCTCAGAACATCTATGTTCTGACTATTACACTGCCTTTTTTGTTTTTTGGCTTCAGAGGAGTAGTAGAAAGTGCTATGACCTAGCAGTCACTAATAAACCTATAAGACCTTGCCAGACACTGCCAGCTTCAGTTTCTCTGTCAGTTGAGGAGATTGAGTGAGTGGATCCCAACTGCAAGCTCTGGAAGTTTTGACTTTATATACAGTGGTACCTCAAGATACAAGTTTAATTCGTTCCGTAACCTTGAGGCGTGGGAAACTATGAGACGCTCAAGTCGCGGTAAACCGGTGGGTCGTGTGCAGCCGGCCGATCCACGCGATTACTCCTATCTCAAATGTTGCTCGTATTTCAAAGCAAAAATCGCTCGCTCGACGGCTCGTATCTCAAAAACCTCGTATGTTAGGGCACTCGTATCTCAAGGTACCACTGTACTTTACTTGGGAACACAACTTGATATCTACAGTCTTGGATGCCCAGGGTCTGTGAAATGGGGATAAGATAATTGTGAATATGGAAAGAGAGAATAGGTATGAAGTGCTTTGAAAAAGTTCTCTTTGCTTTTAAGAATTCCATAAATGCAGACTGTTATTGCATTTTCCATCTCACAGGTGGGATTATAAAAGTGAGTTACTTTCTCAGGTCACATAAAGTTGGTCAGTGTGACTAAAAATAGAATCCCCCATTAACCGTGTTTAGAGAGTACCAGTAAGTACAAGGCACTTGAGAAAACTCAAACAGGTGTGGGAAGCCACTCCTTTTCTCTAGGACTTACACTCTCGTGGGCCACAGGAACACGGCCTTATTTAGGTCCTAATGGACCAGAAGGGGTAGAAGCGGGGGACATCCATTAGTGGGAGTGTTTGTGGCACTCACACCAGGGTTCGTGGGAAAGGCAGAGGAAACCCTCTACCCTAGCTTCAGGGTTGGTAGAGCCTGACTGTGCAGGTGAGTCATCCACCCACCTGTGCTGGTGAGATGCTGCAGGGGAAGGCCAAGTTCTCCATCCTAGGGAGGTGTGCCAACACATGCTGAGGGCTGCAGGTTGGGATGATCAGGGGAGGTTTTAGGGAGAAGAGAGGATTGGTGCTGGGTGTTAATTGAGGTTGGTAACTAGTTGCCCTGGTGTTAATTGATGGGCACGATTTGGAGACATGGGGGTAGGGAAAGTAAAGGCACCTGAGCAGCAATCTCCAGTTGAGTCAGAAAAGATGTAGCCAGTGGGGCTGAGCTGAGTTCAGGTAAAGGAGACCCGGTGACAACTTGATGAGTCAAGACCCTTCGGACACAGGGAGAAGAAACCTAATCCTTAAGTAGCTTAAATGGAAAATTAGTTTATGGGCTTGAATAACTGGTAGGTTCATATGTATGCCCACCTCAGCACCTGGATCTAGGGGTCCCCTCAACAGGACTCACATACTGGTGTTCTTTGCTGCTGATTGCTAGCAATGTGGGAAATGGGAATCAGCAACTCGATCTTCCCTGCTTCCCCTACGTCAAGTTCCAAGAGAAGTTCTGGGTGGCAGGCATTGGAAAGTCTTGTCCCAAAGGAAGGAATCAGGGCAGCAATATTTGTGCCATGCTTGTTGGTGAGTATGGAGTGATGCTTACCTAGATTCAGGTTACCAGCGCTAGGCAGCAGCTAATGTCTTCTTGTTGTCTCTCCCTCCCTGGAGCAGAGGGGATCGTGATCAAAACCGAGGAACAGGAAGAGGAAGAGGAGGAGGAGGAGGATGATGAGCTGCCGCAGCACTTGCAGGACCTGGGGGAGCTGTCCGGGAGGTACAGCGCCAGCATGTACCAGACCCCGCTGCCAGGGGAGCTGTCCCCTGAGGGCGAGGAGAGCCCCCCACCCCTGCAGCTAGGAAACCCGGTGAAGAGGCTGGCGCCTGTGTCCCACAGCGACCGGCACATGAGCGACAATCGGAGCTCCTCAAGCCAGCAGCAGCGCAACCGGCGTGGAGAGCGGCCCTTCACCTGCATGGAGTGCGGCAAGAGCTTCCGGCTGAAGATCAACCTCATCATCCACCAGCGCAACCACATCAAGGAGGGGCCCTACCAGTGCTCTGAGTGCGAGATCAGCTTTCGGCACAAGCAGCAGCTCACGCTGCACCAGCGCATCCATCGCGTCCGTGGAGGCTACGTGTCACCTGAGCGTGGGCCAGGCTTTGCTTCCAAGCACACGCTCAAGCCACGCCCCAAGTCGCCCAGCTCGGGCAGTGGCGGCGGCCCCAAACCCTACAAGTGCCCCGAGTGCGACAGCAGCTTCAGCCACAAGTCGAGCCTGACCAAGCACCAGATCACCCACACGGGCGAGCGGCCCTATACATGCCCGGAGTGCAAGAAGAGCTTCCGCCTGCACATCAGCCTGGTCATCCATCAGCGTGTGCATGCGGGCAAAAACGAAGTCTCCTTCATCTGCAGTCTGTGCGGCAAGAGCTTCAGCCGCCCTTCTCACCTGCTGCGTCACCAGAGGACTCATACAGGCGAGCGGCCCTTTAAGTGCCCGGAGTGTGAGAAGAGCTTCAGCGAGAAGTCCAAGCTCACCAACCACTGTCGCGTGCACTCCCGGGAGCGCCCGCACTCCTGTCCAGAGTGTGGCAAGAGCTTCATCCGCAAGCACCACCTGCTGGAGCACCGGCGCATCCACACGGGCGAACGGCCCTACCACTGCGCAGAGTGTGGCAAGCGCTTCACGCAGAAGCATCACCTGTTGGAGCACCAGCGCGCCCACACAGGCGAGCGGCCCTATCCCTGCACGCACTGCGCAAAGTGCTTCCGCTACAAGCAGTCGCTCAAGTACCACCTGCGGACCCACACAGGCGAATGAGCCGCAGCCCAGCCTGCCTGCCCAGAGGCCTGAACCCAGTGGGCAGGGCACTACCCCCCACCCCCCAAACCCCCAGCTCCTTTGCTGTTGAGCCTCCCTCTCCTTTCATCCCTCCTCCCAAGGACACAGGAGTCCTGAGGCCAGGTCGCTTGCTGCCGTGTTTACCGGGGCTCCAGGGGTGGGGAGAGCTTGGACCTGGGGAACCCCTTGGGCTGTTAATTTCCTTGACAATAAAATGGATGAAACCAATCAGCACGGGGGGAGTGATTTGGCCGCCTGCCACTGGGAGGGGCGGTGCAGGGGCACTTAGTTGGGGATAGAACTTTATAATTACCTTTTGGATACTGTGGTTCTATTTGATAATAGAGTAATTTTTAAAAGATGAGTGTTTCCTGTTTGCCGTTTTTGTTTGAAGGGGAGGGTTTGAGAAGGTGGTCAAGGGACATCATATGCCTAGTGTCAGTTCTCTTGAGTCCCTTTTTTGTGCTTACCCTCTATGTTGGATGGTGAAGGGGGCGCAGATCCCACTGATTATAAAATCAAAGAGACAGGACTGAGGAGCTTGAAACAGTGAATGGGCCTGTGGAAGTGTAGAATCTCCTGGAGCCCTGATGTTGGCGGACAAGTGGGAGTTCAGGGGGAGGCAGGAAGAGTGACAGGTCTAGGAAAGATGGTCCTAAGCTAAAGCTGGGTGGTTCCCTCAGAACCAAGCAGGCTGCTGAGCTTGAAATATAGCTGGAGGATGGTGTGGCTGGTGGCAGGGAGGCATATGGAAGGGGAGCAGAGGCCCTGGTGCCAGCCTGAGGGAAAACCATAAAAAAAGACACCATTCTGAATGGGGTTTTTTGTTTGTATGTTGCCCCCAAACTACTTTCTCTAGATTTGTTACATGCATGAATGCACCCTGGTTTTGCTAGGTATTCATTACCAATTGCCATCCAGCAAGGCCTAGAGAAAATGCAGGCATGTTCCATTGCCTGCAAAGCAAATGACTCATTCTGCTCCTGGGTTTGGCAGTGACCTAGAGAGAATTCAGGTAATATGGGCCAGTTCATGGAGGCTAGCAGAGTGCCCCACTCCTCCATGAGAACTGGGGAGGCCAGACTTCTGCTGAAGGCAGAGACAAGAAGTAGGCAGACTTAAGTCCTGAGTCTGGGAGTGGGGAGGGGACCAACACACTGGAGAATTAGAGGGAGGAGATGCTACACTAGAAAGGACCATAGCCGCCTCTCCTCGTTAAGATGCATAAACTGAAGCACAGAAAGGGGAAGTGATGCCCAAAAGCTGATACTTGAAAGCATATGACTTCTCTCTTTACACTGAAAATCTGTAAAAGGATGGTAGGACTTCAGGGCAGGCAGCCAGAGGAGAGGCAGAGGCTGGGATGATACAAAGAGCTGGAAAAGTGGCCAGTCTTAACCCGGGTCTCCAGAACCAGCGGGAGAGGGTCACATCCAAAAGCAGGGACTTATATGCAGGAAACAGAGTGCCAAGCACACAGCGCTCTGCCGATGACAAGGGCTGGGGAAGCCAGAACAGCTCTGTGGAGGAGGGTCTGTGGGCTGGGAGGGTCCACATACGGAAATGAGGATGGCCTTTGGCTGGAGGCATTCTGAAGTGTGGAAGGTGGGCTCCAATTGATGAGAGAACAGTGATTGGTTTGAGTGAGAACTTGTGGAGAGAAAACAGGGTCAACAAGGTTGGCTTGGAGTAGAGAGATCCCAGACTTCAAGACTGGAGTTTGAATTGATCTTTTGTGAGAAATCATTGAAGACTGCTGAGCAGGAGAGAACATTGATGCAAATAGATGGCAAGAGACTGAACCTGGAGAAAGAATCCTATCATAGTCAGACATGGGAGAACCTGCTGTATTCAATGGACGGGTCATGACAATGTTGAAGGATGGCTGAGGAAATGGCTCTTTTGAACACCAGCTTATTTGAAGCTTTGAAGAGGTGTTAGCAGAGATTTTTTGGAAATATTTAGTGGAGGGCCACTGCTGCTCCAAATCTTGACTAGTCCTGGAATTTGAGGACCAAAGAGTGCTGGAAATGTTCTGACTCGAGTGAAAGACCATGATGATTTGGGATGAAATCCAGGGTAGAAACTCAGAGTAACTTCATTTGTTATGCATTTACCAAGAATGGTGCTTACAAGCTTTCTTCTTCTAGACATCTGGTGTAAAGGATTCAGGATAGTCAAAGACTGATATTTCTTATGTGGAGCTGGGCTGTCGGGATCTCTGTGTCCCTATCTCCCTTTCCTGGGCTTTAACCCCCTCTTCAGGCCTCTTCCTTCTACGCATCCAGCACCCTGTACAGTCGTCCCTCTCCTTATCTTGACACCTTGATACCATCATGATGCTCACTTTCCACCTGGCATAAGTTCCATAGTGGTCTGAGGCCAACATCTCTACAGAGATGGTCACTAAAGTGTGGACAGCCTCTGGGGTCAAGCAGATGTAGATTTCAATTTAGTTGTGTGAACTTGCACAAATTAACAGAATACCAACTTCCGCATCTGTTCAGGGGGGTAACAAAGTTCCATTGTTCTGAGGCTTAAATAATTAAAGAATACATACATAGCAAAGGCATTGGCACCTACTAGTTTTGATAGAAGTTGGCTAGAAGCTAAAATTTCATTATGAGCTTCTAGCTAATAATGCCAGCTTAATTTCATAAGTGGTGGACTGGCGGTGTATTTTAAAAGAATGAATCTCTGAAAAGGAATAAAAATTTCCCCAGCAGACAGAAGCGGAAAACTACTTTCATGCGAGGAGGTTCAAATCAAACCATATAGGCAACTACACTGGGTCATGGTGTCATGGTGGTGGTGTATGTGGGGGCGGTGGTGGTTCAACTCACCTTGCAGCCACACGCCAGAGTTTGCAGTGGGTAACACTCTCCTTACTGGGTATCTGGTACTCTTTCATAGTGCTTCCCAAGAGTGCCCTTAATTTAATTAGAAAGCCAGACTTTCAAACTCCTAAATTGCCACTTGCCACTGGCCCCATGGAGTTCTGTACCAGAAAGAATGATTGCCACTTATTGAGCACATCTTACTTTAGAAGACTTTGCCTTCTAAACAATGCATAATTCTGCTGTATGCATCGTTTTACTTGTTTTATAGGCGAGGAGCTTGAGGTTCAAAGAGATTAAATAGACCCAAAGTCACATAGCAATTAAATGGTAGAGCCAGGATTTGAACCTGTGTCTTTTTTTATTCTGAAGTCCATGTGCTTGGGACCTGAATGATTATTGAAAAAAAGGAAAGCCAGCGCCTCTTTTAAATTATTCCATTTTATTTTTAGACAAAATGAAGGAAAACAACATATCAAGCAGAACATGCTCTGTGCCATATGTTTGTCAAAATTATGAATGTAGTAAGAAAATAAAACTTTTAGAGGCAAAAATGGCCTTGGTGTCCAGCCTATGGTTTTCCAACTGGAGAAGTTGAGACAAAGAGAAGCAGGTTGCCTGTGTAGCTTGGTCACTCATGGGGGCCGGAAATGGAGCAGGGTCAGGGCCTGGCACCTTAGGGATGCTTATTGTCACACAGCCCCCACTTTTATTAATATATGTGTGCAAAGCATTGTGCTGACCTTCATGGAAAACACAAAAGGGTCAGGAAGCCATCCACTGCCATGACCACACTAAGAACCTAGTGGAGATTCTGTGGCCTAATTCTCTAGACTCAGCCTGTGGGAGTCTGGAAAGCTGAGACCATCATGGAGACCTGTAGGCGGCTGTCTTTGCAGAAAGAGCCACACCTCCATCTTTTCTCTGTCCTTCCTGTTAGGGTAGCTTTATCTAGCCAGGTGCCTGTGAGGACCTTTCCTGAGGCAATGTGGTAGTGGCTCTTCAGATTAAGGAATCAGTCTGGGCCCTACTGTTGCCAGGGCAATGGTGAGTCAGGCCACCATTGGAAAGTTTTGGTGCTGAGGCCTCTTGCTGCTTCCCAGGCATAGTGGGAATCTCTGGATTTAAGTTTAAAAATAGATTCTGCATTTGCCAGTTCTAGTTAGGTTCCTTGAAGTGAGTATTTTTTGTTAAAACATAACAGAATCTAACCTTTTTATTTCTATTTTCTACAAACGGTAACTCCAGCCTAAAAAAAAATTTTTTTAAAGGAAGAGGGGGGAGAGAAAGGAAGGAAGAAGAAAAAGAGAGGAAGGGAGGGAGGGAAGGAAGAAGGGAGGGGAAAGAAAGAGGAAAAGAAGGAAGAAAGGGAAAGAAAAACCAAATAGTACTGATAGTGAGTGGCTTCATGTGAAAACTTCCAGGAAGCAGTCAGACCCTACCCTTGAGTTTATTAGGGACAGTAACAATCATCACTGGTTCTTACCATGTTCCAGGCACTGTGCTAAGTGCTGTCATAGTTTATCTTGTGACAACCTGTGAAATCATACTCATATCCCCTTTTACAAATGAAGTTCAGAGAGATTAAGCCTTTAGCCCAAGGCCACATGGCCAGAATTTAAATCTAAGTATGTGCTGTTAATTGCTATTATATACTGCCTACCAATTTCTTCAACATGGATCTTTAATAAAAAGGCAACACAGTACTATTTCTCTCTGATTTGCAGCTCTGCCTGTCCTGTGTAAGTAAGTACCAGACCTAGCTGAAAGCAGATAGCTCGCTGGCTGGCCAGTCCAGTAACTCTGGGACTGGGATCCAGCTCACCTAACTAGGATAGAATGGAGGTGGCTGGACACCAAGCTAGCCCCCATTTTATTTAATTAATTAATTAATTAATTAATTAATTAATTAATTAAATATATTTTATTGATTTTCCACAGAGAGGAAGGGAGAGGGATAGAGAGCTAGAAACATCGATGAGAGAGGAACACTGATCAGCTGCCTCCTGCACCGCCTCCTACTGGGGATGTGCCCGCAACCAAGGCACATGCCCTTGACCGGAATCAAACCTGAGACCTTTCAGTCCCCAGGCCAATGCTCTATCCACTGAGCCAAACCGGTTTCAGCCTAGCCCCCATTTTAAACTGATCGCCCCTCTTCCGGAAAGAAGAGGCTATCTATCAAGGCAAAGGCTCCCTTTTTGTGTTTGTCTCTGATGTTGGGACCTAAGAAGCCATTTGTTTAACACTCAGAGAAGGAGTTGAGTGAAGTAGTGTATAAGGAAAATGCACCCATATCCTAATAAAATAGCACTCACACCCTGAGTCTAATCTTTTGGGCTTATATTACCTCTTGGGGTTCTCACCATTCCTTCCCCTACTATTACATGAATGAAATGCACTGCTTCTCTTTATAAAATAATGGTCAAGTTCTCAAACTAACTCAAACTATAAGACAGAAATACCACAACTGTCTATTAACTAGGGCAGTGGTCAGCAAACCGTGGCTCGAGAGCCACATGTGGCTCTTTGGCCCCTTGAGTATGGTGGCTCTTCTACAAAATACCACAGCCTGGGTGAGTCTATTTTGAAGAAGTGGCGTTAGAAGAAGTTTAAGTTAAAAAATTTGGCTCTCAAAAGAAATTTTAATAATTGTACTATTGATATTTGGCTCTGTTGACTAATGAGTTTGCTGACCACTGAACTAGGGTAATAGTTGAATTTTAATGACAAAATGTACCAGTGAAAATTACCCTTACAAGTAATGTTATTTAAATAATGAATTTCAGGATAACAAACTGTTTCCTTCTAGGATCAGTATAGTCAAATAACTATACAATCTTTTAAAGGACCATATTCAATCAGTTCTTTATTTTCAGGATACACAAATACTAAAGTTATGCCCTCCAAGGATTGAAATGGATTGGATTTAAGCTAAATTCAATCAAGGAAATTAAACAGGTTATAAAACGTGACATAACCATTCATTCTCCTGCTGAAGGTTTGATCCAAGAACCACAAGATTCCATGATCAAATTTTCTGCAAGTAAATTATTTATGCAAATTCTAAATTCTAAGATAAAAAAATTATGTCTCTTATTATCTTCATTGCATGGATGGTCATCACTGAATGTCACATTAATTTTGTCCAAAAGTAAAAGCCATAAGTTGGTTGGCATAGTTACCCCTGAGCAGTTTAATAACAAATGTCCCACTAAAATTATTATTACGTATTCCTTTCCCATTTTAACCCAGTGGTTTCCTTTGTTTATCTTGAAGTATTGATGCCTTACCAAGCCAAAAGTTGTAATACATTTTGAAATAAAGCCAGAAAAAATTAAATCTCAAACATTTCAGAGTACCACTAAGAAAGCAAGTCAAAATCCAGACTTAATCACACCAATCTCCAGTATATTTGATGCAAACAGTAGACATAGTGAGAAGAAATAGACATGTTTTTCTTGCCCAAATCTCTGCCACTTCTTCAATCTTGGAACAGCATAAACTGCATACAAACTTGCTTGGGTGTTCATTTTACCAAAAAGATTAAGTCAGTAATAATCGAATAACAAAATTAATTTAACCCTCCTCCCAATAAAAAGGCCATTGTTTAAATCACTTTAAAGGGATTTCTGAGTTCCACACAATAAAACTTATCTTAGAATTGAATGCCCCCCTTATTTCTCCAAGAGAAGATATCAATTCTCATCCATAAATGTAACAGAAGAAATCATTTTATTTCCCACCCAATAAGAGGACTTTTAACCATCTCCATACCTTTGAAATTAAGTGGATTATTTAGACTAAGTCTTAAAGTTCATCCCCTCCCTATAGAAACTAAATCTCATATATTTTTCAGATTCAGGACACAAAATTTTTATCAGGTTTATAATGATTAGCCAAATTTTCTGGGCTTTCTGTGTGTTTTCAAGCTGTTGCTTTTAGCCTCAGAATCCCTTATTTAAATAGAACCATTTTCAGAAGCCACATATGTAAAATAATTGGAGGCAGAGGAGCTGGAATTGGAGTGGGTGGTAGCCAAACCCACGTGCTTAGCCCTCTCTGGGGCCTGGAGGCTGTTCTGAGGGGTCTCAGAGAAGGAAGTTGCTTCAAACCTTTGCCCTGGGCAAATCCTGCCCATCCTTCTCCCTTGTTTTAACTTCCCAGTCTCAAGCCAAACTCCATATGTTTAATTTATCCAGTAACACATGCCATGCTAAATTCTTTGCTAGGACACAGGATTTCTTAAGTTTATTTCTTCCTTTAAGGGTATACCTGCATTTCTACTCTCTATAATCTCTACTTTACTGAGCAGATGGTCTCAGCAGACAGTGCGGAGTCCCTATAACCTCATCCAGGAATCTAGCTAGCTGACACCTACCAAGAATCCCTGGAAGGCAGGGGAAATGGCAGCACAGATGTCCAGAAAAGCCCTGTCAGAAGCTACAAGGATCCCCCAAAGTTATTTTTGCAGCAAACGCCTACACTGTGAAGTCAAGAAAGATTCAGATGCAAATTACAGCCCTGCAGGACCCTGGGCCACACAGACTGGCTGCGGGCGGCTCTGACAGTCTCCCTCCCTGCTTCCCTGGGCTCAGTGGCTCAGTGGCATGTGTGCTCAATGTTCCCAAGGACAGGCTTCTGGGTCTGGCCCTGAAAAGTACTCGGTAAATGTTAAATGAATGAGCACAAAAGCCACAGATAACAATGCAGGAAAAAACACAGGTAAAATCCTAAATCTTTGTCCTGTTGGGATGCAGATAACTTTCTTCATTGAAGGTAATCCAAAACCTTTAAAAGGTATAATAAACATGTCTTGTATTATTCCCTCTGCTATTAGGTAGAGGCCCCATCACTGCCAAATCCTCTTACCACAGTAGCAAGGTGCCTCCGGCGATGACCCAAGTCCTCTGGGCTGCTGGGCCTTGGAAGGAAGGCCACCCAGCCCCCGGAGAAGGAGTCAGGGGCAGGCAGCAGAGCTAGACTGCAGGGAGATGGAGCCGCTGGCATCTCCTGGCATCCAGGCGCCCTCCCACCCTTCCTCTGCGGGCTGTGAGCCGTCACGTAGTTTGCACAGGCTTTCTGCCGGTAAAGTCGCCTCGCTCTGCTGTGAGCTGCTGCTCTGAGCGGCAGCGGCATATACAGACACAGACGGCACAGCATGGAGGCGTGGGCATCCCCAGGAAGCGGCCTCTCCCAACTCCAGGTTCCCCATCCCTTGAAGACGTCCCTGGAGTCCCGCAGGGCCAGGTCCCCACTTGGGACAGCCCTGTCCTGTCCTCCGCCTCCTGCATCGACTTCCTGGCTCCATCTTTTCCTGTCGGAGACTCCATGCACCCCTCGAGCACCTGTGAAATGAGGACGTGCAGTGTCTTAACCACAGGGGCGCTGGGGGCGATGCGACGGGATGACGGGGGCCGGGGTTACTAAAAACCATCGCATATTTTTAATAGGTTTATGTTTTAAGTACATGCATGTGTAGTTTGTAAATGTGATTTCTCATAACTTGAATTCCTCGTCCGGAGCCTCCGCTCGCCAACAGGCAGACCCTGCCAAACGCGCCCTGGCCCGGCGGCGCCCCGCCTGCTCCAGCCCTCGCCACGTGGGGCCGCCGGCCGTGCTGCCCCCTGGCGGCCGGAGCCGCACCTGGCCGCCCGCGGCCGCTCTAGGAACTGCGGACTCTCGGTGGTGGCGCGAGGGGACGTCGGGCGCCTGGGAAGGGTCGTCCCGGGGCCGGGACGCTGCACACGGAGACCAGCCAGAGCCTCCCTTGTTTTCTGGTTTCCTTCCACGCCGGCCCGCTGGGCCCGGATTGGTCCAGTTGCAGGCGGGTGGTGCGCGCACAAAAGGCAGGTCTCTGGGCCCCGCAGGGTGCGTCGGAGCCGAGCGAGCCCCACCCCGAGGGCGCAAAGCCGCTACGGAGGACAGGGGTACAGAGGCAATGCCGGGGGCGCGGGGACAAAGAAGGGGGGGGATGGCCCCAGGAATTTACCCGAGTGTCTGGGTTTATAAAACCCTTTCCCGGGCAGCCGCTCCTTTTAACGACTGTCAGTTCAGCCAGCGGCAGATGCATTTCCGCCATGTGCGGGTGGATGGACCTGGAGAGGCGTCCTGGTGACGGGCTGGACCTTTTCTGGTCCTGGAAACACTTTCACATATTTGTCTAGGTAGATCCAAAAGGTGGACCTGCCCTGTCAAAAGGTATAAGCACTTTCCTAAAAGGGTGTTTATGCATATTGCCAAACCCATCTCCGGAAGATCCACCAGTTTACACTTGTTCTTTAGTGAGAATTGGGAAGGCGGTCCCTTGAGGGAGGGCACAGAATCACCTGGTTCTTTGTGAGCGATGACCGGCGCATCGGAACGGTGGCCTGGGCCGATGTTGTGAGGCCTGACTCAATGCTTTGGGAACATTGGGCCAGAGGGATCCTTTGAAAATGCACATTTGCTCATAGTGTTATGTGGTGCTCGTTTTGTTTTGTTTTTTGGTTAATCCTCACTGGTTGGTTGGCTGCCTCCTCCAAGAATTGAACCCTTTACCCTTCTATGCACAGACAGATACTCTAACCCCCTAGAACAGCGGTTCTCAACCTGTGGGTCGCGACCCCTTTGCGGGTTGAACAACTCTTTCACTGGGGTCGCCTAAGACCATCGGAAAACACCTATTTCCCATGGTCTAAAGAACCAACACACCGCTCCTTGGTGTAGCAAAGTGTAGCAATGTAGTTTACTGTTGTCATATGAAGACTGTTACCCATTATACACCATGATTCAAGACAAAATTTCATTTATTTGTAATTAGAAATATTTCACAATATATAATTACATATTGTTTTTGTGATTAAGCACTATGCTTTAATTATGTTCAGTTTGTAACCATGAAAATACATCCTGCATATCAGATATTTACATTACAGTTCATAACAGTAGCAAAATTACAGTTATAAAGTAGCAGCGGAAATAATTTTATGGTTGGGGGTCACTACAACATGAGGAGCTGTATTAAAGGGTCGCGGCATTAGGAAGGTTGAGAACCACTGCCCTAGAACATCAGCCTGGGCCCTAAGAGTAGTGGTTCCCATTGCTCTTGGGATAAAATCCAGAATATTCTGAGGGCCCACCAGGCCCTGCCTGCCTCTCCAGCCCTGTCTTGGACTGTGTATTAGTTTATTAGTTTCCTAGGGCTGCTATCACCAAGTACCACAATGTGGGTGGTCTTATACAACGGAAATTTATTGGTTAGATAGAAGTTCAAAATCAAGGTGAGGTCAGGGTTGGTTCTCACTGGAGGCTCAGGGAGAATCTGTTCCACACCTCTCACCAGCTTCTGGTGGCGGCCAGTAATCTTGGGCATCCCTTGGCTTGGAGACATATCACTCCAATATCTGCCTCCATTGTCACCTGGCTTTCTCCGTGTCTCTTTTCATAAGGACAACAGTCATATTGCACTAAGGGCCTACTTACTCCAGTATGACTTTATCTTAACTTAATTACATCTGTGATGACCCTATTTCCAAGTAGGGTCACATTCTTAGGTTCCTGGGAGGACATAAATGCTAAGCAGCCTCCAGGAGGCCGCGGCCCTGGCTCCACCCACGCTGCCCGGTCCTCCTGGACCACTCATCTCCTAACTAGCTCCCCTCCCCTGTGCAAGGTATAGTGGAAATGCCACTTCCTCAGAGACACTCTCCCAAGCCCTGCAGACGAGGGTCACCCTGCCCGGTCCTGTGGGCTCACAGCACTCATCACCTGGTACCTGAAGTATCTGAATGACAGTGTGTCACTCTTTCATGTGCCCCCTCTGCTATAATACGGCCTCCACCAGGACAGGAACAGGCCAGCTGGATGAACAATAACAAAGGTCAATTCGTGGCCAAAGAGGCTGTCATGATAGGACAGGCCGGAGATGACAGGTCCCAGAAAATCCACTGCAGGAAGCCCATGAGGAAGGCCACAGAGCAGTGGCCCCTGCACATGGCAGGGGAGAGGTCTGCATTCAGACAAGGCTCCACCCGTCCTTAGGAGGCACATGAAATAAAACCCACCGCTGGCTATGACTTATAAGGTCCTGTATGGTGACCTGCCCCACCTCCCTGACCTCTACTCCATTCTGCCCTGCCTTGTCCCTCTCCAGCAGCTGCACTATCACTGTTTATGCTCCATAATCCTGCCTCGATAGTTCCTACCTTAGGGCCTTGGCAGTCATTCTACCCATAGCCGGGAATGTTCTGTATCCACATTTCTACATACTGGTTTCTTATCAGTCAGACTTCAGCTCCAATTGTCACTTCCTGAGTTCCACCATCTTCCATTACACCACCCTGCTTTATTTTCCTACAGAGTTTTCGGTGTCTGCGGTGATCTGGTTCATGTATTTGCTATCTGCCACCTTACAACTCTGGGAATAGAAGTTTCATGAGAGCAGGGACTCTGTCTGTTTGCCTTGTTCACTGCTGAGCTCTCCATGCCTAGAGTAGAATTTGGGAAGCAGTGGGTCCTTACTGTTTATTGAATGAATGAAAGTGACTTAATTTTCATTCATTCAACTTGTTGGGGAGCACACGAGACTTGGTTGGGAAGTTTGTAAGGAGGACATTCTGAGAAAAGGGAAGTGCGCGGAAGGCCACCTGCCCTGTTTATCGGAATTCCGACTTAAGGGAATGCCAAAGGTGGTGCCCCTAATTATTCCTTGATCTTTCCAAATAAGTCCGTGCATGTGCAGACCCCCAGATGTTTACTGGAATCCTTATGCTAAAATCTTTGAGTGTCCTTGTTAAAGAACACGACAAATACATGTGTTCTCCCAAGATCACGTACCCTACTGATTGTATCTTAAAGATAAACTTTATCTCAAACTGCTGTTACAATAAAAGCCCAATGAAGCAGGTAATCAAGGCTGCCTGGTTCCTTTAGCAGGCAGTCCCTCAGCCCTCTCTTTCACAGCAAATGTGTCAGAGTAATCCACTCATTCTTCATTCAGGGTCTGCTGGTCAGCCCCGGCATCAACTGAATGTCTTTCATCTGTAAAAAGGGGGTAATCTTAGCTACTTCATGGGAGATAACAATTCTACCTGCTTCCAAGAGTTCTTGGGAGGAAGATGTTCATGCAGTGCCCCCAACAGAGTAAACCCTAGACATATGTGATCCTTGATTAATATCTTAAATTGACACACATCCTAACTGGAGAGGTAGTAGACAGCAGATGAAGCTATGTCCTTATCTGCAAAAATGGAAATAAGTATTCGTTTAAAAGCTTGAAGGAGTTTTATGTAAATTATGCATATTTCTCAAATTAGTGTTCCATTGATCCTTTTTGTCATAAAGCAATTATTAATGACAATAAGAAATTATGTCAAGCTGAAACCAGTTTGGCTCAGTGGATAGAGCATCAGCCTGCAGACTGAAAGATCCCAGGTTCGATTCCGGTCAAGGGCATGTATCTTGGTTGCGGGCACATCCCCAATAGGGGGCGTGCAGAGGGCAACTGATTGATGTCTCCCATACTCGTGATCCCTCTCCCTTCTTCTATGTAAAAAATCAATAAAATATATTTTAAAAAATTATGTCAATAGGAAATGGGCTTGCTTGCCATTACTAAAAGGGAATATGCTTAAATTTTTAGTAATTATTGGTTGTTTTGATTTTGAAAGTAATACATTTTATGCAGAAAATTTGGAGACCATAAAAGATTATAAAGAAGAAAGTTTAAAAAGTCACTCATATATAGAATGGAAAACAACCACTATGGGAAACAGTATGCAGTTTGCTCAAAATTTTTACAATGGAACTGCATTTTGACTCAGTGATCCCACTTCTGGGAATATATCCTAAGAATCTTGAAACATCAATCAGAAAGAATATATGCACCCCTATCTTCACAGCAGCATTATTTATAATTGCTAAGATCTGGAAATAGCCCAAGTGCCCATCGGTAGATGAGTGGATAAAAAAGCTGTGGTAGAGGAGAATCAAAGATGGTGGCATAGGTAAACACCTACACTGCTGCCTCACACAACAATTTCAAAACTACAACTAAAAGACAGAACGGACATCATCCAGAACCACAGGAAAGCTGGCGGAGTGTAAGTTCTACAGCTAGAAGGAAAGAGAGGGGCTCACAGAAACCCAGAGGAGCTGCAAAAAGCTGAGGTATGGAGACGCGCGCTGAGAGAGCCGGTGCCAGAGTACCTGCTGGCTTTCTCTGGCAGGAGGGAAACGGAGACTCTCAAAGGCATTGAACCCCTTATCTTATAACACTAAACCCCAGATCCAGCTGAAACTCATACGGGGGGAGTTTGGACTGTGAAAAGGGAGAGGTGCATGGAAATTTAGGGGAGGCACAAAAGATCAGAGGTCTGGTGGTGGCGCTCAAGGCACTGCGCGGAGGACAGACTGCTGATTGTGCCGCTGGCTTTCGAGAGTGGGCGGGAGACAGGCCCTCCCAAATGTGCCACTTCTGACTCCACTAAGTCCCTGTTTCGGGCGAAACCCTGGAGACCTAGATTCGTGTGGTCCTGGTGCACAGGGGAGCTGGAAAAGCAGCGGTTAGAGGCACTGCGGGCGCGCGGGCGCACAAGGACTGCTCCAGCCATTACCCAGTCACATGAGACTCAGGGGCCATGGAGGGTGGGGCCAACTGGAAGGCAAGGCGGTCCCTTAAGCCCTGAGACTCCACCCATCCCAAGCTCAACAGAGGCTTCTTCAGTTTTGCAAGTCTGGTATCATAAGGCTGAATTCAACACAGAAGTTTCCCCAGCATAGTGAAAATGCCAAGACAAGGGAAGGGATCACAAACAAAAGAAATGGAGGGAAAAAAACAACTGGATATAGAGTTCAAAACCACACTTACAAGGTTTTTCAAGAATATGCTAGAGAAGTTGGATAAAGTTAGCGAGAGCCAAGAGGAGATGAAAAAGGACCAACTAGAGATGCAAAAGATCCAACTAGAGAGGGAAAAGGTCCAACTAGAGATGAAAAAGGACCAACTAAAAATTAAACATACACTGACTGAAATAAAAAATATTATACAGAGTCCTAACAGCAGACTAGAGGAAGGCAAGAATCAAGTCAAAAATTTGAAATATAAAGAATCAGAAAACACTCAACTGGGAAAGCAAGAAGAGAAAAGAATCCAAAAATGTGAAGATAATGTAAGGAGCCTCTGGGACAGCTTCAAACGTACCAACATCAGAATTGTGGGGGTGCCAGAAGAAGAGAGAGAGCAAGATACTGAGGACCTATTTGAAGAAATAAAGACTGAAAACTTCCCATATCTGGTGAAAGAAATAGACTTACAAGTCCAGGAAGCATACAGAACCCCATATAAAAGGAATCCAAAGAGAACTACACCAAGACACATCATAATTAAAATACCAAGAGCAAAAGACAAAGAGAGAATATTAAAAGCAGCAAGAGAAAAACAGTTAATTATCTACAAGGGAGCACCCATACGATTGTCAGCTGATTTCTCAACAGAAACGATGCAGGCCAGACAGAAGTGGCAAGAGATATTCAACGTGATGAATAGCAAGAACCTACAACCAAGAATACTCTACCCAGCAAAGCTATCATTCAGAATTGAAGGTCAGATAAAGAGCTTCACAGAGAAGAAAAAGCTAAAGGAGTTCATCAACTCCAAACCAGTATTATATGAAATGCTGAAAGGTACTCTTTAAGAAGAGGAAGAAGAAATGAACAACAAATACATATCTATCAACAAGTGAACCTAAAAATTAAGTGAATTAAAAATTTGATCAACAGAATAAACTGGTGAATATAATAGAATCAGGAGCACAGAAAGGGAGTGGACTGATAATTCTCAGGGGGAAAGGGGTGAGGGAGGTGCAGGGAGAGACTGGACAAAAATCATACACCTTTGGATGAGGTCAATGTGGGCAAGGTAAGAGTAGAGGGAGGGGTGGGAGCCGGGTGGAGGGGGGCTATGGGAAGAAAAAAGAGAAACGTAATAATCTGAATAATAAAGATTTAATTTAAAAATAAAGCTGTGGTACATTTATACAATGGAATACTATGCAACTGTGAAAAAGGGAGGACCTCTTAACCTTTGGGACAGTATGGATAGACCTGGAGATAATTATGCTAAGTTAAATAAATCAATCAGAAAAAGACAAATATCATATCTCACTAATACGTGGAATCTGATGAACAAAATAGAGTCAGAGGCATGGATATATGATACAGATTGACCATAGGGAAGGTGGGAGGGGGAGACTGGATAAAAGGAGGTGAAGGGATTAGCCAATGAATATATATGCATAGCTCATGGACACAGACAGAGTGATGAAGACCAGGGAAGGGGTAGAGAGCATGGGCTGGATGGATTGGGGCAAAGGGAAGGAAATGGGAGACATCTTAATAGCATCAACAATAAAAAAACACAAAAGTCACCTATAATCGCTCTCTATATTTTTTAGCCCTCGCCTTTATGTCATGGAGAAAACCATGCAAATGTAACTGTATCAGAGAGGAAACGCAATGCTAGCAGGCTGGTGGAAAGGACAGCTAAGCATATAGGCTGTGATTAACTTTTCATTAAATCTGCATATATACTGTGGTGTCCTCCCAGTTCCGGATTTCAGGTGTCCTGTCCTTAGGGTTGTTTTCAGTCTTGGGATTCAGTAGATGTTCTAATATTTACTAGGACAAGTCCTCCAATACTGTTCTGTTATGTTCAATTTTCTTAGCTTCTGACATCTATTCTGTCTTGGGGAGTAAATGGTCCATGTTTTGTTTACTAGGCCTGTCTTCCATTTATATTTCAGGTAAGGAATCCGTTTAAAAAAACAAACAAACATTTGAAGTAGAAAAAGGACTAAGAAGGACTGAGTGGTTAGGAGAGGAGGGAGGCTGGGGAGGTGGGCAGTGAGTGACATCAGGGAATAGTTGGAAGAGGAAAGACAAGTGGCGAATGAAAGAGGAGAAAGAGAGCAAAGGGAAAGAAGGATGCATGAAGAAAAGATGATAGATGGAGGGCAACTGACAAGTGAACAAGGTGGGCCAGGCCCTCAGACCCAGAGTGTGGTGTGGGAAAAGGGATTTTTCCCTCTCAGTAACAAGAGGGTACCTAGACCCCTGCTATCTCTCACTGTGAGCAAAAGATTGTGACCAAATTATGGATGGATTCACCAACTTGGGAAAGAAAGTGGGTTGGGTTTCAGAGCAGAAAGGCCAGTTTGGAATGACAGTGAGTACGAAGCTAATGATACAGAAGCTGTGATGATTTATATGGTCTGGGTGTGGCTATATGAGTATAAAGGTATGAGTGAGGAAAAAGCACATACCAGGGGGTATAGCTCAGGGGTAGAGCATTTGACTGCAGATCAAGAGGTCCCCGGTTCAAATCCGGGTGCCCCCTTTGTGTGTACCTTTTTTCAGAATTCTAGGCTCCCATCAGCCTTCCCTGGTCTCCAAAGATTCAGCAACCCCACTAGAATAAAATTA
The DNA here is from genome assembly GCA_011751065.1 of Lasiurus cinereus. Classification (NCBI taxonomy): domain Eukaryota; kingdom Metazoa; phylum Chordata; class Mammalia; order Chiroptera; family Vespertilionidae; genus Lasiurus; species Lasiurus cinereus. Next base: position 40,218,325 of record JAAGEH010000307.1, read on the forward strand.
GGACCCACCCTCTCCTCTTAACTCTGTGGCCTCTGTTAAAAGATGTCTTCACATTCTTATTTCATCATCAGAGAAAAACTGCAAGATAGGTGTTTTCATCAGTAGGCCTCTTTTGATTGAATACTATCTCAATCCCCACCCCCACCATCTTTATCATGGATGAAGGTGACACAGAAATTTGAAGCACCTTGTCCCAAATCACAAAGTGAGAGAATCAAGAGTTAAATGACTACCACTAGTTATTTAACTAGTAGTTTGTGATTACTTCACAAAAGAGGAAACCAAGGCAGTTATAAGATAAACTAGAGGCCCGATGCATGAAATTCATGCAAGAGTAGGCCTTCCTTCCACCGGCCACCGGCAGGCACCTAGGACCCAGGCTTCCCTTGCAGCCCCAGTTTCATTTGGAAGGTCATCTGGTCTAATTAGCAAATTATGCTTTTATTATTATAGATGACTCTTGGGATATAATGTAAAACATGGTGACTATATTGTGTATTTGAAAGTTGTTGAGAGAGTAGATCATCCAAGTTCTCATCACAAGGGAAAAAATCATAACTATGTATAGTGAAGGATGTTAACTAGACTTATGTGATTTATTTTTACTTTATTTGTATTAAATATTTTCCAGTTTTATTGTGATATAACTGACATAAAGTTGTAGTTTAGGTATACACAAAATAACTTAATATTGTGTACATATTGTAAAAGGATCACTACACTAATAACAGAGTATTAACTTTTCTCTGTGTGCTATTTTGTACATTTTCAATTCTGTGCCCTGTGAAAACATTACTCATACAGGATGCAGTGAGAAAAGAACCCTTGTGCCTGTGGGTGGGAATGCAGACTGATGTAGCCACTGTGGAAAACAGTATGGAGTTTCCTCAAAAAACTAAAAATGGAACCCCTATTTGACCCAGTGATCCCACTTCTAGGAATATATCTCAAGAAACTACAAACACCAATTAGAAAGGATACATGCAACCCTGTGTTCATAGCAGCACAATTCACCATAACTAAGATTTGGAAACAACCTAAGTGCCCATCAGCAGATGAGTGGATTAAAAGACTGTGATACATCTACACAATGGAATACTACACTGCAGTAAAAAAGAAGGTGTTCTTTTTTAAAAAGTCTTCTTTTTTAAAAAATATATTTGATTGATTTTTTTTTTTACAGAGAGAAAGGGAGAGAGATAGAGAGTTAGAAACATCGATGAGAGAGAAACATTTATTAGCTGCCTCCTGCACACCCCCTACTGGGGATGTGCCCGTAACCAAGGAACATAGCCAAACCAGTTAGGGCAAGAAGGTGTTCTTACCATTTGCAACAGCATGGATGGTACTGGAGAGCATTATGCTAAGTGAAATAAGGCAGTCAGAGAAAGATAAATATCACATGATCTCACCCATTTATGGAATATAAGGAAAAACATAAACTGATAAACAAAACAGAACCAGAGACAGAGAAACATTAATCAGACCATCAAACCTTAGAGGGAAGGTAGGAGAGGGTGGGGGTAAGGGGGAGAGATCAACTGAAGGACTTGTATGCATGCATATGGGCCTAACCAATGGACACAGACAACAGGAGGGTGAGGGCATGAGTGGGGGGCTGGAGGGGTGATGGGGAATAAGGACACATAAAAATTAAAAACAGAAAACATTACTCATACAAAAGCTAATGAATTCACAAATTTAGGAAATCTCAGTTCAAGTGCTCTGACTTCCAGAAGCCTCTCAAAGCTCTGGCTTAGATCCCCTCTGCTTTTCTGGACAACCCCATTATAAGAGGGAGAGGAGTTTGCAGAGAGGTAGGGGAAGGGGACTGCTGATTGTCACAGGGCAAGAGAAGGGTTGGTCCCGAGGCAGCAAAGCCCTGAACACCCATCCTCCAAGGGCAGCTGAGTTGCGGCAGAATGAAGTGGTAGTCATTTAACTCTTGGTTCATCACTTACTCTGTGATTTGGGGCACGTTGTTTCAATTCCCTGTGTCACCGTCATCCATGACAAGGATGGTGATGGTGGTGATGATTGGGTCACTACTACCACAAATAATTTTTAAGTCATACATATGAAGGTCTTAGGACACTTTGTCTAACACATTATAAATGCTCAATAAACATTATACGGATCCAGCAGTACATCAGAAAGATCATACACCATGACCAAGCAGGATTCATCCCAGGAATGCAGGGATGGTTCAATATCCGCAAATCAATAAATGTGATACATCACATAAACAAATTGAGAGATAAAAATCACATAGTCATATCAATTGATGCAGAAAAAGCATTTGACAAAATCCAACATCCTTTCTTGATAAAAACTCTCAGCAAAGTGGGAATAGAAGGATCATACCTCAACATCATAAAAGCCATATATGATAAACCCACAGGTAATATCATACTCAATGGGCAAAAACTAAAACCCTTTCCCCTAAGAACAGGAACAAGACAGGGATGCCCACTCTCACCTCTCTTGTTCGACATAGTACTGGAAGTATTAGCCATTGCAATTAGACAACAAGAAGAAATAAAAGGCATCCAAATTGGAAAAGAAGAAGTAAAGCTGTCCTTATTTGCAGATGACATGATATTGTACATAAAAATAAACATTATAATAGGTCTTAGGTGTGGCTGCCTAGTTGAAAAGTCCTGAGGAGGCCCATCTATTCTAGCAGGGGGTATAGCTCAGGGGTAGAGCATTTGACTGCAGATCAAGAGGTCCCTGGTTCAAATCCAGGTGCCCCCTATGTTATTTGACTTTTACTCCAGTGGAAGTATAGCTCCTTGTTATCCCACAGGCCCAGCCTCATGGAATCTAAATTTCCAACACTGTGTTAGAGATTTAAGTGTCTCTTGTGACATTCCTCATGCGTTTCACTTTTACTTCCTCAGCCATACTCATTTGCTGGAGAGGTAGAGGAAGTCTGTCCTCTGTTTCTCTGGTGCCTAATTATTACCATTCTGATTTTATTTGTTTATACCAAGCTTGCTTCAAAAAGTAGGATTTGAGGCAGCTTACAATAAAAGATGCAATAAAAGTCCAACTGACCAAGCAGGTATAAAAAGGCAAGAGCTGACTTATATGAGGCAATCAAAGTTATAGAGATGGAAAAATCATGGGAGCCACGGGCTGGAGGTGGAAGGACAGCTGTTATCAATTAATGGGGACAGTTGCAGTAGGGAAAGATGAACATTTTCTGGAGTAGGATGGTAGTAATTGTTGCACAACACTATAAATTACTTAATACCACTAAACTGTACACTCAAAGTGTTATGTGTATTTTACCACAATTTAAAAACAGAAGACAAGCCCTGGCCAGTGTGCGCAATAGTTAGAGTGTAGGCCCAGGCCCCAAAGGACCATGGGTTCCATTCCCAATCAAGGGCAGGTGCCTGGGTGCAGGTTCTATTCCTGGACCCAGTCCAGGCATCTGTGGGAGGCCACCAATCAATATTTCTCTTTCTCTCTCTCTCCCCCGGTCCCCTCTCTCCCTACATCTCTTCCTCTCTCCCTTCCACTCTCTTTAAAAATCAATGAAAAAAATATTCTCAGGCTGGCCCAGCCGCCTTGACTCAGTGGTTGAGTGTCAAGCTAAGAACCAGGAGTTCACAGTTCCATTTCTGGTCAGGCCGGGATGCAGACTCAGTCCTCAGTGTGGGATGTGCAGGAAGCAACCAATCAGTTATTCTCTCTCATCCTTTTCCTTTTGTCCCTGAAATCGGTAAAAATATATTTTTAAAAATATTCTCAAGTGAGGATTAAACAAAACAAACAAACACAAAACTGAAGGAAAAAGAAAAGGCAAGGACTGAATGTTTAGTAGAAGTTATAAGATGAATATAAAGCTTATTATCTCTGAGCTTCCTGGTTATCAACCCGAAGTGAGAACATACTAATTCATCAACTGAGTAAAGTATTTTATTAACCTTAGCTAGTTTGGCTCAATGGATAGAGCATCATCCTGTGGACTGAAAGGTCCAGGTTCAATTCCCTGTTCCCTGGTCCATAGACAACTGGCTTCTTGCGGTGTCCTCATGTGATCAAAGGGAGAGATCTTTTGAGCCCATTTTATAAGGGCACTAATCCCATTCATGAGACATCCACCCTATGATGTCATCACCTCCCAAAGGGCTGACCTCAACATACTAATTTGGGGATGACACAGACATCCAGTCAGAATACATATGTGTATGATCCAGGAAGGATTTTTTAACACAACCTCAAATCACAAATATAAATATAAATTTGATTATACCAACATTTAAATTTTTATGTAATAAAAACTCCTTAAATAAGAGATTGAATTTTGCAACATACTAGTATATGATGGAGAATGGATTTGTCCCAGAATATAAACAAAATGGAAAAGTTCTGGAGATCTATTGTACAACAATGTGGATATAGTTAACACTACTGAATTGTCCACTTATAAATGGCTAAAATGGTAAATTTTATTATATGTTTTTCACTTCAATTTAAAATTTTTAATTATTTTAAAAATAAGAATTTCTATACAGGAAAAAAAAATAGTCAACCCAACAGAAAACATACAAAGACAGGTTAAGGAATTCACAGAAAATGTTATTTTTATAACAAATAATCATATGAAAAAAATGCTCAACTTTGCTAGGAATCAGGGAAATGAAAATTAATTTTAAAAGAATAAAGAGCACTGGCTGGTATGCTCAATGGTTAGAGCATCAGCCTATGCACCAAAGGGTCTTGGGTTCGATTCCCTGTGAAGGGCATGTACCTGGGTTAGGGGTTCACTCCCCACCCTGGTCAGGGTGTGCCAGAGACAACCAATTGATGTGTCTCTCTCACATCCATGTTTCTTCCTCCCCCAGCCTGCCTCTCTTTCACTCTGAAAAGCTGTGGAAAAAATATCCACTGGTGAGGATTTTTAAAAAACGTTTTTAAATAAATAAATTAATTAATTAATAAAGAGGCACCATTTTTGGAGAGAAACCAAGATGGCAGCATAGGTAAACACCTATATGTGCTGTCTCTCACAATGACACCAAAACTACAACTAAATGACAAAACATCTATCACCCAGAACCATGGGAAAGCAGACTGAAGAGAAGTTCTACAACTAGAAGAGCATTGAGACGTACACAAGGGTGGAAAAGCTGAGGTATGTGAATTGAACTGGTGGCTGATGGCAGGGTGCACTGTTTTTTTCAACCCGAAGGGAGACAAGCTCCCAATTACTCTGAACTCCAGTTTCTGGCAAGACTCTGGGGACCAAGACTCCTACGGGGAGAAGCTGGACTGTCTGCAATTAGGTCAGAAAGTGAGGATGGCTTTCCTGCAGAGGTGCACGCAGAAATCATTGTTTATTGCACTGGGGCACGGGACACAGGGACGCGGAAACTCGGAGATGCAGAAACAGATGACTGGCAGCCATCGCTGTTTGCCATGCCCTAGTGACTCCCTGAAACCCTGCCCCAACCAGTTTACAAATCTGCCCCAGCTCTGTGTAGCAGCTTTTGCATATAAATGGCCAGCCCTATCACAGCTTAACCTAACAAACTACAGCTCTGGTCAGACAGCTCCAAAACCTCCAAACACAAGCAAAGAGGAGAAATCTGCAGTTCTCACTGTCGCTCCTGCTGGGTGGCCTCAGACAGTAGCTGATCTGCACCCCATTGGAGATCCAGAAGCCAGTGTACCTAGTGGTCAGTGTGAGACGACACCAGACTCAATGCCTCACATCCATAAGTGACACATTCAAGAGGCAGACTCAGTGAGCACCAAAGCCCCACTGAAGCAAGTCCTGGTCCATAAGGGTGTCTCCAGTACAGCAGTTCTTCTATTATAGACACAGCGGGTCCTCACAGCCAATTGGCCTGGAGGTCAATTCCTCCCAGTGTACCAACAGCAATCAAGGCTTGACTACAACAAGACTTTGCACTCAGCCCAAAAAGTGTCCCACCTCAAGTGATAGGGGATGCTGAACCACTGGGCCCTATAGGTCACCTACCACAGAAAACCACTCCATCAACACAGGAAAGCAGCAAAATGCAGAGACAAAGGAACATGTCACAAATGAAAGAAATGAAGGAAAGCAAACTACTGAACATAGAGTTCAAAACCACATTTATAAGGTTACTCAAGAATCTTCTAAAAACTTCTGAGGAACTTAGTGAGACCTTAAAAAAAAAAAAAAGGAAAAGGACCAGTCAGAAATTAAGCATACACTGTCTGAAATAAAGAATATACAGAAATTCAACAGTAGACTAGAGGACCCCAAAATCAAACCAAAGATCTGAAATCTGAGGAAACAAAAAACACCCAACCAGAAAAACAAAAAGAAAAAAGAATCCAAAAATATGAAGATAGTATAAAGAGCCTCTGGGAAACTTTAAGCATACCAAAATCTGAATTATTGGGATGCCAGAAGAAGAGAGCAAAATATTGAAAACCTATTAGAAGAAATAATAACAGAAAAGTTTCCCTATCTGGTGAAAAAAAATCGACTTACAAGTCCAGGAAGCGCAGAGAACCCCAAACAAAAGGAATCCAAAGAGGACCACACCAAGATACATCATAATTAAAATTCCAAGGGCAAAAGACAAAAAGAGTATCTTGAAAGCAGCAAGAGAAAAATACAAGGGAGTACCCATACAACTGTGAGCTGATTTCTCAACAGAAACTACGCAGGCCAGCAGGGAGTGGCAAGCAATACTCAAAGTGATGAATAGCAAGAACCTACAACCAAGATTACTCTACCCAGCAAAGCAATCATTTAGAATTGAAGATCAAATAAAGAGCTTCACAAACAAAAAAAAAGCTAAGGGAGTTCATCAACACCAAACCAGGATTATATGAAATGCTGAAAGGTATTCTTTAAGAAGAGGAAGAAAAAGAAAAAGGTAAAGATAAAAATTATGAACAACAAATACGTATCTATAAACAAGTGAATCTAAAAATCAAGTGAATAAAAAATCTGATGAAGAGAATAAACTGGTGGATATAATAGAATCAGGGGCATAGAAAGGGAGTGGACTGACAATTCTTAGGGGAAATGGATGTGGAGATTACAGGAAGAGACGACAAAAATCGTACACCGATGGATGAGGACAGTGGAGAGGGGGGTAAGGGCAGAGGGAGGGGTGGGAACCAGGTGGAGGGGAGCTATAGAGGAAAAAAAGAAAAACAACTGTAATATTCTGAACAATAAAGTTGTATTTAAAAAAATAAGAAAATATTTCACTGAGAAAGTTTAAAGGGTCAGCAATGAGAGACAAAGGTGAGGTTGCTTTTCTTTTTTAAAATATATTTTTATTTATTTTAGAAAGAGGAAGGAAGAAGGATAGAAAGATAGAATTATAGATCAGCTGTATACACCCAGAATGGGAATAGAACTATGACCCTTGGTTCATGGTCTGATGCTACACCTGCCAGGTAACGTTGCTTTTCTTATTACCTCTTGAGTCCCACAAGTCAGTGTTACCAGATCAAGAGGGACACAGATAGCTCTCAAAGACATGTCATGTGCAGAAAAATTAAAATGCAGAACCACACATTCAGCCACTTGGGTTTTAAAAACCTAGACTGGTACTGGATATTGTTTATGCATATTCACTTATGAACATAAAAGTGATACCGAATTTTTGGACTGGAACCCCGATTCTTTGTCAGCCAGAATCGAAGAATGAATCCACAGACAGAACGTGGTATAGCAAAGATGGAGATTTATTGAAGAACAAGTACAGACTCCCACATAGGGAGGAGGAAGAGTCCCACACAATGGACTCCCATGTGGGGACGGGGAAAGGGTCCCACTGGGTTCCTCTTTCTAAGGGCTTATAAAGGCAGTGGATCCTGGTGCCTTGATATCCCCTCTGATTGTCACTATCCCCTTAGTCTGGTTACCATAGTAACCCCTGGGCTCAAAGATCGAACCTCCCACCCTCACCCCTTCCTTATTGTTTTCCTATTTTCTTTGGGCTTTCTTCCTCTCCTTCTAAATGAAGGGCTTCCTTCTCTTTATTTTGTAAATATGACCTTTCTTGGCTACTTCTAGTTCCCTTCTTTTATGGAAATATACCTGTTGCTGCCTCCTTGTCTTATGGAAACATGACTGCACCTGGCTTCCTTGTGTTATGGAAATGTACCTTCTCCCAGTCTGCAGCCCCACATTTTTTCCATGGACCCTAAGTCTAAAAAGTCCCTGCCTATGTTCCCCTAAAACTCCTGCTTCAAAAGTATTAAAAGGGGACTTGTATTTAAAATACATAAAGAGCTGTCAAAATTCTACAAAAGGTCCAATTAGAAAATGGGCCAAGGACATGCACAGACATTTCACTGAAAAGGATGTACAGATGGCAAATAAGCACTTGAAGACGTGTCAACATCATTACCATTAGGGAAGTGCAAACTGAAACCTCAAGGAGATGCCACCATGCTCCTATCAGCAGAACTGAAATACAAAAGGTGATAATATCTGCTGGTGAGGGTGCAGAAAAAATGAGACACTCATATTTAGTGATACGAATGTAAAATGATAAAGCCACTTGGGCAAACAGTTTACCAAGTTCTTACCAAACCAAATATATGCTTAGTACACGCGAAAGTTGATTTTATGTGTTAACTAGACTGGGCCACATGGAGGTCAGATACTCAGTCAAACACTACTCTGGGAGGGTCTGTGAGGGTGTTTTTAAACAAGATTAATATTGGGGAAGGTCTATTGTCCTGTTAAAAGGGTACATCAAGAAGCCCTGTGAAGAGTCCTATGTGATAAGGAACTGAAGCCTCCCCCCACAGCCAGTGAGGAACCAAGTCCTCTTTCCAGCATCATGTGAGTGTTCAGAGCTTAGGCTGGTTCCTCCAGACCCAGTCAAATCTTCAGATGAGCATCCCAGCTGACATCTTATCTGCAATCTCATGAGGAACCTGAACGAGAACTGCCCAGGAAAGCCTCCCCCAGATTCCTGAACCTGTGAAACTGCAAGTTATGATAGAGATTTATCATTCAAAGCTGCTAGATTTTGTAGTGTTTTGTTATGCAGCAGTATCTAACTAATGCAGAGTCATTTTGCCCTAGGCCCAACCAAGCCTGTGAACCTCTTGGGTAAAGCACAAGAGAGTGATTTGGTGAATAGAGAGAAAGTCAAAGAAAAACAGTTTAGAAAATTTGTATCATCATGGATGGGAGGGAATAGCTAAAGAAAAGATAGGAAGGGGGAATGAACAGTGAGGGCAGGATACAAAAGACAGAAAGCTGAAATAAAAAATGAAGTTCAAATGCCTTTTACATGTGTGAGAACTAGAAGAGAATGGGAAAAGATCATCTTGGTCTCACACTATGGATTATTTGAAAGTGATTTCAACTGAAAAATATGTAAGGAACAGTCTAGTTCTTGCTCATGAAGCATCCATCGGCTTGCCTCTGGGCTTCATCTGTTTGATATACCAAGCCAGGTACAGGCTGTGCTCTCTCAAATGGAAATAGGCAGTTCTAAATATTATTTGTTGCTAAATGTTAAAATACAGCATAGTGTTTTGCAAATGCAGCAATAAACAAGATGAGCTGATAAGAACTCAACCACATAAAAGTAGCCAACTGCAAAAAAAAAAAAAAGGAAAGAAAAAAGAAAAGAAAAGAACACAAAAGAACACAAAAAAAATTAACATGTAATTAAGCAAATGCCTCCAATAGGCAGAGCTTTAGACATGAATCCTGGGTCTCCTTTACTTGTTCAAAGCACGTAAAACTACCTTGTGACAGCCACACCTGGTTCTTAAATGGAGCACCCCCAGTAGTGAACCCTTTGAGTTGAGTTAACAGCCCTTCCAAGCTGGTACCGACAAGGGTTGGTACCTTTTTAGAAAAGAATGATAGTTATTGTGTAAGGAATGCATACACAGTTGAACAGGACTAGTAGCTTGCTGCTGAGTCAGAACCAACAACCTGTGTGCAAATGGAAGTGTAAAGAACACTATGATTGGTTACATAGTACTACCAGTAAAAGGGGGTATAGCTCAGGGGTAGAGCATTTGACTGCAGATCAAGAGGTCCCCAGTTCAAATCTGGGTGCCCCCTTTAAGAACCTCTTTTCCTATTTAATCTAATTTGACAAAATGAGTTTTAGGCAGGTCATACGGAGGAGACTGGCTAGAGCCTATGAAAAAGCACATTTGTGGCCATTCTTTCTTATTCAGGATCCATGAGGTGCTAAACACAGCCTTGAAGACCAAGGGCAAGTATGAATGTATCCCTGATGCCTGTTGAGGGTCTGTTACTGGAACCCCAATGATACTAAGTTAAGTCTCACCCAGAGTCTAGTCCAGACACAAAAACTGAGCCAGTATGGGTGATAAAGATGAAGGAATGAAGGAGACACACAGATATACAAACAACCCATAGACACAGACAATAGTGTGATTCCTTGAGGGATAAGGAGATAGAAGAGGGTAAAAGGGGAATAAATGGTAATGGAAGGAGACTTGACTTGAGGTGGTGAACACACAATTCAGTATACTGATGATGTATTATAAAATTGTACACCTGAAACCTATATGACTTTAGTAGCCAATGTTACCCAATAGATTCAATTTAAAGAAACTGAACTATTTCAACAGAATATAATATAAATAATGGTTAACCAGTATATCAATTTCCGGTAGCTTCTGTAATAAAGTACCACAATGTGGGTGATATAAACAACAAATTTATTGTCTCACAGTTCTGGATGCCAGAGTCTGAAATCAAGGTGTCAGACAGGCTGTGCCCTCTCCGAAGGCTCTAGAGGACAGTCCCTCCTTCCCTCTTTCCAGCTTCTGGTGTTTGTTGGCAATTCTCAGCCTTCCTTTGCTTGTAGCTGCTGCATCATTTCAATCTCTACCTCTGTCTTCATCTGGCTGTCTTCAGCCTGTGTGTCTCTTCTCTTCTTACACCCGTCACATTGGAGTAAGGGCCACCACTCCATGGTAATGTCATCTTAAATGATTCCATCTTTGAGGACACATTCCAAATGAGGACACATTCCTGCACATGGGGGCTGCCGGGATGCTACAAATTCAACATATCTTTTGCGGGGACACAATTTAATACACAATAACCAGGAATTCAAAGTAAAGGAGCAGAAAAGGAAGACTAAGTATCATAGAGGTACTTTCTGTAAAAGCAGCCACCACTCAAGGGCGGGGGTCAAACAGAAAGGACAAATTTAAGACTTACAAGCTTGGGGTCTATGTCTGGGGATCAGGGACTCAGGTCTCTAAGGTGATGCTGCTGTCCCTGAAGAGTCATGACGAAGCCGGGCCTGTGAGCACCACACTGCACATGGCAATCACTGTAGCTACTAGATGGACAGTGGCTGCCAGGTGACACTGACAGGAACCCAAAGCAAGTGCTTCTTCCTTCTCCAATCTTCCATCTCATTTTGCAGCTCTACTGGCAGGACCAGCCAGGAAGCTACCTGGTTTAGAGGCTCCAACCCAGTGTCACAGAGCAGAGCACAGAAAGGTGGACTTGGAGCCTAGAGACTGCAATAAAGGGTTGACTGTATGGAGATTCATATATGGGGAGGGGTCAGCATTGTGCAGAGAGCTCTGATCTGTAGCCTCTTTGAGGTGTTCTATGCTTGGTCAGACCATGAGGCATTATGAGTCTGTTTTCAGATGCTCAGCACAAAAACTACTATATAGATGTGAGTGTGGATCCTTCCGGCTGTCAGGGAGTGCTCCCCAGATGACTGCCCTCCTCTAGGGACTGAAGGTGGAGAGGTTGTGGAGCTGAGGGAGGAGGGAACCTGTTGCTTCTTCTAATGTGGGGAGGTGAGTTAGCATAAAGCAGGTCTGGCAACTCAGCCAAACTATGTGGACAGAGTATCTGGGACAGAAGCTTTGGGTGTGGCCACACAGGGAAAGGGTGTTACTTGGACCTCACTGGTATGGCAGGGGGTATAGCTCAGGGGTAGAGCATTTGACTGCAGATCAAGAGGTCCCCAGTTCAAATCTGGGTGCCCCCTAGCATTTTAGTCTCAAAGGTCATAAAGGAGTTCTAGTTTCCTCTCCTCTTTCTGAATCTGATCTCTAGTCTTCCTGCTAAGGTTGAAGAAACTGAGGAGGCCCTTCCTGCCCAGAGCAGGGCAGGTCTACTCAGATGATGTTATCCCACTGCTCTGATTTTCCCCCTCTCCCCTCACCTGGTCCCCTGCTCTCCAATGTGAACTTGATCTCCTGGCTGAGTTTGAGGACTCTGACCTTTGCAAGTAGCCAGAGAAGCCTGAGATCACTTACAAAAAAAACAATTGGACTCCTGGTCAACTTCTCAATAGTTACAAAGAAAGCCAAAAGATAGTGCAATGGCACATTCCACATGTTAAGAGAAACAACAGTTAACTCTGAATTCTATTCCCAGCTAAACTGCTCTACATTCAAAGATCAGAGAGTTTATACCAACTGATGCTCACTAAAGAAAAAATTAAATATATACTTTGGAGAAAAGAAAAATGATCCCAGATGGGAGGTCTGAGATACAAGAAGAAAAGCTGAATAAGGAAATTGTAAATTATGTAAGTAAATCTAAAAATCATTGACCATATAACAATATTAATGTCTAATTTGCAAAGGTTTTTTTTTTTAACTTACAACTAAAATACTGCCGAGACCGGTTTGGCTCAGTGGATAGAGCGTTGGCTTGGGGACTGAAAGGTCCCAGGTTCGATTTTGGTCAGGGGCATGTACCTTGCTTGCGGGCACATCTCCACAGTGGGGTGTGCAGGAGGTGGCTGATCGATGTCTCTCTCTCATCGATGTTTCTGACTTTCTGTCTCTCTCCCTTCCTCTCTGTAAAAAATCAATAAAATATATTTAAAAAAAACCTAAAATACTGGTTAACAATATATCAGGAATGGGATGATAAGAGTGAAGATATTTTTTAAAAATATATTTTATTGATTTTTTACAGAGAGGAAGGGAGAGAGACAGAAAGTCAGAAACATTGATGAGAGAGAGACATCGATCAGCCGCCTCCTGCACACCCCACACCAGAGATGTGTCTGCAAGCAAGGCACATGCCCCCGACCAGAATCGAACCTGGGACCTTTCAGCCCACAGGCCGACGCTCTACCCACTGAGCCAAACCGGTCTCGGCAAGAGTGAAAATATTTATGTAATTTGGGAGGAGAGTAAAATATTTATTGCTTAGACTTTCAAAATTTGCACACAAATTTCTACAGTATCATTTTAAAGGTTGTGTTTTTGCCAAGCTAAAGGTGATAAGGGAATGTATGGTCTTATGAAGGGCCTCCTCAGTTTCTTCAATGTAGTAGCCTTGCTAAAACATTCATTAATTCTAATAATTTATTTGTTGATTCTTTTAGATTTCATATGTTTGCAATCATACCATCTAAATTTTTAAACATTTTATTTCTTTTATCAAATCCTTATGTATTTTATTACTTTTTCTTACCTTATTATACTTACTAGGACCTCCAGTATAATATTGAATAAAGGTGTTAATAGTAGGTATTGCCTCCTTTTGATTTCACATGAAAAGTTTTCAATATTTCACTATTAAATACATACTGCAGACTATACTTCTTGTAAATGGTCTTTACCAAATTAAGGATTTTTCCTTTAGTTTGCAAAAATAAAATTATCATAGCCCTAGCGGGTTTGGCTCAGTGGATAGTGTATCCTGAGGACTGAACAGTCCCGGGTTCAAGTCTAATCAAGGTCACAAGCCTGAGTTGTGGGCTCAATCCCCAGTCAAGGGCATGCAGGAAGCAGCCGATAAATGATTCTCTTATCATTGATATTTCTATCTCTCTCTCCATCTCCCTTCCCTTCTGAAATCAATATATTTAATATTTAAAAAATAAAAATAAAGCCCTAACCAGTTTGGCTCAGTGGATATAGTGTTGACCTATGGACTGAAGGGTCCCAGGTTTGATTCCAGTCAAGGGCATGTACCTTGGTTATGGGCACATACCCAGCAGGGAGTGTGCAGGAGATAGCTGATCAATATTTCTTTCTCGTCAATGTTTTTTTATATTTAATTTAATAAATCTTTATTGTTCAGATTATTACAGTTGTTCCTCTTTTTCCCCCCAATTCCTCTTTACCACCAAGCTCCCACCCCTCTCTTCCCTTTCCTCCCTCTCATTGTCCTCATCCATAGATGTATGATTTTTGTCCAGAAAATCCATAGGTGTATGATTTTTTCTCTCCCTGTACCCCCTCACCCTCCCCCCCCGAGAATTGTCAGTCCACTCCCTTTCTATGCCCCTGATTCTATTATATTCACCAGTTTATTCTGTTCATCAGATTTTTTATTCACTTGGTTTTTAGATTCACTTGTTGATATATACGTATTTGTTGTTCATAATTTTTACCTTTATCTTTGTCTTCTTCTTAAAGAATACTTTTCAGCATTTCGTATAATTCTGGTTTGGTGTTGATGAACTCCTTCAGCTTTTTCTTATCTGTGAAGCTCTTTATCTGACCTTCAATTCTGAATGATAGCTTTGCTGGATAGAGTAATCTTAGTTGTAGGTTCTTGATATCATCACTTTGAATATTTCTTGCCATTCCCATTTGGCCTGCATCGTTTCTATCGAGAAATCAACTCACAATCATATGGGTGCTCCCTTGTCAGTAATTAACTGTTTTTCTCTTGCTGCTTTTAATATTCTCTCTTTGTCTTTTTCTCTTGGTATTTTAATTATGATGTGTCTTGATATGGTCCTCTTTGGATTCCTTTTGTTTGGGTTCTGTGTGCTTCCTGGACTTATAAATCTATTTCTTTCACCAGATGGGGGAAGTTTTCAGTCATTATTTCTTCAAATAAGTTTCCAGTATCTTGCTCACTTTCTTCTTCTGGCACCCCATAATTCTGATGTTGGTATGCTTGAAGTTGTCCCAGAGGCTCCTTACACTATCTTCACATTTTTGGATTCTTTTTCTTTTTTCTTTTCCAGTTGAGTGTTTTCTGCTTCTTTGTATTTCAAATCTTCGACTTGATTCTTGCATTCCTCTAGTCTGTTGTTAGGTCTCTGTATAATATTTTTATTTCAGTCAGTGTATGTTTAATTTCTAGTTGGTCCTTTTTCATCTCCTTTTGGGTCTCGCTAAATTTATCCATTTTTTCTAGGAAATTCTTAAAAAATCTTATAACCGTGGTTTTGAACTCTATATCCGGTCGTTTGTTTTCCTCTATTTCTTTCGTTTGTGATCTGTTCCTTTGTCTCTGCATTTTTGCTGCTTCCTTGAGTTGGTAGAGTAGCTTTGTGTGCTAGGTGTCCTGTATGGCCCAGTAGCTCCACCTCTCCAGTTACCTGAGGTGGACTCTTTTGGTGCAACCCTTTGTGGACTGTGTGTACAGCCTTGTTGTAGTTAAGTCTTGATTGTTGTTAGTATCACTGGGGGGAATTACCCTCCAAACCAATTCGTTGTGAGGATCAGCTGTGTCTACGCCAGAAGGACTTCTGTGCTAGAGTCAGCCTTATGATACAAGACTTGCAAAATTGCAAAAGCCTCTGTGCTTAATTGGATGGGGCAGAGTCTCAGGGCTAAGCAGATGGCCTTGGCTTCCTGTGAGCCCTGCTCTAGGTAGTCCCTGGGTCTCAGTGGCCCTTCGTAATCGCTGCAGCCCTCTCTGCGCTCATTCATGCTAGAATACCTCCAGACCCTTGCCTTTCTCGGCTCCCCTGAGTTTCCATGCACTCTGGGGACCCATTGAGTCTGGGTCCCCAGGGTCTCGCCTGAAACTGGGGTTCAGTGCAGTCATAAGTGAAGTTTGGTGCAGTCAGGACGTTCCCTCTTGCTCCTGTTAGAGAAAGCCAGTAGCACAGTCAGCAGTCAGTGCTCTCTGCATGCAGTGACGTGCATGCCTCTAGACCTCTGCCTTTCGGGGCTTCTCTGAGTTTCAGTGCACTCTTCCCTTTTCACAACAGTCCAGACTCCCCCCCGTATGAGTCTCGCCCAGAACTGGGATTCAGTGCAGTCCGAAGTAGGGTTCAGTGCAGTCAGGAGTCTCTGTCCCCCTCCCACTAGAGGAAGCCAGTCACCACTCCACTGCCCATCCTCTCCATGCACATGTTTCTATACCTCAACTTTTTTTTTTTCCAAATACATTTTATTGATTTTCTACAGAGAGGAAGGGAGAGGGACAGAGAGTTAAAAACATCAATGAGAAACATCTATCAGCCATCCCACACTGGGGATGTGCCCGCAACCAAGATACATGCTCTTGACCGGAATCAAACCTGGGACCCTTCAATCTACAGGCCGAAGCTCCATCCACTGAGCCAAACTGGCCTTGGCTGTATCTCAGCTTTTTACAGCTCCTCTGAGTCTCTGTGAGCCCCTCTCTTTCCTTCTAGTTGTAGCATTTCCACTCAGCCAGCTTTCCTGTGGTTCTGGATGATGTCCGTTTTATCTTTTTGCTGTAGTTTTGAAATTGTTGTGAGAAGCAGCAGTTTAGATGTTCACCTAAGCCGACATCTTTGTTCTTTTTCAGGGGATGTCTTATTTTTCCATGAAGAAGAATACGGTACACATTTATTGTTGAACAGAAAAAAAGGAAATTTATTACCTGTATACGGTACGGTAGTAGTTGTCATCACAAACCAGCTCAGTGATTGGCCGCAGTGCAGCTGGAGCTGTTCAGGCAGTGTGAGGTCTCTTTAAATCAGGAGTCAGATGCCTTATGGTAGCTTCGGGGGCCTTATATTCCGGGGAGGCCTTATGTTCAGGGGAGGCCTTATTATCGGGGAGGTCTTATTTTTGGGGGGAGGCCTTATATTACAGCGAGAGGCAAAACTGGAAGTAGGTCTTATTTTCGGGGGATGTCTTACTTTCAGGGAAACAGGGTACTTAAAGCAAAAGTTACAAAGAGGCATGTCTGAATGGGAAAGGGAGGAAACTTTCTACTAATTAGAGATTCCTTGGTGCAAATTATTCCTCAGTTGTTAAAACAGCAGGGAGAGCTGAGACTGGTTTGGCTCAGTGGATAGAGTGTCGGCCTGCGGACTGAAGGGTCCCAGGTTTGATTCCGGTCAGGGACATGTATCTTAGTTGTGGGCACATTCCCGGTGGGGGTCGTACAGGAGGCAGCTGATCGATGTCTCTCTCATTGATGTTTCTAACTCTATCCCTCTCCCTTCCTCTCTGTAAAAAATCAACAAAATATATTTTTTAAAAAACCATGAGGGAGAGAGGAATGCAAGGATGCAACCTTGAGAGTACAGTCTTACCTCATCCTGCTTTTTAAATAGAGGAGCCAGCAATCTCCAATTTTAATTATCAGGTGCTTCTCATAAATTGTGGAAGGCCACAGCAAAGAAAAGGAGAGGCCTTTTTCCATCCTTACAAAATGTATTTTAATAAACAATGTCTGTATAATGTGAGTGTTTACATTTATTGGGACTCTATATATTTTTTCCCAATTACAATTTGCACTCAATATTATTCTGTATTAGTTTCAGGTGTGTAGTATACTAATAGTGGTTAGAAAACCATGTACTTTACAGAGAGGTTCCCTCAATATTTCAAGCATCCACCTGGCCCCATACATAGTTATTATAATATTACTAGTGACCTGGTGCATGAACTTTGTACATTAAAAGGGAATTAATTAAAGAAAAAAAATTTTAATTAATGTATTACATGTATACATATCTTCCCATTGCCCCCTCCCTCCCAGGCATACCCTAACCCCCCCAGTGTCTTGTGTTCATTGGTTATGCTTATATGCATGCATACAAGTCCTGGGGTTAATCTCTTATTTAAAGAAAATATTTTAATATTGTTATTTGTTTTTTCTCTATAATAGAAGTGTCAGAGATGAAAGAAAATTAGTAAAATGTATATGAAAACGTTCCTCCTATTAGAGTCTGAGTCGTACCAAGGGAACCAGAGTCAAGTTCTAGTCCATGAGCACGTGCATCTCTAAATCACACAAGACCCAGACCCTGCCAGCTAGATCCAGACCTGGCTGGCCCCAATGGGCTAGACCAGACCTGGCTGGCCCCAATCCCATCAAGCCCCGCGTGGGGAGCATGGCCTCAGGTCCCCCATCCTGGTGCAAGGGTTGGGGGCACAGCCTCCCATCCCTCGTCAAGCCCTGCATAGCAGGGGGGAGCGGCCTCAAGACCCTAGCATGGCACCAGGGTGGGGGGTGCAGCCTCAGGTCACCTAGTCTGGCACTGGGGCAGGGGGCATGGCCTGAGGTCCCCCATCAAGCCTCACCAGGCAGGGGACACAGCCTCAGGTCCCACGGGGTATGGGGCGTGACCTCAGGTTCCCTGGCCCAGTGCTGGGGGGGTTGCAGCCTTAGGTTCCCCCCTCAAGCTCTGCCTGAGATCCTCTGTCAAGCCCCACCAGGTTGCGGGGGGGGGGGCACAGCCTCAAATCCCCTAGCCCATCCCAGCACCATGCAGCCTCAGGTCCCTACTGATTGCTCATTAAGGGTCATTATTGAAACTCAGCTTCCACTGTGGACACAGCCATCTTGTTACAGCATGATGGTCAATTTGCATGTTCCCTCTTTATTAAATAGGATTGACTCTATTCCCTATGCTGTACTTTATATCCCTGTGACTATTTTGTAAGTACCAATTTGTACTTCTTTATATATATATATATTTTTATTGATTTTTTTACAGAGAAGAAGGGAGAGGGATAGTCAGAAACATCGATGAGAGAGAAATATCGATCAGCTGCCTCCTGCACACCCCCCACCAGGCATGTATCCACAACCAAGGTACATGCTCTTGACCGGAATCGAACCTGGGACCCTTAAGTCCACAGTCCGATGCTCTATCCATTGAGTCAAACCAGACAGGGCCAATTTGTACTTCTTTTTTTTTAATATATATTTTATTGATTTTTTACAGAAGGAAGGGAGAGGAATAGAGAGTCAGAAACATGGATGAGAGAGAGACATTGATCAGCTGCCTCCTGCACACCCCCTTACTGAGGATGTGCCTGCAACCAAGGTACATGCCCCCGACCAGAATCGAACCTGGGACCCCTCAGTCCACAGGCCGATGCTCTATCCACTGAGCCAAACCGGCCTCAGCCAATTTGTACTTCTTAACCCCTTCACCTTTTCACCCATTCCCCCAACCCTTCTCTCTTATCAAACGGCAATTTGTTCTCTGTATGGGTAAATCTGTTTCAATTTTATTTATTTGTTTATTTTGTTCTTTCGATTTGTCTTTTTCTAGTTCCATTCATGCTTTTGTAAAATGTAAGATTTCTTTTTTTTTTATGGTCAAGTAGTATTCCGTTGCATAAATAAATGTACCACAGCTTTTTTATACACTCATCTACTGATGAAATTTGGGTTGCTTCCATAAATTGGCTACTGTAAATAGCAATGATCATAGATGCTCATATGTGTGTGTGTGTGTGTGTGTGTGTGTGTGTGTGTGTATACTCTTTAGAATTAGTGTTTTGGGTTTCTTTGGATATATTCCCAGAAGTGGAATCGCTGTGTGTTGGCGGTTGTTGGGAGGGGGCGGGGGGCGGTTATTGAGTGGTTACAGTTTTCAGCCTAATTAAGTTTCTGGGTTTATAACTCCTTTTACTGGACACTCACATGATATTCCCAAGGGAGCAGGAAGGTGAGCACCTGAAGGGCCCCACTACATGTTACATCTTGGTGTGTAAATGACAGCCCAGTCTCTGGCTGTGTCTCCCATGTTTCAGAAGAGAAGAAATCATAAGTTGGGACAGATGCAGCTATTTTTATAAGATTCTGCTTACCTCCCTAAACCATCCACACCAGGTCAGCCCTCCTGTTTTCCATGGGTAAGGAAGGTATTTCCCTATGTGCCCACACAAGAATCTTGCCCCAAACTTTAAGTCAATCTTAACCAACTTCCAACATCTCCAATATCCACAGAGTTCTTTCTGGCTGATTTCAGGAAGTCCTAACCCACAAGGATGTTAGCTACAGTGGGAAGAGCCTCAGTTTTACAGTGAGAAATACATCTAATATCTGCCATTTTTGTGAAACTAGGCAAGTCATTTGGACTCTTGGAACCTTACTGTCCATATCTAAAACATTGGGGTGTCAAAGAATTGCTGTACAGATGGTATAAAACCATGTGCATTGTACTTTAGGAGCAAGTTAAGGGATGTTCAAGGTCATTTTGATTCTATATGATTTTTGCCTAATACACTTACTTTCTGCTGAATCACTGGAGTTTACAAGGAAGTAACGCAGGACCAAGATCAGGCCAAGAGAGTAAATAAGACTTGAGGGAAGAGAGCCAGGTAGGGAGAAAGAGGTGCATCAGCACAGTGGGAAATCTGAGGCCAGGGGACATATTAGAGGATAAATTAAAAATAGAATGTCAGCATGGCTCCCTCAAAATTTCACAAGGAAAAACATACTCATGTATAACACATGTATGATAAATCATTTTTTATTAAAAAAAATCAGAGAAAAAGAATAATACATGTAAATGGTGAGAGACAAAAAGAAAAAGTAAATGTGTCTGTCCCATCAGTGCATCAATCTTCAGTAACAGAAATATGGCATGCCTTTCACAGATATTGTTAATCTCTGAATATCTACTTTCAAGTACAGGTGTTCTAAATTCTAGAGGTAACCCTGAAGGGTCTTGATTGAACCCAAAATCCTTCAGTGTGCAGGCTGACATTCTAACCACTAGGTGACACCAGCCAGGGATTTTATTGTATTTTTAATATTACAAAAGTAAAGTGCTACAGTAATTATTGGAGATTATAAAAGGTATTGATTCTATTGAATAAATTAGAAGTTTTAAATAGTTAAATAAATATATTAACAGTTAATATGAATATTGGAATGTTATCCAGATAGCTTTAGAAAGAACATTATATCTTTTTTTAGCTTATAGATGTTAAAAAATATTAATATTACCACAAGATAAAATAACAAAGATTAGATCATATAATTCTAATTACTGTAGAATTATTTTGGTGCAATTGCATTCATAACACTAAGTAAAGTAGTCTTTAGAAACTAATGTTTAATTATTTCCATTTAGTCTGTGAATCTTAAAAAAGAAAAACCCTATTTGGTGATTTTTTTTTTTTTTACGTATTAGGAGGATAAATTAAAAATAGAATGTCAGCATTGCTACCTCAAATTTTCATAAGGAAAAACATACTCATGTATAATACATGTATGATAAATCATTTTTGATTGAAACATGATTAAAATATATAGAGCATTAAAAAAGTTGAAAGGTTAGATAAAACGAGACACCCCAAATACATTTGTTCTCTCTAAACAACATATTTTATAAGAATGCTTTTAATAAGCCAATGCCTCATCGTTTGGGATCTGTGAAGGCTAATATCTTTTTAAGCTTGTAGAAATAATTGCTATCCGCTGATCACCATTTTCAGCAGTTGAAGAAAAAGGATTTTTGAGATTTACCCTAGCTATGAATTCTAAATACTGGTTTCCTTTAGAAAAATTCCTAAATTTTTTTTCCTGATTTATATTTCATGTGTACCAAAAAAGATGAATAAAATTATTAAATATGCTACCACAGTGTATGGTATATGTGACTTTTAGATGAAGAATCAACCTTAGTTTTTTAGGTTCAAAAGGATAATGATTAATTCAACCATGTTTCTGCTCTCCTTACCTGGTGAAAGATTCCTGGGTCCCACCTACATAGTGAAGCTGACTTCAAGCAATATTTATGGAATGTGAAATCAGTGAAGAGAAATGCGTGAAATTAACATTGACAGTGGAACAAATATGGTGCAGACTATGAGCAAAAGCATACTATAATTTGTTTATACATTTTAGTTTATAATCAGAAATGGTTATAGCTTTAAAAGATGTAATAGAAAATGACTAGCTGCAGGCAGAAAGATTGTCAACCACTTCTGCCAATAACAAATTATATGACACACAATAGGTTTTGAAATTGTCTTATCATGTACATTTACAAAATGTTTAAACAAGATGGAACAGCAGCTGTTAGGTCCTTCAAAGGCTTATAAAACAAAGACCTTAATTTTGCATTTTCCCAAGTAAGACTTACTAATAATCAATAGTTGCTTGCATAGAGAGCAGTTTGTAGGAACGTGCTGAATAAATTGATGTGCCTACAAGATTCCTGCTGAAAAGATTTCCCTTTGATTCTACTTTAGGAAAGATTCTACAGTTGGTATGCCTACAAGGAAAGTTAGATACAGATGGAAACTGAAATTCTTTTCTTTTTTAAAAAATGTATTTTATTGATTTTTTTACAGAGAGGAAGGGAGAGGGATAGAGAGTTAGAAACATCGATGAGAGAGAGACATCAATCAGCTGCCTCCTGCACACACCCCCCCCCTTCACTGGGGATGTGCCCAAAACCAGGATACATGCCCTTGACCGGAATCAAACCTGGGACCTTTCAGTCCATAGGCCGATGCTCTATCCACTGAGTCAAACCGGTTTTGGCTGAAATTATTTTCTTAACCCGAAAACCAATTAAATTGTTCCATTGTCAAATTTCTTTAAAAAAAATATATATTTTTTTATTGCTTCCAGAGAGGGAGGGAGAGGGAGAGAGTGTATAGAAACATAAGTGAATTCTTGATTGGCTGCCTCCTGCATGCCCCCTACTAGGGATGGAGCCTGAAACCTTCACAGGAATCAAACTCTGCAGGGCGACACTCTATCCATTGAGCCAAACTGGCTAGGGCATAGGTCCAAACTTTAGGACAAATTTTTCTCTAGTGATTGTGTGTAGCAGCAAGAACAGACAAAAAAAATATTAGAAATTGGAGATAAAAATATGAGTACAACAATTAAAAAAAATATATATACATATTTACATATTATTGATTTTTTTTACAGAGAGGAAGGGAGAGAGAAAGAGAGTTAGAAAGATCAATGAGAGAAACATCTATCAGCTGCCTCCTGCACACCTCCTGCTGGGGATGTGCCTGCAACCAAGATACATGCTCTTAACTAGAATGGAGTCTGGGACCCTTGAGTCTGTAAGCCGATACTCACTAAGCCAAACCGGCTAGGGCATGAGTACACCAATCTTAAATCTACTTCTGGAAACATGTACAAAACTGAAACTGTACAAAACTTCAGCCTGTGAAATTGCTTCAATGAAATGCCATCACCATCCAAAAATTTTTCAAGACTAAAAATTAAAAAGGAGTAAAGTCTTTTTACCCTAATAAGTTCCTATTAGAGGAAGATCCATTTCATAAATTGATAGCAATGTTACCATATTATCCTGGCAGAACCACACTTGCTGGCTAAAGAAGCTCAGTTGAAAACACCTTTTTTTAGTAATGTCCCTGTTTAATGGCCATGGAGGTATCCAGCAGTTGAGAGGGTTTGTGAAATTACTGTTCTTGCGTGAAGGTCAACTTTAAAAATTTTAAAACTCATTTTGAATAGTATAGTTATAAAAATTAATTTCCTTCCCAAGAAAATTCAGGTTTTTCTCCTTTTTTTTCCCCCTAGAAGTTCATTCTGTCGTGGTGATAGTTTGATTCATAGAGTTGCACATTTTAATTGCCAAACATTCCATTTGACCAAAATGTATATTCAGGTATATTCCACTGACGTGCTGCACGTGTAGCTACTGTCTAAAAATAGCTTAGTATACAGGTGCCCCAACGGGATAGTTCTCATACTTTAGTGATTTATGCACTTGGTTATGGACACTGAGTGGATTCGGCTGTTGAAATACAGGTTTGGGTGGCCTCGGACTCGCGTCTCACCCCGCGTCAGAGGAGGGCGGCACTGGTCACGTGGTTGTCAGCCGGAAACACACAGCCTCCCTAGAGAACACGTGCTTCCTTCCAGTGGGTTAACCCGGACCCAGCAAACCATCACCTCAACGATCCGGATGTAAGGACAACTGTGCATTAGCTTTTGGTCCGAGCACGGGCCACGTGGGGTGCGAACCGCTTCATCTTGGCTGCCACACTTGCAACTTATGCAATTTATGCACGTCCTCTTCCTCGCAGCCGGGTGCCCTTGTGCCACTCATAACGGCCAGCAGCCTCCCTCCCTGGCACCGGGCTCCCGCACTGTGCCCTTTCCCGCCTTTGGAACTGGGCTGCCCCCCGCCCCAGCGCCGGTGCCTGCTTATCGGACCTTCAGGAAGAAAACTCTCCCCTGAGGAGCTCTGGGTTGCGGCTGGGCCCTACGCGGCAACCTGTTGAGACCCGAGTATGAGAAAACGCCATCCCCGGTTCCTAGAGCAACCACCGCGCACGAACCCAGACGGCCTTGCCGCGGGGCGAGAGTGTCCGCCGGGCCGGCAGGGGGCGCGCCGCGTGGCGGGTGGGCAGGCGGGCGGCGCGTCTAGGCCGCAGCCGGGCCGGCGTGCGCTCGGTGCCCACAAAGCGCCAGCTGAGGGGCCGCTGGGGGCCGAGCGCAGCTGAGCTTCCCCGTCACCCGAGCTCCTCAGGCCGGCCGGGCCTGCCCCTGCCGCGTCCCCGCGCCCCGAGCAGCCGGGCCCGACGGCCGCGCGACCCTGGGCGCGGAAGGCAGGTCGAGCGGTTGCCGTCTGTGTGGGACCGTGCGGCGGCGACAGCAACGACTGCGGCCCGGGCCGGACGACAGCGCAGAGCCATGGCCGAGGCGGCCCCAGCTCCGGTAAGGGCGGCCCGCGCACCGAGTGCTGCGCGCCCGGCGAGGTCTGGGCGCCCCCGGCTCTGGTGCCGGCCCCGCGGGAGCGGCGGAGGACGGGCACCTGGGCCTGTCAGGGACGCCGCTCGAGCGGCGGAGCCCCGGTGTCGGGTGGAGCCCCGGCGCCCCGCGCGGGTCTGGGAGGGCTGGTGGTCTCCGCCGGCTTCCTGAGGCCGCCCTCGCGGCCGGGCCCGCGGCTCCCCAGCCCCGCGGAGGTGTCCTGGCAGCGCAGGCGGTCAGCCCCGGCAGCCGGCCGGACGCAGGGCGGCGGTGGGCTCGGTGTTGGCGTTGCCATGGGCCGTGCCGCAGCCCTGGCGCCTCCTCAACCAAACCGCCCTGGGGGCAGCCCGCCGGGGCCTCCGCAGCCGCAGACGCGGGGGACGGGGAGCCCCGGGCCGGCGCGGGGCGGCGCACCTCGCCGTCAGTGCTGTCTCTCGGCGGGCTGCCCCACGTGTTTGTTCGGGGGAGGTTGCCTGCGGGTCGGGGGCGCCGAGCTCTCCGCCCGCGGCCAGCGCTGCAGGCGACCCGCTCACGCAGCAGCCGGGGAGCAGGGACCGGCCAGGTGACTCGGGGCCGGAAACGATGCCTGGGGTTTGCGAGCCTCAGGTTTTGGTCTCCCCGAGGAGAGCGGTCTCGGAGGGGGGGTGTCAGGAGCCAGGCTGGGCTATTGAGGAGTGGCTGGAAAGTGAGAAAAGCAGAGGGGAAAGAAGAGGGAGCAGCAACGTCGGGCCGGGGAAGGGAGCGCCGGGGAATGCCATCCCTGCTTTCGGATCTTCTTTTCCTTTTTTCCAGTCGTTTAAAAACATATGGTGGGAGGTGAACACGTGTGTGCCAGCCCTGGCCAATAGAAATACAACGGAAGCCGCATGTATCGCTTGATATTTTCTAGTCGTCACATTTACAGAGTAAAAAGACAGAGAGATGAAGTTCATCTTAATGATCTGTTTTATTTAACCCAGTGCATAAAAAAAAAATGTTTCCAAGTGTGGTCAAAAGTAAGGAATTGATCGAGTTTTGCACACACCCTCCCCCCCCCCCACATACGAAGTCTTTGAAATCTGGTGTGTATTTTATACTCACAGCACACAGTAATCAAAATAAGCACATTTCAAGTGCCCGGTAGCCACAGGTGGCTACCATATTGAACAATGCGGGCCTGTCTGACGGAGAAGAAATGTTGACCATAAAAATAAAAAAGAGAACGTACCAAGAAAGTAGAAGGAGTTGGCATTCGGAGCATGAAGTGGAGAGATTAGTTTTTTTTTTTAAATATGATGAACCTTTTTCCTGTGGGAAGGAAAAAAAAGAAAGCATGGGTTAAATTATTAATGAGTCTGAGGTGGGAAAGGGTATGAAGTAAAAGGAAAACGTTCAGAGAGTTTTTATCTAATTGTTTCCCCCCTGTCATCTGAGCGTGAAGGTCTGGCCCTGCTGCAGCAGCGGTACCTAGGAGTTTGTTAAAATGCAGCATCTCAAGCCTCCTCCCAGACCTACTAAATCAAAGCCTGCCTTTCAGTGAAATCTCCAGATGATTCTTATGCGCATCCGTTTGAGGAGCAGTGTAGTGAAAAGTGTAAGGAGGGGGCATGGGGTTTGTAGTGGCCACGCGTGGAATGGGAAAAGCAGTACGGGGGTTGCCACGCAGTGTTGAGTCCGTGCTGAGCTTAGGGACCGTTGACACCAGTTGACCTGGTTCTGAGACTTATCAGCCTGCTTACAGAAACAGAATGAGAGCTCTCAGGACTGATTCCAGCCTGGAGGTTAGCCCAGCAGGTGAGGCAGAAAGACAGAGTTGAAAGTGGCTGAAATGATCAACTGAGGAGGAAAGCAAAGCTTGGAGTAGTCTGATAAAGCAGCAGCAAATGGAATGGTCAAGGGTTTAGTGCAGTGGTTCTCAACCTTCCTAATGCCTCAACCCTTTAAGACAGCTCCTCATGTGGTGGTGACCTCCAACCATAAAATTATTTCCGTTGCTACTTCATAACTATAATTTTGCTACTGTTATGAACTGTAATGTAAATATCTGATCTGCAGGATGTATTTTCATTGTTACAAATTGAACATAATTAAAGCATAATGATTAATCACAAAAACAATATGTAATTATATATTGTGAAATTAAATGAAATTTTGTCTTGAATCGTGGTGTAGCATGGGTAACAGTCTTCATATGACAACAGTACACTTTGCTACACCGAGGAGCGGTCTGTTGGTTCCTAAGACCATGGGAAATAGGTGTTTTCGGCTGGTCTTAGGCGACCCCTGTGAAAGGGTCGTTCGATCCCCAAAGGGGTCGCAACCCACAGGTTTAGTGGGAATGCAGAGCAGGTGAAATGAAATTTAGGTAGGGGATGAGCTGAAGAAGTGGGAGAATGTGGCCATAGAGCTAGTTACCATAGCATCAGAAGTCTTTGTAGAAGTCATGCTCATCCAGTCTCCTGTTATAGGAATTTCTTATTTTTTAATTTTTTAAAATATATTTTATTGATTTTGTTACAGAGAGGAATGGAGAGCGATAGAGAGTTAGAAACATGGATGAGAAACATCGATCAGCTGCCTCCTGCACGCCCCCTACTGGGGATGTGCCCACAACCAAGATACATGCCCTTGACTGGAATCGAACCTGGGACCCTTCAGTCCGTAGGCTGACGCTCTATCCACTGAGCCAAACCCGTTTCGGCATTTTTTTTCTTTTCTTTTATTTTTTTTAAATATTCTGTTTCAATGTACATTCAGTGATGGGATAACCTGTTATTTTCTTAGAAGATCTAGTTCAGAAGTTACTTATATAGACCAAAGTTTGCCTGCCTAAAAATTCCATGTTATTCTAGTTCTGCTTCATGGAGTAATACAGTGTTAACATTAAATAATTATCTTCTGTTTTATAACTCTCCCAACTCAACTTTCAAAGCTTGTTCAGCTATTATGGAATAATATGGTTATGGTTTAAAAAAACAAGTTATGGTTTTAGTAATTTCAAATAGAAAGAGAGAAAGAGACAGAAACATTAATGATGAGAGGGAACCATGGATCAATGCCTCCCGTACCTCCACACCACCCTTCCCCGCACTGGGGATCCAGCCCAAAACTCAGGCATGTGCCCTGACCAGAATGGAATTGCAACCTCCTGGTTCAACCACTGAGCCACACCTGCCAGACATATGGTTGTGGTTTGTAAGAAGGGTGATGGGCAGGGCCAAAGCCCAAGTCAGTAAGAACACTGAACTGGGTAAAACTTGGAAAGTTCCTGGGGCATGCAGGACTTTCCATGTAGGCCTTTCCCACTAACAGAGAATGCAGCAGCAATATTGAGCCTGTGAACAATTGGCTGAAGTTCCTTGCATCTAGGGAATATGCCAGGCTGGTTCTTGATCTAGTTTCACTCACTGTTTTGACCTAATCCGTCCCTGACATATCAAAGCAGTTCTCTTGACTTTTGATGCTGATGATCTCCATGAAACTGAGGTGTATGCAGGCAGTACTCAAACTATATTTAGATGACTCTCAGAGATAGCTAGTTTAGCAATTGTTACTGCATTTAAGTTTGGATTAGGGCTGCTTCTAACACTCATTGCCTTGTCTCATCTCTCCACTGCACACAGACTTCTGAATGGGATTCTGAATGCCTTACATCCCTACAGCCCCTTCCCCTCCCCACACCCCCAGGAGCAAACGAGGCACATCTGCAGACTGCAGCCATCTCCCTGTGGACAGTGGTGGCAGCTGTGCAGGCTATAGAAAGAAAGGTGGAGGTGCACAGCCGGCGGCTCCTGCATCTAGAAGGACGGACAGGGACAACAGAGAAGAAGCTGGCCAGCTGTGAAAAAACAGTGGCTGATCTCGGGAACCAGCTGGATGGCAAGTGGGCCGTGCTGGGGACCCTGCTGCAGGAGTATGGGCTGTTGCAGAGGCGGCTGGAGAACTTGGAGAACCTGCTGAGGAACAGGAACTTCTGGATCTTGCGACTGCCTCCGGGTATTAAAGGAGATATCCCAAAGGTAGTGCTTCACTTCTAGATGGAAAGTGATACCATTAGTCCTTAGTAAGGGATAGTCTTGGGAACCTTGACCTTGTTTTATGTTTTTCTATTTGGGAAGCATTTCATGCTCAATTTAGCAGATTATTTGAAGTGTCAAACTTCAGATTGGAAAACTCCAATACAAAATTGGCGATCTGGCAGGTGGATTTTTTCTCTTTTGCTTTCTCTTATTAACTACACCCAAGTCACTTTTTTCTTTGTTGACCTGTCTGCCACAACCTTGGTGTGGAAACTAAATTAAATATCATTAAACCAGTCCATTTTAATTTATTGGCAATTCTGGTGAAAAAGTTAGAGGGAGGTCAAGGGAAGGGATGTAGAGTAAATGGTTAATGTAAGGGTTTCGGGTGATTTGTAGGTCTAGGGTTGATGTAGACTCTGTCCTTCAGCTCCTTTATAGAAGTATTCTGCAATGCTGGAGCCCAGCCTTTCTGAATGGAATAGCCTTTAAAACAAAAGGAAATAAACATTATTTTTAAGCTATGGAAGACAGGCTGGAGGCAGCTTGTTCCCAACCATACCTGTTTATTTATTCATTCATTCAACAAATATTTCCTGAACACTTTTGCTTGATATCTGCTCCCTGAAGGCATAGCAATGATCAATTCCTGTAAACTCCTCTGGAATTTAAATTTTAGTAGAGAAAGAAAGATAATATGAATACATAAGAAAGTGATTATATTTAAGTGCTTTGACAAAAATGAAGGTGCTATCTGGTGATTTATTTTATTATTATTATTTTTAAAATATATTTTATTGATTTCTTTCTCAGAGAGGAAGGGAAAAAGATAGTTAGAAACATCAATCAGCTGCCTCCTGCACACCCCCCACTGGGGATGTGCCCTCAACCAAGGTACATGCCCTTGACCGAATCGAACCTGGGACCTTTCAGTCTGCAGATTGACGCTCTATCCACTGAGCCAAACTGGTTTCGGCCAGTGATTTATTTTAGATTGGCTGTCAGAGACAGTCTCATAAGGGAGCTAATATTTAGGCTGAGACTGATTAACAGGAAGGACCCAACTGTGAGAAGTTCTGAAGAAGAGCTTTCTGGCAATAAGAATTATCTAGTGCAAAGTCCCTAGGGGAAGTAAGAAAGCCAGTTAGCAGGTATGCAGTGAGTTATTGGAACAGGGACTAGAAGAGCGAGTAGAGTAGTGTTTTTCAACATGGGCATCACTTATATGTTTTTAAATTTTAGATGGACATCTCACTTTGAGATTCTGATTTCATAGATCCAGATAGGGCCTAAGCATGAATAATTCTTAGAGCTCCATCACTGGTTCTAAAATGTACTAGATTTGTGAACCATGGGTATAGGACATTGGAGACCAAGGTAAGGAATTTGGATTTTACCTTAATACTCTAGGGAATAAATTGGAGGGTTTTAAACAGAGGATAACATCTGGTATATATTTTGAAAGAATCACTTTGACTGCTATGAAAGAATGGATCATGGTGGTAAAAACAGAAATGGAGAAAAGAGGCAGCTGTAATATTTGGGGAAATGAGAGTGGCTAGAATGAGGGTAGCAATAATGGAGCTGGAGACAAGTGGACAGATTGAGAATGTTTTGATGGTAGCTTTGATGATAGGACTTACTGGTGGGAAATAGAGAATGAGAAGTTAAGAATAATAATTTACTGTTCTAAGTGTTTCTATCATTTTCATAAGAACCCTGACTTGTCCAAGATCATGTTGTTACTAGGTATAAATAATAGAGTTGTATTTAGCCCAGAGCATATGATTATAGAGACCTTAAGTTCACTGACACTTAGGCTTGAAGAACTGGATGGATGATGTTGACATTTCCTGAAATGGGACTACAGTGGTACCTCGAGATACGAGTGCCCTAACATACGAGATTTTTGAGATATGAGCCGTCAAGCGAGCGATTTTTGCTTTGAAATACGAGCAACATTTGAGATAGGAGTAATCTCGAGGATCGGCCGGCTGCACACGACCCACCAGTTTACTGAGACTCGAGCGTCTCATAGTTTCCCATGCCTCAAGGTTACAGAACGAATTAAACTCGTATCTTGAGGTACCACTGTATCTTGGGGTAGGTAGGAGTTAGGAGTTTTCCTTTGGCAGGTTTGGGATGCCTGTGACACATTCAGGAGAGGTGTTAAGTGATCTCTGAAGCTCAAAGGTAAGGAATACTTGAGAATTGTTGATGTGCAGATTGCAGTGTAAATCATGAGCCTGGAGTGGTTACCGCAGGAGAGAAAGTGGAGAAGCAAGAGAAGGAGTCCAGGGACAAAACTCCAAGAGGAGTGGCCATGAGGTAGGAAAAGAAACAATGGAAATATGTGGAGTCCCAGGGACGAGGAGAAAAAGCGTTTCAAAGCAGAGAATTGCCATCTGAGTTGAGTATGTTACTGAGAGGTCTAGAAAGATGAGGATATGATTTGGCAACATCAGCTGGTGACTGTGGTAAGAGTTGTTTCAGTGCAGTGGTGGAGATAGAAGACTGAATGGAGCAGGTTGAAGAGTGAACGGCAAAGGGGTAATGGAGAAAATGACATTAACTGACTCTTTCAAAGAAGAGGTACCTGAGAGGATCTGAGTCAGTGTCTGATGGAGAACCTTCCCACAGTGTGTTTTATTTTTTGTGTGTTTGTTTGTTGTTGTTTTGTTTTTTGGTTAATCCTCATCCAAGGATATTTTTCCATTGATTTTTAGCAAGAGTGAAAGAGAGAGGAAAAGTCAGAGAGATATCAATGTGAGAGAAACAAACCAATCAGTTGCCTCTTGCACAAGCTTTGACCAGGGCCTGGGCCAGGGAGAAGCCTGCAACCAAGGTATGTGCCCCTGACTGAAATCGAATCCAGGTTCCTTTGGTTCACAGGCCGATGCTCTTATCACTGAGCCAAACCGGCTAGGGCCCCACAGTGTGTTTTATTTTTGTTCGGAGCCCCTCCAAAAGTTCTTTTGGATAGTTTAAACTTAGCAGTTGCCATAAGAATAGCAGGAAGGGTAAGTTAAAGATACTTACTGTCTTCCCTGGGTAAATGGGTAACGTTTAAACTGTCCATCTTAAATTCTAAATTCTATAATAATAAAAGGGTAATAAACTAATTAAACCAGGACTAATTAAAGATGTCATTTCAGACATCTTTCCTGACAAAGCCGGGGCCAGAGAGAAGCCAGCCGGGGTCCTTGGTGCCTGCAGGCGGCCTGAGGGAAGCAGCCCAGGGCCCAGGTGCCAGAGGGAAGCCAGTACCAGCAGCTGGGGGATGGAAGGCCTACTTTTGCACGAATTTTTGTGCATCGGGGCCTCTAGTCATATATAAAATAATGTTATTTCTCTTAAAGATTTCTTTTTTTTTTTTTTTTAAGAAATGAAAATTTCTTTATGTGTGTGTGGTTTATTGATTTTTCACAGAGAGGAAGAGAGAGGGATAGAAAGTTAGAAACATCTGTGAGAGAGAGACATCGATCACCTGCCTCCTGCACACCCCTCACTGGGGATGTGCCCACAACCAAGGTACATGCCCTTGACCGGAATCGAACCTGGGACCTATCAGTCCACAAGCCAACGGTCTATCCACTGAGCCAAACTGGTTTTGGCTTTTAAGGTTTCTTTCTTTTTCTTTCTTTCTTTCTTTCTTTCATTAAATCTTTATTATTCCGATTATTACATTTGTTTCTCTTTTTTCCCCTCCATAGCTCCCCTCCACCCGGCTCTCACTCTTCCCTCTGCCCTTACCTCCCTCCCATTGACCTCATCCATAGGTGTATGATTGTTGTCTAGTCTCTCCCTGTACATCCCTCAACCCTTTCCCCCTGAGAATTATCAGTCCACTCCCTTTCTGTGCTCCTGATTCTGTTATATTCAGCAGTTTATTTTGTTGATCAAATTTTTAATTCACTTAATTTTTAGATTCACTTGTTGATAGATAAGTATTTGTTGTTCATAATTTTTTCTTTTACCTTTTTCTTCTTCCTCTTCTAAAAGAGTACCTTTCAGCATTTCATATAATTCTGGTTTGGAGTTGATGAACTCCTTTAGCTTTTTCTTATCTGTGAAGCTCTTTATCTGCCCTTCAGTTCTGAATGATAGCTTTGCTGGATAGAATATTCTTGGTTGTCGGTTCTTGATATTCATCACATTGAATATTTCTTGCCTCTCCCATCTGGCCTGCATAGTTTCTGTTGAGAAACCAGCTGACAATCGTATGGGTACTCCTTATAGGTAATTAACTGTTTTTCTCTTGCTTCTTTTAATATTCTCTCTTTGTTTTTGGCTCTTGGTATTTTAATTATGATGTGTCTTGGTGTAGTCCTCTTTGGATTCCTTTTATATGGGATTCTGTGTGCTTCCTGGACTTGTAAGTCTATTTCTTTTACCAGATATGGGAAGTTTTCAGTCATTATTTCTTTAAATAGGTTTTCTGTACAGTGGTACCTTGAGATACGAGTACCCTAACATACAAGATTTTTGAGATACGAGCCGTCGAGCGAACGATTTTTGCTTTGAAATACGAGCAACATTTGAGATAGGAGTAATCGCGTGGATCGGCTGGCTGCACACGACCCACCAGTTTACCGAGACTCGAGCGTCTCATAGTTTCCCACACCTCAAGGTTATGGAACGAATTAAACTCGTATCTCGAGGTACCACTATATCTTGCTCTCTCTCTTCTTCTGGCACCCCCACAATTCTGATGTTGGTACGCTTAAAGCTGTCCCAGAAGCTCCTTACATTATTTTCACATTTTTAGATTCTTTTCTCTTCTTGCTTTTCCAGTTGAGTGTTTTCT
>JAAGEH010000307.1:40251773-40281872 GCA_011751065.1 Lasiurus cinereus
TTTCTAGGATATTCTTGAAAAACCTTATAAGCGTGGTTTTGAACTCTATATCCACTCATTTCTTTTCCTCCATTTCTTTTGTTTGTGATCCCTTCCCTTGTATTGGCATTTTCACTATGCGGGAAGAACTTCTGTGTTGAATTCAGCCTTATGACACCAGACTTGCAAAACTGCAAAAGCCTCTCTGTTGAGCTTGGGATGGGTGCCTCTAGACTGCTGCCCCTCCGACTCCCCTGCACTCCGGGACCACACGAGTCTGGGTCCCCAGGGTTTTGCCCGAAACTGGAGTTTAGTGGAGTTAGAAGTGGCACAGTTGGGAGGGTCTGTCTCCCGCCCATTCGTGAAAGCCAGCAGCACAATCAGCTGTCAGTCCTCTGTACGCAGTGCCGTGCGCGCCACCAGACTTTTGATCTTTTGCGACTCCCCTAAATTTCTGTGCACTTCTCCCTTTTCACAGTCCAAACTCCCCCTGTATGAGTTTTGGCTGGATCAGGGGTTTAGCGTTGAGGATAAGAGGTTCAATGCCTTTGAGTGTCTCCGTTTCCCTCTCGCCAGAGAAAGCCAGCCAGGCACTCCGGCACCCGCTCTCTCCACGTGCACGTCTCCGTACCTCAGCTTTTTGCAGCTCCTCTGGGTCTCTGTGAGCCCCTCTCTTTCCTTCTAGTTGTAGAATTTCCACTCTGCCAACTTTCCTGTGGTTCTGGATCATGTCCGTTCTATCTTTTAGTTGTAGTTTTGAAATTGTTGTGCGAGGCATCAGTGTAGATGTTTACCTATGGTGCCATCTTGGATTCTCCTCTCTCTTATGGAAATTTAAGGAATACATTATTACTTTTATTTTTTTAATTAATTTGTTTTTTGTTTAATCCTCACCTGAGGATATTTTTCCCATTGATCTTTTTAATAGAATTGAAGTGATGGGGAGAGACAGAGAAAGAGAAAAATTGATGTGAGAGTAACACATTGATTGGTTGCCTCCTGCATGAGCCCCAACTAGGGCCAGGAATCAAGTCTGTAACCTAAGTTTGTACCCTTGACCAGAATCGAACTTGAGAAACCTTCAGTCAGTGGACTGACTCTAATTACTGAGCTAAACCAGTCAAGACAGTGATCGTTTATTTGTTTGTTTAAAAAATCCTGGCCAGCATGGCTCAGTGGTTAAGCATTGACCTATATACCAAGAGGTCACATTCGATTCCCAGTCAGGACACATGCCTGGGTTACAGGCTTGATACCCAGTGTGGGGTGTGCAGGAGGCAGTCTAGCAATGATTCTCTCTCTTCACTGATGTTACTCTCTTTCTCTCTGTCTCTCTCTCCCTCTTTGAAATATATCTATATAATAGAGGAATATGCAAATTAGCTGGGATGCCATAACGTCACAACCAAACAACAGGGACCTGAGGCTGCATGGCACCTGGCTGGGGACAAGAACCTCAGGCCAAACCCCTTGCCCCACGGGGCTTGACGGGGGACCTGCGGTTGTGCCCCTTGCCTGGCGGGGCTTGACAGTGACCTCAGGCTGTGCCCTTTGGCTGGATCTGGGTCTCCTGCATTTTCAAACTGTGTGCGGGTGGTGGGTGGGGACTTTACTCTAAGTCCCATGGTGCACCCCAGACTCTGACAGGAGGGAGATTTTCATATACATTTTACTAATTTTCTTTCAACTTTGATACTTCTCTTATAGAGAAAGGGAAAATAGCAATACTAAAATATTTCCTCTAATTAAATCCCTTTTAATGTGCACGAATTTCATTCATGGGGCCACTAGTAAATATATATATATTTTTAAAAGTTCCAGGCTGTGTTTGGGGTCCCAAGACTACCTTCAGATTTGGTAACTCACTAGGAGGACACACAGGACTCAGCATATAATCATACTCAGGGCTAAGATTTATTGCAGCAAAAGGGCACAAAGTAAAGCAGCAAAGATAAAAGGCACAAGGCAAAGTCTGGAGGAAACTGGAGCTTCCAGAGACCTTGGCTTTGTAAAGGACTCACTTAATTTCTCCAGTATGGGTTTTGACACTTGCATAGTGTTGTCTCCTAGAGAAACCTATTAAAAACTCAGCACCCAACGTTGAGGTAGGCATGTAGGGAGCTAGGCATGTAGGTACCTTCTGCCGAACACATACCAAAATTCTAGACTTCCGTAAGGAAAGCAGGTGTTCAGCATAAACCACACTATATAATTATAGACCTCCTTAGGCACTCTTAACAATTAGGGACAGTGTTACCTCAGCACAGGCAACTGTTTGCTAGCAGGGGCCAATCTTGCAAGCAGGCCTTTCTAACAGAGGCCTATGTAGATTTCTGCTCTCTTTACATACACATTAAAAACACTCTGGTTCCTTTCAGTAGAGAATAGAATTAAACGGTCCTTAAGGTGCATACCGGATTATTTCACATGAATATTAGGTGGAGGATACTAATTCTAGGCCACTTCAGTGACAGAACTAGTAAAATATCTTTTTGATAGATTATTCTCCACTTAACTTAAACTATTTAAACATTTTTCATCTTGTTCTATACCTGATCTTAGCCAAAAGGCCAAGAAGCAATCATCTTGTTCCCATAATTCTTGTAAAATAAAACTCATAATTTATTATTGTATTCCCATTTTAGAGCTTTCAGAAGTACATTGTAATTAAATAAAAATATAGATGTAGAATGGAATTAATTTTACACTCTCCATCACCATTTACTAAGTCTGAGAAGGGAAAGATAAATTATTATATCCTTATATGGAATAGTCATTAAAACCTAGTATCCTATATAATAAAAGTCTAATATGCAAATCCACCCAACCGCAGAATGACCAGTAGCTATGATACACACTAACCATCAGGGGTCAGACACTCAGTACAGGAGCTGCTCTCTGGTGGTCAGTGTGCTCCCTCAAGGAGAGCGCCGCTCAGCCAGAAGTTGAGCTCACAGCTGGTGAGCACATTGGCATTGGTGGGAGCCTCTACCTGCTCTATGGTAGTCAGACAACCCCTGAGGGCCTCCGAACTGTGAAGGGGTGCAGGCTGGGCTGAGGATCACCCCCCACACACACCCGAGAGTGCATGAATTTCATGCACCAGGCCTTTAGTCTTAGATAAAATTGCATGCAATTAGAGAATGAGAGAATACAAAAAATAAAATAAAAACTTGTAATTTTCTGGAATTCTCCTTTAATTCTATTGTTAGAACTAAACTGCAGACCAGCTGTGTGTATGTGGCCATTATTTGGTCACTGGTAGGTTTTGTTTTGTTTTAATCTTCACCCTAAAATGGGTACTTTTTACTTATTTTTTTTAAAGATAGAAACGATGTGAGAGAGAAATGTCAATTATGTTGCCTCACATAAATGCCCCGACTGGGAATCAAACCCATAATCTAGGTATGTGCCCCAACTGGGAATTAAACCTGCAACCTTTTGGTGCATGTTCCAATCAATAGCCATTTAGCCAGGATAATCACTGATAGTTTTAAAACTGAACTCTAGGTTTTTAAAATTTTTTGGAGAAAAACAAGAGGTTCAGGTGGAATAATTGCTAAAAGTCATTATCCAGCCAAGAATGACCCAAAAGTAAAATAAATTTATTTCTAAATCTTGTGGTCCTGAGGAGACTTCTTTTTTCTTTCTTTTTTTTTAAGAAATGGCCAGTTTGAGGTATTCTTTTTACTTTAAATTATTTTTATTTTTCAATTACAGTTGACATACAATATTATTAGTTTCGGGTGTACAAGCCAGTGATTAGACATTATATAACTTATTAAGTGATCGCTCTGATAAATCTAGTAAGCATCTGATACGATACATAATTATTACAGTACTAGAGACCCAATATGCAAAATGCATGCAAGAGTAGGCCTTCCTTCCAGCTGCCAGCACCAGCTTCCTTCTGGCACCTGGGGCCCAGGCTTGCTTCCCTCTGTTGCTGGCAGGCACCTGGGACCTGGGCTTCCCTCCGGCTTCGGCTTCTTCCAGAAGGACATTTGGTCTAATTAGCATATTACCCTTTTATTATTATATATTATTGACTATATACCTTATGTTGTACTGTACATCCTGTAACTATTCTGTAACTACCAATTCTATTTCTTAATTCCTTCACTTTTTTCACCCATCCTTCCATTCCCCCCTCCCATCTGGTAACCATTCAAATGTTCTGTATGGCTCTGTTTCTGTTCTGCTTGTTTGTTTATTTTGTTCTTTATGTACCACATATAAGGGAAGTCATCTGCCATTTGTCTTCCTCTGTGTGACTCATTTCACTCAGCATAATACTCTCTAGATTCATCCAGGTTGTTGTAAGTGACAACATTTCATTCTTTTTTATGGCTGGGTAGTATTATATTATATATATGCACCACTTCTTTATCCATTCATCTGTCAATGGACACTTAGGTTGCTTCCATATCTTGCCTATTGTAAATAATATGTGTTTTGATTTAATGTTTTGGGTCTCTTTGGATAAATACCCCAAAGTGGAATTGCTGGATTCTTCTTTATCTCTTGTTATATAGTTTTTGTTTTAAAGTCTATTTTATCTGTTGTAAGTATTGCTACCTCAGCTTTTTTTGTGTGTCCATTTTCATGAAATATCTTTTTATTTATTTTATTTTTTAAAAATATATTTTATTGATTTTTTACAGAGAGGAAGGGAGTGAGATAGAGAGCTAGAAATATCGATGTGAGAGAAACATCCATCAGCTGCCTCCTGCACACCCCCCACTGGGGATGTGCCTGCAACCAAGGTATGCCCTTGACTGGAATCAAACCCAGGATGCTTCGATGTTCTATCCACTGAGCCAAACCAGCTCCGGCCATTTTCATGAAATATCTTTTTCTATCCCTTTACTTGCAATTTGTAGGTGTCTTTCCATCTGATGTGAGCTGGGGAGACTTTGATCATTTTTGTTTTAGGTATATCACCATTATCTCATGTTTATTCCACTTCACTCTGGTCCAGCAAGACCATCTTTTCATAAACAAAATCAGTAATTGACGCATAGCCCAATATAATCCTTTTCTTTTAGTTTATCTTATTTGAGAACAAGAATCATTCTGGTAATGATCAAACTTAGAGGTTTTGAATTATTACACAAATACTTAACACATTCACCTATTTACAGCCCCCATACCTGTTTCACAGAAAGTTTCAGAATGTTTCAGAATGTTTTTATGTTTTTACCCATGGTGTTTGCATGTATCAAATATTTTCTTTCTGCTTAAGCTTTAGAGTCAGATCTCAGTACCGGTTTTAACTCAGTTTATACCTTTGTATACATCTCAGAACTTCAAGGTTCCACCTCCTTTCAGACAGCCTGGCCCTTATCTGTTTAAAACATACACACAACACAAAATCAGATTTCCTCATAGTTAAAATAATAGTCAACCAGTGTAGACGTGACAGTGTTATATTTTCTTGTGATCAGACTTTCTATTATTGACTACCTTTCAAACCTTAAAAACTCAGAATTTTTATCCTCTTCGGTTGGCTCTTACCTGATCAGTATTTAGTTTTTCTGGATTCTCTTGATTTTGTTGGCATAAACTAATGATTTCACATTCATTTTGTGTGTCTTTAAGTGTCCACTGTTGGGATTCCTGAGGCCCTTGAGGAATGTGCTTTGAGTGCCACTGTGGTGACCTGGCCAGCAATTGCCATACTGTCACCACATAGGTATCTGTATCAGGCCTGTATCTAGTATCCAAGTTCTCCTGATCTTTTATTTATCAAAAGTCCTCAGGTTATATATTCCCACCACACTATAGTTGATATAATCGTAATCTATGCACTGTAGGGTTAAGACCTAATTATTTAACCCAATAAATATTAACTTACTTATACTGATCTAAGTTAAGTGACCAGAAAAACTTTTAGCATCATTATGCAAAAAGAATGGTTAGCTTTCTGGGATTTCCCAAGTTCAATGAAGAAATACGTAGCCAATGAGCTGTACTAACAACTTACACTTCTAGAGAACTGGCTTAGTTTTCTTCAGTTCTGCATAGTTTTTGTGGTCGGCCACTGACGAATATTGTACCCAGAGGTTGGAGAGAATCCAAATGCCCATCAATAGGAAATTCTTGAATAAACAGTGGTACAGCTGCACAGAACAGCTATGAGAAGGAATGAGAAAGAACTCTGTATAAGCTGCTGTGGACATGTCCAGAATATATCGTCAAGTAAAAAAAGTCAAGGTAGAGTTTGTCTAGTATGCCACACACAGGGAGGAAATATCAAGATATATACATACTTGCTTATATTTTCACAAAGAAACAATGGAAGATGAGAACAAAAACCAGTCAGAACAGCTATCTATTCAGGTAGAGAGAGAGAAGACTAGAAGTGGAAACTAGACCTCTCTGAATGTACTGTTTTATAGGGCTTTGTTGTTTTTAATCCTCACTCAGTGATATTGATTTGAGAGAGAGAAAGAAACATTGATCGGTTGCCTCCCATTTGCACCCCGGTCACGGACTGAACCTGCAACCTAGGTATATGCCCTGACTAGGAATGGAACCCATAACCTTTTTGGTGTACAAAACAATGCTCCAACCAACAGAGCCACCTGGCCAGGGCTACAGTTTTGATTTTGTGAATATTTTACTTAAATTTTTTAAGATCATGTTAATGTTATTAGGAACCAAAATTTTCAGGATGAGAGAGAAAAGATGCAAGTATTAAATCAAAGGATTTAATTTAAATCTTATAATCTTAAATATGAATATAAACTCATGGACATTTTTTCTAAAAGGTATGTCTTTTATACCTCCATCCATTGAAAAGACCTAGAAGCAGTGACAACCTATTAGCAGTTAGCATCCTTATCATCCAGACTGGTCTCTAAATTCCATTGATTGTGTGCTTGGAATGTCCAAGGTGAACCTGGGATAGTTTGTCATATCAGAAATGGAAAAAAACTCACAGATGTTTGTTGATGTGAAATGACAGAGAACAGATTTGAGGGGGCTTCTGCTGACCAAAGGAAGGATCATTTGAGCATTAAAAAGAATAATGACTACAATGGATTGGAGCTCATCAAATATATAACATTCTGTGAGTTTGTAATAATAAAAACAAATTCAAAGCCACTTGATTCACTTTGAGGTTTCTCGAGCACTAACTTGTTACTCAAAATTGATGCAGAGAAGCAATTAAGCATTTTTTTAAAGGCTTTTTATTGATTTTGGGGGAGAGAGAGAAACATCGCTGTGAGAGCAAAACGTCAACATTGATTGGCTGTCTCCTGTACACCCCTACTAGGGACTGAGCCTAAACTCATGCTGAGAATCAAATTGGCAATCTTTTGGTGTACGGGAGGACACCCAGTCAACTGAGCCACACTGGTCAGGGCAGCAATTAAACATTCTAAAAGTTTTGTATCGTTGATGAATAGAAAGTCCATCCTGTGGATGTCTGTTAAAAGATCCTTTTCCTTACACCTAGCTTTTCCCCTCTAATTTATTTCTTCCTTCTTTCCTTCCTTCCTTCCTTCCTTTCTTTTTTTTAAAATAATTTTATTGATTTTTTTTTTTTTATAGAGAAGAAGCAAGAGGGATAGAGAGTTAGAAACATTGATGAAAGAGAAACATTGATCAGCTACCCCTTCACACTCCCCACTGGGTATGTGCGAACCTAGGATCCTTCAATCCACAGGCAGATGCTCTGTCCACTGAGCCAAACCGATTAGGGCCTGCTTCCTTCTTTATATGTGTGTATATAAAACCTGAAAGAAAAAAGTTAAGGTCAGAGCATGTTTAATACATTTCCATCTTGAAGCTCAAAGTGGGATATTGGAAAGGCAAACTGCCACATGTGCTAAAACCTGTGTCCAGTCTCTGTGTAACCTGACTATCTTTGGGGCCTTAGTCTTGTTCAAGCTCTTATTTCTGCTTGGGGTATACCTTAGATTTTAGTGGTCTGTGACCCAAAGGCATTGGGAAAACCAGTAAATTCTCAGTTTCTAAGGATAAAGCCATAACCTGCCTATAAGGCTTTTCTGAGAAATAATATAGAGAGCATGAATTTACTCTCTGGACCTTGTCAGCTTGCCAGCTTGTTCTTTTAGGCCAAGAAAGGTTATATAGGCCTCGGCTGGAATAGCAAGCATAGCTGTTTTTTGCTGACCAGATGAGGCATGTTATAAGCTTCTGGAGGCTGTTCTTTTTTCTTTCTGAAAGAACCTCCAAGGTCTGAGGGACTTATAAACACTATTTTCCCTCACCCCAGCATTCAGGAAACAAAGACCTGTGTAATTTAATAGGCAAAGGTAATACAATGTCTTAGAGAGAGCCTAGAATTGGGAACCTGAAAAATATGTTTCTAAGAAATTAGGTCTGTATTTAAACTTACCTAACTTTGTAATTCTGGAAATATATTTGTTTTTAATTAACATTTAAGAAAAAAATTGTTGGTCAATCTTTGCTTTT
This sequence comes from Lasiurus cinereus, assembly GCA_011751065.1. Lineage (NCBI taxonomy): Eukaryota > Metazoa > Chordata > Mammalia > Chiroptera > Vespertilionidae > Lasiurus > Lasiurus cinereus. Next base: position 40,260,201 of record JAAGEH010000307.1, read on the forward strand.
TTTTCCTGCTGTATTTTAAAATAAGTCATTGAACATATGGTGTTTACCATAAATACTTATTATCTATTAGTGGCCTGGTGCATGAAATTTGTGCATGAGGCGGGGGTGGGGGGCTCAGCCTGGCCTACTCCCTTTCCAGTCTGGGATCCCTCTCACAATCCAGAATCATTGGCTCCTAAGCATTCACTTGCCTGCCTGATGCCCCTAACTGTTCCCCTGCCAGCCTGGTGGCCCTAACTGCTCTCCCCTCCTGACCTGATCCCCCTAACTGCCTAATTGCTCTTCCTTCCTGGCTTGATCCCCCTATCTATCTGCTCTCCCCTCCTGGCCTAAACCCCCTAATGCCTGTGTGCTCTCCCTTCTTCTCGGTGCCTTCAGACCCCAGCGCAGGAGTGCTGAGAGCTCTCCACTGAGGCTCCGCCCCTGTCCTGATGCCCTGATTTGGGCAGGGTGGCACCACAGGCCTGCATAGACTTCCACTGGGGAGGTGGGGGGGGAACAAGGGAGGGGAGGTGCCGCAGCAGCCTCATGTCCCAGTAGCACAAGTCCTCACCCCCTTCTCGCCCACTAGCTCCTGTGCACACGCAGCCTGGTCGTGACTATGACACTGTTAGGACCAATTAGCATATTACTTTTTTTAAAAAAATATATTTTATTGATTTTTTACAGAGAGGAAAGGAGAGAGATAGAAAGTCAGAAACATCGATGAGAGAGAGACATCGATCAGCCGCCTCCTGCATGCCCCACAGTGGAGATGTGCCCACAAGCAAGGTACATGCCCCCAACTGAATCGAATCCGGGACCTTTCAATCCGCAAGCTGACGCTCTATCCACTGAGCCAAACCGGTCTCAGCGCATATTACTTCTTTATCATATAGATTTAACTTCTGTGGGCCCTCTCTACTTAAATGGAAAGAATATTCCTTATTTCATAAAAAAGCTATGAAACAAAAAATGGAAATATTTTAAAGTAATTGTGCTAATGAAATGGAAGGTACTGTTGATTTAGATTCTTTTTTGGAAAATATATTGATTTCAGAGAGGAGGGGAGAGAGAGTAGGAAACATCAATGATGAGAGAGAATCATTGATCGGTTGCCTCCTGCATGCCCCCTATTGGGGATTGAGCCCACAACTCAGATATGTGCTCTTGACCAAAATCAAACCCTTCAGTCTGCAGTTCGGTGCTCTATCCACTGTGCCATTTTAAATTATTTATGGGTGTCATCTCCAAAATAAAAATTTGCTCGTTTTGAAATGGGCTGATTGGAAATAGTGAATCAAGCTGAGTACATCATGTAAAAATAAGTAAGTTTGGCTTCATTTTGAACTAAAGCATTTTTAAAAGGCTGATTCCATATTGTTATTATAGTTAAATTTGAGCGCAATGTGTAGTATTCAACAAACCAACATGATATTTTCACTTTCTGATTCAAGTCCCTGAAGGCCATTCTGTTTCCCCCCACAAATAGAGCCTGTCATTTCAACATCAGATATTCTGTCTTGGATTAAGCAAGAGGAAGAACCCCAGGTTGGGCCCCCACAGGAGTCCAAGCAGAGTGACATATACAAGGGTACCTATGCTGGTAAGTAATTAATTGAAGACACCTTCATGCCCAAGTCCAGCTATGCCAGGCCTGACTGAAGACACAGTAGTGAAATGGGTTGTGGAGGCAAGGAAATGAGAGAAGAATGGGAAAAGGGGAAAAATAACATACCAAAGTAAGTTAGAAATGAAGCAAATTAAGTTAAGATACATTTAGAGTGAGAAAACACACTCTTAAAAAGAAATTGATTTCAGAGAGGAAAGGAGAGGTAACCAGTGATAGAAACATCAGTGATAACAGTGTTCTCAGCCCCACTGATAAGGATTGGCTGCCTTCTGCACACCCTACACTGAGGATCAAGCCCACTACCTTGGGCCCCAACCAGGAATCAAACTGTGGTCTCCTGTTTCATAGGTCGATGCTCAACCAATGAGCCACGCTGGTCAGGCAAGAAAACACACTCAAGTGTAAAGACAAATTACAATTGTCAGAGGAAGAAAAATAAGTGCATACAGAGAGACCGAAAATATGAGGATGGGAAAGACAGAACACGGAGACAGGATAGAACAAAAAGGGGGGTGGAGAACAGGACAAGCAGTAGAGACAAAAATGTCATTGGGGAAGCAAGCACAAATGGGACTATCGATAAAAGAGCTGGACCTCAAGAGAAGTGATAAAGAGAAACATTATTTTCCTTCTAAGGTAGGTAGCACCATCTTTATTTTGCTATCTGAATTATAGAAGAGAATCTCAAGATCAAATGGTACGTAATTTTTAATAGCCTCTATGCCCTTTGTTCTTTTAGAATCTAGGAAATAAGACAGTTTCTGTTCTTCAAGATATTTATATTGGGGACACACATCAATACTAAGCCTGCCTGTTGTTAAGTGTCAGGGGTGAATGGGATGGGTGACTTATATTCAAGAAATGAGAAGTTTGGAGAATATGTATCGGTTTTGGTTTACATTTTTAGATGAGGCCTAAAGAAGGATGTGAAGTCAGAACTGGGCCTTGGATGATTGGTGTGAAGTGCTGGGTATAATTTGGAAGAGGGTGGATGCATTCTACAAAAGGAAGGACAGAGTAAGCGGAGATGTGAAGCAGAAATGTGTACTTCATTTTCAGGGTCAGTAAGGAGAGAGCTAGCAACCATGAAGGATTTATCTGACAGATTACAGAGGAATGGGAGTAGATTAATACATGAGTTTAGGCCTGTCACAATAGGCAACAGAGACTCTTTCAAAGTTTGTGAGCAGAGGAGGAACATAATGAAAGTAATGCTAAGAAGATTATTGTCAAGGTTGTTCCTTTCCAAAGAGGGAGCATTGAAGATGTTCAGTAGTAAATTCTCTGATGATTTGCCACAGGGTCCATGGATAGCTTAGCTTAATGGTTATCTCTGACCTACAATGAGCTTCTTATCAGAGCCTACTGAGAGCTCAGAGCAGTCTGTGAGAGCTGGGGAGGAATGCTCAGTTGCTGTGAGAATTTTTTTTTTTAAATATATTTTATTGAGTTTTTACAGAGTGGAAAGGAGAGGGATAGAGAGTTAGAAACATCAATGAGAGAGAGACATTGATCAGCCACCTCCTGCACGCCCCCTACTGGGAATGTGCCCGCAACCAAGGTACATGCCCTTGACCGGAATCGAACCTGGGACCTTTCAGTCCGCAGGCCGACGCTCTATCCACTGAGCCAAACTGGTTTCGGCTGCTGTGAGAATTTGATGGGTATGACTCTGAGTCCTTTCTTTCAGATGAACAGCTTGTCATCAAAGCCGAAGGCCTTGCCAGAGCCTCCTTGTGCCCCGAAGTTCCTGTCACCTTCTCTTCTCCACCAGCAGCAGCAGCAAAGGATGCATTTTCAGATGTGGCTTTCAAAGGCCAGCAACCTGCATCCATGACATCTTTTGTACATCCAGCCACTGACCTGGCAGAAGCCTCTGAGGGACAAGTGACGTTCACTCAGTTGGGTAGCTACCCCCTGCCGCCCCCTGTTGGAGAGCAGATGTTCTCATGCCACCATTGTGGCAAGAGCCTCAGCCAAGACATGTTGTTGACCCACCAGTGTAGCCACACTGGTGAGCACCCCTTATCCTGTGCCCAGTGTCCCAAGCACTTTTCTCAGCAAGCTGAGCTTGGCAGCAACCCCCAGGCCCATGCCAGTGAGACGCCCCCCACCTGCCCGCACTGCGCCAGGACTTTCACTCACCCTTCAAGACTCACCTACCACCTCCGGGTCCATAGCAGCACTGAGCGCCCTTTTCCCTGTCCTGATTGCCCCAAGCGCTTTGCAGACCAGACCCGCCTCACCAACCACCGGCGAGCTCATGCCAGTGAGAGGCCTTTCCGCTGCACGCAGTGTGGCCGGAGCTTCAGCCTGAAAATCAGCCTCTTGCTCCACCAGCGCGGGCATGCACAGGAGCGGCCTTTCTCCTGCCCCCAGTGTGGCATTGACTTCAATGGCCATTCAGCCCTGATCCGACACCAGATGATCCACACAGGTGAGCGTCCTTACCCATGCACAGACTGCAGTAAAAGCTTTATGCGCAAGGAGCATCTGCTGAACCACAGGCGGCTGCACACTGGAGAACGGCCCTTCAGCTGCACACAGTGCGGCAAGAGCTTCATCCGCAAGCACCACCTCATGAAGCACCAACGCATCCATACGGGCGAGCGGCCCTACCCCTGTGCCTACTGCGGCAGGAGTTTCCGCTACAAACAGACGCTTAAGGACCACTTACGTTCAGGCCACAATGGAAGCTGTGGGGGTGAGAGTGACCCATCTGGACAGCCGCCTGACCCCCCAGGTCCTCTCCTACCGGGGCTTGAAACCTCTGGCCTAGGCGTTAACACTGAAGGTCTAGAGGCCAATCAGTGGTATGGGGAAGGTAGTGGAGGAGGAGTTTTGTGAACCTCTCTCCTGGTTTCCATGCTCACCCAGGACAAGAGAAAGGAACATGAGCTCCTCCACTCCAGAAGTAATCACTATTGATTGACACATTGATGCATTTGGGGTCCTGTACACTTGACTAGAGACATGCTTCAGTTTGGGAACGTCACAGCATTACAAGTATACCACTTTTTTTTTAACATTTTTTTTTTTTTATTTCAGAGAGGAAGGGAGAGAGAGAGAACTTCAATGATGAGAGAGGATCATTGATTGGCTGCCTCCTGCATGCCTCTCACTGGGGATAGAGCTCACAACCCAGGCATATGCCCTGACTAGGAATTAAACTGTGAGCTCCTGGTTCATAGGTCAATACTCCACCACTGAGTCACCTTGGCCAGGCCAAAAATAGCACTTTTGAAACACAGAAAGAGCCCAGCATCCCCATCTTTAAAAATAAATAAATAAGACCTAAGCAGAAGTTGCAGAGAGATAGGAAAACATGATTTGGCCTTTGGTAATTCATCACAAGGTAATAGATTGAGAATGATTGCAACTCTGGGTAGAGACAGGTACATGGGAAGAACCTCCAAAGCTTGAAGCCCATCTGAGGCAGAGCCTTAGTTCCCTGATGATCAGATGGTTGTTAGAAGAAAGTGCTCAAGCCTCAGTCCATATTCCTGTTCCTTCCAATACTAGCTAAAGTCCATTCATGTGCTAATGGACTGCTTCTTTCCAAATGATAGCTCGATATGGCCTTCCTAGACTAATTCTTTTAAAGTATATTTTGTTAAGTATTGGGTGAGCAAGAAATCTGACTTTAAAAGCTTCTTAAAGAGAACAGTGCTTAACTTTCACCAGCTTGATTTGCAGCATTAAGCCTCTCACTGGCATTTAAACTGCTAGAAACCTCTGCCGAAGTCCTGGTTTAAAATGTTTGGAACAGTGTTTTCAGCCCCAGCTATAAAAGCTAGAAATCGCAGAGAAATGACAGAACAGCCTAACATTTATGCCCGAACCACGTTTCTTAGAGGTACTTACTTCCAGTTCTTGTTATTTATAAGTCAATAAGATGGCTTTTCCATTTCTAGTGTCTGATATTCTTGACAGTCCTCAGCAGAAAAAAAAAAATCACTTTCCAGAAGAATTATGGAGTTTCAGAAAAGCTGGATGCACTGGCACACCCAGCTTTCATCTCAGTAGTGAGATGCTGGTGTGATAATGCAACTTTCTTGAGCCATTAAAAAATTTTCACCCATCTGGCCATTCCCGAGTTGGCAGTGGACAGATTGAGGGACTTCATAGATCACTGAGCTAAGCAGATGCAGACAGGGATAGCCTCTTCCTGCTGGTTTTGCTTTCAGGGACCTTGGCTATCTTGTGCCCTTTTGTCGGGGTCATTCATTCCCCTGGGAGTCTCTGAGCCTTGTGCTGCTCCTACATGGCTTTGCAATTGGGTGTAAGTCCCTTTCTTTTCCTTTACATATATCATATTTTCATCTGTGAAGTGAGGCTGGTGAAAGAGAAAAAGCTTGTAAGAAAAAATATTTTTTGTATCTTGAGATACATTGCTTCTTTTGCCAAAATGCGATCTCTGTCTCTGGCTTCTATTCAGGCAAAGCTAAATAAGAAGCAAAATCAAAGCAGAACATTCCTGCTGAAACTTGACTAAAATCAGTTTGATTTGTTATGTTACTCCTGCTTGGAGCCTGAGGTGGAAGGCAGAGAATACAGAAACCCTAAGTCTTAGGCAGAAAAGCTGATTATATCCACACTCTTGTTTCCCCTGATCTTCCTGAGATGCCAGGAAACAAGGTCTATGAGTAATTAGATCACTTTGTTGATGAAGTAGTAAGGGAAGGACCCATTTTTTCCTTATTTAGCACCGCCTTTACCCTGCCTGGTTGTGCATAACCACACCAGGAAAAGGCTTCATTACCGCAGCCAGCTTTGCCTCTGAGAAGGCTCTGTCTGAACATGCTGCTCTTCAGGATAATCACAGTGATAGCATCTACTCTGTGATAGTCACAGTACCAGGAATCATGGGAGACCTCTAAGAAATGTTTTGAGACCAGAAATTAGAGTGTGAAGGTAATGATGAAACCCAGGAATAGAGAACAAACCAAGACAGATGAACAGAATACTGGCATATTGGGAGCTTTCTAACTTAAGATCTAGACTCATACTATGAGAAAATTGGGGGGTTCTGGGAATTCTAGTTTCACAGGTGACCCACCAGGAACTTGAGTGTGATATCAAGCTCTGGTTTTCACCCTGATCTTAAAATGGAGAAGAATTAAAAATACTACCTTTAGGTGATAGGTTCCCTTTTCTGAACAGATTTAAGCATTTAACCACAGTATGCTGGAGAAGGAATTCTAGGTATGATGTTGGACTAGGTAATAATGGAAAATTCTTTTTACTCAGTGATTTGTTGAGGACATGGAGCTTACTAACAAAAAGACCTGTGGGTCTTATTTCCTATGGGAAATAAATACCAGTGAAGCAGAATGAAAGGGGTGGGCAGGACCATGCCAGAAAGATGGAGATAGGGGTTTTCCTAGTCTTTGGCCCTCGTACACACTAGATGTTCAACTATGGTGCATTCTGGTCTCTCCCTCTACCAGGTAGAACTCCAGGCCATCTCCAAATTGGAGAGTTTGCCTAAAATTCAAGAATGGGTAAGTAAAATGGATCAGTGGAAAAGATTTCAATCTATGGAGAAGCTTGGTCCAGCTTGGGCTCCTGAGTGAAACCAGGCATTTAATTCCGCAGTTAAAGTACCTGTGGGTTGGGTGTCGTGAGCAGATTTGCTAGCAAAGAGGAAAAGTCAGAAACATGCTCATTAGGCTGCCCTCTGGACTAAGAAATCTGTATTATATAAATGGGCACCATCTCCCTGGAGTGGATCCAGGTGTGACTAATCAGATTCACTCTGCTTACTAGGTTTTTCATTGTCACCATATGGTGAACCTATGGTTCAGCCACAGATATGAAAATAAATGGAAGTTTATCTAGAAAGTTAAAGCTGATGACTGCTTCTTTCTGCTGGATATTTGATGTTGGTAACACCATAGCTGGGCTCTAGCTAGAACAGTGCTTTATATAACTTACCTCATTAGGAACAGTCTGCAGAGTTCCCACTAAAGGGCTGATGGGCTGCTCTTTGGAGCATTTTTGAGAGAGAGAGTATCCTGCCTATCTCAACTAGGACCAGACCCTATTCCCTACTGGGGAATAACAGATGCTCACTGTCTGTCTGCAGAGGCCTTGTTGGTATAAAGGACCCACATTCCTTTATCTTTTCATTCTAAATGGTATGGAGAATCCAAATTTACTTTTTTTCTCTACTGGTGCCCTGACCAGAATCGAACCCTCAACCTTTCAGTTGACAGGCCAGAAGTCTAACCACAAGAAAACTGGCTAAAGCAGAACCCAAGTTTCTGCTTGGATTTCTCTTGAGGAAAGGCAGGAAAGTACCCCATCCCTTTCTCCATGTTGTAGCTTCCCTCAATAGCTAGCACCCAAGGGCTGCTCAGTAGCAATGAATAAAAGCATCTTCCCACAAGGCTCTCATAGACCAGGGACTCTGTTATCTTCAAATACATGTTTTGTCTGTGTGCTTGGTGGATATCTTTGATCCTGGTCCCTTCACTCTACAAAGCAAACAGCATTGTACACGGGAGGACATTCTTTGACTAGGGAAGTATCAAGCTCTTAAAAGCAAAAGGTATGAAAAGGAATGGGAGCGGGCAGTGTGCAAGGCCTTAATTTGAGGCCACATCATGTGGGTTAGTACAGCTCCATGGTTTAGAGCATGAACTCAGACCTAGATTCAAGTTCTGGTATCAGCAAAAGTAACATACTGTACAAGCATTATTTAATCATCATGGTCCTAGTTTCCTTATCTGTAAAATAGAATGATACCTCTGTCTCTGAGGTATTAGGTTAGGGGAGCCTGACATGTAGAAGGTGTCAGAATATCAGCCATCAGGAGATGTGCAGGACTAACCAGGGAGGGCCATAAAGCCAGCTGAGCCTGAAGCAGTGTCAAGAACCGAGGCTGCTCTACAGAATCACAGGATTTTTTTTTTTTAAGTACATGATTTTTAATGTCTCAGCTTTTTGCTTCCATGCAGCCTGTTCTATTACTCCATCTTTCCTGTACTTCTGGCTCCCACAAGTTCCTGTGTGCCATACATAATACCTTGTTTTTTTTAAAATATATTTTATTGATTTTTTTACAGAGAGGAAGGGAGAGAGAAAGAAACATCGATGAAAGACATTGATCAGCCGCCTCCTGCACACCCCACAGTGGAGATGTGCCTGCAAGCGAGGTACATGCCCCTGACTGGAATCGAACCTGGGACCTTTCAGTCTGCAAGCCAACACTCTATCCACTGAGCCAAACTGGTCTCAGTTCCCTTTGTTTTTCTTAGTTCAAATTCTAAGGGGTGGGTCTGGCCCTGTCCTTTCTATATCAGGCCACAGAAGTTTACAGCCAAACCTTGGATTGGCTGCCCTTCGGTTACGTGTTCATCTTGGTTCAGTCAGTTGTAGTCAGGAGGGATGGTCTTGTGGTCCCTGTACTAGGATCTGTGACTTGGGAATGGGCAAACAGTGGAACATTATGGCATTTCCAGTACTACCAGGAGAGGAGAGCATCTGCTTCACCTGCATGAGGGCCCCTGAAAAGATTTCTACTTCATGAACACTGAGACTAGAGCTTATTATTGTCTCTAATAAAGGACCTGAGAGATGCTGTTTAAATAACTTGCAAAAGGAGTAATTTGTCACTTTGTAGGGTTCTATTCCTCCCTTGTCCTGCTCCAATTTTTTTTAAGTGTGTAACTGACAATAATATATATACAATGGTTGCTCTAGGTGTGTATAAACACACACAATGATTTTTGTCAACTTGGCCAAATTGCCTCTTCAAATTATTTCAGTCCTAGGACCATCCATCCACTAAATGCAGAAAGATATAGTCTAATCAAGGAAGCCGAAAAGCAGTGTGCCAGGTTACATTTTAAAAGAGTTGATAAAATCTCAGTGGGCAACATGGCTTTGTTTCTGTTTATTAACAAAGCCAGTATTTGCTGTGAAATCTTGAAACCGGTCTAAAAATTCAGTTAACCAAGAACGGAGGCCACATGCTGTTAGGGATGCAGCTACTCCATGAATAATTGTATAGTCGGAAGATCAGGTGAGCAGGGGTTAAAAACGGGATTCTGTCTTAGCTCAAGATTCTCTACCTTCCTGCTATGGAGCAAGCCACTTAATTTGTGGAAATCTCATTTTCTTAATTCTAATGTGCACATTGAACAAGATGGTAATGTAAGGTCACGTCCACCTCTAAAATCGTAGACTTCAAGATTGCACTTCCTGGTCCTTTCTTTGTCTGGTTTCTCTCCAGCTTCTGCCCTACTAAGTGATTGCGTCTACCCAATAGAATACGCATCTTAATGAGTTAAGCATCATTACTGAATAGTCTCATTCTACTAGTATCCATATTATAATTACTTCAAAGCCACACAAATTGACAAAATGTTAGCAAAACTATAAACTTGTTTTAAATACACAGTATGCAGTTGATTGCATTTGTTAAGGATAGGAAAACACAACAAATTAACAACGGTTTTTCTGGGGTTATTCAGTGGTTATTTTCCCCTGTAAATTCTATGTAATATAAAATATCTTGTGTATAGCATTCAGAGAAGGAGGAAGAGGGAGAGACAGAAATATCAATGACCAGAGAGAATCACTGATTGGCTGCCTCCTGCCACTTCCTACTGGGGATTGAGCCCGCAACCAGGACATGTGACCTTGACTGAATCAAACCCGGGACCCTTCAGTCTGCAGGCTGATGCTCTACGTCCTGAGTCAAACCAGCTAGGAAGTGTATAACATTCTTAATGCTTTTATAAGAACATGGATTATTTTAATGAGAATGGTCCCAGAAATGAAGTCAGGAGGCCAGATTTTAATCTTGCTTTGATTTGTCATGTGTAGTAATGCCTAATAACTTTACATTGGTGTTATGAGGCTCAAATGAGTGATGGTCTTAAAAAGTGCTTTAAAACAGCTGAAACCAGTTTGACTCAGTGGGTAGAGCGTTATGCGGACTGAAGGGTTCCAGGTTCAATTCTGGTCAGTCGAGGACATGTACCTTGTTTGCAGGCACATTCCCAGTGGGGGGTGTGCAAGGAGGCAGCTGATTGATGTTTCTCTCCCATCGATGTTTCTGACTCCCTCTCCCTCTCTGTAAAAAATCAATTAAAAAATATATTTTTAAAAAGTGCTTTAAAACGTATTAAAGGCCTGAAAAGAAAGTGTTGCTATAGTAGATGCAGAAGAATTACTTGCTGACCAGGTAAATAGTCTCTGGGATGCTGGTGCTCCTCATTCAGGATTGGACAGTGGTTGCTTCTTCACTTCCAATTTGCTTACCTATGCTGGCTGGTGGGGAGAAGCTGCCCGAGATTGCCATTTGGGAAGCAGTGGGGAAAGGGGAGTACATGTGGGCAGAGATTGGAAACAAAGTGGGCTGCAGACAATACCAGGTTGACCTATATACTGTAATGTGTTGACTTTTACCATCAACTTATGCAAGATCACCAGTTTTATGTATATTAGGAATTATAAAAAATCAGGAAGGCAGAGATTGGGTGAAACAAGCAGAATTCAAAATCAAGGATGTACCTAAAGCTATGCATATCAAGCCAGTTCTTGGCTTTGAATTTATATATAGTTATTAAAAATTATACAGGGAAAACAGTATCTACAAGCTAACCTCATGAGTAAGCAGGATAAAAACAATGCACAAGAATAATGAAATCATGTTTTATTTTTAACCAGCAAGTGATCATTTAGAATGACCCTCAGGGTGATCTTAAGAGGCTGAGTCAAGGACCTGAGAAATAGCAGGAAAACTATTAATGCTGGTTCTTGGCTGAACATTATAACAACCTGGGGAGCTTACAAATCTACGTATGCCAGGGCCCACCCAGGCATGATTTCATTTGGGATGAGGCCTGGATATTTCTTCTATTTTTTTTTTTTTAAAGTTCCCCCAAGTGACTCTAATGTGCCTGTGAGTTTAGAAGGTCATGGAAATAGAAAGTGAATTTTAGACTGGAAATGATCAGTTAGCCTGCTTTACTTGAGCAGGAGCCATGCACTGGAGATTAATAAAGGGTCTTTGGATCCACAGTGGGGAAGTCATAATTTGATTCAAGAGGCAGAGCTCAGAAGGATATAAGGCAGTGGGAATGGTGGTTGAGAAAGTTCTGAAAGATCTCAGTAGTTAGGTCAGCAATTCTAGAGGCTGTGGGAGAAGCAGCATTCACTTGAGCTGTGCCCACTGCAGGCACTGTGTCCAGAGAGTGGGTACATTGAACACTGGCAGCATACTGGATGAGCACAGGTGGTCCCCGGCTAACCTCTCTGGTGGTGAGGCCAGCACCTCCTTGCCAGAGCAGTTTGCTGAAGAACAAAAAGAGACCTTGGTGACATCATTACCAGCTTGGGTTTAACAATAATACTTGGTTTTAATACCTTACTTGTTGCTTTTAGGGGGAAAAAAAAACACACCCAATATTCTTTGTGAACACTAGGTTTTATTTGGAAATATTTTTTTAAACATATTTTATTGATTTTTTACAGAGAGGAAGGGAGAGAGATAGAAAGTCAGAAACATCGATGAGAGAGACATCAATCAGCCGCCTCCTGCACGCCCCACAGTGGAGATGCGCCCACAAGCAAGGTACATGCCCCCGACCGGAATTGAACCTGGGACCTTTCAGTCCGCAGGCCAATGCTCTATCCACTGAGCCAAACCGGTCTCGGCTATTTGGAAATATTTTTGACCATTTTTAGAAAGCATATTCACATTTAAAAATTGAAGGGTTGCCCACGGAGAAGATTCAAGAGAAACATTGCAGTTATTTATAACATAAACCGTGTCTTCTGCATAAAGGGTTTTTAGCTGTAGGTACTGGTTGCATTACAACTGTTGAGTAGGGAACTCGGTCACCCAAGTGATTAGGAAAGAACCATAGAGCTATTAAGAACTGAGGAGAAGTCAATGAACTTCACTCTCTACTGTCCCAAGACTTGTAAGGAAGATGATGAAATGCCTCTTTGAAGTAGGATGAGAATAAACTGAAGAGGGGAAAGTTCACATTTTGTCTGAACTTTATATAGGTATAAAGCAGAAATGTTCAGAAGTTAAAAAAAGAGGGAGTGAAAATGTGTGTGTAGGTGTGTGTATTTGGCACTTTGAATTAAATGGTGGCAAAAGGATTTAAAAAAGGCAAAGATGTTGAAAACTCGTTAGCAAGAGCAATTGATCTTAAAACAGTATGATATAAAATATTTGTGATCCCCACATTAACACTTGGTATCTCTTCTAAGTCTTAGAGCTTTAACACCTGGCCCCCAGTGCCCTTCCCCTCCACAAAGCCCTGACTCTGATTTGTAGTCACACTTAGGATGTCAGTGACTTTGAAAACTAAGGAGTTACCCATCCTTGGAGGTTGGCATGAGGGACAATGTCCTAGAGTGAATACAGGTGTAATCACGGACATACCAATGGCCAAGGAAGCTTGAAGACCTCCGGCTGCCATCTTTTCTCTGCCTTATTGATTACATTGTAGTCCTTAAGCCAACTTGTGAAATTAGGCACAGGAGACACCAAGATAGAAGTGAAAATCTGTCACCCTTTTCACTCAGCTAAGGATAAATCTAGAGGTTTTCTTCAAATAAAGCTTGTCATTGTTAAAAGGACTTGAAGTGCACAGGGAGCATCAAGGAATAGTAGAGTTCTCCAGAGAAACAGAACCAAAACGCTATAAAAAGAAGTATTATAGGAACTAGAGGCTTGGTGCATGAAAATTCATGCACTAGAGGAGGGGTCCCTCAGCCCAGCCTGCCCTCTCACAGTCTGGGAGCCTTCAGGGGTGAGAGGTGACCCAGTGATCAGGGGAAGGTGATGCCCCCATCACACCTCTGCTGCTGCCACTGCTGACAATGCAAGCCTTGGCTGACTCTGGTTACCTGAACCTCAGGCGGCTGTGGGTGGCTGGCAGCCACCATCAGAGGCTTGCCTGTGTCTCCGGCTGGCCCTGGGTGGCTAGAGGGCTGAGGGGACTGGGGGACTCTGGAGGCAGGTGCCCCGGCGGGACTGAGGGAACTGAGTGCTGCCATCTTGTGGCTGTGGGTGCCACCATCTTTGAGGGCATGGTAGTCAATTAGAATATTATTGGCTGTGGGCACTCCCATATTTGTGAGGGTGTGATGGTCAATTAGCATATTCCCTATTTATTAGATAGGATTAGTTCCAGCAGTTATGGAGGCCAAGAAGTCCCTCTACCGGCCATCTGCAAAGTGGAGACCCAGGAGAGCCAGTGGATAATTTATTGAGTCTAAAGGTTCAAGGGCCAGAAGCACTGCTGTCCAAGGGCAGGAAGGATTAACGTTCCAGCCCAAGGAAAGCGGGTTAGCCTTCCTCTGCCTTTTTGTTCTATCCAGACCCTCAGTGGATGGACAATGCCCCTCCACAGTGGTGAGGGTGATTTCTGCTCAGACTACTGATTCAAAGCAATGTTTTCTGGAAACACCCTCACAGACACACCCAGAAATGTTTTATCAGCTATCTGGGCATCCCTTGGCCCACTCAAGTTGATGTGTAAAATGAACCCTCGTGGCAATACATGTTCTAGAATTTATAAATTCCTTCTCCTTTGGCGTCTCCCACATCCTGTAGTTCAGCATCAAATGCCCGTCCAGAGCAGTAGCTATAGAATTCCTAGGTAAGGAGATGAAAAGCAGTCAATTCCCCCACCCCCCTGGGAGAGTGAGAGGCCAGCCTGGGTCCTTCCTTTATGAGAAATGTTTATTAACAGAGATACTTGAATCTTTAATCCACTTTATCCTGTTGCTCATTCTGTTCCTCAGTAAGTTAAGTAGTTGCCTCCTAACATACACAGTGATTTATACAAACAAGCCCAATGACAGACACCTCTTCCAGCTAGGACCTCTCCTGCCCTCTCCCCTCTCTCTGCCCACGGGTCACTGGAGCACCCAGGAGAGGCCCACGGCCTGTGCTACTACAACAGCCACCTCCTCACGTCTCTCTTCTTTCTGGGAAGCACCCCCTAATCCCATCATTCACTTCCTCCTGCTAGATCCACTTCGGGTCTTTGTGGAGTGGTTGTAAAACACTGCTAGTACAATGAAGCCTGTGCATTTACATTCTGTTTGAGTTGAGAGCTCTGCTCAGGACAGTGAACTGAATTGACCCTCCAGCCACAGGCAGCCACTCCCTGGCTGCAAGGGGGACAGTGTGGAGGACTATGTGAAAGCCCATGATCTGGGAAGTGGAGGTTCCACCAAGGTGTCTTACTGTGTAAGAAGGGCAGTACTCAACTGCTTTATACTGAAAAGATTGCTTAGACCCTTGGCACTAACCTAGCCTCTTTTCTATCTGTAGGAAGGGAAGGTGGCTGATGGCCCACAGGTCTGAGGGTGTGCTCTGAAATGTATCTCGCTGGTGGAGATGATTTTCCCTGGAGCTTTTTAGACTCTATTTGCCTGGTACCCCTAATATTATGTTCATAATCGGGGAGGCCTGGGCCAGGTAACAGAGGGAAGGAAAGGAAACATTGACTCTGGGAACATCATCTTTGCTTGCCTGAATGCTACTTGAGGGTAGTACCAAGTTCACGAAACGTTCGTTCTGTATCCTAGACACGTGACTAGCAGAGGAAGTACTTGATAATTGTCCATCTGAGTATGGGGTTCTAAGGACATATCTCCGTTGGTCCAATAATGCCCTTTGTTTTACTAAGTGCAGTAGAACAAAAGGGTGCCAGTCTGGGGTAGTTCTGTGGCAGGTCTGTCTCCATACAGGCAACAATAAGCCTTGGAGATCACTATCTTTACAAGATAGGGACGAGGCATTTAGGAAAACAAAGCAGACACTATTTTGAGGACTTACCTTTTGGTGGTAACTACCTTTGTTGAGTACATACTGTGTACTAAGTCCTATTCTCATCTCATTTGATTCTACAGTGGTGAGTTGGCATTATTTTTTTCAAATATTTATATATGAAGAGACAAAGTGAAGCTCAGAAGTTAAATAACTTGTTAAAAGTCAAAGCTAGTGATTGGTGATTTTGGAATTTAAACTCAGGTGTGTCCAACCACAAAGCCCAACCTCTGCCTAAGCAGTACCTGACACATAGTAAGTGCTCAGCAAATATTTGTGGAAGGAATAAATGAATTTTCCTCCTTCCCCCATCTTCTCCATTCGCCTACCTTGGCCTCTCCTTGCTTGGTTCCTCTTCTGCCTTGGCCTGAAGTTTCAAAGTAACTTTGACCTACATTTAAAGGTTTTGGAAGAGGCTGCTGTTAAAATGCAGCTCACCTTTCCCGGGAGGAAGAGTTCAGCCTTCCTCTGACACAGCCCGTTCACCTCTCCACCATCCATACCAATGCAAAGGCCTGGAATTGGTCCAGGTGAATTCGGATTGGGAAGAGGGAGAGAGGGGAGACGGAGACTGCAAAGGAGAGAGGGAAGGGAGAAAGGCCAAAGAAAGAGTCTGGAGACACAATTATCCTTGCAAAATTTTCAAAAGGGTCCTTCATCACTTCCCTTAGGATGCCCAATGCATCTGCCGAATTAGCAGAAAGCAGGGCCCTGCATTGTTTGGGACTTTAGGGCAGGCCATCCCAGACTGAAGGGCACTACTGAGCACACCCGCCCAGGGCCCACTTTGGGGTGGCCGGGGCCCCGCCCGGGAGTGGCCCGTCAGTCCCTCAGGCGGGCAGGAACTCGGAAGCCATTGGCTGGTGCGCTGGCTGCGTAGGGGCGGGGAGCGCCGCCAAAGGGGACTGTTTGCTCCTACGGGCTGTAGATGGAGCTGTCCGGCCCCGGCGAGGGGGAAGGCGCCTGGAAAACGTTCTTCTTCTCCCTGGCCGGCCCGAGCGGGGAACAGCACTCCCAGGATGCAGTTTGTGTCAACACGGCCGCAGCCTCAGCAGCTGGGCATTCAGGGCCTGGGGCTGGACAGCGGGAGCTGGAGCTGGGCCCAGGCTCTGCCCCCGGAGGAGGTCTGCCACCAGGATCCGGCGCTGCGCGGGGAAATGGCCGAGGGAATGCCGCCCATGCAGGTGGGTGCAGCTCCAGCCCAACGCCATGGCCGCGCCGCCTGGCCGTGGGGGCGGGGCTGCGAGCCCCGGGGGCTCGGGCCCGGGCGCGGAAGCGGGGCCCCCGGGGGGTCGGGCATGGGCGGGCTCAGGGGGCCGGCGGGCCTCGAGGCCGGCGCGGCCCCGGTCCCGGTGCCCTCCCTGGCGGGCCGGCCGGCCGAGGCCGCGCCGCAGAGCCGCAGGCCCCCGAGGCCGCGCCGCAGAGCCGCAGGCCCCGAGGCCGCGTGCCGCCGGGCCCAGCGCCGGCGCCCGGAGGAGGCTCCGCGGGGCCGGAGGGCCAGGAGCGCGTGGTTGCGGGGACCTGGCCGAGCCGAGGCTGCGTCTCCACCCGGCCTGGCTCGCCTCTGCGGGGCGGCGGGGGGTTTGCTGGCAGCACCTCGGCCGCCTGCCTCTGCAGCGTTACCCTGTAGCCACTTTGGCGAAAAGCTGTGTTAAACCTATTCCGGCCTTTCACCAAGTGTAACGAGTAATTAATTCACTTTTGCCTGCACCGGGTGTGACGGGGCCATTGAGAGGTGACTTTGCCTTCTCTCCTGCGGTTGGCAAACTTGGCTGCATATTCTAATCACCGGAGCAATAAGGCTCCTGCCGCCCAGGCCTCATCCCAAACCAGCTGAATCGCGTCTGTGGGGTTGCGAGTAGGTGTCCATCGTTTTCGAAAGCCCCACGGGGGCCGCAGCGTGCGGAGGACGCTGGGAGCCAGTGCCCCGGGATGGTGTGCACAGGCCGCGGCCCTCAGGAAGGCCTGCGGGAGAGCGTGGGAGCAGGCCGCGGGCAGACCCCAGAGCCCCTCTGCTGGTGGCCCGGTTCTCTCCGCGGGTTCTGATCAGTCTTCAGTTTTAGGTCTCCACACCTCAGAAAAGTTAGCTGGGCCTGGTGACTTACCCAAACTTCCAAGGTTAGCCCTTGTTGCCTTCTGTGGGCCAGGCAGGAGAGAAGCCTAAATGAGCCCATGTGCAGAGCTTTGATGGGTCTGGGGCCCAGAGTCCTGGTCCTCTTTCTCTTGAGTCAGTGATTTCCTGGAAGCTGTGGGATGTTCCTCTCTGGCTGCTCCAAGTTAGAGAGGGCAGTTGGCATGCCTGTCCCAGGCCGGCCAGGTCACCTCTAAGCAACAGGTCTCCACTTTGCGCAGCCTGGGGCCTCTTCAGCAGCAGCAGCAGCAGCAGCGAGAACAGAAAATGACATCTCTTCCTGTCCCTGGTTGCAAGGAGAGGCCGTTATTAGGCCCACTGTGGTCCAGTAACTGCTGGGTACTGATATAGTGGGGGACCAGTTCCCAGGTCACCTGTGAATGGTCACCAAACTCACTTGGTCATAGGATTCAGCTCCCAACCTGCACCCATGGGGTACCCCTCCCCTGGAGCCATAGGATATCCCTATCTAGGAGGCAGGGAGGGGCCTGAGAGGTCTTCTCTTCCTCTTAGGGATGTCTCCTTCTCCCCTCCTCAGGGAGTGACATTTTTTTTGGCAAACCTATTCTCATTTTGGAAGGAATCTGAATCAATAGTTATATATGGAAAAAAAGGCTGCTTGTCTGCTCTCTCGCTCGGGCTGTGACTCTGGTGCGATTCTGCTGGGAAAGTGTCAGCACCACTGACCTGAAATGTGTTTCGTTACCTGCAGTCGCACCTACAGTGGCTTGCTTTAGGTGGCAATGAAACCAGGTGCTGTAGAACGACCAGCTGCCTCTCTTTAAAGCAGAGATCATCATTAGTGGCCCTAATGTACTTAGAGTTTGCTGGGAAGGTTGGAATCAGATGACTTACATGAAAATTCTCACCTTGAAACAGAAAACATGAGGCCACTCTAAAGAGTGCATCATGCCTGGCTGGTGTGGCTCAGTGATTGAGTAAAAACTTATGAACCAAGAGGTCACGGTTGGATTCCTGGTCAGGGCACATGCCCGGGTTGCTGGTTTGATCCCCAGTGGGGAACGTGCAGGAGGCAGCCCACAAATAATTCTCTCTCATCTTTGAGGTTTCTGTATCTCTCTCCCTCTCCCTTCCTCTTGGAAATAAATAAAAATACATGAAAAGAAGGAAAAAAAAGTTTTTCATTATGTCTAGTCCTTGAGGAAAGTAGCTATTCTATTCAAAGAAAGTCATATGTGACATTTTAAGTCAGAGGTCAAAATGGGTGAACTAGTGACCAGACTGACTGGTTGGAAATGGGAAGGTTGGGTGGGTGGGTGGCTGCTTGAGCTATTGCTGGGGACATTCATGAATACCATAGCATGAGAGGCAGGGGCTTGGCACAGTGAGAATCTGTGGCATTTGATTCATTGGGCTCTTAGGCCACTTTCCCCCCAAACACAGTGTCTCATCCCAGGTTGTCGCTTTCTCCCTATGCACCCAGGCTCAAGAATGGGACATGGATGCCCGGCGACCTATGCCTTTTCAGTTCCCGCCCTTCCCAGACAGAGCACCCGTCTTCCCTGACCGTGTGATGAGAGAGCCCCAGTTGCCCACAGCCGAGATCTCCCTCTGGACCGTGGTGGCCGCCATTCAAGCTGTGGAGAGGAAGGTGGATGCCCAGGCCAGCCAGCTGCTAAATCTGGAGGGACGGACGGGGACAGCCGAGAAGAAGCTGGCCGACTGTGAGAAGACGGCTGTGGAGTTTGGGAACCACATGGAGAGCAAGTGGGCCGTGCTGGGGACCCTGCTGCAGGAGTACGGGCTGCTGCAGAGGCGGCTGGAGAACATGGAGAACCTGCTGAGGAACAGGAACTTCTGGGTCCTGCGACTGCCCCCGGGCAGCAAGGGGGAGGTCCCCAAGGTATGTGATGGAACGTTCTCCCTTCAGGAGTTAGCCTCTTCCCGGACCCCACAGAGTCTGCATGTTTTGTCCTTGACCTTTCCCCTCCCTGAGATGTCTGGGTGTCTGCAAATTCCTGAAGCTTTCATGCTTGGGTTTTCCACTTGGCACCAAATGGCCATTTGTCATTGGTTATCTTTGTGTATGCTTTTTGTCTGAATGTGGCTGGAGGCAGGCCCCAACCATGCTGACTGGAATCCCTTGAAAGTCATAACCACTACCCTCCCGTGTCCCCTCTCACAGTTCCTATTCCATTCGCAGAGCATTCATGCTCTGGTTCCTCCTCCATTCGTGTTCCCCTGGCTCATCAACAACTCACTCTCAGTCCATGATCCTGGTTTCTAGTCCACTGAAAAAAATTGAGTCACTCACAGGTGACGTCCAAGTGCAGCCATGGCATTCATCCATCCATCTGCCTTGTGCACTCTACCTGTCTGTTCCCGGGGGCTCCCTGTCCTCTGTCACTTACTCCAGGAAGTTACTCCAGCATGTCCCCCTTTTCTTCTACATCATCAGCTCTTCCCTATCTATGGGACTGGCCAGCTGTACAATTGAAAACCCTCCTCCAGTTAGTGCCTTGGTTCTCTGTAGAGCAGAATTCCTTCAACTGGTCTGTATGTCTCCAATTCTTGCTTCTCCACTTTCTTTCCCTCCCTTTTTAACCTTTTTATTATAGAAAATTAAGACATATACACAAGTAGATAGAAGAGAATAATGAAATCTCACAAACCCATCATCCAATTTCAGTAATGATCAGCTCTTGGCCAATTGTGTTTCATCTAAATCCCTACCCATAACCTTCTCCCATTTTATTTGGAAGCAAATCTCAGACATTAATTACTGTGTTTATAAATATTTTGATATGTAGCTCTAAAAGGTAAAGATTCTTTTTAAAAATGAATAATCTCAATATTATTACCACCACAGCAAATGCCTCAACCTCCTCAAATATCCAATTGGTGTTCAAATTTTCAGTTCTTTAAAAAAATGTTGTAATCTCCCCCATATCACCCATTTGTTTGTTGGTCTATCCATTGTAATTGCTTTGTCTCCTAAGTCTTTTTTGAATCTGTAGGTTCTTCTTCCATCTCCTTCACTTTTCCTTGCAAGTTCTCTGTGGAAGAAATTGGGCCACCCATCTGTCGAGTGTCTCATTGGATTCTGCTGCTGTATCCTCCGTGGACTCATTTAATATGTTCCTCCATTCTCCGTATTCCAGAAAACTGGTCATTGGATCATGCTCCCTGGCACCCACCCCATCAGGCTCTGCTACCACTTCTCCATCCGCCCGGTCTCGCCAGAGCTCTAATCCCCTTCATGGTATTAAAGCCAGTGACAGGTTCTCAGCCTTCATCCTCCTGGCCCCGGCGCAGTCTCTCCTGGAGGCGACCTCTCCCTCCCTCAGACACCTTTCATGTGGCTTCCAGGCTACCTCTCTGGGTTCTTCTCCTACCTCTCTGGCTGCTCCTCTCTTCCTCACCGATTTCACCTCCTTTCCCGACTTCTTATGTTTAGAGTGGGCAGGGCTCTGTCTGACCTTCAGCTCATTTTCTACACTCCTTCCCTCACGATTTCATCTAGTTTCAGGGTTTTAAATGCAATCTATGTGCTGTCAGCTCCCAAACGTTGTCATTTCTTCCTGCTCTTTACCTTGCCCACACTTCCTTGAATGCCAGATTCACATTCAGCGTCTCCCTGGGGGTGTCAGTAAATATCTTAGGTTTAACATGACCTACCTGAGCTGACGCTCTGACTGACACCTGTTCTGCCCAAAGTTGTCCTCATCTCTGGTGAAGACAGCTACATCCTTCCATTTGCTCAGCACAGAAGCATTGGTGTCACACTCCTTCCTCTTCCTCACACCACTTCCAATATTTAGTAAACACCATCTGATTTTTCTTCAAAATAATATTCATAGTCTGGCCATTCCTGCAACCTCCACCACTACCACCACCCTAATCTCTCATCTGGTTTTTGCCATGGCCTCCTGCCTGTTCTCCTTGTCTCTGTCCTTGTCCCCCACCCCATAAGATGTATCCTCAGCAAAGCAGCCAGAGGGATCCTTTTCAAATATTAGGCAGTCATATTACCCCTCTGCTTAAGACCCTCCTCTGGCTTCCCATCTGACTCAGCGTTAAGCCCTCGGTTTTCCAATGGAAATCCTTCCTTTGGAAAAAAAGTGAAGTTTAAATAAATAATCGTCTAGGAAATTT